>CP097508.1:6598389-7230889 GCA_023547065.1 Musa troglodytarum | reverse complement strand
TCTGTCGTTGAATCAAAATGGTGGACAAACATGAGTTCTCCCCTCTGGTGAAAGGACAGAATCAATTGCTGCTGTTAGGTCATTTCCAGATTCACAGTTTTCTGCAGACAGAGATCTTTATTGTAACCATAATTTTCTTGAGATGAACTTTGTATTTCATCTTCAAGTTAAAAGGGGCATTCCAAGCTTGTAACAGCGAGCCTTTGATTGTCACTTGTTTTAGCTGGAAAATTTATTCTATTGTCTCTAGTATTTGCACTGTGGATTTTGCAATCATGTTCATGTATAAATGATATGGTACATTCTCTAACGTTTGAATGTTTCATCAATCATTTAAAAGGTGAGTAACATCTCTTTTTAGTTGTATAAACATGATTTTATTTCTTATGTTGTTGCTCTAAACTAAATACACAAAAAATCTGCCAGCTATTGTTGCTACACATTTGCTAGAGTTCTGCAAAAAAGCAATCCTTGTATCAGGATATTGTCAGACATACAAGATGCATCGTTCAATTACATATTAAACAATCCAACTTCAGCTGATGGAAACGAAAAGTCACATGTTTCTTAGAAACATGAAAAATATAAAAACACTGAACTGGTGAAGCATTCATTACTCAATTCAATCATATGTTCACTTTTGTCATTGCATCGTATCTATCATTTGAAGACTGAATATTTGTATGTTCTGTAATAAATGGACTTTGCAATCTATGCATTTTGTGTTCAAATGCTATATATTGTTCGTGTGTTTTCTTAGAAACATGAAAAATATGAAAACACTGAACTGGTGAAGCATTCATTACTCAATTCAATCATATGTTCACTTTTGTCATTGCATCGTATCTATCATTTAAAGACTGAATATTTGTATGTTCTGTAATAAATGGACTTTGCAATCACGCGTTTTGTGTTCATATGCTATATATTGTTCAGGTAACTCCTCGACACTTCCAGCATAATGTGTCATGCAAGAAAACACTTACCAGTTTACTTGTATTTTTGAGCTTAGTGCTTGAATTAGTTTCTCCCGTAATCAATTTGTCAGTAACTTTATGATATTTGATGACTTTCTAGCATCATAAACTTTATATTTACTTTGTAAGTTCGACTGGTTTTGCACCTTAATAGGCCCTGTGGCAGAAGACATGTTCCACTGGCAAGCTACTATAATGGGTCCCCCTGACAGTCCTTATGCTGGGGGTGTCTTTCTAGTAACCATCCACTTTCCTCCAGACTATCCATTCAAACCACCCAAGGTACCATGAGGCATGAACTCCAGTGAATGTTTAAATTTTTGGTTAGGCTTCCTGTTGACTTGAACTTCCCTTGTGTTACTTCAAGATGTTAACTCAGATATTGATTTTTTATCTGGATTTCTTAGCTTTAATTTACCTTTATCTTTTAGTGATGCATAATTTAGGAATAAGCTCAGTTCTAGTTATCACTGTGGCTATAAGTGCAGCATGATGCATCAATAATTGATCTAGATATATGCAAAAGCTGTTCAGACATATCAAGCATAGACTTGATATGCTACTGCATACCCTAATAACCTTCCTAAGATTAAGATTCTGAGAGCTTCAAGAATTAAGTGATGACCAAATTAGTGGCTATGCAGCTCGATTGCTGCATCGGCTTCTGTTTGTGAAGGAGTTTGCTGCATGTTCGAATCTGTCTCGAAAATTTACAAGTTAATTATGATATAATTTGTTCACTGAAGATTAGCATCGAGAATAGATTTTAGTAAGGTTTTGGATGATCTTAGTCTTGGTCCCTTCTTGGTGATTAGAGAAATGTCTTAGTGATCATAATGGAATCTTTACTAAATAGCTTCCTCGTAGATACCCATCTAGAAAGATGTGCTTTTCATTACTATGCCAAAATAAAAGGTGGTTATTCACAATGAAATTTGGATCGCAAACCTAAAATTTCTGGAAAAAAGAAAAGGGGTGAAAAACACAATCTAGTGCTGAAAAGAAATGTTGATGAGGAGTCTTTGTCTTCTTAAAATATCCTTAAAAAGATGATTTATGAGAAAAGTATCATATTCACTCTCACAGTCTCACAACAGGGCAAGGTTCTAGAGATACAAAATTAAGAAAAGTCTCAACTTCTTTGAAACAAAACCTTCACAGATCAGGAACTGAAAGCTAGATGTTTGGTTTCCTTTTGTCCCTTTGGTGACATTGAACTAATTGTTTGACTTTTACATTCTTGTGATTCAGGTCTTCGGCAGGTTTTTAGTTATTATGTAAATTGATACTGCTATCTTGAAATCTCTGCCATTGCTGCATGTGGGTTCTTGATTAAAGATGTCATTCAAGTAATTTTCCTGGTTGTATACAGAACAGCTGTGTCATTAACTGATTTTACTTGATAGTTTACAGATGAAGTGGTGAAGTATTTTGGGCCCACTACAGAGACAATTTGGGTCTTGGCTGCTGTCAAAAATAGGATTAATATGGTCTAACTGATACTCTCACATGATGTGAAGTGTTTGCTAAGTTAATAGATGATTGATTCTTGCAGGTAGCATTCAGGACAAAAGTCTACCATCCAAATATCAACAGCAATGGAAGCATTTGCCTTGACATCTTAAAAGAGCAGTGGAGCCCTGCATTAACCATTTCCAAGGTTACTGATTTATATTCTATAATGGTCGAGTGAAATTTTTAGTTTTTTTCCTGGGTTTCTTGAGCCATAAACATTCACTGGTTACACATCTAAGATCTAACTATTCATTGCCATCATTCCCTCATAGAAGAACCAAGCTAAAGACTTAATATTTTTCCTGGAATTTTGACCCATTAAATTTTCATAGGATGTCTTGGTAAATATATTCGCTTACATTTGAACTATCAACTGCCATTTATGCTTCACAACTATTTATTAAAGTTCATCCGTTTTAGTTTAATGGATATGGTTTATGACACCACACAGCTAACTTTTTGTTCCTTTATCAATGATGGTCTCTTATTCTAAATCAGTAACTTGATTGTCAGCTGATGCTGTTTTTATGGTAGATAATTAAGCTAACTTTCATAAGTTGGCAGTTTGTGGATGGTGTAGCAGGTAAAGAATAGTTTTGATTTGGTTCATGGAGACATTCCAGTTTAGTAGGTTTTATAGATGAAATGAGCTATGCTTATCTAAAGTAATGCACATGATAAATTATCAAAGCATCAATCGCTATATTAGTTCATCAAAGTCTTTCACAAATGTATATTCTACAGATGTTGTGTTACTAGTCTCAACTAATTTGTCAAAATCTATTCCTTTTTGTAGGGTGTGTTTGCAGTTTTAATTAATAACCTAATAAAATTGATTGAGCAGACTACTATTTTTACCACATTGGATGCATTGTTCTGAAGGATCTATTTTACATCTTTTCTGAAAAAAAAAAAATGAACATTTGAAAACTCCTGGTACCAATAAGTTAGTCCAACATAAGTCATTGAAGTTTTAATGACAATGGTATATTAGTTAACATGAGGCTAAGATTTGATATTCCGCATCCATTATCGAAACTTGAAAGCCAAATCTCATAGGCATGTCTTCATAAAAAAGGAAGAGTACTCTATATTTTCGTGACCCGAGGATGGGAGTTCTTCAATTCATATGATCTTCAATTCATTCAATCTTTTTTCATCTGATTGAATCCTCATTTTGGACATCCAAGCACATGGAGTGGAGAGGTCTGTTCCACCTCTAAATCTGTTTGATCTTGTCTGAGGCTGGTGCAAGGTATTTGTTGTGGTTACCATATCTAGTATTAAATATCCAATAAAAAGGGAGGTAGGCCAATTGGCAAGGCTTAGCCTCTGCTTGGTTGCTAAATAAGTGAGTCGTTTTCGGGTTTTGTGACTACTTGTGTATCTGATGGGAATTCTTTTGGATAGATATGTTGGTTCACCTGTGGAGCAACACTTTAAGATAAGCCACGTTGCTCCATTATCTTCAACAATAACAGCGACAACAACTAAATCCCAATTTTTTGGAGTCGGCTAATGTTGTGGTACTACAATAATGTGATGGATAAGTAAACATCGTATTAGTCAGCTAATGCTTTTAATAAGGGCAGCCCGTTTGCATGAGACTTCCACCCTTGTGGGATAGCAACAGTTTTTAGATGCCTGCTGGTTACTTCCTCATGCAGAAAGACTGTTTTCCCTATTCAGACCAATGAAACTGCAATGTACCACCGTCAGCTACATAATGTTCAGTAATGAAGCCCTTGATGTTTGCTTTTGGCTATTTTTCAGGTATTGCTTTCAATCTGTTCACTTCTGACGGATCCAAACCCTGATGATCCATTGGTTCCAGAGATCGCACACATTTACAAGACTGATAGCAACAAGTATGAGACCACTGCACGGAGCTGGACCCAGAAGTATGCGATGGGTTAGACGTGGTGGCGGGAGGTGGAGGTCGTTTCCTCTCTCCCTATGCTCTATATTAAGTGGTGCTTTAACTGACATATATATATACACATATACATGATTTATGTTTGTTATCACTCTTTTGTTATATTTATGAAGCAAATCAGGCACTCAAGGCTCGAATATTTGCATGTGAAATTGCAGTTTGGGCCTCTGCACCTCAAAAGCTTTCAGGATTGTATTTTTCAGGTTTTTGAATGGGAAATGGGCCTTAAATTGGTTAGAGAAAAAAAAGAGGCAGGAAATTTGGCATGCGTTCTCCAAATTTTATATTCAGCGCCTCTGCTGGGTATGAAGATTAAGTTTTGGGTTTCAATAGCATCTCAAATTAGGAGTTTGATTAGTCTTAGAAGTCACTGGGAAATTAAATTAAAGCCTAATTTTTATGCATGGCTGATGAACTTTATAACAGATGAGAAGTGAAGGAGAATTAGATGGTAATGTTAAAAAAGAAGGTTCAATATCTCTTATATTTCTGGTCCTCTTATCGACCATTGGTTGCAACTCTTCGATGTGAAGTATTAGCCATAGTTTAGGCTAATACTGTCACACCATAGTTTAGTGAGATTAGCTAGCGCCATAGTTTTTTACTCTCACAAAAGAATGCTGAGTTCCACTTATATAAAATGAAGTAATCTATTATTTCATCAAATTGAATCCTAATAATTGGTATAAAAGTTAGCTGATATATGATAAAAAAAAATTAAATAAAAAATCAAAGAGTAATTATAATCATAGGTGAGATAGCACATCATAGGTGACCCATATGTGCCATAATAAGATTTATTTGTTGACTATGGTAGGCATATCAAATAAAAAAAAATGGTAATATCTCCGTTTAATCCCACTCCATTCGAGCTTGGTTGGCATCATCACCGTCATGTAGCTTTGAGAGTGCAACTCATTATAACCCCATCTGCGTGGACCTCATCTCATTCAGAGACCACCACCACCCCAAGCGCCCAGTGATTTAATGGCAGGAGTGGAGCGGTCGTGACTCTTGCTTTACGTCGGAGACGCGTTAGGGCCGCGTTCGCCCACCTGTAAAGCCTCTCTCCCACCTTCCCCCGTCTCTCCTCATAAAAACCTCAATCTTTCTCTCTCTCTCCTCATCCTCTGTGATGGGTACGGATAGAAGTCTCGTATGGGACTGCGGCAGCTCCCTTTACGACTCCGTCGAGCTCAAGTCCTTCATGCGGCGGCTCGACTCGGCCGTCGCCGCCCGGTGCATGTCCATGCCGCACCTCTCCGAGACGCCGCCACCGGCACTGGCGCCCCCCAGAAAGAAGCGATCCAGGTTCTCCGGATCGGTGCAGAAGCTCCTCCGCTCCGTGCTCCGCATGAAGTCCATGTTCAGGGTGCAACTGCAGTCGCAGGGGCACCGGGAGCAGGCGCTGCACGCCGCATACTTGCGGTCTGGCCGACTCGAGTCCATCCCGGAGGTCTGTGAGAAGGAGACGGCATCGCCGGAGATCGATAGAGTGGTGAGGAACACCGTGTCGGAGCGGTTCACTGCCTCGACTGTGTGAAGCCACTGGCAGCCATCTCATGACGAAGATCCCGTTCCTTGGGCCTGCTCCTGGTTCCTACGAATGATCCCGAGCAGCTACAAGGGTTCCGGCGTGAGGGAAGAAGACGGGGGGGGGGGGGTAGTTTGGACATGGGGAATTTGACTCGTGGGCGATAGGTCACGCTATGTGTGCAGTGTTCTCGTGGGTTGTCTTCTTCTTGGGGTAGATGAAAAAAAAGGTGATGTCTATTAATTGTACCAAGTAAAGATTAAAAAAAAGGTGATTGGAAGATGATGTGATGGCTAATTTTATTTTGTCGGGATCATAATACTCCTGTCTTCAGTGCAGTCTGTTCTTTGGAGCAGTGGAATGAAAAGTTTATGATGATGTTGATCTTTCCAAAATTTCATATTGATGGGACATATTGCACTAATATTGTTCTAGGTGCATTAATCCTTCCTCCTAAATTTCACATTGATGGGACCTATCTCTCAAAGTCATCCTTCTCTATGTTGGATTTTTCATGGACCTTTGTTTCATTCCATGGCATTGAATCGAAAGGGCTAATTCCATCTTGAACACTTGATCTTTCCTAACCTCATGGCCCAGTTTTTGCATATATTACAATGGAGCTCATACATGTTCTTGATTCGTTTGACTCGACAACAAGCGTACACACTGATGGCATTCGAAGGAAATAGATTTAGCTTGAGATGCTCTACTACGGAGGACGTCATCTCTCATCTACACACTGCTAATTGATCTCACTACGAAATAATACAAACATCAAATTCAAGTTAAAAGTCTATATAAAAAAAGCAGCAGCAGATGCCATTGCAAATTCTACTTGTGTCATTGGGGAAGAATTCCTCAAAATGATCGAGAAGGGTCTTCACGTACTACTCTGCTGGTCACAGGTTGTCGAGAAAGCTCGAAGCATCGAAATGGAAAGTTGGGTCGAACCCCACTGAGTCGAGCACGAAGGCGATGTCCATGGCGGAGGAGGTGGCTGCTGAGGTTGTGGCAGAGATGAAGTCAGTGAGGTCGGAGTCTGTCATATGCAGAGGTGGAGCCTCTGCGAAGCTGCTCACCCGGCATGGTGATGGCGAGAAGTACTTTGATTCCGGGGTTGCAGGCGAGGTGAACGCGGCCGAGAAGCTGCCCATGAACTTGTTCTCTGGGGTTGGGGGCGTGGACAAGGTGCTCATCGGGGTCGAAGGGAAGGAGAAGGGAGAATTCTGGTCTGGGTCTTCGAAGCTCGAACCTTCTGTCTTCACCTTCAGGCCGGTCTGGAAGCTCAAAAGCAGCTGCTGATCTTGACGAGGACGCTGCTGGCTTGGGTGGACGTCTGGTCGGTGCAGGGCCGAGGTCGCGACGGTTCGCGGCTTATGGGGGCACGTGTGCTCTCCTCGGTATGTGATGTCGAAGACGGAGGGGTCGTCGTCGGATCTCTGCACTTGCTTCATGGCGAGACATCCGACGGTGTTGCGGTGAGTGCATCTGAAGTAGCCTCTGCAAATAGTGGCCTACTGTCAGTACCGAGGGAAGAAAGGGTCGAAGAAGAAGAAGCTTTGAGTGCTGACCTTGGGTACTTGGCTCCAAGGATCTCCTTCTGCCCGTACTTTCTCCAGCTATGGCCGTCGTCGAGCCCATCCGCCCCTTCGCTCGACGAGATTCGAATCTGGCTGGTCCATTTCGGCAGAGTCTTCCTGCACATCCATGATCCAGTAAGAAACCTCCTCTGCTTCGAAGTAGAAGAAGCTCCCGGCCCCGAATCGATCCCTCCACCTACCTCTTCTTGCACATCTCCCTGCGCTCCTGTTCCTTCAGGGCCTTGTCGGAGTTGTCGCTCCCGCCGCTGTTGGAACGCGGCGAGTCCAACGCTGCGGCGCTGGCGCCGGGCCCCTGCCGGAACCGCTCGGGGTCGATGGATTTGGCCATGGAAATAGCCCGCTCGAAGTAGGACTGCGCCTGCAACACGAGCTGCTTCTTGTGCTCCACAGGCGAATGCGCATCGAGGCACGCTTCGAGCTGCCTCAATTGCTCCTCCCCGCGCATTAGCACCTCGACGAGCGAGCTGAGGTCCATCGCCCGCGTCCTAAACCAGCTCAGCTAGAAGAAGAAGCCAAAGCTGTGTCTGATGCTTCCACGACAGCAACAGCCACATGGATTCACAGGTCGTGGCGCTCTCCGTCTTGCTCCATTTCAAGGAAGGAGAAGAAGGATGACGCAGATAAAGAAAGGATGCGAGTGCGATCTAAACCTGCTGAGGGGGGGAGGATTAAAACGAGAGAAGGGTAGGGTTTGTGCTGATGACGGGAGATGGAACTTTGACTAAGACCAGGTGATGCTTTTTTCTCTTATTGTTCTTCGTTCATTTGCTGGTCAACCAGAGACCGGTCGTTGGTCAAAGGAGAATGGGGATAATGAGAGAAGGTTTTGTGCTGACCGATTCAACGCTCAAATTTTAGAGAGAGAGATAGAGAGAGGCGAGTCAAATGGGGAAGAAGAGAAGAAATGGCTAAGAATCTTCAATCTACCTTCGTTACCGCGTTCGGGATGGAGTGAGACTGTGTGTGTGAGCGTGAAGTGGCAGAAAGTGACGTCAAGTGCGGCATTTTAGCTTACGTTGCGGTGACGAGAGGAGCAAACTCCTCCGCTTCACACGTGAAACACAACTCAGCTTTTCGTATTATATATATATATATATATATATATATATATATATATATATATATATATATATATATATATATATATATATATTCCTGCAATCACAGGAAAATGAACCCACCCAAACTTTTGTCTTTTGCTTCCATAATTTGTTGTTATTTGATATAATCATTTGAGCCATTATATAGATATTCCACAAAAAAAAAAACTTAGAGATTAATAATTATGAAATAAATCAAAGAATTATTTCATAATCCTCAGATTTTTCCATTAAATTTTATATTTTTATTAATAAGAAAACAGAATTATCTCGATTAAAATCTGAACATGCATAAGGCATTTATAAAACAAATGAATCTCAGATCATAAAATTTTCTACTTCAATTTATGATTCCAAACATTCGAGTAATTCGAATCGGACTACACCCGCCAATCCATATATTATAATTTTATTTTCTTAAAAAAAATATTTTTTTAATTTCATGTGCATCCATCAATCATATTCTCATGGTCCCATAAAACATCTTTTTCAACTGGAAGGTGGATAACAAAAAAATGGGATGGGATCTGTGGATACAGCTGAATCATTCCGAGAAAGAAAGCCCCACTATTTTTCCTTTGACGAACACTGAAAACATTGGATCAGTGATGATTGTTCTCAGGAAACTCCACATAATTGAGGATTTCCTTCACAAACCTCCAAATGCATGGAGTCATTTTAGGAGACCAGTCAACAACTTAAATATTGATTTGACTATTTGCTGGTGATTCATTTTCATGTTTCTGACAGATCAATAATCCAACTCGAGCAATTTTCAAGACACAGGAGAACAGTTGCCCATCAAATTCGACTGTGGAAACACACAGATGCACAACTCATGTTTCTTATCACATCTGATACTGAACATTCACCAAGCAGAGACGGAGTCTGATTCCTTTTACTCTAACGCAGTGGTGTACCTAAGTATAATGAAGTGGGAGTTTGGTACCATGAAGTCTTTGTTCCAAGTTTCAACCTTCAACACTGCAAAAGGAGGTTGCAGTCAATAACTCTCTTCATTGGATACGAGGTGAGGAGGAAGAAGAAGAAGCAACAGGGATCAAAGTTGACTTCAAGCCCTGCACTGCAGACAGTAAGAGAGATGCAGTTTCCATGACCAGTTCAAAGCTCAAGTGGTGGAAATGGTTGGTAAGACTGCAAGGCTGACTGCATGATGCATGAGGAGATATAGAATATGCGCAGGAGTCACATGCACATATTAAATGATAACATTATCAATCATAGAGAAACAATGTTTAAGGTGGATTGAGATGAGCATGCAAAAAAACAAAAAAAAGAATTCAAAAATTATATATATATATATATATATATATATATATATATATATATATATATATATAGAGAGAGAGAGAGAGAGAGAGAGAGAGAGAGAGTTCCACCTACATGGGTTTAATTGATTAAAGCTTATATTCTCTTAGCTCTGCAAATTCTTATTGTGGATATTATATTAGGCCTACTAATTCAAGCTGAATATGAAGTGGGTTGGTTGCATAAGAGTTTAGTATAGCATCTAATATATGACTTGATTGGGGAAATTCCGGGATCACCTACGATAGCAGACACATCAACATAAAGTCGTCCCACATATGCTGCCGTGTCACACCCTCCATCTCGGGTCGGATGAGATGGAACTCGTAGACAACCATCCTCGAAATCCCAGGATAGCGATGCATGGAGCAGGCCACCCCCGAGAACCCAACGCGACGTCGCGCAGACCCGAGATCCTGGAGCGACGACATGCGGCGTCAATCTACTCAGTGCCATATGGTACGACCTCACCGGCATTCGGGCCAAGGTACGTCTCGAGATGCACTTATATAACCCTCGCCCGGCTTCAGGGCGAGGCGGAGGTCGACTAATTTGAGCATCGGAGTGGCCACGTCGGGAGAATCTCGACCTATGCCTATTTTTAGGAAGCTGAGTCCGAGGCATGCGGAGGGCCGATTGAGCGGGAGGCGACAACCGGACACCCCTGGATATCGGAGACTGAACAAGGCCAGGCCGACACGTCACTTGGTGGCCGCTTCCGTTCTGTAACATATTGGCACTAGAAGGAGGGCCGATCTCGCAGGAGTGTCCCATGACCAATCTGGGAGCCTTCCCCCTGGAAGGGCAACCTACTACCCCCATTCTCGTTTTGGGATCGATCCCCACTGCTTAGTCAGTAGGAGCCACTCCAGTTCAGACTTCGGAGTGCTACTGACGACTATTCAACGACCCCAGGCTGTCTCTCCCCGGAAACGTCCCGACACCCTCGGTCGTCTCGCCCGAGGCGTTTCTTGACCTGTCTAAGCAAGTCCAAGCTCTGACCAGGATAATCCAGATGGTCGTCCCTCTCATTCCACAACTAGCACACCTCGTAGGCTCCCAGGCACCGAGCCCATCCATGTATGTCCTGGAGCCTCTCGACGCCCTCCCCCCCCCCCCCCTCCCCCACCCCAACGAACCCAACCGCGCATGATCAATTGTGGGGCGAAACCCAAGGACGTCCTGTAGTCCGGGGAATGACTCCCGAACCTAGCATCCACGACCTCCCCCCGACTGACATGCTACTTCCCGAGCACGACACAGTGTCCACCGACTCGACCGACGACACCTTTAAAGCCCAACTTAACTTGGTGAACCGACGCCTGGACAAATTCCAGCGCGAGCTCCACAAGACTAAGGGCGAGGTCAAGGATGACACCTCGGGCGCATCCCCTTTCACCCTCGAGATACAGGACAAGCCGGTCCTGCTCAATTTCAAGCTTCCCTCCCTTGAAGCATACAACGGTAGCTCCAATCCCATGGAACACATCACCGCCTTCAGAGCTCGGATGGCCCTCTATGGCACATCCGACGCTTTGATGTGCAGGGCATTTCCCACCACCCTCCGAGGACCGGCTCGGATGTGGTTCAGTCAGCTGTGGCCAGAATCCATTTCTTCTTTCGAGTAGCTGGCCCAAGGGCTTGAACAGAGCTTCATGGACAGCAAGCGGCCGAGACCCTCTATGGCCATGCTCCTTGTGCTGGCTTAATGAGACGGCAAACCACTCTCCCAGTTTGTCACGCGCGTTGCCGCTGAAGCCAGGGGGATGCCCGAGGCTCACCCATCCCTGGTCATGCAGGCCTTCCTGATGGGGCTATGCCCCTCCTGACTTTTCTAGTCTCTGGTGGAGAGGCCGCCATCGACAGTCCCCGAGATGCTCTAGCGCGCCAACCAGCACCTTGCTGCCGAAGCCTTGGTGGCGGGGAGGCGTGAGGATAACAAGAGGCCTAGGGTGGAACCCACCAGAGCAACAGCCCCAAGGCTATTCCCTGAACCACCCCGCAGAAAGACCGACCGTCCTGAGCTACCATGCCCGAGGCTTCCCCTGAACACTTCTCGAACTGAAATTTTCCTACAAATCCGGGAGAAGGGGCTCCCACGGAAACCCAACCCAGTAAAAGCTACTAACAAAGGCCGATCTAAGTACTGCATGTTCCACCGGGACTATGGCCACGACACGGAGAATTGCCGAGACCTGCAGAACCAAATCGAGGAGCTCATCCGGCAAGGGCATCTCGGGCGCTTCCTCAAGAAACCAAGGGAGTCACCACCCCAACCCCAGGGTCCGATCAAAAGGCAAATTGACGTCATCATCGGCGGACCAGCCTCCAGCGATAGTAGTTCCATCGCCAGGAAGGCATACGCACGGAGCACGATGGAGAAGCGTCCGAGGATGCATTCTGAGGAAGAAATCAGATTCGGCATGGAGGAACGGGAGTTTCGGACCACGACGATGCTCTGGTGGTCTCCATCCACATCACTAATTCCCAGGTGAAAAGGGTGATGGTCGACACTGGGAGCTCCGCCGACATTCTATATCTAGATGCCTTCAGGAAGCTCGGACTCGTCGATAACGACCTCTCCCGCATAACGATAGCACTTACTGGTTTCACCGGGGAATCTATCTCCCCCCTCGGGACAACTTCCCTTTCTGTCACCATAGGAAGCGAGCCAAGGATGAAGACGGTGATGGTCGCCTTCATGGTGGTCAACCTACCCTCGGCATACAATGTCATCCTTGGGTGCCCAACCCTCAACAAGATAAGGGCGATCGTCTCCACCTACCATCGAGCCATGAAATTCTCAACATCGTCAGGAGTCGGGGTAGTACAGAGCGACCCCAAAGAATCCAGAAAGTGCTACCTGACGGTCGTGTCCATGCCAAAGAGGGCATGACCTGACCCGGCCAACTTCAATCCCCGGGATAACCTGAAAGCATCTGCTCATCCGCAGCCGACCGAGCGGCTCATCGAGGTCCCCCTGAACGATGCTAGACCAGACCGGGTTGTCAAGGTCAGCGTCGCACTTTCGGAAGCCGACCAGGTCCAAATGGTGGAACTTTCGAAGGAAAATGCCGACATCTTCGCCTGGACCCCGAAGGACATGCCGGGGATCGACCCCGAAGTAGCGCAACACCACTTGAACATCCATCCCGAGGCACGACCAGTCAAGCAGAAACCTCGGAGATTCACCTCGGAGCGACAGCAGGCGACCAACCACGAAGTCGACCAACTACTCGATGCCAGATTCATAACCGAGGTGAGATACCCACAGTGGTTATCTAATGTAGTCATCATTAAAAAAACGTAATGGAAGCTAGAGGATGTGCGTTGACTACACCAATCTCAATCGGGCATGCCCCAAAGATTGTTATCCCCTCCCGAAGATAGATCAGCTGGTCGACGCAACCGCGGGCCACGAGCTTCTTATGTTCATGGACGCGTTCTTAGGCTACAACCAGATTCGCATGGCTCTACAAGACCGGGAGCACACTACGTTTGTCACCGACAGAGGGATCTACTGCTACAAAGTCATGCCCTTCGGTCTAAAAAATACTGGGGCCACCTATCAAAGGATGGTTAATAAAGTATTCAAGTCCCAGCTCGGGAAAAACATGGAGATCTACGTCGATGATATGATTGTCAAAAGCAGGTCGGCCATGGCCCACCTGACCAACCTGGCGGAAACCTTTCGGACCCTCAAGCGGTACAACATATGCCTCAATCCAACAAAATGCGCCTTCGGGGTTCGGTCAGAAAAGTTCCTCGGCTTTGTCATCCACCAAAGAGGGATAGACGCCAACCTAGAGAAAATACAAGCCATAACGGAGATGCAATCTCTGTGCTCGGTGAAAGAGGTACAATGCCTCACAGGAAAGCTGGCAGCGCTCGGGAGATTCCTATCACGCTTGGGAGACAAGTGCCTCCCGTTCTTCCAGGCTTTGCACCGAGCGAACAACTTCGAATGGACCCTGGAATGTGAGGACGCCTTCGGCAAGATAAAGAGCTATCTCGGGCAACTTCCCCGGCTTATCTCACCCCGCCTGGGTGAAGTCCTGGGCCTTTACTTGGTGACTTCAGAGCACGTCATCAGCTCGGTTCCAGTGAGCGAGGACCAAGCCGCGCAGCGGGTAGTCTACTACACCAGTCACATCCTTGCCGGACCCGAAGAGCGTTACCTGCCAATAAAGAAGCTGGTGTTGGCGTTGATTTTGACAACCCGAAAACTGTGGCCTTACTTCTAGGCCCACACAAATAAGGGTGATATCCGACCAGCCACTCTACCAAATCCTCTCCAGGTTCGACATCTCGGGTTGGATGTACAAATGGTTGGTGGAGCTCGGAGAGTTCGACATCCGATATATGCCCCGGACTGCCATAAAGGCCCAGGTACTGACTGATTTCATTTCTGAGCTAACCCCCGAGAACACCCCGACTGCGTAGGAGTTAGATCCACCCGCTTGGACCCCGTACGTAGATGGGTCCACCATGTTGAAGGAGCTGGAACGGGGATGATCCTCAAGGACACGAACAACAAAACCTATGAGCATTCGCTACGGTTGGAATTCAAAGCCATCAACAACGAGGACGAGTATGAGGCGCTGCTATCAAGGCTACACCTCACTCTCGAGATGCAAGTGCGGAACTTGGAGGCCTTCATCGACTCCCAATTGGTGACAGGCCACCTCAAGAGAACCTACGAAGCCAGGGGGTCGACCATGGCTCGGTACCTCGCCGAAGCTCGGCGACTTTCAGCCCGCTTCGACCGCCTAGTGGTTATCGGGATACCCCGTGCCCGAAACGCCCAGGCTGATGCACTGGCTTGACTAGAATCTAGTCAGCCGCCCGGGGAGCCCCCGAGGAAAGTCGAGGTCCTCGCCGCACCAACCTGCCCGACCTCGGACGTCAACGTGGCGAAGGTGACTCCGGGCTGGATGGAGGAAATACTCCGCTACAAAGAAAAGGGCGAGCTACCCGACGACCCACTAGCCGCTCGTCAGCTCAGACGAGCCCAAACATGGTACATTGAGATCGGGGGCAAATTGTATGGAAGGGCCTTCTCTCAGCCATTGCTCCGCTATCTATCCCCGCCCGAAGCTGAGATAGTCCTCGTTGAAGTCCACAAGGGCATATGCGGGGAGCACATCGGGGGCCGAGCTCTCGCCTTCAAGGTACTTAGGCAAGGGTTTTACTAGCCGACGCTGTGACGAGATGCCCTAGCCTATGTACAGCGATGTCCCCAATGTCAAGTGCATGCCCGAGTCTAATGCCGACCGATGGTGCCCCTCACCCCGATCGACATGGCTTGGCCCTTCGCACAGTGGGGCATGGACCTCTTCGGCCCCTTCCCCCTGGCCTCGGGCCAATAGCGTTTCCTTATCGTTGGGATCGACTACTTCACTAAGTGGGTCGAGTCCGAACCACTGGCATCTATCACTACAAAGCAAATTGAAAGCTTCATAGGAAGAACATCCTCACACACTTCGGGATCCCGAGGGTCATCATAACCAATAATGGGACCCAGTTCAATAGCATGAGGTTTAAATCCTACTGTATCCGTACAGGATACAACTGAAGTTCAGCTCGGTCGCCCACCCCCAGACCAATGGCCTCGCCGAGGTCACAAACCGGGCAATTCTCGAAGGGTTGAAGAAGAGGGTGGGCGAGGCACGAGGAGCATGGGTGGAAGAGCTCCCGAGCATCCTGTGGGCATCCCGGACCACTCCAAAAATGGCCTCGGGAGAATCCCCGTTTAGCCTCGCATATCAAACCGAGGACGTCCTCCCACCTGAGATTACGTTCCCGACCTTGTGGGTGGAAAACTTCGACAACAAAACTTCAGAACTTGGACTTCGGGCAAGACTCAACCTCCTCGACGAACGAAGGGCCGAGGTCCACATTCGTGCTCTGGCACACAAGAAGGCGGTGGCCCGAATCTATAATCAAAAGGTTCAGTCGCACAAAATTCGGGTCGGGGATCTGGTCCTCCGAAGAATCGAGGTAAGCGATCCGACCCGCGCCCAGGGGAAACTATCCCCGAACTGGGAAGGCCCTTACCGAGTCAACGACATGGTCTGAGAAGGCACTTGCTGCCTCACAACCTTAGATGGGAACCCTCTGCCGAGGACTTGGCACGCGTCGAATTTGAGAAAGTTCTACCCCTGACCCTAATTGAAGTATTGCGAAAAGCCTTGAATGTAAGAAAACTGCCTTGCATTCATGTAAGAAATTTTTTTTCATTATGCTTAGTCGGGCCTTACAAAACTTCGACTTGCCCCAACCGAAACCAAAAAGCAAAGCCCCGATCAAAAAACCTAACTTGGAGGTGCATCCATCGGATTATTATCGAAGGGGACCTCCTCGGGCATGTCCATCGTCCTGTCCTCGGGGAGATCCATGAAGGGGTCGACCTTTACCTTTAGATCCGTGTACCTGGCATGAAAACGAGCAAGCACCACCCGGTACCCGAACTCGTAAGTCGCCTGCCCTGACCTCTGCAGGCCGAGCTCAAAACCGGGCAACTTCTTGCACTCCGCTATCACCCCTTTCGCATGCTCCTTGGCGCCGCGACGCTCCTACTGCAATGCCTCCTCCGCGGCACGAGCCGACTCTTCACCAGTGTGGGTTGCCGACCGTGAGGCCTCCACACTCCATGCGAGCCCGAGCAGCTTGTCATCCAAACTGCGGACCCGATCGCGTTACTCGCCTCCTTCACCGACAGCCAGCTTCAAGAATACCGCCGCTCCTCCGCGACAATCATTTCGGGACTCAGTTCGCCCCTCAACTCCTCCACCTCCAGATGCAACTTGGAATTGGAATCCATGAGGTGCCCGATCACCCGGCTCGCGTCATGCACTCGGTTGATCAGCGCGGTCGTGTAGTGTTGGCTCTGTGGAAACTCGGGAATCAGGAAAAGTCGAGCGAAATCTCAGAGATCGAAATCGGAGGGGACGATACTTACACAGACTGTCGCCTTCACGGCCCGATCCATTAGTACGATAGAGGGCAAGCAATACAGTTGCTTCGCCAAGCACGGGTGAAGTGACTCGCGGGCATACTCCAGCGTCGCTGCGCCGTCGGCCCATATGAGGCTGTCAGCCTTCAAGGAGGGCCAGCGGGTCTCGAAAGGTGCTCCCGGCGTCGCCTCGAGCAGATCTGCCATCTCCAAAGCCTGGAAGGGCTCACTCTTTCCCGAGGATCGGACCCGACACAGGTCCCTCATCGACTTAGGGTGCTCTCCCCGCTTGGACGGTGGCTCATCCCCGGCAGAACCAACCTGGCTTTTCCCTTTCGAGCAAAGGACCCCCCCGGGCGAGCCGCTACCCGATCCGTAAACCATTTGCACGCAGGCTTCATGAAGCGTCACCCCCTCAGATGACTTCCGAATCAGCACTTTTGCCTTCTTCTTGGGATGATCCTCTATCGCCTCCTCAGGACCTCGGCGCCCCTCAACCCCTTGTCGGGTTGAAGACTCGGCATCGACCTGTTCCGAGCCTCGGGAAGATCGTGTCGACGTCGAAAGTCGGGGAATGCCCTTCAATGCATGGAAGTTCATCATATATGCAAGCAAGTTGCGAGTCGGTCAACAACATATAGAGATACAGCTGACTCTAAATGACGAATCCGACCATACCCCTACAAGTTGGGCTGAGCCTCGCATCGACCAACCATCCTTCGGTCATTCCTCTAATGGCCCGAGACAAAGACAGGACACTCCTCAGGCGCCCTTCCCGCTCGGTCCCTTCATTAGAGAGGAAGGGAGGAACGTTGTTGATCGCTCGGGAAGTCCATGCTAAGCAGAATCCCCATCCCCCGTGGCGACTTACAAAGAAGTGGTGCGCCTTTCAACCCTTGTTGTTGGAGGGAGCGCCGCTGATCCTGAAACCACCCTGGGCGGTCAGGTAATACCCATCCCAACCCTTACAAAGTCGGAAGCACGCTAAGAACAGCATCCGAGTCGGCTCGATTCCTGCCCCCTGGCACTCTCCCAAGAAGACCACCAAGTAGCGCCACGAGTTGGGCACCATTTGTGACGGCGAGATCCCCCACCCTCGGAGACACTCCACGATCACCAGGTGCAACGGGAACCGTAGCCCCGCCTCGAGGGCATCTAGCATGAGCCCGAACCCATCTAGAAAGGGGTCATAAGGATGTTGCCCGGGAGACGAAGCATGCAGCCCATATTCCCTCGGGATACTATATCGGTCTCGGACAAGACCTAGCAGTTCTTCGGTCATGATCAAATCGACATCATGCCAAGCCCACATGACTTGAAGGGCCGCAAGCGCCTTCGAATCCATTTGCAGTGCCCCGCCCAACGATGAACTTACGACCTCTACCCTAGACCCTCCCGAAGTCGACTCAACAGCCTCGAGATTCGGCCAACTCGACGAAGAAGAGGAAGAAGACATCCCAACCTTGGAAACAGACCGAAGAAAGAGGGAATGAGAGGACAACCAAAGAAGATCGCAATGACAACACCTCACAATAGAAAATTTATAAGGAAGTAGTGGTCGATCAGGCCGACGTTTGGGCTCCCCGAGGTAGGGAATAATGATGGCATTTACTAAAGACCACCTCGATTAACGTGCCCATCCGATCAAGGCTCTCGCCTAGCGTGCCAACTGCAATCGTCACCCGGCGTGCATGCCCCCCAGTTTCCTACCAACACGGTGGCGTCACCACCGGCAGTGGGTATGCTGCTAGAAATGCCCACAAAAGTCAAGTAACAACTGCTAGAAAATGCCTACAAAAGTCAAGTACCAGTGCGTCCTCACACGAGTCCATTTGTGTCCGAGTTCACCAGCTCGGTCACCAGTCTATTTGTGCCCGAGTTCACTAGCTCGGTCACTAGTCTATTTGTGCCCAAGTTCATTAGCTCAGGCACTAGTCCATCTATGCTCGAGTTCACCAGCTCGGGCACCAGTCCATTTGTGCCAGAGTTCACCAGCTCAAGCACCAATCCATTTGTGCCCGAGTTCACCAGCTCGAGCACCAATCCATTTGTGCCCGAGTTCACCAACTCGGGCACCGGTCCATTCGTGCCCGAGTTCACTATTCCGGGCACCGATCTCTTTGTGCCCGAGTTCACCAGCTCAGACACCAGTCCATTTGTGCCCAAGTTTACCAGCTTGGGTACCAGTCCATTTGTGCTCGAGTTCACTAGCTCGGTCACCAGTCCACTTGTGCCCGAGTTCATCAACTCGGGCACCAGTCCATTTGTGCCCGAGTTCACCAGCTCAGGCACCAATCCATTCACGCCCGAGTTCACCAGCTCGAGCACCGGTCCATTCGTGCCCGAGTTCACCAACCTGGGCACCGGTCTCTTTGTGCCCATGTTCACCAGCTCGGGCACTAGTCCATTTGTGCCCGAGTTCACCAGCTCGGGCACTAATCCATTCGTGCCTGAGTTCACCAGCTCGTGCCCGAGTTCACCAACCCGGGCACTGGTCTCTTCATGCTTGAGTTCACCAACTCAGGCACCGGTCTCTTCATGCCCGAGTTCGCCAGCTCAGGCACTAGTCCACCCGTGCCCATCGTCTCAGGCACTATCCCGTCTGCGCTCGAGCTCGCTAACTCAGACATCAGGTCACTCCAATCCACCACCTCGAGCGCTCTGGTCCAGCCATCCATGTAGCCCCCCCCGATGTATCATTCCATCCTGTCATCACCGACACGAGGGCAACCGCGTCGCAAAGCAACCCCCCAACCCTAGCAGCACAGGTGACACGGTCAGAGAAACAAGTCAAACATGCCCCGAGCCCCTCCTCGAGGACCCCGGGACACGCCTTATTTGGGGGGAGGGGGGAGTGATAGGGGAAATCCCGGGATCACCTACGACAGCAAACACGTCAACATAAAGTTGTCCCACATATGCCGCCACGTCACACCCTCCGTCTTGGGTTAGATGAGACGGAACCCGCAGACAACCATCTCTGAAATCCTGGGATAGCGACGCATGGAGCAGGCCACCCCCGAGAACCTGGAGCGATGCTGCGCAGCTCTTAGGTCCCGGAGCGACGATGTGCGGCGCCGATCTACTCAATGCCACCTGGTATGACCTCATCGGCATCCGGGCCAAGGTACGCCTTGAGACATGCCTATATAACCCTCGCCTGGCTTTAGGGCGAGGCGGATGGTCAACTAACTTGAGCATCGGAGTAGCCATGTTGGGAGAATCCCGACCCAGGCTTATTTTTAGAAAGCTGAGTTCGAGGCGTGTGGAGGACCGATTGAGCAGGAGGTGACAACCGGACACCCCTGGATATCGGAGACTGAACAATGTCAGGCCGACACGTCACTCGGTGGTCGCTTCCGTTCCGTAATATGACTGATATGAATTATGATCCATAGCAAATATACAAGTCATATAAGTAGAATCCAAAAAAAGATTGCGGAAGGGATAAATCTTAATGATCGAGGAGAGAGCATTTAATATTTATATAGATTTTGATAGAAATTTTTTTTCTCAATCAATCACTCAAATCAAGCAACCAAATCAACTCTTCGAATCTATGATTGATCTTGAAATAATAGATTGATTAAGGGTATAAAAAATAAGAATATTATTCCATATGTATCTCTATCATGATCTAAATCTATCAATATATATATATATATATATATATATATATATATATATATATTGTTGGATATCAATTAGTTTAGTTAGTAAAAAAATTTAATTACTTGATAATAAGATCTTTAAATCAAATCTTGTCTTTACTATTTACTCTTTACAGCGTATAAACAAATTGTTAAGTTTATATTTAGCATTTATATCTAAAGAATCAAGATAAATATAATAAATTCATATTTAAGATCAAATTAAGATTAGATTCGAGTTTAAATTTTGAGTATTGAAAATAAATTTCTTAATGTATCAAGCTGTATGAGTTTTTATCTTTATATATAGGTCTCTTGAACTAATCATTGTTATAATTAAAAAATTGGCGTGGTTATCATAAAAATTAGAAAAGAAGCAAAAGAATTAGTGTCAATAATAATAAGCCAAAATATTATAATTATATGGATCCTCAACTTTGGCTATTGAAAAGATTTGATACATTGTTTATTACTACACTTTTGCATGGCGACTGTCAATCAATGAAAGCCTACTCTTCTCGCAATTTAACCAAATGAAAGGCAATGCACCACTTCACAGATCAATTCACCTACCATGAATACTTACAACCTTGTGGCCATGGCTGTTCTCCATGAAGCCACACTGTGAAGGCGATGCGTTTGTGGACATGCTCTGTCCCCCTCTCGACCCTCTCCTGTCTCCAACAATTGCTTGCCCACCTCCTCCCACCGCACCCCTTTCCATTGCCAAAAGAGCGACACCTCTGAGTTCCTTCATTCCACAAACATCAACTTCAGACTGCTACACCGCATTCACATCCGTCTCCTCTCGCAGTTCATGGAAGTGTTAAAAGGTCACCCCTTGGAAAGCTCCCTGCGACTGCACACTCCGTCCTGGCCGGAATGTAGCCCCCCGTCTCCTGTGGCGTTTGCCGCGAGAGCTCTCCTCGAGCGTCATGTGGATAGCTCCATCACTGCCTCTGCACAGCAGCAACAACAACAACAACTGATGGAGACCTTTGGAGGTGGTGATTGATGGGCTTGTCGATGCGGCAGTGTAATGCGTGCTGTACGACGTGGGCATGGATTCCATCTATGCGACTGTTCTTTGCACCACCACAAGCCTTTCTTCGTTCTAAAGCCCTCTGTTTCAGAGAAGACAGAGATATCCTACAGAGCACACACGAAGCCAGTCAATTATGTTGGCATCTCCGATTCTGTGCTTGGATTTGGACTAAATCTACAGGGCTTTAAGGTGGTGAAATCGATTAGTCTCGATGCAGATTGCTGGCCTAATTCTTTTGGCCTGTTTCGAGTGGGATCTTTTCTTCTGTGAGCTTCTTCTTCTTTTGGTCAACGTCGTTCTCACACCCAAGTTTGTCTTGGAACAGAACTTCACGTCAAAGCTTCATATCAATCACGCTGCTCTCACAAGGAGACATGGAATCCTGGAAGATATTTATGGGACAACCAGGATCTACCGTGGATGCTGTGGCGACCACGAGATGCGGCATGCTTCGTCCACCTCAATTTGGAGAAGTAACTTTCATGTGGGAGGTGGAAGTTTTCCTCCCACCGCTGGACATGGCATCTGACGCACACCAAATCCGTGTTTGGATTCTGACGACCAACAATGGTTGTCTTCTCGACGAAAAAGAAAGTCTATATCAATACAAACAGATACAAAACTAGAATTTGGAACTTCAAATTGTTAGCAAGGAATCCAATATATGTATGCTTACTTTCGATCATTGAATCGGATAAGAACATCGATCAGGATCGTCAGAGACGGATCGCGTTCCTCCTCCCCCATCGTTGCTGTATGGAGGGAGCATTAATTAGTCCTACTCAGGCCAACGTAAGGTTTGACTAATAAATGATAAGAACGCAGACTAAAGGAGGAGCCCCAAATCCAATAAATGGACTTCCGATCGCACGAACAAAAGCGGCGACTTCTCACGCTGAG
Organism: Musa troglodytarum; assembly: GCA_023547065.1. NCBI lineage: Eukaryota > Viridiplantae > Streptophyta > Magnoliopsida > Zingiberales > Musaceae > Musa > Musa troglodytarum. The sequence continues at coordinate 7,208,344 of CP097508.1, read as the reverse complement.
ACCGCCGTTACCATCAATGCCCCCATCTCACCAAATCCCCGTGACCGCTGGAAAACCTCGCGGATAGGTCGTCGTCTCGGCTATCTTTCACTTACGCCCTTGTTGAGACCATAATTTTGTTCGACCCCTTTATATGCGTTGGAAACAACGGCTTGTTATTGACGTTTGGGATACGTTGTGGAAAATTAATCTTATTAAGGGTTAATATGTAAAACTCACTGGACGATGGCTATATATTTACGGGCAGAAAGAGCGGCGTCGACGGTTTTGAGGTCGATTCCTTTTCCTCTCTCCCTTTCTGCTGCTGCTGCTTCTTCTTCTTCGGTCTCTTCTATCTTCTTCTTCTCTCCCTTTTTCTGCTGCTGCTTCTTCTCCTTCGGTCTCTTCTATCGGTCGTCTGTCCTCGAACCATGGTAAGCTTGGATTCGTGGGAATCATTTGAAACCTACGTTGGAATTCGGTGGTGTTCTTCCAAATCTTGCGTCTTTATGCCGTGTTTTTTGGGCGAAGAAACGAATTGCAGTACCGTTCTTATGCTGGCCCGTGGTCTGATCGTATTTTGTTCTGCGTTTAATCGATCGATAATGATGTTGTTTTCGCTAGATGAGATATTCGTGAAGTCTTCTCCCTTCCGAAGTTCAGATTTTTTACCCTGGAGTTTCGTTTCCCCCCTCTTTTTCGCTTTGCTGCTCAGCTTTAGTGGTTTTGGTCTGGCAAGATTTCATCGGTGCGGTGGAATAAGAAGGTCATTGTTTCTTGTGGAGTATAAGCTTTTATTCATGCCTGAGATTTACTTCCTTTTCAGTCTTCCATCGTAATAAAAAATCCAGTATATTGTGCTTCAAATTTTGATTGGAGACCTCAGCGTTTCAAGCCTGGGTTTGATGTTGAGAAGTTGCTTTCTCGATGGGTTTGATGTTGAAAAGTTGCTTTCTCTAATGCCTGGTAAATTTTCACTACTGTGCCCGTCGATAGTACAGTAGTCATTTTCATCAAGCTCATTCTTGGGTCACTGGTCATCAATTACAACCTGTTTAGTATGATTCCTTATCAAGGAAATTGCAGTCTTTCATCTAAGTGTCACCAAGCTCATACATTTGTAGCTTTCAAGAGAAAGACTGCTCGTGAGAAGACCTCAGTTGGTCACTTGAAAAACCTGTCAAATTTGAGAAAAAAAAATTAATTTTAGCATTGGATTTACTCAAGAAGTGGGAATATGTTCTGGTAAGGGGTGAAATTAATTTAATTGAGATACCGATTCTCGGTACTGTGTATTGCTATTCTGGTAATTTGATCTTGCTTTATGGTTATGGCCTTCGTTAGTCCCCCTGTAATTATTCTCTAACCAAAGATGGTTATCTGCTGTCCCATTCCACTGCAATGATTTTGACATCTAAACAATTTGTGTGCTTTCATGATGTGAATGATTTATTTTGGTTCAAGCATACTGTTTGCCTTTTGGCTTGTGAAAATATCATAGCTGTACTGACATAATGCACTTTCAGGAGAAATGCATTATCTATTTGAAACATGTCAAGTTATGGAGAATTTGCTAGATTGGCATACATATTTATCATGTCTGGACCAGTGAATCAGATGGACTTAGTAGAACGAATGCAATGAACTGAGATGGCAACCTCACAGGTGAAAATCTTGTCACTTGTGATACATGCAGTATGACACAACCTTGATTATGTATCACGTGTAACTTTCTTATTTATCCATATACACTCTGTAGCCATGCTTCTCAATAGTTGAGCCTATTATTATCCTTGTATACCGTGTGGTCATGTTTCTGGCCTTCAGATCTAACTTCTCTACCAACTGACAAGTGGATACTGTGATTAAACATGTAAACTTTTTTTGTTAAACTGTTCCTAATTACAGTTGTTCAAATTCATGTAAACCATGAGAAATATCTCTTTGTTGTGCACTTGTTCTTTCTCTAGTCACTAAACAATCTTTACCTATGTAAAAGGAGTTCAAATTCTGCAGGACCCACGGACAGCAGCAGAATTGCAACCATCGTCACAGGATTCACATGACATACGAAATAACCATCAAAATACTTTAGTTACTGAGGCCTCAGGACAAGATCCAGGTTCATCAACCTTTGCAGATAGTAAAAGCAAAAAGGTTTCTCATGCAGACATTGAACTTGTGAGACATCTGGCTATTACTATTGCCAATATATATATACATACATATATATATATACATATATATATATACATACATATACATATATATATATATATACATACATATGTATATATATATATATATATATATATATATATATATATACATATACATATATATATATATATATACACACATATATATACATATATATATATATACATATACATATATATATATATATACATACATATGTATATATATATATGTATACACACACACACATAGATATTTGAAACAGTAAGCCAAAGTCTTTTTCAATATTTTATTTTACCTACACATTCCTTATAACTATTCATTCACTTGCAGGTCCAAAATCTGATAGAACGCTGTCTGCAACTGTATATGAACAAAGGGGAGGTGGTTAGGACCTTGTCTAACCGAGCTAGGATAGAACCTGGTTTCACTGCACTTGGTGAGTCTTTTGATTTTGAAAATTTGCTACTTATGCATTATCATGTTACAATACTATGTTGCATTGTTCGCTTTATTGGTCCATACCGATGTACTGATCAGTTATCGGTACGGTACGTACCGAGCTGTATTGAGCCGTACTGAGCATACTGACATACGGTATTGCTGATGTATCACCCGTATCGGTCCTCTATCAGATTAGTACGTATTGCCCATACCGAGTGGTACACTATAGTACAGCAAACCTTGCTATGTTGTTTGTCCTTTTCTGTACATTTCTTTATCTAGTGACAAAATCTGAACAAAAACATTTGTGTTTAGAGTGATTATAAAAAAAACATTTATTGAAGGTTTTTTTTCCTTCTATTTTGTTCTTGAAGATATATTCAATGGGTTGTATAACTTTAGTTGAATTTGAAAATGGTCAGACTTATTCTGCAAGCTTATGTTTGCAATTAAATGTGATAGTCATAATTGTAAAACATCAAGCCTCAAATATAAAGGTTGAAATTAGTGAATCTTTTTCCTGTCACAAAGCCCTGTTGATAGCAATACTATCATATCTCTATTTTTGTTCCTAATAAAGTTTTCTTAGACCTTCTTGTACCTTTCATTGCACTATTATTCATAAATTGTGTCCAATAAGTGCTTCTGTAATACACCTTTGGAAATGTTCATACCTACTTATTCCTCATTTTATCCACAATGAAGGCTGTTCCTAATTTTTGTAGATGTACATATCTCTTGCTCAATCATTTCTAGTGAACCCTTGCATCTTAATGTGCGCTTATGTCAATTAAAGCTAATTATATCGTTATGCATCCTAGCTTTCATCGGAAATATATTTGGTCTGATGTACTATTTTAATTTTTGCAGTGTGGCAGAAACTAGAAGAAGAGAACCCTGAATTCTTCAGAGCTTACTACATAAGGCTAAAGCTGAAGAGACAAATTATTTTGTTTAATCAGTTGTTGGAGCACCAATACCATCTGATGAAGTATCCCATCCCTTTTAAAGTTCCATTGGTCCCGATGCAAAATGGAATTCATCCAGTGCATGGTGATTTCTTTCACTACAGACCCTGAAAAGTTATGAGCAATTAAAAAACAAATAAATTATGTTTTTGAAGCTATGAATTTAGTGGCTTATTATTCATCTTGCTGACAGTATCGGGCATAAAAAAACTTGAACTTTCAATGCTACTAGCTGTTCACAATGTTATAGATGCTAACCATAACTCCTGACAATCATAAATTGGTGAAATAAACGGATTAGGGATAATTGACAAACTGGAGCTGTAGAGTAAAATCAGAAGCTAAAAATTTTAGAGTAGGACCATGTTCAATTGAAGTAAGAAAGTACAACTACTAGTGAAAGCACAGTATAATCTTGTATATAAATTAGTGAATAGTGATATATATATATATTTGACCACTACTTTGTTTAAAACTGAATCTTGTTCTATCAGTGAAAACATAATTACTTCCGTATCAGCTCAATGAAAATATATGTTTCTATTTGTAAAATTCAATGTCCAAATTTTTGTTGAGAAATCAATTGTCTGGTAAAGTCCACTATCAATCTGACTTGTTTATGATGATATGTGCTCTTACTATAACAAACTACCTACATATGGGACAGTTCTGTAATTTCATAGCTTCATGTTTTTGTTGACAAAATTATACAGATATGCTTGTTCTTGAGAAACTATCTTGTCTTTATGCAATAATCCAAAACAAAAATAAGCACAGTCTCTTCTCACTCTTATCAATCTTATTCAATGTCAACATCTCCTCAGTGCAGTTAACAATTTACCTATGGGGTACCCAGTTCTTCAGCCTCGGATTCCAACTACAGGTCAGCTTCATGTTGATCCTATGGCTTGTGGATTGTCCAGCTATCATGTAGTCAATGGAATTCCTGCTCCAGGCACTTCCCATCCCATCCGCATGAATACTGGAAATGAGTAAGAGCATTTCTTTAGCTTTATAGCATTTATCAGTACTTTATATAATTCTTATGGTTTTAAAGAAACAGGGAGTAGGCAAGGAAAATTCCAATTTGTCCAGCATTAAGCATTTAAACCAAAAACTTAATTAAGTCTCATGAAGAAGAAAAAGAAGAAAAGAAAAACTTTAGTTGTCTTTCCTTCCATGGATATAACATGAGATTTGAAGTTAATTTGTTCATGTATATGGCACTTATAAGAGAAAAGTAGAAGTGATGAGTTTTAGCACCTTTAAGAAAGATTCAGACTGATCTAGCTTGTTGAATTATTTTTACTTACAGGATGTTTTCATCTTAGCTAGTGAAAGATTGCTAATGAACTCATCCATACTATGACTATTCCAAAGCAAACATCAAATTATTCTAATTATGTTTGACAATGAGAAAGCCTCTGATTCTGTCTCTTGGGATGCAATAAAATCTACCCTTCAACTCATGGACTTTTATGGATGAAATATTGTAATATTTTAATGAAGAGGTAAATTTGAAGGAGACAATTTTTTAATTCTTCTGTGATTTCACCAGTGGTGAAGTCGTACTTTTCTTCCATTCATTTATAATAAAATGATGGTAAGTCTGCCCTCACTCTTTTATATAAAAAAGAAGAAAATTTGATTAAACAATAAATACTTTTTCACTGCTAGCGTGTTATTTATAATAGAAATTGATACCAAGAAATGCATCTATCCATGTTGCTGACCACTGACTTATACATCAACTTATTACATTGGTATTTGATCTGAAACTTGGCTTAATCATAAGTAGCATCACAGGTTTAATATATAATTCTAGAAAATGTCTACAGGCTTTATGGCCATCCTTTCTTAGCATCAAGGACTTGTTATCATCTCTGTTACTGATATCCAACACATGATCCTTCAACAGAAGGCCACTTTCAAATTTAATCATGTCAAAACAAATCACAGCCATATGTGTTCTTTTGTTTTATATTTGCAGTCTTATTTTTAAATCTCTCCACTTCTGAATCATTGTGATGGACAGTGACACATCTGAAGCAGCTCCTTTAGCACCTCAATGCAGTACAATGTCACCCATGTCTGAGATGGCTCTGACTTCTGCATCAGTAGAAGGCAATCAATTTTCATTCACTCCATCTGAGATAACCATGGGAATTGATGCATCAGCCATGGATTCAACCTTCACATCTGATGTTTTGAATACTGGAGGATTGCAACTAGGTGCAGATGGTGTTACGTCCTCGAGAGACTCAATCAGGTCATTAGGACAGCTTTGGAACTTCAGTCTTTCAGATCTAACAGCAGACATCACAAATTTAGGAGGTAACATTTCCGTTCCTTGAGTGTAAAATGCTATAATTTCTGTCCTTGCAGGAGAATTCGTATTTTGATAATAATATTTTGAGACTCAAATGCTATATAAAAACACTGCTAAGCATGAGGTATTGCTGACTATTGAGGAGGTACAAAGAGCACATAGGAAAAACCTAATTGATAAAAATTAAATGGCTAAATTATTTGGTATCTACATATTATTTAGATTAAAGAACTTGAATTTATCATTGATATAGGTTATCAAGTATTTAATCAATGGCAGTACTGGTCAATGTTCTATGGGTTTTCATATGGGAAAATTGAAATGAAAGACCTTGGTTCAAGAGGTACTTGAAACTGAAACAGAGGATCTGAACTAGAATTTGATTTTTCATTGGGTGCTTTGTTACCAAATGCTAGCATACAGAATTAAATGATTCTACTTGTAATTTTCTCTCCACTTTCTCTTTCTCGAAGTCATGTTTTGCGCTGGATGAACTTCTAAACACATATTGGTTGGAGACAAAGTATGATCTCCACCTTTCCCTTCCTTGAAGTCATGTTTAGCACTGGATTAACTTCTAAATACTTATTGGTTGTACAAAGTATGATCTCTTACTATTTTTTCCTTTTTCTTCAAAATCCTTTAACCACATAAATAAATTAACTTGCTACCGATCCAAAAAAGTTATAACATAGCTCATGTCCAATGATGTGCCATTTAAATTTGTGCCATTATCATAGGGGTTAACAACAGAGGTATTCATTTAAGATAGTAGATGTTGAAAAAGCATTAGAACTGGTTGATGTGGCTTTTAGGTTGGCATCCATTCATATTTTGGATGATCCTTTTTGGTAATGCATGTGTGTTCAGACATCCATACCTGCACCTGTATGTTTGTATTTTCTTATGCGGTAAACTCATCTTACGCCATTGTAATTTTACATCAACTATTTCAGATTAATTTGAGTTTTCTGGATTGACTGAAACTGCTGCTAACTCGAAAGCACCAAACTGATCTTGATTCATCAAAATTTCATTAAAATATACTTTTTGCTGAGTCCTTTGTTATTTAAACTGTTAATCCAGATTTGGATTGGCTATAACTATCGAAACTTGTCCAAAATGGTCAGAATGACTGAAACCACCAAAAGTGTGAGATTTTTAAAATTGAAATATTTTGTAAATTCTGAAATGACAAGAAAATTGTGTAAGGTACATCCTGAGATATTGATATAATTAAATTATAGAATAAATATTCATCACTAGACTTACAACCGAAAAACCTAAATCTACTCTTACTAGACTTCTCTAACTGATTACTGAGGCTCGCCATATGCCAACTGCTACCTTCCCTCCTTATATTAACATGTTAGTGTTGTTTGATTCATGGAAGATTTTGGAGCTTTGGATGACTACACTGGCTCTCCATTCCTGCCATCTGACTCAGACATATTGCTTGACTCCCCAGATCAGGATGATTTAGGTAAACAAACTGTCTCATTCTTTTTGAACTTGATCGCTTAAATATTGATATCTAACATCACAAAGGATCTGATTTATGAGACAAGAAGAAGCTGCTTGTCATTATGATATCCTAGGACTATAAATTAGGATGAAAATATGTATTATTGCAAAGTTGCGTTCAAGCTCAAGAAAGCACTAACATGCTATGTTTGGCACTAATGTTTCAGTTGAGTACTTTGCTGATTCTATCACTGGGAAATGCTCGCAGTCAAATGAAGATAAATGAATCATGGGCATGAGTAAGGCCTCCTGTTAGTGGACTACCCACACCACAAATTGGCTGTAAGAGTAGCACAACGCTGGTTCTCAAACGGCTGTTAATGGCTAAAAATTAATATATCTGAATAGTTGCTGTATTTTACTGGCCTATGTTTCGTATTACTAGGTTGACAGCAGGTTGTTGTTGGTTCTATTGTTAATAGATACTAACATGGAAATGAGTATATATTTGTAAAGCTTGTCTATATATTGCATAATTTCTTGGGTAACTTGACATCTTCAATTCTACTGTATGATAAACTACAGCATTATGTGCATGATTTAATGAATGTTGACTTTTTATTAGCAGGTATAATATATCACACAGTTTAATGAAATATTATTTTGAAAATAAATATATTGAATACAAAAATTGAAGTATTGAGAATTGTAGTTTTATTAACTCAGACTTAATAAATCTTGGATTTTGATCACATTGATGGGCCATGCTAGATATGTGTAAGTTAAGATCAACTCTAGATAGGTTAATAATTTCTAAAAAACTTAAGATAAAAATATAATACAAATCACTAAAAGTTTGCTGCTTCAATTTGGATATTGTACAATTTAGTCTTGGGTGAAGATCCAAAGGAGGTGGATGTGATCAAGTTCAAGTGGAGTCATTAATTGAACATTTCTCCAGAGTAGATGCATATGAAATGTGAGCCTTGCCTGCACATTGTATTCCCAAACACCGTCATCATAGGCATGATGGATTTTGTTATAGAAATAAATGACTCTTTTTAATGGATTGAATTTTAATAGGTAATCCATTTTGTTTTTTATGCAACTGATTTCAAAGCTGCACAGGTTGTTCTGAATTATTAAAACTATAAGCATTTTTTTAAAAGAAAAAATATGATGAAAGTCAAATGTAGAACCAAATAATATATAGTATATGAAACATTATTAATGAAAAATAAATTGAAAAAATATTTATTTTCTTAAAAAATATACTCTTTATTTGATTTTAGGAACAATAAAAGATAACAACCAAACCCTTCTCCAAAAGGAAATAAAATAAAATAAATGATCCACCTCTGAACCGCTCATTAAATGTAGAGAAAGTATTTAAACGACCAATGAAAGAGAGACTTCATAGTCAAATATAAAAAAAGTCTTTAAATAAAAGCCTTGGGTCGCACCGACGCTCGAACACGGGCGGTTGGAATATATATAAATATTAATATTTAAATGACGGTGCTATACACTCCGTGCCATCGCTTTCGACTGTTTCCAGAGGGAGCCGAGATCAGAAGGGGAGCAATGGGGCCGATGAGAGGGGCGGTCGCTTCATGGCCGAAGGGCAGGATGCTCTCCTCGTCCTCCTCCTCCGCCGCCTCTTTGAACAAGAAATGGGACGCCGTCGTGGTCGGCGGCGGCCACAACGGCCTCACCGCCGCTGCGTACCTCGCTCGCGCCGGCCTCTCCGTCGCCGTCCTCGAGAGGCGCCACGTCCTCGGTGGCGCAGCCGTCACCGAGGAGATCGTCCCCGGATTCCGCTTCTCCCGCTGTAGCTACCTCCAGAGCCTTCTCCGCCCTTCCGTCATCCGGTATCCTCCTCGCATCCCCCCAACTCCGAGTCCCTCGTTCATTTCTTGATCTCTTTCTTGATGTCGCTGAAGGGAATTGGAGTTGGCGAGGCACGGTCTGAAGCTTCTTCGGAGGAGCCCCTCGTCCTTCACCCCCTGTCTCGATGGGCGGTACCTTCTTTTGGGCCCCGACGCCGGTTTGAACCATTCGGAGGTTGCTAAGTTCTCCAAGAAGGACGCATTGGCTTTTCCGAGGTGGTGACTTCCTTTCGTCTCTCCGTTAAATCCGTTTGTAGATCAATAAACAAACGGCAGCAATGGCTTTTACCCTATGATGTCTCAAGAACGTAGCTTGAGGCGGCAAAACATATACTCAATCAAATTCCGTCGGCATATGTTTCTTCCTGCACTTTTGAAACACAACCGCCTCACGAACCCCAAATATTAGCAGCATAACTGGTGTATTTTTAGCTACAGAAAGGTCCGGACTCTGGAGAGGACGTTTAGTAAAAGTTGGAATCCAAGGGATACTCATGAGAGGGGTACAAGAAATGAAACTGTTAGAATATATGTTGACTGTGCTAATATCACATGTTGTGTATCTACAAATATCTTGTATGCTGTAGCTCTCAACGTTTTACATCAGGACATATGAAACTACATAAACTATAGCAATACATACATGGAAAATCACATCACTATACCTGCACATGCATAGAAATCATATGAACTTTAACCTATTTTACTTTGTTATTTTCTCCATCCTATGAAAATCATAGAAAATCACTGGGAGTATACTTTTCATTGATGGTTTTATATGTTGTTCACTCATGTAATTTGTAGGAATACAGAATTCAAGTGGAAATACAGTGAATTGATGCAATGATAAACTCACATATGTCAGCAAGAACCAGAAATACAGTGAACAGATGCGATGGTAAACTCACATATTCAAGCAAGAATAGATTGCCTGAAATTTTTGAATTCGACAGTAGTATGATACAAATATTTAAGTACCTTATGGACCAAGAATCCTGTGTAGCATATGCACTGTGGAAGCAAATTGGAGTGGTAAAAAACAAAAACATTTACTAGTTGCGGATGATTTAAGTGTGAACACTCTGTGAGGCATATATTTCCTGTGATCTATATGTTCAATTTCAAAGTTTCGTATCCATATAGCAATCATGAAGTGTTGGAGTCATAAATTTTTAGTTCAAGTGAGGCTCCTGTTACTTACATATGGTCAAGGCATTATCAGTCTATTCGTTAAAATGCAAAATACACACAGAAGTTTCTTGTATGTACTGGGACTATTTAGTTGATTAGGATTTAATCACAATATGTCTGTTAGCACGTAATAGTTTAGCAATAAAGTTGTCCTGTTTTGCAGATATGAACAGCAACTAAAGAAATTCTGTGAATTTATGGATTATCTTCTGGACTCACCAACTCCAGAAGTTAGGCACGATGTTGCATCCTTACTGTTTCAGGTGAAGGATAAATTACGAAAATCCGCATTCTGGGGTCATATTCTCCAACAAACTGTCACATTAGGACAAAAGGACATGTTGTAAGTTTTTGTCTTTACTTTGCATTATTGATCTATTTTCTGAATGTAATTTAGACATAACTTCAGATATACTGTTTGTTTTTGCTACTGTAGTTGTGCTGTACTGATGTTAACTGCTGTTTATTGCTTGTGATAGGGATTTCGTGGATCTTTTGCTTTCTCCAGCATCAAAGGTTTTGAATAATTGGTTTGAGGTTGTTCTCTTTACCGATCTTTTGTACCAGTTATGTAGTTCAACAATTAATATTATTTGTCCCTCGTACAAGGTCTAAACTCATTGGTTACGCTATAAATACATCACGCTTAATATCTAAGTTTAAGTGAAGATATTTTGAGTAATATTTTATTCTGCAAAATTGGTAGCTCTGGATCAATACTTTGGTAATGAATCAATAAAAAAAATTTGAATTTTATTAGTAGTTCCCATGTGTTTCTTGTGTATAATTACATATGACTAGAAATATGAACAACTTTTAAAAGCTTCTGCATTAGATAGTGTGCTTTTTTGTATTTACAACTTTTTCAAGCAAATCAGTGTTTTTCATAATATTTGTCCAAATGCCTTTCTAGAATTTTAACATGTAGATTTTGGTCTAGAAATTTGGTTTTTGTTTTTTTTATGGATTATGGAACCCTTTCTATTGATTGCAATAATTTGATCACAACTCAGTATGTCCAAGAATACTTATAACATTTTGATAACCAGATTTTGATATACTGAGCTAGATGGTCTTTGAAACCCAAGACTACCAAAGTTTTCTGTGCTCATGTGCCAGTGCGAGGAAGTCATTTTGACATCTGGCTATGATGCACTCAGATTACTGCAAATTAACTGGAGTGCCAGATACAAATTGCACCAGACCACCAGCCATATTTGGAACTTAGCCAAAGCAATCAAAGAAAGTCAGCCACGGTTGAGACAGTTACTTGAAAATGCTCACTTGTGGAATTCCTACGGACATTTTTTGAGCTTTTGTAAACGAACATGAGATAAGTATATAGTCATTTTATAATACGCTTCTTAGCTTGTAGCTCACCGAGGGCTATAAAATCTGAAAATAGAGTTACTTGACAATAGATATAAGATTCCCTGGTTCGAGATAGCATAATTTTTTCAAAGTCATTTTTCCAGAAGAGTTTTAGAACAACCATTGAATTTTGAAAATAAGAATGACAGATCAACTCTTCCACTGCTGCTAGGCATTTACTTAAATTAACCAAATGACAGGAATGCATGAGCAAAGTAGGGTCCCTGGTTTGAGATTTTATCTATCATAATTATTTTAAAATTACTTTACCAGAGGAGTTTTAGAACAACCATTGGATTTCAGGAAGCAAGAATGAATGATCAACTCTTCTACTGCTGCTAGGCATTTACTTCAAGAAAGAATGTTTTTAGGTTGACTTGACATTTTTTTGATGTAAAATTATGCTTTCATTAATTCTATCAGGAAATGAAATTCAGAAATTTTTTAACTAATATCACTTATTGTAATACAACGTGTTTGTTTCTTATACAAATTGCTGTCACATGTTTACAACTGAGTATTTTGAGGTAACAATGATGATCTTATCATTTAACTTTCTTGCAGACAGAGGTATTGAAGGCAACACTGGCTACGGATGCTGTCATTGGATCTATGGTAAGAACATCTTTTAGTATGTTTGTTGATTAATGTTGGCAATTTTCTTTCTGTTTCACAAAATGATTCTTTGGAATTTGAGACAAGAAAGATTGCTGTTTTTTTGCCTGAAGAATACAATTCCATGTGCTAGAGTTGCAAGTGGGATAACTCTTGTAGTGGTAATAAATAAAAACTAGGTATCTGAGGCTCAAGACAAAGTACAGCAGAAGAAAATATTGGTGTTGTTGTTCTAAGGCTAGTACCCAGTTATGAAGAAATTAAAAGATAACGTGTCAAGGAGAAGCAGAACATAAGTACATAATTCAATTCAGATCATGGACCATTAGTTTCATCTGTAGTAAATAATATGATGGAATTAAAATTATTTTTCTAGTTTGTGATGGATACATTAAATTGTAGGAAAAAAGAGTTTTGGATGTCTAAATTTTATGATTGTAGTTGTTGCCTTCTATTTTTATATATTGTTTATGTAAGGCTTGATGCAGTCTTAGATGCTTTATGGCCATAATACAAATTGACGGTGTGTGCATTGTGGAAGGAATACAATATGGTTAGTGGGGTTGCTGAGAGAAATTTAGGCTGATAGCTGCCAATAATGTATCGCTGCAAATTAAACTGTTAGATGTTATGTGGTTGAGTGGTTCAACAATTTGACCTACAACATGCACACTTTGAATAGGACAGGAATGAAGAGTTATCCATTCTATTGTTTCTTCTGTCAGCTGATAGCAGGATTTGGTCTATGATCAGCATGTTAGTTGATATGTAATAGTTAAACTTGGGAATTTACTTGATTAATTACTGTTAGAATTAATTAGTATTGATGCTTCTATCCTACTATCTGTTGCAGGACATAGTTGTCTTTCTTTGACTAAATCTGCTTGATCCAATTGTTAGTCTTCAAATTCTTTCTCACTGCATGTCTGTTTCTCTTGAAGCTCATGGAGTATGTTGGCCTAAGAAAATTTTGCTGCAGGCAAGTGTTCATACACCAGGCTCAGGATATGTTTTACTACATCATGTAATGGGTGAGACTGATGGAGAACGTGGTGTTTGGTCGTATGTATCTACCTCCCCCTTTCTATGATTTGTTTTTCTTAAATGCATAAACTAATTTGCGGCATGTCAAGCTTAATTGATTTTGCAAGTCTCACTGTGTATAAGAATGGAAAATATGTAATCTCACCACCCATGTTTGTGATAAAACATGTGGCTTGAGTTAAGTGATTATGAAACCATCTAATCCTTCAATCTGAGCTTTGATGTAAATGTATTGATACAGTGCTATACCTTGATATCCTACAAACATATGGAACGCAGGACTTGTATGAAAATTAACATTTTCCATTTTGTTTCTTCACCGAACAAATCCATATAGTTAAAGCACCTTGAAGTATTATTCTCTAAGATAAATGTTAATGTTTCAGGTATGTCGAAGGAGGAATGGGGTCAGTGTCATTGGCTATAAGTAATGCTGCTCGTGAAGCAGGTGTGCATGTTGTGACTAATGCAGAGGTAACTCCTCCTGAACCACATTTTTAACTCTTATTAATCCCCTTCAGTTCTTGCCATTACAATTGCATTCTGAAAATACTTTGTTCAATCATCATTGTGTTACTTTGTTTAGGCACTATAACTAGTGACCCATGCAGGTTTGTTAGTATTCCATCAACTCCTTTAATATATTTGTTTGAAGTAACTTGTGCTCTGTACCTTAGACATAACAGTTGATTTTTCCTTGTTATGTAGCTAGCTTTGAGTTCAATTATGATTACCTGGTTCATTGAGCAACCTTATATTTTCTGGTTTTAAAGTCTTTAGTTCTGTTAAATAGGTTGATCAAGTTATAATTGATGAGAATACTGGAGTGGCCACAGGGGTAAGTCCTGTCTAATTTGATTACTTTTAATCTGATTAGAACCTTGAGTATCAATGAACTTTTGAAGCAATCACGCAGGTTGCACTTCTTGATGGAACAAAGGTGCATTCATCATCTGTTCTGTCAAATGCAACTCCATATAAGACTTTTATGGTATGATTTATGATTCTCTATATCAACTGTCATGCAATTACATTGCTGGAATATTGGATATTATTTTCATGTTTTTCCTTACCTAGGAACTAGTGCCTCCAAATATACTAACCGATGACTTTCTCCGTCTTATCAAGAATATTGACTACAGCTCGGTAAGATTCTCCTGTCAGTGTTATGTTATCTCATACATGATTAGTGATAATGATCGTTACATTGTTCAATGAAAATCATAAACTAAGTAATTCATCATTTTGGGTCAATTTGTTTTAGAAAAGATCAAGACCAACATTGATATTAGCCATTAAGGGAAAAAAAAAAAGGAAATCAGAGTTGGGATTCCTAAATCAGGGTATCAGGGGACGAGGAGAAAATAAATGAAAATTACAAAAAGAAAAAGAAATTATAATAGAGCTTATATTTTTGCCCAAATTTCTGCCTGTCTAGACAGTTGGATCAGCTAGTGCTATGCAATATATTGGCCAGGCCCTATCTATCAATCAAACTAAGATCAATGGACTTTGAAATATTGATTTGCTTCAATTTTTGTTGTACTCAAATTTGATTCACCAAACTTTCACACTTGAGAAATTAATTTTATTCTTGAAGGCTCAGAGGATATAGCTTGTAAGTATTAGTTTAAGACTGAGTTTCTGCTTGCTGTGCTACTATCAATTGAAGTAAACCTGTAGCACTAGCCTAGAACTCAAGTTTATGGTAAGTTTCTACTAGCTTTAGTGCCAAATAATTTTGTAAAAATTAACAATTAGCAATAGCTCATTGAACATGCAGTTGTACTATTTCTGTTGCTTCATTTCAAGTTACATAAATTTTGTGACATGCTTCTAGAAATCTAACTTGTGCCCTAAATAGTGAGAAAATTTGCTCCATTTTATCAAGTGTTGAACAGCCTTCCTTAGGTCTTGTCGACAAGTTCACCTATTTGAATTCACCTTTTTTCTTTTAGATTTTGTCTTCTAAAGAGGACGGTGTTGGTACAATGCTAGTGTTGCTTATTTGTGTCTTTTGCAACCTGGGAGATGTTTGAGTCATGGAAACTATTAAAATCTTAATGGCACTAAGAGGGGTTGAGGGAATCAAGGCGTTGGGCAAGTCTTAACAAACTTGGAATTTCAATCGAGAAAAGCAAGTATCAGAAACATAATTAAGACAGTAGGTAAACATAGGTGAGAAATAGAATCCAGAGATAGAGAGACACGATTTATATTGGTTCAGTATTTCCGCTCTACGGTCACTTTTGATTCCTCTATCCTTGAGGCTTTTGCTATCATCTTACAGCATATTCCTTTTGACTCAGGAGAACCTTGTACAATCTTTTACAAATTTGTCTTACCTCCTACCACTTAGAAAGATAACTAAAAAAGGTGAAGGAAACTCAAAGAGAGAGTTACTATACTTTGCAAACTCAAGGATGGATTCTCTACTGGCCAAGCTTGAATAAAATACTTATAGCACAAAAGGCCTCAAAAGTGGGGTCAAAATGATCAAGTTGCTGTAATTTCAGGTATTGGCATTACTAGCGACGACTTTGGATGATGCCACCGTCATAATTTTTGACTAGGGCTAGAAAAATTGACCAAGGTAGTGCAACCGCCAATAACTTTGACAATGTGCCACTGATGTTGTCGGCTGACTCAAGTCATACGATTGCCTGAGCTGATGGTACCACTGCCCCTAGGTAGCGCTAGGCCATGTGTTTGGCCTAGTAAAGGCCCAAGTTCGACCCAAATTCAAACCCATTGGTTGCCACAATTTGTCATAATAAGTAGACTTTATTCTTGCCCAAAGATAGCCAAATTTGGCCTAAGATGACTTCAACCAAGACTTTTGGCACATCGTTGAAACTTTTGGGACGTCATCGAATCTCTTGGCATTTCATTTAATCTTTTGATGCATCGCCCTATCCTTTGATATGTTAGCACGACATCCGTTCCTCTAGTACGATGGTCGATATTCCGACATAATGTTTTATTTTTTGGCACGTTAATCAATCCTCTGGCTTGATGTTCATCGATCTTCTGGTACAACGATTGATTCTCTAACTTGATGTTTGACCCTACGGCGGTTTGAATCGTTAGTCAAGATATTTGATCCAGCTTGATGTTTGATCCTCCCAGATTCTGCATTGGTTTGCCATTTTATTCTGTCTTCCAAAGTTAAGATCAACTTTGCTTATGTTGCAGTTGTTTGCATACAATAGTCACATCTATTATATATTTTCTAGCTACAGCATTGCCAAATCACAGTTTGCATGCATTAAAGCACAGTACACATCAGTGATCAGTCTATGATTAACATTGTTTTTGATTTATTTTGAACCAAAAAAGTTTATTGGCCTCTACTATTGAGTTACAATAAAGTAAAATTTTACCTTATGGTTTACTTGATGTGTTCAATGCAGTCATATTCTAATCTTCTATTCTTTTATTTCAGTAATTTCTATTGGGATTCCTAAACCTTTTACTATTTTTGCTTGCCCTGTTGTTTAGTTAACCAATATGTTATTATATTTTAAATAATATTACTTGTTAAAACTTGGAAAACTCTTGAGCTTGCTTGAAATTTTAGTTCCATTTATATTCTATTTCGATGGACAGGGAACAACAAAAATAAACCTTGCCGTTTCTAGGTTGCCACAGTTTGGGTGTTGCAATGCTCATGTGCTTGAACCAGGTCCTCAACATATGGGTACCATACACATTGGATCTGAAAGGTATGCTGAGTTGCTAACAATAGAAAATTGTTTTCCCATTCAAATTGCTTGATGACCTATTTTTGTCTCCTACATCGATAGAACATGCACGTTAGCCTCATACTAAGTCGAGCTTTTTCTTAACAAATCAAGATGGATAGAGCCTCATACTAAGTTGAGAACTTTTTAACATATCAAGATGGACATCTCCATTTGAATTGAATCATTTATGTCAAGCTCCTTATAGCTTGTACTTAAAGGGAAGTTTCTCTTATGAAATATCGAGCTAAACCACATCTTGTAAGATGAGCATGTTTGGTGAAGGTTTTCCAAATTGTAATAAGGTTAGCATTTGTGATGGTGAACTTAGTGATTTCAATAGGCACTCGGGCGAGGCGAGGCGAGGCCCGAGCGCCTCGCTTCATTTCCAGGCGGCGCGCTTCAAAGAGACGCCACCTGGGCGTTCGCCCGAGCCCAGGTGTTAGGCGTTTCGGGCGAGCGCTCGGGTTAAACCAGGCGACCGGGTTAAAATGCTGGTTCGGTCTGCTTTAGTTGGTTCAATCGAACCAACTAAAGCACATTTCTCTTGCGTCTTCTCCAACCCTAACCTTGCTCGCCGCTCCCGTTGTCGCTGCCACTGCTCGCTGCCATTGTCGTTGCTCGCCGCTCCCGCTGCTCGTTGCTACCATTGTAGCTGCCACTATCGTCGCTCCCGCTCCCGCTATCCATCGTTGCCGCATCGTCATTGCCGCCACCGTTGCCTCTCGCTTCCACTTCTCGCTTGTTGCTCTGGTTACCACTATCGTCACTCACCACTCCATTATCGCTCTCGGTCGCCTCGGTCTTCCCTTACCTTTGTCTCGATAGTATCATTAACAATATATTAACGATATCTTGCTAATGATATGATATTTTTATTTATTAGATTAATAATATATTATTTTGATTTTAATACTATTAATTTTTATTTATTTGAAATATTTTATTTAAATAATTATATTATATATCTTTATATTTTAGCATCTCGTTTCGCTCGAGCGAGTGTATAGCACCTCGGGCGTTTTTGGACCTTGGCGCCTTTTGGCGTCTAGCGCTTTTTAAATCACTGGGTGAACTATCGATTAGAATTGGTTGAAAGGAATTCAAGTAATTGGAGTTTGACTTGTTACACAAGAAGCATTTAATGTCCTATGGAAAATTGAAACTGATCTTGTTACTGAATATGGTCAAAATCTGGTCCTTTAGGTCTAATGCCTAGAACCATGTGTTTATTTTACAGCAAGTTACCAACCATTAATATCCTCAAATATACTTTATTAGTGTTTGTTCCACGTTTGTGATTAATTGATGATATTGTTAAACTTAAGAACTATATAATGCATAATGACTTCATGTTCTGCATCAGTATACGAGGAAGGTATGCAATCAACTTATAAACAAAGAACACAATCAATTATTTTTTCACCACCTGTATCATGTTGCTTATTTGGGTACATTGTGGTCCATTTCCAAGAGGTAAAACCTTAACGGAGAACTATTTCCTTGGAAAAATATCTCATTTGTCATCTTTTAGGATAAGGAAGACAAACATTTGTATTTGTGTCCCAAAGAGGTCATACCAGGCTGTTTGTTTAGGTGATGTTTGAGCTGATTAATTTACTCTGATGTGGTTGATATGCTTCATTATATTATTGCACACACATATTAAGGAGGTTCCTCTGATTGCCCAAACAGCTTTTTCATTTAATTATCAGGCAGTGTGTTATGATTCAAGTATTAATCTTTATTTTCTGCATTTTATTCAAGCATGGAGAGTATTGATATAGCTTGCAAGGATGCTTTGAATGGTATACCATCAAGAAGACCAATAATTGAAATGACGATCCCCTCTGTCTTAGACCGGACCATTTCACCGCCTGGTATGACAAAATTGTGGCTATAATTTATTTAATATGTTGTGTTATCTGGTCATTCTAGGTACTGGCTTGAGAATCTCTCAAGAAGCATCTATGTTTGCAATGGTATTAGATTTGAGTGAAAAAAAAAGACTTGATCGTGCTTTATACTCTCAGCACTACATCTCTGCTGATTTGGTTCTATATAGGTGATTTAGTTGGATAAAGTTTAAAAGAATAGAAATTCCATTTTTAGGAATCATATATCAGTCCCATTATCCCATATATGGACTAATTGGAGACATATGCGCCAGTCCCATTATACCACAAATCCTCTTTGGTCAAAGGAAATTGTTCTTGGATCATATAGCAGATTTTGAGGAACAAAGCATTTGGAATTTGTATTATTTTTCTAATGTCTCTTTGGCATAATCTATCCATTCCCTTGGAGCTTGATGACTACAGGAGGCATTTTATGTTTTAGGTCAACATGTGATTAATCTATTCATCCAATATACGCCATATGAACTTACCAAAGGAAGCTGGCAAGATCCTAATGTCAGAGTGAGTTGTTTCTGTCTCCTAACTATATTGTAAAACAAAAGTATTTCTCATGCATGCTTCTTTTGCATCTTTCATGAATGTTGAAGCATCGGTGCTCAGCTTTGACTTGAATTGTGATTACTAGTTAACTAAAGGCTTGCCAATTTCAGGAGGCATTTGCTCAAAGTTGTTTCTCCTTGATTGATGAATATGCGCCCGGGTTCAGCTCGTCCATTATCGGCTATGACATGTTGACACCTCCAGATCTTGAAAGAGAGTTCGGCCTCACCGGTAAGTCACAGTTGATCATATTAATCGGCATGTTTTGGCGAGTGAAATATGGAGACGTACCGAGATTGGATAGCCGGTACTCCTCCCATATATCACCAATATTGGATAATTTCTTTTACATGGAGACATGTTTAACAGGTGGAAACATTTTCCATGGTGCCATGGGTTTGGACTCGATGTTCCTGATGCGACCTGTCAAGGGATGGTATGCTCAATCTCTCTTTTAACATGCTAGTTTTGTGCCAAAAATAGTAGACTTAAACTTGTATCACCAGCAAGCAATATTTTTGTCACTACTGGTTTCAGGTCAACTCATGATCTTTGTCGCGCAGGTCGGATTACAGAACACCAGTGAAAGGGCTGTACCTGTGCGGCAGCGGAACACACCCCGGAGGTGGCGTGATGGGCGCGCCCGGTCGTAATGCTGCCTCGGTGGTCATCGATGACATGAAGAAGATGCGCTGAAACGAGAGTGAATCGCTGGTGTCCGTCATCGGAGGTAAGCGATCGCCCTTTACGTTCTACCAAGTTGCTTGCCATGTATATCATGATTCAACCGTAGGTAAAGTGGGAGGGGGCAGCAGCCCCAGATTGGTATCAAGCGAATTGGGTGACTGGTGCATGGTTTTTCTAGGGTGGAGATGATGCTTCTTCTGCCTTGCTCGCTGGACTCTGCTTCTTCTACCATCATCCATCGAGGCTCATAATGCATCGTTCGCTTTGTCTGTTTTGAGGACAAGAACGTGAGATGGGCACACGAGTGTAATGTTTGGTGCAGTACTCATCAGTCACCGGTGTTATGTTCAGCACATCAGTCCAGTTTGCCTACAACAAATACATCTCTCTCTCTCTCTCTCTCTCTATGTATATATAGTTGGTAGGTAGGGAGAATATAAGAATTCAAAGGCCGTGCGTTTGAAGCCCATCTGTCAAGGGAGGAGAGAGAGAGTCTGGCCTTCTTCTACACGTGTGGATCGGGAAGTGAGAGGTACGAAGCTTCCAATGCTCCACTATTTGGCTTCGTGGTTAGTGAAACTACGTACCTAATGCATTTTATTAATGTTGTAAAGAAATATCCACCGAAGCGCCTGTAGCTCAGTGGATAGAGCGTCTGTTTCCTAAGCAGAAAGTCGTAGGTTCGACCCCTACCTGGCGCGAGGTGAAAACAGAGTTCTATTTGTTTTTTTTATTATACAATTTCTATATGTTTAAAATTATTCGAACGATCAGTGTTGAATTTTGCACTCTATAGGTAGTGACACGACGAATCCTAGTTGGAAAATAACCAACATCTTCTCATTTTCCGTCAGCTTTCATATTTCTGGAACTGTTGCTGCTTTGGTGCACTAAGATTTCGTTACATACATCATCTCCGTTATTGAGAAAGTAGCTTCAGCTTTGATACGGAACTGTTCTTTTTTTACCTAAGCTTCGAGTAAAGGCTTGTAAACCTCAGGATTTAACTGGATGGATTCCACACTAAGCACGCCCAAGTCCAGACGAGCACTCCAAGAAAGAGGCCAGCATCCAAAAGTACAAGCCTTTTGGATGGAGAATTGAAACCAACATGGCTATTAAAATAATTTAGACTATGAAATAAAATGCTGAATCGAAGAAGGTCAATTGAGCACACCAACCTACTCCCAACAGTTAGGGGGGGGTGGACTAAAAAAGGGGAAGAAAACGTACACATCTCAACAAGGAGAGACTTCTGACATGCAAAAAGGAATGGAGAATTGAGTCCAAAACTCTTTAAACACACAGGTATTGATTAATCTGTATGTCCAATAGGATTTGTTTATTTGCCTCTTTAGATCGTTTGGAGTCACTATCAATGTGCTGAAAGCAAATCGGGGGTAGATAAAAGAAAGTTTTCCAACTTTGCCCTTTCAGCAATCTCTTAGAGACCAGAGCCAACAACTTTGTGCTCTCAGGTTAAATGCTTCGCTGGCACATCTGGCTTTCGGCATCAGCTTCAAGGCCAGCATTTGTATAGATGGGATGAAGAACATGACCTTCGGTTGGATCAACATGCACCCATTTCCGACCACTAAGCTTGTGGCGTTCAAAGCGAACGTGACCTTCTTTTAGTGCAAACAGTGTGTGATCCTTTCCCATTCCGACATAGTCCCCGGGATGGAACCGTGTGCCTCGTTGACGAACTATGATGTTGCCAGGAATCACCTTCTGCATCACATGCAACCAAAAACATAGCATCAGGAGACAACGAGAATGTAAAGGGAAAAAAGGGATTGAGAAACAAAGGTTTCATTGATTGAACAAGTATAGTTCAACTTTGCAACCTCTCCACCAAATTTCTTGACACCTAGGTTCTTGGGCCGTGAGTCACGTCCATTCTTTGTGGACCCTGCAGTCTTTTTTGTGGCCCAACGTCGAAAGATCAAACTCAATCCTCCAGATACCTCTGAATCATCCATATACTATTAGATATATCCAAAAGCAGGTTGGCACCTTTGACAAATAAAGGTGATAATATTACCACTAGCACCACTATAGATGGTAACATTTGAAACAAGATCTTTGAGACCAACTCTTCTGAATAAGGTTGATAGAGACATTGTATGTGCTCCTGAAAGAGACCCCAAACGAAATCAAAATCCATTATTTTAATATCCTTTCCATGCAAGTAAAATCAGCATCCATTATTTAAAATTTTAAATCTGAACTTGCTAGTGATTTCATATCTAGCTCCTGAACCAGGGAAAGACAACAAAAATTTCAGTTATGGCAGTAACATGAGACCAAGCTATCTTGATACCAAAAGAAACATAGATCAGTGTAGCCTTTGAATTCAAAACATGAATAAGCTTAAAACTATGCTGACAGTGAGATAAGAACATACAGAAACTGATTACAACAAGCTGCAAAAGAGGATGATTGAAGGAGAGAAAGTAAGTTTGAAATCTCTATGAAGCTTTCAGGGAACAGAAAAAGAAGCGACAAGCTTAAGCAAAAGATGCTGAGCAATATAACCTTGAATGAAACCCATGAAATCACACAAATTCATGCAGAGTATTGTCAAACTCGCTTTCATATCTAGGTCATAAAGTGGGTCACAACCCTGGATGGTAGGATCGGATACTAAGAAAATAGAATCTTACAGTTTATAAAAAAAAAATTAAGATAACATATACTTATAGTATTTATATATAACATTTTTGTTAAGATTTAGAAACTCTCATGTCTTCTTGAATAATAATTACATTTTATTGAAA
Organism: Musa troglodytarum; assembly: GCA_023547065.1. Lineage (NCBI taxonomy): Eukaryota > Viridiplantae > Streptophyta > Magnoliopsida > Zingiberales > Musaceae > Musa > Musa troglodytarum. Next base: position 7,185,182 of record CP097508.1, on the reverse strand, counting down.
TGAATGCATAATTTAATAGCAGCGTTGTCAAAGGTGCCAGGCTCTAAAAGGTGCCAAGGTTCAGGGGGCTATATTGTCAATCGACAGTCTAAGGTTCAGGGGGCTATATCGCCAATCAACAGTCTCCTGTCAAGAGAGGGACACAAGAGGGTCAAGGTGAAAGAGAGGAAGGCAGCATCTAGGGAAGGGGTGAGACGCAGCTGCCTGTTGTTGCTGCCATTCACGAGAGTGCAGGCGCCGTTGCATTGGGGTTGACCTTGTGCACAAGAGTCGATCATCGACCGCTTTGAACGCAACGAGGAGAGATGAAGAGGAAGATTAGGTCTTGTGTGAAGGTGTTGCGCATGCAGGGACATGTCAAGGATTTATGGTTTTATTTGGTTTGATCAGACCAAGGTAGCTCAAGCCTGGATTTGATCAAATCTTTAAAAGATCTGATCAAACCAAGTGACTCAAGCCAAATCTGACCAAATTTGCTGGCCCGCCAAAACCTAATGGGCCTTATTTACTGGTCTCACTAAACCTATTCCCGGCTATCCACCTCTGGTCCATATCAAATACAGCCAAAACTTCTATTGTCTCAAACTTCTATCTATTTTCTCTAAGAAAGAATTTGCTTGCTTCAGAAGCAAAGAACTAGATATCTACATGGAGATCAATCTTGAACAACTAAGAAAATTTAGTTTTATTTACCACCTGAATGGTCATTTTGGGTAGTTGTCTAAGCACTTAGGCCCCAAACAACAGCAAGTGGGCATCGTGACAAAAAGATCTTTTGTACTCCAAGAGAAAAAAAGGATAGCAATGGTCTTGAAACATAAAGATCCCAAAAGGCTACTTGGTAGTAATTCAGTCAAAAGGCTCTTCTGAGCATTATAATTAGCATTTGTTAACTATACATGCTTCCAATCTCAATAAAGTTCCAAGGATCTCAATAAATATAAATTTCATTCTCACCATGTATACCCATACTAAATCTTGTAAATTGCTGTCAATAGGAAAATAGCAAATGCTTGAAGCCAAATTCTAGTTCAACAAAGATCAGCATTTTGAAGACAGTTATCATGCCAAGGGTCAGCAACCTTGATTTTTGAAGCAGAGTAGACCACTTCATCACATTTCTAGGTTCATAAAAACATGTCCAGCTTAACAGCATAAAAATGAAGTTCTCAAATACTCAAGAATCTTCTTAGAAATGCATACAAGCAAATGAACAGGAGTGTGTTCTTTAACTCAAAGAATGAATCTTCAGCTTCTTTTCGACATTAGCATTGTTCCAGAAAAGTCTTCGTACCCATAAAGGGTAGACACTAAGTCCAAGATCCTACAACAGCATCCTCAGAAAAATGGTTTGTCAACCTAAGGTGTGATGCAGGACAGGTCAACGTGAGATCTTAGTCTGAGTCTGACTATAAGATTCTGTCTTCACTCTCTCTCTCCCCCTGTATATATATAAAGAATCAAACACACACACACACACACACACACACACATACATACATATATATATATATATATATATATATATATATATATATATATATATATATATATATATATATATATATATATATATATATATGTTTTGAGGATAATTTTGGTCTGGAGTTTTATTTTGATTTATATTAGTGATAAGATCCTTCTGATAAAGTTTGATTGAGAAAAGTAGCAAAGAAAAACTAAAGAGCAAATTTTGTCGGATCATGAACTTTTCCAGAAAAGCAAAGCTTTTTCTCGTAGTTTTCTTCGAGATGGAGGCCCATAAAGTAATTGATGGTTTGTTAAGAGCAAGAGGAGCATAAAACTGCTTCTCCTTGATTTTGGGTTGAGGAATACAAGTTAAAAGTCTTGAAAGACCAGTAGCTTTTATATGCCTCTTCTCTTCTCTTTTGATCTGTTCCCTCCCAGTTCCCTACCTACTGTATAATTTCTGCGATTATCTTGAGATAGTAATTTCCAAGAGTCACTATGTTTTATCGATTGGTTAATTTAAAATTTAACATTGGTTAATTTATCGATCGCAGAACAGAAATTTCCCGAAACAAAATGATTCGAGAGCTATAGCATCAACCAACCAAAACTGAAAGCAAGAGTACCCTTGTTCCTCTTTCGATAGATCTTGGACGGATGTAGATTAAGAAAGATGGGGGGCAGAGAAGAGGAAATGGGATGAGATAGTACCTATTTGCCTCGCCCGAAAAGCCTGGAGAGCTTGTCGAGCAAAGATTTCCGTCGCCTTGGAAGAGAGGGAGAAGGGAGAAGGGGGTTAACACGGAGAGAGCGCCGCAGCCCAATCCGATATGGAGGCGTGGAAATGGAAGCGGCGATGTAAATATACCGCTCCGTCGACCCCAAACGGCGTTAGACGCTTCCGTCTCCTCGTTGCGGAGCACCAGCCGAGCCGGTTCCGTGATGCGTTTATAACCGTCCATCAGGTTGATCGAGCTTGCATTTCTCTTGGATGCTTTATCTCGGGTCGGATCCCTATCAGATCCACTTAGGATATCCAAAACGAAGATCCATATCCAATATTTTCGGATCGGATTCGTGTTTGTTATCGGACTTTCTATAAATTTTCGGGTGCTAACGTAGGATGAGAGCATTGGGCAGATGGCGGCCGCGATAGGTGGGGGAGTTATCCAAATGCTCGTCTCTCGGCACCCTCCGCGGCGGTGGATTCCCTCTGGACCATCTGCTCTCCCATTCGAGGTAGAAGCAGCAGCAGCAGAAGAGGTAGAAGGAGCACTTGGTCCTCCTAAATCCCTTCGTCGAACCGCGCTCCTGCTGCTCGCCCTCCCCGCTCTCGTCCCCGCACCTTCCGCGGCCGTCGCCCTATCCATCGGCATTCGTGCGCATCTCTTTCCTTCTCCCTTGTCACAAGCCCCGGGTTAGATGTTCCTAATTCGAGCTTCTATTGTTTCATCTTTGTGTACAATCCGAAGCTGGGCCAAAGGAGTGGCTAAAAGAACAGAAGAAGAAGTCCGCAAAGTTCGTTCTTGCTCCAATCGAAGCCTCGCGGAACACCCTCCGCTCCGCCTTCGACCTGCTTGATGGTCTTATTCTTTTCGTCTATCAAGTTTAATCTTTTCTAGTTTGTTTGTGATGTTTGATTGTTGATGACAGCACCGGATTCGCAATCGACAGCGGTGAATTCTGAGGAGATGAGGCGGCTGCTGAACTTGGCCTCGAGGGATTGCGTGCCACTGCAAAGGAGCTCGCTTGTGCAACTTCAGTCTCAAACAGGCGTGGAGGTTTGCGTAACTGTTGCTGTCTTCCTTTTTTGTTTGGAAAGTTGTTGTAAAAGTCATGATTTTGAAATCTTAAAGATGCCTAAACTCATTCATTTATGAGTAAATGAAACAGTGAATTAATAAGACATTTTTGCCATGCAGGTTTGCACTTTCCGGTTGATTGTAAACAATGCTGCCTCTTTGCTTGATAAGAACAATCCGGTCAAGTTGGAGGCGGAAGTTGCTCTTGATGATCTAATAAGGTATCTACTTTTGATGGTTAGAATGGTGGTTCAGCAATTGTATGTTGCATTTACAGTCAAGCTGTTTTACATCTAGGAGGATCAAGGATCTTGACCTTGTACTGGATTTAAATGCATTGGGTAAGAAGTTGTGTCACTTAGCTACTGAGTTTGTGTGGTCTGTAGTGAAGGCCAGAATAATAGAAAAGCAAAAGATATGATATTGTTACCAACAAGCTTTGTGCCACATTTGCTGTTGAATTATTATGATTCCCATCATTTATTTACTTTCATAACTATAATATGAAGAGTCTGTCTCACAGAGGAATATTTTGTAGGTCATTCGGTCATTTGGTCCCTTAAACTTATTTTCCTGTAGAAGCTTCTGAATTATATTCTGGTCAACATGCTTTTTACTTGATTTTCTGTTCAAGTTGTGTTAAAATTGATACTCACTTGTGCCAACTCTAAATTCATTGCAAATTTTCTGAGCTATTATGATGATATAAGATCATACAAATGTCAAACTGTTGCAATTTGTTTACATATATGTTATGGTTTTTGTTTTAAGTGGTTACTATTGGCTCAAATATAAGAAATTTTGATCATGTCCAAATCAACCTTTTTGTGTATGGAGCTATGATCGCTCTTTCCTCCCCAACATTCTTGTTATGCATTATTAGTAGTCGTCTAATGTTTCAGCAAATGCCCTTGCTTGAAATTGATGCAACTATCTGTTTTGCTTCATCATAAGTCCGACTGGTGTGCAATGCTTTCTAGTTTCTGACAAGTTTATGTAACCATATTATACTAAGCAGAATTACATTTTCATGATGATGAAATATCATTATCGATGCAGATCGTTTTCTTTGCTTGGTGATGTTATCATTGATGGCAACTTTCAGCTCGAAGCAGATAGGTATGTTATTTTCGTTAAGGCTTAGGGCAAAGAGAGCATTGAGACACAACATATTTCTTTTATGGAACCGACAATTGATTTATTGTCTCATGCTCTTGATTTTCTTCTTGAATGAAGGATTGTAAACTATGTTGCTAGTGTGTGTCTTGCTGCTGGCATAGCTGACTGAATATTTAGGAAGATTTAATCTGTATTGTCTATGTCAAGCTGATATGATATGCAAGTGTTTTGGTTTTTCCTGACTTTTACTTTTGTATCTCATCTGTGTCATACTACTAGTTTTGTTCTTATATAGGACATGAAAATTGATAATTGACTTGTGGTTTGTTGCTTGCTTAGCTGACTAAATAAGTTAGAAGAACTAAGTTGTATTGATGTTTCCTGTGTGTTGCAGAGAAAAGGTGAAAGATGGGCTAGCCAAAACAATTTCCTCACTCGATAAATTTGAACAGGGCGTAAAGGAATGCTTAGGTGTTTGATCATTGCATCATCAAGGATAATCTTTGATGATTTGGGTGCTATCTCATTCTTCAAAATAACTTGGACAAACGTCACGGTGGTCTCTGCAGCAAAACAAATGTTCCCTCAACTCCAACACTGAATTCTCCACCGTGCAAGTCCAATGTACTTTACTCATTGTTTGTTTAATTTATTTTGATTCGATAATCATTTTGGTTCCATGGTACAATACTACAATATATATATGTATTGCACATTATGTTTAACAATGTTGTTTATCCTTTTTGTGATGAATGAACGAATATTTACGACTTGTGATATTCCTTGCAAAAAGTAGTATCGAGAAGATGGTCTTAGCATTTGTAGCTCAAAGTAACCATTTAGATTATTTGGCTGTGTACATTGTATCTTCAGAATTATAAGATGATCTTGTTTTTGTTTATGTTGATGTGCCTTTCCTAGCAAGTAGTTTGCATGGGTGCCCTAATATATCCAAGTTTCTGTAGCGACATGTCTTGGTAATGACTCATCCACTTAGCTCACAGAACAGGTGAAGTTTCACCTATCAAATTGAAATTAGTTCCATTTTAGAAAGTTCAATTTCATCATATGAGTAATTTAACTGGTCAAAGAATGACAAGGAATGCATTTATTCAAGTCAAGGTTTATCGTCTTGATAAAAGGATATGGTGAGAGTATGAAGTGTTATTGCCTTGATATCATTGATTATAAATCAGCACGGTTTGATTATATCCTGAAGGTGTTGTAAAGTCATCCAAATGACTCTTGTAGCGGTCAGGCGAGAGAGTTGCTGTTGGGGACGTGTTAGCCAAGGTGGCTGAGGTAGGTTCTGATTTCCTCGGGGATCCTAAGGGCATGTCGAGGCGTGCCTTAACTTTGTCGGAGATTCTACATAAGAAATCAGCATCGAGGGGATTTCTCGATCTGACCCCCCTGATACTAAAATTACTATCCGTGGAGTAACGAAAGCGGGGGGGGGGGGTTCAAAGTGTGAGGGATCCGATCCTTGTTTAAACATTAGGGATCAGTTTTTATATCTATATAGCCGACAGGAGTAGACTGCAACCGGGAAGGATCGCCCATACCTCTTACGATATGATCAAGCAGGCGACTGAGGTATACACTCCCTACGATGTGAGTCGGTTTATCCGAACTCTTATAGCGTGATGTTGATTTGTATAATCCTGTGTGGTACGAAGGTGGCGAGGTACAATCGGGAGAGCCACGGTGGCTGTCAGCTGAGAACTTGTGGCTGATGCTGAAAAAAAATCTTTGGAGGTTAAATGCCTACGTCGAAATCGAATGATAAATTCAATCCCAAGAAGGATAAATTTCATGATAGTTGGTGGTGGGTCGAATCTTTTTAAAGTGCTCGAGCGTGGTTGACATCATACGGTAAAAAACTTGAGGAAGAAGAAAGGAGATCTATCATGTTTGCTGCACCTTTTATGCATAGAAGACATCATTTGGTATAAATGAATGTGTTTTTGTTTTTGTTTTTTTGGAAATCACCCATATCAGCTCGATATAAATGCTTCTGTTCCACGCTTTCCTTCTCATCCTTTCTTCCACCAAACACCAAAAGCAATACTCATCAGAAAACTGATAAGAAAAAGAGGACGACTTCTCACCAGCTTCGGTCGGTCCCTTGTCCACCCACCAATGGAGCAGTCAAAATCTCTCCTTTACCCTCGAGAAGACGCGCCTCCCTTCTTCCATCGTCACCGTAACACCATACACGAGCTTCTGCCTCTTGCTTACCGTAGTGGCAATAAAAATCTCTTATTCTGTCAGGGAAACAGTTCTTGCTTTCGGTCGCAGAAGACCCAGACGCTTCTGCTGTCTCTCTTTCCCCTTCCGGGCACCGAAAAGATACTGGCCAGCTAATGGTTGGTAGTTGTGCCGTCAAACCGCCAGTTTTCTTATTTATTTCCTGTTCGATGGGTTTCTTTGCTCAGATCTTTGGGCTTCGGAGCTCGATGTTATAGCTAATTGGTGGCTGTCGGAGGTCAATGGCGAGCGCTAGATTGGGGCGGAGCATAAAGCGAGCACCCTTGGGCTTCGGCACTAAGGTATCACTGGTGTTCTTCTTGGGTCTGGCTTTTGTTGTCACCTGGTGGACCTTCTCCTCCCCTTCCGCCTCGGCTGTCTCCTCCCAAAGGAGCAGCTTTGACGACATCGAAGCACTACCGGCCACTCCGGCGCCGAGGAAAGGAAAGGAGCATAGCAGGAAGAAGGCCCATCAGAAGAAGCCTCCCGATTCGCTGCCTAAAAATGAAAACTTGAAGAGAACTGCAGTTGGATCTAAAAACGATAAAAAGGAGAAGGAGAAGAAGAAGGGAGGAGGAGGAGAGATCGAGCAGGTGGCGGCGGCGAAGAACGAGACGAGCAAGCCAGAAGGGCAGCAAGAGGAGGAGGAGAGCGAGGAGAAAGAGGAGAAGGTTGATGTGGAAGGGTTGGAGGAGGTCACCGATAGCGAGACTGCGACCGACGAAGACATGGAAGAGGGTGTTGATGTGAATGCCGAAGACGATGCCGGTGAAGATAATTTGAAGAATAGGAGCAAGAAGAAGAAAAAGTTGGGACCTTTGTTTGATCCAAAGGCGCGATATACCTGGAAGCTTTGCAGTGGAAAGACCGGGCATAACTACATTCCCTGTGTGGACATGGAAGGCGGCCACCGACACCACGAGAGGAGTTGCCCTCGGACTCCAATTACGTGTTTGGTGTCTCTTCCTAAAGATTATAAACCTCCGGAGGCATGGCCCGAGAGGGAGTCAAAGGTGAGTTCTTCTTGTTCCTTGTTATCTGGTTTGTTCCGGCAAAATTTGATGTAAGTTGGTGCTGTAGATATGGTTCAAAAATTTGGCTCATCCAAAACTATCAGAAGCCATCAAAACTCAAAGTTGGTTGAATCTCTCTGGCGACTATCTTTTCATTCCTTCGGAGGAATCTGAGTTCAAAGGAGGTGCTCAACACTATGTCAGTTCAATTGAAGAGGTAACTGAACTCAACTTTTGCCTTCTTGTATGTCATAGTGAATGCGCTATCATCCAAATCACATTATCGACTCCTCGATGCTAATAATTTTTTGCCATCGTGGTTTGTAAAAATTTCGTTCTTGTATATGCATCAAAGGATATTGAAAATAGCTTTGGAACAAAACCGATAATTTAGAGTCGTAAATGAATGTTCAAATCTAAATAGGAGATTCTATAATATTTTTGCTTTATTTTATTTTACTTTATTTTATTTTGTTGTTTGAGTGTTCAAGGAATCAGCATGGTGGATTCCTAAATGTATTGACAGTGGATGAAAATTGGAGCTTGAGTGATTCTTTCGGCGCCTAGATATTCTTATAACCTCTGCCTGTGGTTCATCACTTATATATGAATTGAAGTTTAGATCCTATCTTCCTCTCCCATATTCTCATTTAAGGTAGTTCCATTGGTTTGTCTCATTTTGATTTTGCTAATTCTCTCACTGAAGGATATAATATTTGCATTCTTTTTCATGTCTTTTGCGGCATGGATCTTGCTTGTCTTGGTTCACATGTTATGGGATTAACCAGCTATTATCTCTAAAAGACAAACTTTTCATGTTTAATATAATATGTTTCTTTCTTTATTTAGATGGTTCCGGACATTGAATGGGGTAAGAACATTCGTGTAGTACTGGACATTGGGTGTACAGGTGCTGGTCTTGGAGCTGTTCTTCTGAAGAAGGACGTGGTAACATTATCGCTGGGTCTAATGAGTGATCAAACAGATATGGCCCAACTTGCCCTGGAGCGGGGTATCCCTGCGGTGGTAGGGAATTTGAGATCAAAAAGGCTTCGTTTTCCAAGTAGTGTTTTTGATGCTATCCACTGTGGTGAATGTGGCATACCATGGCATTCTAATGGTTTGTATGCATTTCTAAAATCAGCAAAATTTGTCACTTTCATTGGGCATGCATTCAAACATTACTTATGTGTCCTGTAGGTGGTAGGCTTCTTCTTGAGATAAACAGAGTTCTACGCCCTGGAGGATACTTCATCACGTCAACCAAACATGGAGATATTGATGCTGAAGAAGGTGCCATATATTGATCAATCTATTCCTCCCTAAAATCTTCATATTCCCTAAGAATAATAATGGAAATAGAAGGGTCAGACTTTTGTGTTGCCAGAGTAAATTTCTTATCAACATGAGGACCACAACATAGTTTTTAGTCTTCTCTGAAAGCAACTCCATGATTAAATCTCTTTGAGGGCTAGTGGAGTATACACTATATAATATTCGAATTTCTATCAGGTGTATGACCTAGTTTGGTATTTTCATGGTGAAATGTGATGAGCATACATTGGCTAATGCATCTTAAGGAAACAATAAACCCTTGTTTGGTTCCATTGGTTCTAAATAGTAAAATCTGAAATTTAAATTGTCACCTAGTTTTATGATCGATCATAAATGAAATTAAGATTCATTTAGTTATAAACTGAGTATTTTTTTTCAATTGAGAATGATAATTTGTACTTGCAACTGCAAGAGATTGGCATGATATTCTGCTCTTGATCTCAATCAAACATAGAGAAAATAGAAGTTCTTGGTGTTTGGAAATATCAGAGTGATTAGTTATATGGCTAAAAGATTTAGGGTTAGATATATGTCAGTTGGCCCATTCCCAACAAAGTAGTATTAGAACCCAGGGGTTAATTTGGCCTGGATTTTGTGAATGGGACTTCCATGGATTTGTCAGTTTAAATTTGGTTGAGTCAAGGTATGTGGTTGGTCTTGTGTGCAATGTTACCATCACAAGATGGCTTGTGTCCCAAGTGGTTACTCCAAGCCAGTAAGCTGGTGTATGATTCTCTATAACATGGACTCATTTCAGTCACTTGATGAGGAAGTTATTTGACTTCCAAGGCTGTGTGATTGATTTGATTGCATCCTGCGCATGGATTAATGGGGATCTGCATAGCTTACTCGTGAATTAATGTTTGGACTGACATGAGTGATTAGTTGATGCAGAACAAAGTAGAGGGAAGAGAGAAGTAGAGAGAAAGCAAGAGAGCAAGATAGCAAGAGAAGAGTATAAGAGACTAGGAGAGAGAAGATGCAAACAATTTTTTCATTCAAATCTGAGATGTTTGATCCATTGAAAAGCTCTACTATTTATAGGAGTTTAGGAGCTCTGGTACAATTAATGAAGGCAATGGATTTCAAGAGTAATCTCTTAGAGAATTAGTATGACTTGTAGGATAACTAAACAGTAAACGAGTGCACTTAATGGAAAATGAGTCTTTAGAAAAGCCAAAAGACTTTTCAATTCTTAACACAGCACTTAGAATTTTTAGGCTAATTAATTGATGACTCTTTTGTTGATTTCTTTGTCTAGAATAAACTTTTCTAAAATCCTTTGTAAAACTAGATGGTTCTCCATCATTAGTTCAATGTGGTTGGTTGAGAATTAAAGTTGAGCTATCTTTCTTGGTCTCTTGCTTGTTAGCTTGAGCTTTTAAGTTCTATGGAGATCCGACATATTGGTACTCTAATGGTTTGTTGCTGCCTTGTATGGAAATTTCTCCCTATCACCAAGATGTTTATTTAAATAAAAACATCTCTATGGCCTTATGCTAGTCTATTTTCTCGTGTGATGATCTTATCATTGCTTGTGCATCATCTGCTAGCGGAGGTTCATTTTGTTATTCTTAAATTGAGCAAACTCTGGAATTGCTTTTTAATAGCGACTAACCAGGTGGTCTCTTAAGTATCTATTATTTGAATATGCTTCAACGACTGATGGTATAAGCAAGTAAAGCAACTATCCTTGATATCTATGTTATGTTATCTTTCAAGACTGATTTTCAAACTACTATGTTTGGCTTTAACATCGTGCTGTGTGTATTTTTGTTTTTTCCATTCAGGCATGACAGCATTGATGTCATCAGTCTGTTGGAATATTCTAGCACACAAAGCTGATGAAGTCAGCGAAACAAATATCAGAATATATCAGAGGCCAACATCAAATGATGTATATGATATAAGAGCAACAAAAGAACCTCCTTTCTGCAGGGAAAATGAAAACCAAGATGTTGCTTGGTAAGTTGGAATCATTTTCTTCTATCATAAGTTTCCTTATTACTACTATTCTGAAAATTTGTAGATTTGAATTTCAAGTTTCTTGGAATGCACCTTTATTATCATTCCACCTACAGGTACACTCCTGTAAAAGCATGTCTTCACAAAGTTGCAGCAGCTATCGAACAACGTGGAACTGACTGGCCTGAGGAATGGCCCAAGAGACTTGAAACTTTTCCAGAATGGTTAGCTGATTCAGAGGATAAGTTGACTAAAGATCATGAGCACTGGAAAGCTATAATTGATAAATCTTATCTTGCTGGGCTGGGAATTGATTGGTCAAATATTCGGAATGTAATGGACATGAAAGCAATATACGGAGGGTATGCAAGACTTTCTCAAACTAAAAACTTTCTTGGTGCTCTGATTTGTTTCTTTCATTATTTCCATGTCATAAAATTCAGTTCAGCTAGTGTGGATTTCATGAATTTTGACTACTTGCATTCAGTTCTTGACGCTCCATTAAGATAAGGCAATACGACATATGGCCATGCAGATTTGCAGCTGCTCTAGCATCTCAGAAGGTCTGGGTGATGAATGTAGTTCCTGTTCATGCTCCAAATACTCTCCCTATCATTTTCGAGCGTGGGCTTCTTGGTATCTATCATGATTGGTGTGAACCATTTAGCACGTATCCAAGATCTTATGATCTTTTGCATGCCGATCATCTATTCTCACGTCTAAAGAACAGGTAAAAATTCTCAGTAGCTGGCCAATATGTGCTTTCTTTCTTGATGTGAATTCTGTCGACTTATCTGCCCGTAAAATCCCTATTTGCTGTCCAAAATCAGTATTATGTGATGTCAAGGATAACATAGCTATTAAGATTTTAGGTAATATCTTTTGTCATGTCCAGATCTGAAATGTTTCTTCTAAAGTTAAAGCTCCATTCAGTTGATTCCAAGTATATCCAGAATGCAATTTGGAAATTTATATAACAATTTTGCTTTGATGCAGGTGTAAGCAGCCTATTGTTATTGTGGTTGAGATGGACCGGATACTAAGGCCAGGTGGTTGGGTCATCATCCGTGATAAGTTGGAGATCATGAACCCTCTAGAGACGATTTTGAGATCACTTCACTGGGATATCAGAATGACATATGGCAAAGACAAGGAAGGTCTGCTATGTGCACAGAAAACATGGAGACCATAAGATGATATCCTTTACCTTGTGATTCTCGAGTCAAATATGCTCTATTTTGGAGGAGACACAAGCCTTCTGTTTCCAGATGTTTATTCATTGTCTTTACATGAGGTACAAGTACAACCTTGGTCCTTCATTGTCGATCACAGAGCATTTTGGTGCCTATGATAGGCTTATTTTTATTCTTTGGAATGCATAATATCTATTATGAGTTTTTTCTTCTTATCATTCTATTTGGACTGAAATTAAAATTTTCTCAAGCAAGATTTTCTCTCACTGTTTGAGTCATCTGAAGTACAATCAGGTTCCAGAGGAGTCCCTTTAAATCTAACTTTCCTTTGTTAGCTAGCTCTTTTGTGCTTGTGGTGTGTGAATGTGATTTGAGACCTAAGACAAATTTTCCTTTGGAAAGATTCCAGTCTTACTAGCCTATGTAATTTCAGTTGTCATTTTAAACCTAGTTCATGCGATGGTGTGAGAGCTTATGTCACAGGAGATGAAATGTGTCTACCATACAGATGATTCTTGTGCTTGGAACAGCTGTTTTGATGTATGTGCCACATCTTATTTTGAGAGGAGAAAAAAAGAGAAGAAATAGGCAGCTTCCTACTGTTTATGGCTTTTTCTGAAATTAGAACTATGGTGGTATTACTCTCCAGAAAGCAACACTCTTTAACATGGCGATGTGGAGAAACATTTTTCCATGATGAATAGGATGTCTTGGTTCAAGATGGAGAATGTTTGATATGGTACAATCTGTATCTATCTATCATGTATATGTGGTGATAATTTTTATTATTACGAATTGGATGTGTTGATTCAAGTTGGAAACATTTGATGTGGTAAAACCTCACACTGTGCTTTGTAATTTCTGACAATATGAAGAAAATTAGTGTTACCATCTGCATTCTGCAGCATCAAATGCTGTTTCTTGGATTTTTTTTATGCAGTCTGTAGAAGTTGAGAAAATTATTCTCCAGATGATGACATCCATTGTCTTGAACATATGATTTGCTCATCTGATCAGATTAAACTTGTGCATGTTTTACCCTCCAAAGAGGGAATTCTTCAATAATAGCAGGTAAAAAAAGTAGTTTTCGGATCAGTTAGCAGCAGTTCAAAATATTTTCAAGCATCTACTTGGATCAATGAGCAGGCCAAAATAATCTGATTGCTCCAAATCTGAAAGCTTACTTGTCAATGCCTACTCCCAGAAGCCGTGTGAGAAATGATCAGCAATCTAACCACATATGAACTCCAAACTTTTCAGTGTATGATAGTGTTGAAAGCTCCACTGCCTTGTGACCTGTTTCTGGTTTGCACATCTGATTCCCCATATGGAACTGCATGTGAGTTGTGACAGCCACCACCTTCTTTTGACCTTCATCACTTTGAGTGAGGTTTAAGCCTGAGTTCTTTATGCTAGTCATTTGGGTCAGACGTTTACATTAATATGTTTGAAATATATGAAATGGTTTCTTCATGTTCCAACCTTTGACTGATACTGAAGCAGAAAAACATAATGGCAGATGACCCAGAAAAGAGTGGTGTTGATCAAACTTCCCTTTCGATCCAGATGAGATGGCTTGTTTGGACTATGAGTTCGATCTGATGAACTAAAGAGGCTAGTTTGATATTGATGTTGACCAATCATGTGACCATCAACTTCAGCAACAAAGACAGGCGAAAACTCATGATCGCGATGTCCATTAGCGCACACAGAAGAAGCTTTGATCGAAAGCAAACAACTGGGACTCCAACATGAAAGGCAAAGGCAAATGCAGAAGAGAGCGAGGGATCCGGATAAGGACGTGAACAGAACAAACATGGATTCTGGTACTTCTGGGAGGCTGTCAGCTGCTGATGAAGAGGACTCGTCTACGCCCTTTTGGTTCATCCTCATCACCTCTCACTTCCTCTTTGTCTGCCTCTGCCCGGTCGTTCACCGACACGGACTATCTTTTCTTGCTCTCCTTCTTCTTCTTCTTCTTCTTCTTCTTCTTCTTCTTCTTCTTCTTCTTCTTCTTCCCCATAAACAAATCCTTCTTGCTTCTTCCTGTCGCAGATCGCTAGACGAAAAGCCAAGACTGATTCGATTTATGTAAAGATACGAGCTTTCGTCCTCTGTCGATGACGTCATTGCCTTGAAATCGCTATCCAAAGACGAAAACCGAAGCTTAGATCTCAAGCAACTCCTTCCAGCTGTTGCTCTGTTCATCCGAAATGGTAGAGAGAGGCAAGAAGACGGAGAGGAAGGCAGTGGCGGAACAACATGACGAGGGTGTCACGTAGCAAGGTGAATCGGTCTTAAATTTTATAGGGGTGACGTGGCGTCGATGTCACGTACCACATCACCCATAACTTCGAATGGTCGTGAATAATCCCTGCTTCATAAACCTTGGCGTTTCAACGGAGTGCAGGTCTGACATGAACCGCTTTTGGTTTCCTTAATCGACCGGTCGGGATTTGGGCTACAAGGCAGCTCCGATCGCTGGGAGTGGAGACACCCATCGTAGCTCTATTCGGCGACAGCCTGCAGTTGCACGAGGATTTGTTCCTCAAAGCTGGTGCAGACGATTACGAAGCCACGGTGTAACTCAACATCATCATCAGAAAGAAAGAATCGCGTATTGAGATTGAGCTTTTCCATGCTCTTGGAGCTTCCCTTACTGACGAATGTTTACAGCCTCTTTCAAGAATCAATTCATTCGGATGCTCACCAAGTATGGCCATGCTCAGTAGTAGTGCATGGTTGAAGCTTCTTTTAGTCGTAGAGAAATCACTGCACTTACCTGCTTTTGCCAGTAGTTGTACTCGTCAGATCCGGATGGAGTGATGCTGAATACTTCTTTAAGGCTGTTGTTTTCTTTTAGATCATTACAAGTGCTTACTGAAAACCCGTACCCGTGTCTCTGAAGTGGGTTGGCGGTCCTCCGTAGGTCATGGATGCCGCGCCCGCACTTGCTTCTACCGGCGAGGGTTGTGGCACCGACGCTGCCGTTCTGTTATCCGGGGACGATTGATTCGGCCCGCCGCGGAAGGCTCATCCTCCGGAATCTAAAGACGACGGCACGAATCCGACAAGCCGTTTGACGAGTTCCTTTCTTGTCAAGAATCCACAAAGCCTGTCTCAGAGGCGGAGGAGCACAGGGGAAGAGACGGGGCCATGTCGTCGTTGGATGAGAGCAAATGCGACTTGAATCTCCAACTCTGGGCTCTCCGGATCCCTCGGGAACACTGCACGTCGGTCGGCCGCCTCCTCCATGGGTGAGCGTCGTTTCCATTGAGATGTGCTTCTTTCTTCTTTACTAGTTTCATCAGTTTGGAATGGTATGTGGGAACTCAAGAAATAACTCGTTTATGAGCTTAAAGAGAGAAAAGAACGAGGAATCACATGGGCCGCCAGGATTGCAAGGCATAAGAACTTTAATTAGGTGGACAAAATTGAAGAAGATTTCTTTTTAGGACTAACTAAATGAATTATTAGTTATTATTAAGATGTGAAAATCTAGAACACAGTGTAGCATACAAAGTCAGAGGCCACCTAAGGATGGATCAATTGTTCCTGAAAGGAGTCTTGTACTGTAGAGGATCTTGTTGGAGAAATAAAATGTGACAACGTTCATTAAGAAGACAAGAATTACGGAATCAATGTCTCCCTTGAGTTTCAATCAATATTGTAAGAGATGATGCATGGTCATTTTGAATTGACACATCACATATGAGGAGAATACAGCATTTACATTACTGTTGGTTATTGTCGTTGATGATACCAAGTCAAGAATAGGAAGCTCACAACAATATCTTGCAGTGGATTGCAAGGTTTTCTAGAATGACTTCGTTTCCTCAGTTGGGGTGTTGAATTATATACATATATACATACATACATACATATGTATATGTATATATATGTACATATATATATATATGAATATAAATATAAATAAATATATATATATATGTATGTATGTATACATGCAAGGTTTTTAATTTCGTACAGTACTGATGTACTGGGTCTTGCTCGATATGGTATCGACGTACTAAGTAGTATGCCAAGATTCTAATGACAATGCCTTCAGCAGAACTATCCTGCAAGTGGGAGGAATCAACAACAAAGAAGGTAACTAAGCTATTCTATATCTCATATTAGCATATTTTTTTGGACATAATCTGCACTCTTACAAAGGCACCCTGACAAGTAATATTTGTATGACTCATATTTACTTTACGTCTGCAAACATTGATAGTCGAGCAGCCTCGAGACGAACCCCATCCCTCCCCCTCGCTTTCTCCTTTCTTCTCTCTCTCTCCTGCTCCTCCCATCACCTTCCATGTCGACGCTCGTTGCTTGGTTGCCCTCCTCCATTGCCATCGTGTCCCTCTCGGCGAGTTTCGCTGCCCTTCCACACACCCGTCCGGCCTCGAGATGCACAACTCCATCCCTCTCTCTCTCTCTCTCTCTCCCATCACCTTCAACGGTGACACCCGTCGCATGGTTGCCCTCCTTCGCTACCGTCGCGTCCCTCCCGATGAGCTTCGTCGCTCTCCCACACCCCAGTTCGGCCTCGAGACACATAACCCCATCCCTCCCCCACCCCCTCCAATCGCTTTCTCCTTTCCTCTCTCTCTCATGCTTCTCCCATCACCTTCCGCATCGATGCTTGCCACTTGGTCGACTTCCTCTATTGCCTCCACTCGGTAGCAGGTGGTCCGTTGGGTCGCCCCCCTCCAGTAGGTCGGTCTTCTCCGCTTAGACACCCTCTTCCCCTGGTACTACCTGGTAGCGGGCGGTCCGCGTGTCGGTTTGCTAGCGGACCGATAGGTACCGCCCGTACCAGGTGGTATGATACGGTTTTAAAAACCTTATATATATATATATATATATATATATATATATATATATATATATGAGCTGACACATCACATATGAGGAGAATACAGCATTTACATTACTGTTGTGTATTACGAGTTTGAGGTCGCTCCCTTTAGTGATTAGCTGAGATGGAGCATCCCTGCAAAGTTGGTGAGACGTTGATAGGACCTACCTAGGTCCATTGGTGTTTATAAAGCCATAACAATTGTTTATCCACTAGCATAATGTTGTTCTTCTAGTAGGTTCTTTTTCAATAAAGTTTTAAATTCCTGGTGTAAATTGAGACATTGACTTTTAACCTCAAAAATTCAGTTTCAGTGTTTTGTCAGTTTTGTTGATTTGTGATGCTTTTTCTACTCAAAGTTAGTAGAATCTCTAATCACTAATTTTACAGTGCTCCTCCAAATATAGCCCAGTATTATCCTATGCAACTATTATGTGGTCAGAACCCCAATGACATACTGCATAAGGGTGGAGTTGTAGTACTGCACTACTGAGGTGGATATTTACAGATCCATTTCGGTGGCTTTACAAATCCATCTTTTATCTCCAAACATGTTTCTTTTTTCCATCCTATATTGTCATTCTTATTCACAGGAGTCTCCTAGTTTTAATTTTAGGTAATTAAGTTGGTTACCAAGTTGAATAGTGGAAACCAAAGTAGAATTTTGGTCTATGTATCACGTTCAAGTCTTACGTTTTTCTTAGACTTAGGTAAAGAGGAATCCTATAATTGATCAATTTGGAAGCCTCAACATTAGCATAAGTAGCCTACCTTTTCCTGTGGTACTGAGGTTTCATGTTTAGTAACATGCTCACCTAACTAAGCCAAAACAAAGCTGCTAAAGAATTAATGTACTCAATTAGGCCGTATAAATTTCACTAGGCAACCCTTGGTTTCATGACACTATATGACAAGCAAGGACTTAAATATCAATCAACATTACCAGTCTGACCAAGTGTTGGTATCAAACTTATAGTTTGATGCCTTTTTTTTTAATATTTTGTTTCATTGAATTTAGTTAGCTTGATACAAGACATATACATTCCTTTTTATTATTATTATATTAACTGATATGGGGCAGTACAGGTTGGTATACCAATCATTTGCCAAAACTGGTGTCAGTCTGTAATTTAAATTCTTTAAAGCAAGAGACAGAGAGACAAAGAGAGCCAAAATGAGGACATTTTATTTTGGAATAGATGTTTGTCCTTTTGTAGTATCTGATATACTTGGCATCCTCTCTACCATCTATCCATTGTCATGTAATATATTGTCTTTTTTTGTTTGTTTAAATGTAGATAGTTACATAACTAATTATTGGGCCAATATCTAGAATGCACCTGCGCTTGCCAATCTGGCTTTCCTCACTTCTAAAGTATGGAAATGTTATCTGTTATCAAATTCCCTACTTCTACAGCATGGATGAACTTATCTACTATTACACTAAAATTGTACATATTGTTTTTCTTCCATTGAAGATATATTCTGGACAGAGCTCGTATCAAATCCATTGTTGAAGATCCAACTAGTGTGAAAAATCGTTTTGTCATACTCTGAAAAGATACAAAATTGCCTAAATATTAGAAGTTGGTATTTCATACAGCTGTAAAGCTTACAAGCTCTTGTTTATTTCTTGTGTTTATTATTTTTGCAAGTATATCTGCAATAATTATTCAGAGAAAGTGAGAAACAATGGTCAGGAAAAAGTGAAACAAAGGAACTTAGTCCCCAGAAAGTATAGCAATATTTGTTTCTTTATTTAGAGTAATTTATGCTGTTTCATTGTTGTAATTTGATCATCTTCTTGCATGTATTTCAGCTAACAATTTTATCTTGTTTCTACCACAGATTTATCTGAAATTCCAAATCACGTGTTGGATGAACTAAAGGTTCTATGCAATATTGAAGCAGTGCCATATTCGATAACGCTAGGATATTCGTATTGGGATGCAGGTTAGTTGCATTTGGCACTCTTCATGTTTAGTCACCTTATTAACTGTAGTTCCTTGCTGTGGCTTTTTGCCCTGTTTGGTTGACAATATACAAACAGTTATGCAATCATGGAAATATTAGAATTGTTACAGTCTCATCCTTACATTTTATGTTATGTCTAATTTGTTAATGTTTGTTTTGTTAACAAAATAGACTTTTTCATTCTACAGGACATGTTGCTCGTGTGAATTTGACAGAAGACCAACTTCCTTACAAGGATGTCATCGCAAAGGTTATTTATGATGTATGTCTTACTGATTTTTTCTTATATTCATAAGTAAGCTCAGAGCTTCTTGTTTGCATCATACAGCAGTAGAGAGCTACATGTCTAAGGAGTTGTGAACATTCACAATGTTGTAAGTTTAGGGGTTATAAATTATAATCACACATATATATACACACACACAAAACATCAGCCATCTCAACACCTTGGAACCCCTCGAGTAGCACAGGGCTGGATGAGGCTCTCGAGTAGCAGGGAAGGTGTTGCCCCATACTTTGCTCGTTGTCCGTCGCTCTCTTGCATGGCCAAAAGTGGCATGTTTTAGGTCGTTTTTGGGCCGTTTTCACGTCTTGCGGCAATCATGATGAGCGGTGTGAAATGTCGGTCATTCTTAACACCCTGGAAACCCTCGGGTGGCTCAGGGCCGGATGGAGCTCTGGGGTATCAGGAAAGGTGTTGCCCCATGCTTCGCTCGTTGTCCACTGCTCATCTAAAAATGGCCTATTTTGGGCAGTTTTTGGGTTGTTTTCACATGCTGCAGTGACTGCAGTGAGTGGCGTGAAACATCAACCATCTTAGCACCCTGGAAACCCCCAACTTTGTCAAATTTCCAGCTAAGGACCATTCCGTTGTTGTAGTCAATCCCGTTCGCAACAACATCCAACCCCATTGATAGGGTCAAAGTTATCTTCCCAACACGATCCCGCCAATAACATTTTCTTAGTCTTGCTTAAGCTTGTGGATGTTTGACAAATTAAGTGCGAATAACACTGTTCTTAAGAAACATCCAACAAGTGTGCCAATGCTGGAGCTATTTTTTGCTAAATAATCCACTCGCTAGTGAGCTAACTAAGATGACCAATAAGTATTACTGTTCTTAGGTCATTTAGGCATAATGTGATGCGAGATAACTGGTACAATGCAGAACCACACACTAGTTAGTGTACTATAACATTTCATCTTTCTTTCTGTTGCACCATACTCGATAGAAGTAAATGCATCAAAAAGTCAAATATGAATATCTTAACAGTGTCAATATCTAATTGCAAAAAGACATACGTACACCCATATATTGGAGTGGACCATCATTTTTTTTTCTCAACAAAAGAGCAGACTTACCAGTGGATAATGTTAGATATGATGAATTTTAGAATTGCTGGAGTTAGACTATCTAATTTAGTTGCAAGTCATAATATGTACTTATTTATGCTCCTAGGCTGGTGGGCGCCATAAAACAGTGAATCCCTGGTATATAAGTTGTGTGCATTTAAGTTACATTAGCAAATGTATGATCTGACCTGGATGAACAACTGATACTTGTTTGCAAAAGTTAATTTATTGCTTGTCCTGCCTACTTTCTACTGGAAATTACTAACTTTGGATTCTTCTCTCTCTCTTTCTCATTCTTGGTGTATCTGTGTGTTTCTTCAGCTAATCATTTCAAGTGTTATATATGCACAACATGATATTCCAATTTCTTCTTTCCCGTCAATCGGAATTATTTGTGTTGAATGCTAATAGTATCATTTCTTTGATTAATTTGCAAAATTTAAGTTATGATCTGTTTAATCTCTCGTTTATTGCTTCTATATGCAGAAAAACCAGCCAGGAATTCTAACAGCGGTGAATAAAGTTGGAACCATAACAAATGAGTTCCGAGTGCCAACTTTTGAAGTTCTAGCAGGAAAAAATGATATGGTCACTGAAGTAAAGTAGTATGTTGCTACATTTAAACTTGATTATAGCTTGGTCTATTGGAACTCGAGACTTGAACATGAACACATTCGTTTGATTTCACTGTTCCAGAGAGGAGAGACAATTTGTGATATGTTTGCTGGAATAGGTCCTTTTACTATTCCAGCAGCACAAAAAGGTTGTCTTGTATATGCAAATGACTTAAATCCTGATAGTGTTCACTATCTACGGATTAATGCACAGATTAACAAGGTAGAGGATCGTGTTTATACATATAACATGGATGCAAGGGCTTTCATGCACCATATAATGACAGTGCCCGATTCTGATAGCAAGCAAAAAACTGGAGAAGCTGTTACAAAGGATGATCATTCTAAGGAATTAGCAACCAACAAAAAAGAAGGTATGGAGACTGGAAGAATTGATAATTAAGTCAAAAGATGTGCATGTTTTTCCTGCTATACTCATACAATAACTGTTAACCCATCGTAGTTGTTACCCAAGAAATGCTGGATGCTGGAAAAGATCATCAAGATTCTCTAAATGGTTCATCTGTGAAAGAAAACACTGCTGTTAAAAGGCAGCTGGACAAGGCTGGCAATGGTATGTTTGCCGAATGTGCATGAGCATTCTTCATTTAAATTCAGAAAAGAATTTTTTATGTTAAACAACTCCAAGTTCCTGCTACAACAGTCCCTGTCCAGCCTGTCAAACTGGTGTCAGAATATTAAAACAGAAGTAGTTACTTTTCTACTGCAACTTAGACTAATAGAACTACATAGTAAACTCCATATCATTATGTGATGGACTCTTATTGTTAATATTTAGTTTTCAAAATAATGTGGAGATTTTGATAAATATTGCTATAGAGAAACAACAGTGGAAATTTTTTCTATTGGCAATTTGCCTGTAATTAGAAAGCATCTCATATGAAAATACTTTCTTTCATGTAGATGGGGTAAAGCTGATTTGTTTTGCCTGTACATAGTAAGCACACAAGTTTGACAAACCTTACCTCAAGAGCATTATAATTAAGGAGATCGTTTCTGAGGAGTCTAGTCACACGTCTGCTTGCCTGACTTCTGGCATCTTGAGTATGTTATAATGTGACTTGTGGAAATTACCATTGAGAAATATTTACCATCCAATTGGCTTTCTGATTCTTGTTATATTGTTATGGTTTCTTCTTTGGATGAAATTGCTAAGGTGGACTTGTAAAGGCAGTGTTTCAGGGAAATGGGAATACCAACAAGAGAATCAGAGGCTTCCATTTAACAGTGTCTAGGCCATGGGAGCATGTTGACCATGTAATCATGAATCTTCCAGCTTCTGCTTTGGAATGTTTAGGTGAACTTTTGTTATTATCGTTTTTCCTGGAATCTGAATGCAATGGTTTGGCCAGTTAGCATATACAGAATGTTGTAAGGTGCTGTACCATTCCAGGTGCAGTGATTCAAATTTTAGAGTAACAAATATGTGTATCTACATTGGTTGTCTAGTGTATTTTTCCTCCATCTCCGTGACGAATACGCCTGAACCTATTTGGGTTCTGTATCAAGTTGTGTAATCATCGGAGATTTTTCTCCTCTTACCATTAATCAAAGGTATCATAATTAGTTTTTTTGTTTTAAATGCTTTATTCAAATAAAGCAAAACGCTAATTTTGGCAATCTAACTAATGGGAAAAGGAGAAAAATCTCCAACAATTACAAGTTGACAGATCCTCAATGGCTCCTGTGGTTCCTAGGCAGCTATTTCTTTATCTAGGTTTATTTCTAATGAATTTATCATTGTTACATCTAATAAGGTTACTGTTACTTGGTGTATTGTTCACTTGGATTATATCTACTTGGTTACATGTGAAACATGACAAATGTATGACGAGTTTTGTTTAATCTTCTTGAGTTATGGTTGATGACCAAACAGATGTCTTTAAGGGCCTCATTCAAAGAGAACACTGGAGGGGCTCTTTACCTTGGATACACTGCTATTGCTTCATTCGATCAACTGAAACCAAAGGATCAATATTATCTGTGAGGCCTCTCCCACATGTTACAGATAATCTCATATTGTTTCTGCTCTTGTACTTTGTGTAAGCTAATTCTGAAAACATTCCAATAGATTATTTTATTTTCAAATTAAATAAACTAAAATATCTTTTCTTTCATATTTGTCCTCAAAGCTCAGGATATTAGCTCTTTCAAAGGCTTAATCATTCAAAGTCTATACTACAATTTACATTAGACATCTTAATCAAGCCATAAAGGGGCTTGTAGTTCAAAACTCAGTATTTCTTTAGTCTTTCCATGCTATTTATGTTCAATTTTATGTAATCATGCAAATAAGGAACAAAGTAACTGTTATATAAGAAAGTAACAGTCAAGGGATCTACATAGATGGAGTTGTATGCAGTTGTATTGTGAAGCTAAGGTTTTTCAATAGATCTTGGTACTGCATAAACCTGTGTGCTTACCGTTTGTGGTATTAGACCAGTTTCACTTGGCTCTTTCCAAATTTTACTGCATGATATGTGAAGTTTTTGTCCTATTGTCATTTTTATCTTGTAGTCCTTCGGACATGACTTTTGGTAATCATATCAGATAGTTTTGATCTTGACACAATGATAGGTAAACAAAGGCTTTTAAACTCGACAACAGTAACTTAATTGTGTCCATCTTTAGCCAAAGACCAAATATATCTTTGGGGTTCAAGCACTGGCATGCTATGCATGTGCTGATACATTCCATAATGTGTCACTACTGATTATGTTATCAGGCCTGTGCATGAAATGTATTCCGAGTTGTATGTTTGGCTGTCACCTTTACGTTTGGTTTTGGGGATTGGGCTGGTGATCGGGCCACTCATCCAGAAAATTAAAAAGTTGGATTGAGATTGATCTTGGCAAATTTCAGTTGGTTCTTATTGATCTCAGGTGGATTCTTAACCTTAAAATCTAATAATTCAAAATCTGGTAGCTGATCCTAAGACAT
This sequence comes from Musa troglodytarum, assembly GCA_023547065.1. Taxonomy (NCBI): domain Eukaryota; kingdom Viridiplantae; phylum Streptophyta; class Magnoliopsida; order Zingiberales; family Musaceae; genus Musa; species Musa troglodytarum. The sequence goes on along the minus strand of CP097508.1, from coordinate 7,161,268 downwards.
CATCTTGATTCTACCTTGGATATACTTACGTATACATAGAAGTTGTGAAATAAAGATCTAAATTTGGTTTATAATTTTGTTTGACATAGTCATAAATCTAAGGTAACCAGGAAAAATGATATATTGAGGAAAATCTTTGCTGGTACATGTATACAAAATCAAATGTTACATCAGGAGCAAATTTTTAGGAAATTATAGTTCTTAGCCGTAAAAAGCTTTAGGGAAGAGTTCAGTTAGGCAACAAATAAGATGTCAAGTGAGTGTTCCTTCGAACTACTTTGGCTTCAAGTTAGGGAGGGCCACCATAGAATTTTAACTTTTTCCTAATGGACAGTTGATAAAAGGGACAGCAAGAAAAGTAGAAAGGATTGCACATAATTTTTGTTCGCTTGAAAGTTCATCATAAAATATGTTGCATTTTGGAAAGTAAGAAGGCCTGGAAAGATACTTTAATTTGATTTAGAATGTTTATAATGGAACAGTTGGTGTATGGATGATAATATGATATAGGGTGAGACAGTTGACCTTTTGATTGCTGTATGTTGCACTGCACAACAGATTAATCTCTTATCTGTTTGCTTTATTAGTGGATGAATCTAATGCTTTTATTCAAAATAAGTTTCATGGTGTATATTTGCTGCTAATATTATTTGATTAATGAGAGGATCTAAATTCACAAATGTCAAACACAGCTGATTCTGATATATCAATGAAAAGCAGCAGCAGATACAATTAACATAAAGCATGATTTGATTCATTGATCTCAAAGAAAGCTAAAAAGGGTGAGTTCCACCATTATCTGAAAAATATTTGAAGTGCATGAAAAATTGAAGTTCAGAAAATTCAGAAAGCAGAAGCTTTTGGTCTCTTTTCTCTGCATTGAACAAGAAAATAAGGCTCAAAAGGATTTTTTTTCTCATATATTATTAAAGAAAACCATTTAATATAGTACTTATATTGACTATATTGAGGTGCGCAAAGCATGCCATATTTTCTTGGCATGGAGTTCCATTTGGTGCTACAGGTGTCTTCACACCCCCTTTCATCAACTTTGGCTTGTGTTGATTGGTGCAAAGCCCATGATGTACTGTGCCATTATGTTTCTGCAGGGACATACTGATAATTTCAAATCCTTGGTTTAGCCTTTGGATTGGTGGTTATCTAGAGAGGGGGTGGAAGCTAAGAGGACTTGGTCAAAAATAATGGTGAAAAATGTGACGATCCTTGGGTTGTCTTCTGATGTGGCTGTCAATAAAGCTACATTGAAATAATCTTTGTGGCTAAACGATCTTGCCTTTTTGCCTTTTTGCTAAACGATCTTTGTGGCTAAACTACATAATGTGACGATCTTGCCTTTTTGCTGCCATTATATGATTTGCCTACGTTAGCATACCTGGAATTGTATAATTTCTCATATTTTACACAATACGTTTGCATTATGTTTGTTTTCATTTTTATTCAACATGCTGAAAGCATTCTTCTGGTTGTATCAATTTTTTCATTTGAAATGGATGGCTAATCTACAGGCACAATAGCATTGTTTCTGTCTCATAAAGATCCCTCCCAAATTGCTGCAGTAACAGTTTCTGTGATTGTCATATATTTAGTTATTCTGTACGTTTTTATCTCTCTTTTGCAGAAAGCAGTCTCTTTTTGAGTACTAAGATAACAGACCCAATTTTCCATCGGGTTAGGGATGTTGCCACCAACAAGGTTCACACAAACTTATTTATTGTTCTGAATATAGCTTTTGATGTTATGGAAGATTGGAATTAAAAAGATCAGGCTTTCATGTATGTAGTTTTCAATGCCAGTTCTCATTGTGGTCACATTGCCTAGGCAACCTAGGGCAGCAGACCTAGCATAGGCCATAGAGTCCAACTAATTCCTGTGACGACTTTTAATTATCCAAAGTTAAATCTTCTATTATTTATTTTCTTTTATCCTGTTGATCATATTTCTTTATGATAACCTGCAAAGTGCCTGATATTTTTCCTCATCATTTGCATTATTTTATAATTGCATGACCTTTTCTCCCTATTTTTATGGTTTCAGGCTATGTTTTGTTTAAGCTTCAAGCTACCAACAGAGACCTGTTTGCGAGACGTTAATAATGTTGGTGCTGAATGAAAGTTCTATATGGAGAAAAAACCTACATAAAGTCAACTCTATCAGATATATATCTGCGCTGAAACGAAAGCTTGAGGCCGAGAACTATACACAAGAGTCTTACAATGTCGGATGTATCTTTGAGTCACTACTATGATTAGAAAACCATGAATTCTAACTTAGACATGAGGATATCACTTCTGATTTAGCTTTTTTTGTGTGTGAATTAGCGAGGAAAGGCAGAATGACATGTTTCTGTGACTATGAAACTTGGAGAAGCAAAAAGGTTAGAACTTGTAGAGCTCAAGAATAACTCTTGCACATGATAGAAACTATTTTCTTATCTACATTGTGCAGAGCAAAAATATTGAAATCATAATTGATAGGTCATATCAATGTGAGGACTTGTTCAAGAGAATCTGTCAGTGCATCAGGGATAAAGCAGGAAGGATCCCATATTTTATTTCATGTCACCAGAAGACAACATATGTATCTTAATACAGTGCAACGCATCCAGGAAGTTCTATGTTTTTTTAGATCTTTTTTCTTAAAGAGCTTCTTGGTGGAGAGAAACAAGAAATGTGAAGCTGTTCACTTCTTCTGTGATCATGATGTCAAATAGTCTTTCTATCCATATATGCCTACAGATTTGAACGTAATAATTATTTTTGTTGCTTATTCTTCTGAAAGATGGATTCTCAAATCTAAAACTTGAAATCTCTTAATTCACATTATGAACTTTTAAACCACTGATTGTTTTAATCGTCTTGCATTTATCTAAGTTGGAATTCATTATATTTTTGGTTCATCTCGTGTTAGAGTGAATCTGTTGAAACATTTCACGTGCCACGTCTGCATTTCATGTTTCGATCTGCACTGCTTTGCACGATGCCATGAAACACGAAATAATGTGGCACATGAGATGTTTAATAGATGCACCCATGAACTTTTTTGCTTTTCGATGTCAAAAATGTATGGTCAAGAATCCTTATGCAGCACACCATGTGGGGAGATCCTGCGCCATGGAATTGCCTTGATTGCTTACACTCTCTCTCTCTCTATCACCAACAGACAGTTGCTATTGGAGAAAACACGAGTCAATTTTACTGGGTTCTGGCTTTATCAGTCATGGTTCGCATGCAGCTTCATCACAACCTAATCTTAGAAACTCTAGATGTATCTAGATGCCCACAGTGAGAAGCTTTGATTGAGTTATAGAAGTTGCAGACAACCACATGTTATGAAGGAATCCCTCCAAATATCTTTACTGTGTTTCCACCATTTGAACACGTGTTATGAGGAAATAAAACACTAGAAATTCCAGGTATCCTTATTTTCCATATAAGGACCACATAGGCTGCACCTAACGTCAGTTAAGGGGTCTTATATCGCTTTGAAGATGGTCAACTTTTTGCTGCTTCACGCCATAACCACAGAGATGGTCGACTTCTCGGTCCCTCCCACCAATCTCGTTACCATTCTTTTGCTCATGGTCTTAGATACCAACTTAATTGCAACTGAATCTTAGAAACTCTGGATTTACATCTGACCAAAATGAGAATCTTTGATTGAGCTATGGAATATGCTTTGTAGAAGATGAGTCCCTCCGGGTGTTTTGACTTTCCACCATGTGAACACATGTTATAAATGAATAAAACAGTAACTGTGTGCGTGGAAATTCCAAGTATTTCTTTCTTATATAGAAGGACAGCGAATGCCGCACGTAAGTTCATCTAGGGGTCTTATAGCACTTTGAAGATGGTCAATTTTAGCTAATTCGTACTGTAACCATAGAGATGGTCAATTTTCCAATCCCTCCAACCAATCTCTAGTTGCCATTCATTTGACCTCTTCTTGGGAACCTACAATCAATAAGGAAAGTTCAAGCTGGGTGGAGAAGTCGGTTTCCTAGAGTGCCTTGTTCTTTGTCCACTTTCTACTTTCTATCGCAATCTCACTCGAAGAACCGGCACTAGGGACAGAGGAAGCCTCTGTGTTCTTCAGCTACCCAACCACCCCGGAGGGCATGGCCGGGGTTGTCTCATTGGTTGTTGACACGAGGGGTCACCGCCACTTGACCATATCATCAATCAAGTTGCGACATGTCATATGCAATTGAATTTAATCAAAGCAGCCACGTGCAGAGAATGGAAATTAGATTTAACTTCTTTTTTTTTTTGGGTAAAAGAAAAGTCATTAAATGAGAATCCTAAAATAGGACAAAGTTCGGAGATGTTATCGTTAAAAAATGATTAATGCATCAGGCTTCTATCGGTCCATGTAATATGGTCTTACGCTTGTGAGATGAGAGGTCATTTTCTGCTATTTGAAATCAAAGATATCGAAGGTAATAAAAGATCTCCCTGGGTGCAAGTTAGTTCTCCTAGACCTTGATGAAAAGGTAGATAAGTTTTAAGAAAAGAGCCATTCTCTTGGTGACCTATTTACAGCACTTAATCATGTAGGAGTTGGTAAAAGTGCCCTGCTACGTACTTCATGATGATGGTCAATCAGAACTAGATGCCTAATGATTGAGATCGACTGTTCCATCCATCTTAAAATAATGAGGCTCATGTGGAAAAGCTTGAGAGTGTCCAAAAATTTGACCTCGGTAATTAGCCAGGTGGGATGGTTCTTTATTCCTGAACAGAATTAGACAAGGAAAAAAGAACTAAGAGACAGGTGCTATCGTGGAAGTTCATAAGATACAAACGACATCGGAAGAATGACAGCGCATCCAACACGCGCCTGCCGACAAAACTCTGTTGCAGATGGACAGAATCTAAGAAACGCGTGGTGTGACCAACAACATTGGTCGTTTTGGTAACAGTCTCGGTCACAGGTAGGCGCGCCTTCTGTGCGCTTGCCGACGCCTGACACCTCACTGGACAAACCTAAGCAAATCTTGATTTAAATTACTCTTATGAGCAGGTAGTAAACAAGAAGGGAACCCTCATGTGGTGTGTCTGCCTGTGAGCACTCAGTGTTATTGTCAGTCCAGTAACTTTTGAAATCACTCTTGGTTAGGTGAAGAGAAGATGCAAATAATGATGAAGAGAGAGAGAGAGAGAGAGAGAGAGAGAGAGAGAGAGAGAGAGAGAGAGAGAGAGAGCAATTATTTGGAATTCTTCTTAGATGGAGGACCAAATTGATGAGTTCAAAGGGAGGTCTACTTACAGTGGATGTGGATGGAGCAAGTTGCATCCACGGAGACGATGTATCAGCTACCTGCAAAAGGCAAAAACACGAGGATATATGTCAGCAGCAGCAAGATCAAAATATTTGTCTCAGAAGAGCCCCTTATTGACAGTGCAATCTAGTTTAGCCATACCAGATCCTTGTCCACAAAATAGGAATATCCATTGCGTGATTCCAAAGACTAACTCCTCCAGTAAGCCAGCTTGATCCCTGCCAAGAAATGGATGTGACTATGAGAAGAAGCTCATCTCAATGATGCAGATTACGCATGAACGGCTTTCCGTTCTCTCTCTTTCCTGGCGTGTGTGGATCATGTGAATGATTCAGTTTTGAACAACTTCTACATAAAGAAGAACCACGTCTGGTTAATAAATGGACACGACAACAAATCAAGTGACCGTATTACCACGGCATTCAATGACAAGCAAAGAAGCTGATTCCTGAAATTTCTGGGCTAGAAAGATGGGGAGATTCAACTAAAAGCTCTTGCATCATATGACTTGTCCCGTGAGCAATTCGAAAGAGCATCCACACAATGCAACCCTATGTTCTTTCTCTCTCTGACTTTTGCTGTCCTGAACCATCATGAACAAATGGGTGGCCCCCGTCATTCTACATCAAAAATCTTCTGCATCATCGAGGGTCCTGGAAATACTTATCTGCTTTCTGAACCAACTCGCACCATTGTGGATTGAGAAGAACCTAAGCTGACCCACAAGGTAGGCTCCAGTTGAATAAACCTCTTCTTCACTTCCCAAGTATAAGACTTGCAGTTCGTTCATTCCATTTGCGGCTCCTGTAGTTTTTAAATCTTACCTGATGGTCCTGCAAAGAAGTCCTCTTCCTGCCACTTGTCCTACAAGTTATTATCCAAAATGAAAGGTTTACATTAGGTTGATCAACATCCACTCAAATTCACAAACCAACCTTGAGAAAATAACATTTAGAAATCTAAAACAACTGTTTAGAGAAAACCAGTTGAAACCTACTACAGTGTCCTCTATGCAATGAAAGCATTCGATCAGGAGGCAAATCTAATCAACAATTTATTGGACCGCATTCTTCGACCATAAGTAATTGAATCATATAGACTTCTCTCAAGATCCTGAGAAAGAGTACAGGCATCTTTTATAGCTGACTTCTTTAGACTGGTCTTTGCGCTCTATTGTTTGGTCCTTGGAGCTAAACACCAACTAGTCAAAATGAGTCAGACACACACGTTCAATTAGAAAATCATTCCACTTGTGGTCCTAGCACAATTTGGAATCCTAATTATACTCGAACACACTTATAATTAAAACCGAATCCCAACACACATATAAATCTGTTGCATCCATTTGCTATTACCACTCATGAGGAATTATTCCAATACTAATCCTAGCACTATTCGGAATCCTAATAATACTTGAATTCTAAAGTCAGATCCTATTTGTATATCCACGTGAAACTCTACACGCTTGCCATGGTCAGCAGTCTATCTCGGTGTCTAGTAGTTGATGTTTTCTTTATAGAACAGTCCTCTGTTTTCTTTTGCCCATTATCTGGGACCCAAAGAAAAACCTTTAGACGGTCAACTCCGTGTCGCCTCTGCATATAAATCAACCCACTACTCCTCACCAGACACAGCTTCAGATACCGTCCCAAAGAAAGCATGGACCTCTTTTGTGCAGCAAAGTCCTACTTCCAGCCCTTCTGCTATGATGGCTTCCAGGAGAGCAGCAGCGGCAGCTACAGCTTCTCCAGCGACCTCCTGCCATCTCTGGGAGGAAACATTAACCAATCAGTCAAGCTAAGAAAGTTCATAATATCACCTTATAATCCTCGGTACAGGTGAAGTTTCCACTGCACGTCCGACTTGTCTTTCTTCCATGCATATATAGGATAAACTTTGCTGATCTACCCGTTACATGTTCCCTCCTCAGAGCATGGCAGATATTCCTGATCCCCCTGGTTATTTATTCAGCATGGATCTGCCCATATGAACTTGCGTTTCTGAGACACTACCCAGCCAAACTTCTCTGGGTTGAGAACATCCTGAATAGCTTTTTTGCAGTAGATATTATACTCACCTTCTTTGTTGCCTATCTTGATCGTAAATCATATCTCCTGACTGATGATCCAAAGAAAATTGCAGCCAGGTTAGTAAGCTATTTATACTTATTTCTTTCTCCTTCAGAAGCATAGAATTCATTGGGATCCTTATCATGCAGATATCTATCCTCCTGGTTCATCTTCGACATCTTATCCACGGCTCCATTTCAAGTAATCAGCCTTCTCTCTGATAGCAGTGTGAATGGCATTGGTTTTAAGATACTCAATATGCTCAGACTATGGCGGCTACGTCGAATCAGTTCATTCTTCTCCAGGTCTGCAATGCTTTCGGTATCTTCAGAATAGGATGAACAGTGAAAACGGATTATCATTATATTGCTTTCTTTCAATAGGCTTGAGAAGGATATCAGATTCAACTATTTCTGGACTCGATGCACAAAGCTCATCTTAGTAAGTTCATCTGGATTCTTCTCTTCCTTTCCATGTCCAAACAACAATGGTTGGTAAACAATGCAATCTGCAACTTCTTCGTCTGGCTTCAGGTTACTCTCTTTGCTGTGCACTGTGCTGGATGCTTCAATTATCTAATTGCTGACCGGTACCCGAATCCAGAAAGAACATCGATAGGAGCAGTAATGCCCAACTTCAAATCAGAAAGCTTGTGGACCAGATATGTCACTGCAATTTACTGGTCCATTACAACACTGTCAACAACTGGTTATGGAGACATACATGCTGAGAACTCGACAGAAATGCTGTTCTACATCTTCTACATGCTGTTTAATTTGGCATTGACAGCTTACCTCATCGGAAACATGACGAACCTCGTTGTTCATGGAACCAACCGCACCCGAAACTTCGTACGTGTTGCTCTTGTTTCCGTTTCTGCCTTCTAATGTCACGTTACCTGATAGGAGATAGGAAGGTACAAAGATAAGTTCATTTCTCTACTAGCAGCATCTATTCATTAGACGAAGATCATCAAGTGTCAATAAGTTAGATGATTCTTAATTTAAACTTCAATTTTTGCTGTTGTTCTACCTACAGGAATGTCAATAAATTAACTATTTGCAGTAGGTAACAGAGAATTTAATATTGTGTTTGAATGTTCAGCCAAGTATATTACTTTGTTATGAAATAAGGTCAGACATGAAATCGATTCAACCATATATATAGGTCAACAAAAAGGTGTTACCTGAATCAGAAAGAATGCTAGGCAAAAGTTAGATTAGAGAAGCTCTAAGGATGAATGCGTAGGTTTCCTTGAGAGATAATTGCTGTCTTTTGTCATCTGCTTCTGACAATCATTTGATGCAACAGAGGGACACAATCCAAGCTGCTTCTGAGTTTGCTGCAAGAAATCATCTGTCCCAGAACATAAGGTGTCAAATGCTATCTCACATATGCTTAAGATTCAAAACAGAGGGGCTAAAACAGCAAGAAACCTTGAATAGTCTCCCCAAGGGTGTTCGTACAAGTATAGCATGTTATTTGTTCTATCCAATTGTACAACAAGTCTACCTCTTCCGTGGAGTTTCCCGCAACTTCCTTTATCAACTGGTATGCAACTTGCCTCCAGTGACATAAACATCTTGACCATATTGTTGATATTTATACTATTTTCTTGTATGAAATAGGTGACAGAGATGCAGGCTGAGTATTTTCCACCAAGGGAAGATGTAATACTGCACAAAGAGGCACCAACAGATCTTTACATATTGGTAACAGGAGCAGTGGTAAGCAAAGCTTTCGTTGCTTCATGAACTAATTATGGTGCTCATGTCAAGTTGTTTACAGTAATAAGCACTATGCTGATCCAATTGCTAACTTAACAGGATTTGAGATCGAATATTCATGGGAATGAGAAAGTATGTTACTATGTTTCTTTATTAATTCGTTCTTTTCCTTTTTAGCCAAAAGTATACATAACAAAAGCATGTTTCTAAATATGATGCGTCTGCGTCAACAGATTCATAAAAGGGTTGCTGCAGGGGAAGTATTTGGGGAGATAGGTGTTCTATGTCACATGCCACAACCATATGCTGCACGCACCGTTGAACTCTCACAAATTCTAAGGCTGAGCAGCAGCACATTCATGAACATGATTCAGGAAAATGCAGGAGATGGAACCATCATTATGAACAATCTTTTGCAGGTATTATTTGGACTCGACATCCTATGCATGCCTCATCTAACAGAAATGGAAGCTCATGTTTCTGATACCATTTTGCAGAAGCTGAAACTAGAACAAAGCCCATTTGCTGGAGTAGAAGAGAGCAGTCATTTGCTCCAAGAGATGTTCAAAAGAGAAAATTGGAGCTTTTCTTCTTGCTACCAGGACTACAAACTTCAAGAACAACCATCGTGGGAATCAATGGAAGGAAGAAACAACCCATGCACAGTATCAGGGAATGATAAATGGGACACATCATATGATTTGTATGGGACTGATGTAAATTTAACCCAGACACACATACATGCAGCACTGCATAGGTGTGACAAAATGGGAAACAGCAAAATTGTCGAACTGGATCACGAAGCAAACAGGGACGGACTAAACGTCAGTGATCGGACGCCAATGGATTTGGTAGAGAATGCCAAAAATAATAATATCTGCAAATTGTCATTGAGATACAACAACGGAATGTCCATGACAGAGGATCAACAGTTCGCAAACATCAATAACACAAACAGTGCAATTGAAGGCTATGAAGAGCAGAGCCAGATATTTATGCACTCAAAGATACCTTACAAAATGAAGAATGCATCTTCAAGGAGTGGTAGTAGTTCAGTTGATACCGATAAAAGGCAAATGGTCAGCAAAAGAGTCGTCATTCATATGCTTAAAACAAAGTCGAGAAGTTCAAGAGAACTCATGGGGAAACTCATCAACTTACCTGACACTCTTGAGGAGCTCTTCAAAATCACTAGTAAGTATTGCTTAACTTAGCTAAGATATGCAATGCAAAACCTGAAAGTTTGACATTAAGTATTACTTTCTAATTTAAAGCTACTAAAAATCAGAAGATAGCAGAAATTATTCATACCTTGAATAGGGATTAACTATTGCATGTGAACTAAGATCATTCATTGTCATCTAAAATTAATTTCGTACAAGTGCAGGCCAGAAGTTCAACGTTGATCAACCTACAATGGTCGTCAATCAAGATGATGCAGAAATAGATGACATTGCAGTTATTCGAGACGGGGACCATTTATTTTTCCTATAGCAGGTTGATGATGTCTACACAAGTAACATAACATGATCTCCAAATTTTCTGTCACCAATTTTAGCACTAACCTTGACATGTACAACCTCAAGTAGACCTCATTTGTGCCAAGAGAAGGCCAAAAACCATCAAGCAAAATCTTTCTTCCAGTCCCTAATTGTATATGGTGCCAGAATTTGCAAGCTGCAGAAATAATCAGCTGAGACTGGCACTTTATGCAGAATACAATTTTATTCTTTGATTTTATTTTATTTTATTTGTATCGTTGAGCACAACTTACAACAAAGGAAGAAGTTTATTATCTCCAAACAAAGGGATATAGATGGTTCAGTGTTTACCACTACATGGAAGTCTCTGTATCAGCTCTTCTACCTACTTCAAGGTTGCATCCATTATGGTCACTGAATCTGTAAATCTGTTGTATGAGAATGCTAAGAACAAGTTTAGACCAAAAAAGGAGAGTAAAGGACTAACAATGATCAAGAACACAGGAATCAAACAACAATGCCTACATTGTGCTGTGTTTACCCATCAATGTTAAGATTAAACGTTTGGGGATTGGATATTTGGGTCCAACAGCAGCGCTGACCTCTAGAACGGATCGAGTTCTCAAACTAAAGGGCGAAACATGACGTAATCTCAAATCATTTATATCGCAGGAGTAGAAATCTTCCGAAACGACGCGCAAAGCATATAAAAAGATGATAGAGGACAACCTCAAGAGGAGATCAGCGGGGCGATCTGGGACAAGATATCGATGTAGGAGACAACCGCGAGGTATTCGATCCGGAAAAGAGAAGAAACAGAGAAAGAGGGGACGATCGGAGACGATGATTTGGCGCTCTCGCGCCCGCTTAATTTGAAATCACCAATAACGGCCACTGTAACGTCTGTAACGGCAATTATAACGGTTTAATCATGTTAATATCACGTCAATGTTGGTGCCGTTATTTACCTTTAAAAAAATCAATTAAAAATTAGACATAAACCAATTAAAACCAAATTAAATTAATTCAAATATATTAGAAAGCAGAAATTTTCCAGTACTATAAAAAAAATTTGTCTTTGGAATATCCAAATTTTGAATAAGCTTAATTTTGAGAATAAGATTAAATAAATCAATTCCATGATATAATCATTATTTTCTTGAATCGGTTGAATGGGTGCGTCTGAGTATTTGAGTCTTGTAAGAGCGAGCAAACTCTGATGAGGATAAAATTTTTCTCATCTGAGAAAAATTAAAGATTCAAAGACTAATGTGTACTTGCTACTATTTATTGGTATTTCAAGGTTTTTTATTATGTTTTCAATCTTCATCCTAAATGTACAGTTGACACTATTTATTTTTTATTTTATTATTTTTCTTACATTTTTTTATTCTGTGCAAGGAGTTTGTGGGGTTTCCAGGTACTCATCATCCTGTCTTTTGATCTACAAAAGGAGATGAAACCAATCCATAGTTGATTCCATATAGTAAATTTGATCTAATCTAATTTGTTCTTCGAATTAGTGTTTGCTCGATACGAGAAAAAAAGAAAAAAATAATAAAAAGCTTGAGAGTTCATAATTTATTTAGAAAAGTTTAGAATAAAAACATAAGGCTTGTTCTATAACTGATCTCAGCTATAAAAGATTAAAATATTTTAATACAAAAATATTCCAATTAAGTCATATAGTTAGTATAAATACATTGGGACTGATTAGTATTTATGTGTGATCATATTGATATGATCTGTCAATTGACATATGAAATCATTTGCATGTGTTCTTACAACTGATTGATTTGCCATTCATTCTGCAGTGAAGTCCGAGAACTATTTTAAGCATAACAAATAGATCTGTCAGATTAATATGCAACAATGATCATTTCTGAAGAAAACAAAGAATATTGCACGCACTTCAAAGAAGATGCAAAAGCTGTCTCTGTCCCTCGCAGGGAGGAACTTAATTCTGCTGGCTGGAATGGCCGACCTCCAGTCTGTCACCATGCAACTCCAAACAAAAGTTTCTCTGGCACCGAAAAGGAGTTAAACGTAGCCTAAGGCCACCGTCCTCTTCCTCTTCCGGGACGACAGCTTTAGACTAACGACACTCCGACCTCCTTCTGCACTTGTGGCATCTGAAATGTGTCTCCCTCATATTGCCCTCCAAAGATGTAGAATGCTTGGGAAGCGGGTTAGTCTCGTATTGTCATGCATTTATGATCATATAATGGATTATTTTTTGTGGTGCTGCCAAGGGAATTCGTTCTGAACTCATCTAGATTTTATCTTGCAGCTCATATTGGATAAACATAAAAGACAACAATGGAGAAAAGAGAAGAAGAAAAGCTTTACTAATTTGAGAGAGAGAGAGAGAGAGAGAGGGGTATAAGTAACGCAACAAATGCCAGCCGAAGGCTTCGTGTGTGATGTGAGAAAGGCTGTTGACCCCATGGGACGTGTGTACCTGACAACTCCTCTCCTATTCCAATCCAAAATCCTCTGCCTGTCCCTGCTCTACCTCCTCACCACCCTCCCCCTCGCCCTCTACGTCGCCTTCTCCCAGACCGGCTGCATCTTCCGCAACCCTCCGCCCCTCCCCAAGCCGCGCCTCTTCGCCTACCCGCCCTCCTACGGCGAGCACAAGTACGCCCTCCCCACCACCCGCTCCGCGTGCTCCTCCCCTGTTCCCTTCTCCGGTCCGTTCGGGTCTTTTCTACATGAATTCTCCGGTTTCTGCATCCAAGATTCGATTTTGATCCTTTTCCCTCGATCCGTGGTGCAGAGTATGGGGTGGTGCTGCAGGAGATTCGCGATCTCTGCCGGAACTCTTCCGCCACGGCCGCCTCACCTCCTTCCCCTGTTCTGCGGTATTTGCATGGTAAAGGCGACAGCTTTGCGGGAAATTTCTCTGCAAAGAAGAGGATGCCTTTCTTCAACCATACCAACGGCGATCGGGTGGAGGTCCCGTGTGGATTCCTGCAGGAATTCCCCATCAGAGAATATGGTCTGTTCCTTCTGAACACATCTACAAGATCAAAGAATAATCCATGTTTTTGTTGTGATTTGATGCCTTGAATGTGGAATTTGGATATTCCTAGTATTGGATCAGCAATTAATCGAATAATTCACCCAAAAAAAGCGTTTCTTGACGTGTAATTCGCTCGATCCTTGATCCTAATTTGCCATTTCTTGGAGAAATGCGGCTAGAAAGCCATTACCGACCGATGAATACCGAGATTTCTGTGGGTGTCAAAAAGGTTTCATTGCGTTAAAGATACGCTTCCTTGTCATCATGACGAAGAACATCCTTTTTCCTTTCAGCTTTTCCATCGATATATTCATGTACGAATCAATCTTTTTCGGTTCTGTTCATACGTTTGACATGGCAACATTGCTGTGCTTTCGAATCCAGACAGGTCGGCGATGGAGAAATGCGACGGCGTGGTCGTAGCATCGGCGATCTTCGGCGACCACGACAAGATCCGCCAGCCCAAAGGCTTAGGAGCTCAAACATTGGAAACCGTTTGCTTCTTCATGTTCGTTGATGATGCAACTCTCCGAGGTCTCGCGGCCCACAACATCCTCACCAACATCAACGGGGAAGTGGACATGATAGGAGCATGGAGAATCGTGAGAGTCTCGGGCAGCGAATTGCCCTATGACAACCCTGCCATGAACGGGGTGATTCCCAAGCATTTAGTGCACAGGCTCTTCCCCAACTCCATGTTCAGCGTGTGGTTGGACGCGAAGCTGCAGCTCACGGTGGATCCTTTGCTGCTGATTCATTCTCTAGTTGTCTCGAAGGACGCAGACATGGCGATTTCGAAGCACCCGTCTAACGTCCACACCATGGAGGAGGCGATGGCGACTGCGAGGTGGAAGAAATGGGCAGACGTCAAGTCTTTGAGGGTGCAAATGGAGACCTACTGCGAGATGGGGCTGCAGCCATGGTCGCCTAGCAAGCATCCCTACACAACAGGTGCTCATTGCCCAAATCTTGGCATCTTGATCTCATCTTCCTGCAGACGATGCAGCCAATTGATGTTTACGCAAGCAATGCACCAACCAGAGGACATCTCGACGACAGGACCGATGATGTCTCTCTTCCTGATTCACCCCTGTTTCCATGCACTGACAAGGAGGTGTGTCATTTATGTCATGATCCAGATGTTCCGGATACTGCACTCATAATAAGGAGGAATGGACTTAAGAGCAACCTCTTCTCCTGCCTACTGTTCAACGAGCTGGAGGCCTTCAACCCCAGGGACCAGCTGGCCTTCGCCTACGTGAGAGACTTCATGATCCCCAAGATCAACATCAACATGTTCGAATCGGAGGTGTTCGAGCACATAGCCGTGGAGTACAGGCACAACCTGAAGCGCCACGACGCCGGTGCGCCGGCGTCGACGATCAAGAAAGCCTCCTCGCGAGACATAAAGGGTAGCAGTTGCGAGGCCTACCTCTTAAAGATGTGGGGAGAATCCAACGACTAAAGAACACACACACATGAAACCTGTGCTGTGGGATATGGCAGAGTCGATTGCTTCGGACTGTACATACTTGTACATAACTGGGGGAGGCCTGATTTGTTGTGTGTTGAATCCATCTACAATTGGCGATTTCTGCATAGAGTGGATTGGCTAGATTCTTTCCTTCGCAACTTCGTCAAAGACTACATTTGATGTTAGTCTCAAAATCAATCCATGCGTGTATTATAATTGATCTGATGACATACATAGTTGTTCTGTCAGCTAAATAAGGATATGAATGACATGGTAATTTTGATAGTGCATATGATTCTTAGGAAGCAAATATTATTTATTGGATTATTTCGACAGTTTGAGACAAGAAGAAGAAGAAGAAGAAGAAGAAGAAGAAGAAGTTTGGCATCAGAGGCTCCAATTTGCTGTCACCGGCGACTCGCATAACTTCTACTATTAAGTAAGCGGCAGCAGAGGAGGCAGAATGTGTTCATTGTAGGGCGGCAGAGACATTCGTGAGTCTGGTGTTTGGCGAATCATCTGGTCGGTAGTTGTTCCTCCTTGCTGAGCTTGCCGAGTCCCTCGTTGGCGGCGGTTCCTCCGTGTTGAGATTGCTGTGCCCCCTGGTTGGTAGCAGTTCCTTCTTGCTTAGGTTGTTGAGTCCCCACTTGCTGAGTCCCTCCTTGTTGAGCTTGCTGAGTCACCTCGTTGGTAGCAGTTCCTTCTTGCTTAGGTTGTTGAGTCCCTGCTTGCTGAGTTCCTCCTTGTCGAGCTTGCTGAGTCACCTCGTTGGTAGCGGTTCCTTCTTGCTTAGTTTGTCGAGTCCCTGCTTGCTGAGTTCCTCCTTGTTGAGCTTGCTGAGTCCCCTGATCGGTAGCGGTGGCTTCTTGCTTAGTTTGTTGAGTCCCCACTTGCTGAGTTCCTCCTTGCTGAGCTTGCTGAGTCCCCTGATCGGTAACGGTTCCTCCTTGCGGAGCTTGTGGTTTCTCCTTGGCCTTGTCGACCGCTGTTCCTCCTTGCGGAGCTTGTGGTTTCGCCTTGGCCTGGTCGACCGCTGTTCCTCCTGGCTGAGTCCCTTGATTGCCCTTGCTGGCAATCTCTTTCTTGATGTTGTTTACGATCGTCATGAACTGGTCGAATTCAGACACTGTAAAATGAACTGCTGATCCGTCCTTGTAGAACTTTGGCATGTTGTAGTTCTTCTGGATATCTTGAAACGTCTCAAAGCATTCTTTAGCACGATACTCTTTGCCCATGATGGCGAAGATTGCCGCCTACGTGCCACAAACAGCTTATTGTCACATTAATGACGAGCTTCTTTGGGATGTGGGCAATCTCCCACCCACCTTAAAGAGAGGCACTCGGGGATCCGCAGCCGAAGTATCCTCGCCACATAGGGACGCGTAACCTAAAGCTTTTACATAGTCGCCCTTGCAAATATGGGAGAACGAAGTTGGCTCAAAGATATCTTTCAAAAAGATCAATAAATTGATGCTGTAATGACAACTTTAATATGCTTCATGTTCAGAATCATCGTTGATTTATGTCGTGTGGATGGTGGATGAAAGATATGATAGCTGATAAGATTTCCTCAAATTGCATCAAGAAATCTCACTGATTTATCTGGAAAACCCTCCCTCCTAAAATGTATAAATATAAATAGAATTCATATTGTATTAATCAAAATAAGCTTTCACGATTATATTTTTAGTCTATCATGGTATCAGAGCCTTGTCTATCAACGATGGTAATCCACTAACCATCAACCTTAGCGTCTTGACCTCACAACCCAATAAAGAGTTGTCTGTCAACTATGTGATACCTCGTTATTCTTACGATAACAAAATAAAAACACAATATATCTTCTCGTATATATAGACGATATTATTGTTACGGGCAATGATCCCTTGGAGATTCAGACATTCTTAAAGCAATTGGCTGATCGATTCTCCCTCAAAGATTTTGAACTCTTAAGTTACTTTCTAGGAGTTGAAGCAATATTTACATCTTCAGGTCTCCTCTTATCAAAAGAAAATATATTCAAGATCTATTATCTAAAACAAATATGCAGGATGTAAAAGAAGTTACATCTCCTCTCTCTACTAGTGAATCGCTTAAATTATGTGATGAAAGCCCTGCTTCGGACGCTACTCAATACCGACAAGTACTTGGCTCTCCTCCGTCCCGATATCTCATTTGCAGTCAATAAATTATCCTAATTCATGCACCAGCTATCTACTATGCATTGGTCTGCCGTCAAACAAATTTTGCGATATCTTAAAGGGACCCTTTATCATGGCTTTTTTCTTCGCAAACACACCCTACTTAATCTCCATGCCTTTGTTGATATTGATTGGGCAGGGAACTTTGATGATAGAACTTTTACGTCATGGTATATTGTTTTCCTTGAAGCTAATCATATTAGTTAGAGTTCTAAGAAGCAAAAGACAATCGCATGGTCAACGACTGAAGTTGAATACCATGCCATCGCTACAGTTATTACTGAACTCAATTGGGTCATAAATCTTCTTAAATGTCAACTCTACCCTTCCTCCTACAATATATTATGATAATATTGGAGCTACCTACTTATGTACCAATCCAGTATTCCACTCACACATGAAGCACATCGCAATCGACTTTCATTTCGTGCGAGATCAAATTGTTAGATGTCAACTACGTGTCTCTCACGTACATACGACTAATCAATTAGTAGACTCACTCACGAAATCTCTTGCCCATAAACTATTTTTATTACATCGATCCAAGATTGATATCCTTGACAGGAGCACCATCTTGCGGGAGTATAATAACAGATAAGATTTTCTCAAATTATATGAGAAAATCCCGTTGGTTTATTAAGGAAAATTTTTCTTCCTAACTTGTATAAATAAAACTCAAATTGTACTAATCAAAATCAACTTTCACAATTATATTTTAAGTCATTCAAGATAGACCAGCAATCGAAGCAACGGATCAAATCAGTGCGAGATGAGTGCACCTCGTATATCAGCATTTCCACCAACAACATCTCAAGCTCGTGCATCTCCTGCTTGCTTTTTGCGCTCTTCTCCAATGCTGCCTCCAACAATTTGATTGCTTCCTTCTCCTCGCCGCTCATTTCAATATTTGCTACGAGCACCTGCCATGGACGCTCAAACGGCTCAAGAACGTTCGAAGAACAGCAACTTGTCCATCAAACACTCGAGGCGAGAGAGAGAGAGAGAGAGAGAGAGAGAGAGAGAGAGAGAGAGAGAGGTGTGCGTAGTCTATTTACGTTTAGTTTACTGAAGTCCTTTGGCTCGTTGGTGAGTTCCGCTTTCAAGTCCTTCACAGCGTTGTTCAGCTTCGTGCTGTCGATGCGCGCCTCGTGAGCTTGCATGATCCTCTGCATCGGGTTCTCGCCGCCGTACAGCATCCCGAACGACACCGACCGACATAACAAAGTGTTAGCGGGGGTCGACGGGGACTGCTGTGGCGCCTCGGGAATCGTGGCGGCGGCCGCAATGCTCGAAGCCGTGAGTTTACTCTTCTTGTGCTTGTAAGCCAGCACGAGGCACACGGACGCGAAGATGAGCGTCCCGGCGCCAGGGCTGGCCAGGACATGAAGGCATGCCCCGCCGACATGCCTGGCCACGGAAGCCAAAGACCGGGGAGCCTCTGCGCCGGCCTTCTCGCCTCGGGGAAGCTGGTCGACGTGTCCTATCGGTACGGAGGTATTGCACTTGTCGTTCATGGCTGCAGTAGCAAGAGAAGACGTAAGGAGATAGCCCACAAAGATTGGAGTGGAGCCGAGCCGCCATTCATAAATAAACAAGATTGATATCTTGCTTAGCGGAAGAGAAAAGCGGCGGCGTCTTCGGATTGACGAGGGGTGAGGCTGTGTGCGAAAGCAACGCATCAGTTCTTTCTTTCTCTTTGGAGAGAGAGAGCCACACGGTGTCCATGAAAGCTTCAGAGGTTTGCACGGTGTGAAGTCTTACCGTAATGTGATTCTTGGGTGCATCTCAGCAGCAAGAATCCTGCCAAAACTCTCCTCATGCGGAACTTGGCCTAACTCAAGTTGGTGGCCTAAGCATATTGCTGCTTGAGCGCTACATCAGCACCCAGAATCCCAGCAAATCCACGTCGGATGATATGGTTCAGCCCTCTCAGATCCTGTCCCATGGGCTGGATTTATTGGGCCCATAAGGTCGGCCTTCCTGGGCCGAACTACAAGGTTAATCTTCCTTTAAAAATTGATGATGATGATGTATCAAACTTAATTCATAAAGATTGATTTGGTAGCGAGATATAAAACTCACTTATTTGATAAATTTAGAAGATGTTCGGTGTATAACGAGAACAAGGGATCAAATATCATCTTTGTTATTTACCTTTAAAAATATATATACGAACCACATTATTCTATATTATTATTTCAATAATCATTAGGAAGCCTCTCCAATGTGAATGTGGAATAATGGAGCATAAACTGGACTGTGAATGAGGAATAAATAATGGAGTAGAAAATAACATTAATGATTGATAAAGAAAGATTGAAAAAGGCCGGAATGAATCTCATCTCAACCCACCCCCTTCTATGCCGGCCATCATCGAAGAAGCAAGAAAAGAGATCCAAGAAATAAATATTATATATTTAACAATTTTATGATAACCAGATATCCCAACAAGAGTAATTAAAAGATGATTTCTTTTCGTGCCAAATCGAGAGTTTACATAAAATTTTTATAGTTATCCCTATACTTGGTTTTTAAAAACATACTAAGATATCAACATACTTCTCATGGCTCTCAAAACTTAGAATTCTAATCTCATCTTGTTCCGGAGACTAGTAGATGCAAGTCAAATTTTATTGGATTAGTTAGATCTCTCTTCCACAGTCCCAACATTTCCATCCATCCAATTGTCCACTTCATACTCCAAGCATATCATGTCAAGATGTTTGACTGAGGTGGACAATTAATGGCGGCTCATGTGATCCATCTCTCTCTCTCTCTCTATCATTGATACATAGTTCATATTAATCAAAGACCTACATGTATTGACATTGACCATCTACCAACCATTGCTCACGTGTCACACGTTTGGCCCCCCACCCCTCTACGATTCCAACGTGAAAAGGAAATATAACCTTGGATAATTAGATGATGTGGTCCTTGATACACTTGACCTTATGCTCCTCATGCGTTGTCATCATTTTACATTCTCTCTCTTGGACACCAATTCTCTATCTCTCTGCTATATTTAACCTATATTAATGAAAAGATATGCATTCGAATTAAGTGCATGAATAGTGAAAGAAAGGATGACCCCATTCAAATAATTCCATTACATGCACCAAATAAACAAGATCTACATATAAAATGAGTGTACGAAACGAAATAGATGTTACACATTGCACTCATCGAATGGACATTATATGCACGTCCATCAGGGCATGGGAAATCATAAAAAAAAATCCCCAATCAGATAAGTCTACATTACATGCACCACATAAACAAATACGAGTCCACAATTGTCACCCAACGCACACACACTAAATAAACATGTTAAACGTGTTACATGAGCGCATGAAACGGGAAAAAAAACATGCGACAGGCCTCTCTACATCCTAATCTTATCCGACCCCTCCATTTCTTTGCCAATCAATTACAAGAATGCAACTTATCCTAAAAAATGCTTCACCGAATGATAAATTTAGTAATGACATATACAACTTATCTATCTTAAATCGAGACATTAAATTCTCATCCGAAAATATCCATGAAGGCATGAGTATTTGATAAAAATATCAAGAATTAATAATCAAGAACCATCAAATCTTATCTTCATCCCATAGTGTTTGAAATAAAAATATAACGATATATTATTTTTATTATGTTTAAGAAAATTTAGTAGAAATTTTTTATATTAATTATTGAGATAATCAAAACCCCTTTTCCTCTCTAAAAAATCTTGATTAATACAATTCCCCTTCCTTTGACTTTAAGAAAACTTAGTTGGTTTATATTAATTATTGAGACTATCAACCCTAAAAAATCCCTTGCTTCTAGTGATAAAAAAAAGTATACCTTATTTTAATTAAACGGAATAAATAAAGAAGAGGAAAACGTAAATTTTTAAAATTATAATAATTATTTTTGTTTTTTTATATTATTATTGTTTTTGCGACGTCACATGCGGGAAGCAGTCGCTATTTATCGCAGCGTCTCGTCGCGCCCATCGCCATCCCATCTCTCTCCCCCACTCGCCTCATCAAACGAAAGGGAGTACGACCGAGTAAAGATCGAGTCTTGCTGAGGCTTCCGGTTCGGTCGCTTCGCTTCTTTTGCTTGCTTGATCGAATTGTTGGGATTCGATCGGTCATCGGTGATTCTTGCTGCCGTTTTGTGCTTCTCGTGGTGAGGGTGGGGGAAATAAACAAATGGCTGCGGTGGCGGAGAAGGCGATCGGGTCGGAGGATCAGTTCATGCGCCGCCAGATGCCGCCGGTGGCTGACGGGGCGGAGGCGGAGTACCAGAGCGAGGTGCGGGAGCTGGTGGATTTGCTCTCCAAATTGAACCCAGCCGCCAAGGAGTTCGTCCCATCTTCTAACCCTGCCCCCGCCGCCCGGCTGTCGGCAGTGACGCCCTTTTTTATGGCCTCGGGTGGTTTCTATAGTAATGGCCTGCTTTGCCATCTTGATGGTGGTAGGGATTCGATCAGCGATGGGTCGTCGAATAATCAGCCGAATCGCAGAGTAATTTCTCTGTCTTGATTTTTGGATTTGTGTCTTTTTCCCATTGATCTTTAGATCGCATGATTGATGGGTATATCGGGGTTTTGGGTTTAATATATCCCAGATTTGGGATTTTGTCATTGCATCTACAGGAAAGAAATGAAGCAAATAAAAATGTGTGATTTGGGTGGAGTGTATCATGATCTACTTTATTTTTTTTTTCTTCCAACTGTTGGCAATACAGCTCGATTTTTTAACTTTCTTTGTTATTTTTCTCTCTTTTAACCTCTGTTTGTTTGTTTTTGGTCGATTTGTGTGATTGATTTGCCCTGTAATGTTATTATATGTCAGAGAAGATATGGTCATAACCAGGGACAGAGGAGGATGAACGATAGACTTTGGAAATCTGAGAGGGAGGAAAGCGTTAAGCGAACTGTATATATTTCTGATGTTGATCGTCATGTGAGTCCATTAAAATTATATTTGTCCTTTATTAGTGTTATAATCTTCTTCTAGTTCGTGTTATTGTCATCATTCCTAAAGGCCAAAGCTGGCTTGGTGCTTATATTGATATTATGTAAAAACTGCATCAGGTGACCGAAGAGAAGCTTGCTGAAATATTTGCTACATGTGGACAAGTAAGTTTCTCAAACTTCATTTACCAAGGTTTTCTATGATATGCTGGTTGTTCATTTAGTACATGGTTTTTTTTTTCTCTTGCATCTATTCTAATTCAATCCAAGTTCCTATTTTCTGCATCTTTTGTTAAAGGAGTTACAAGTTGATGCAATTTGCTTATATCTTCTCAAGTTAGTGAGAAATGGAGAAGCAACTAAGTGACCTTGTGATCATTGTTCTCCAAAGTACAAAGACTCAGAATGACAATTTAATTGAGTATGAAGTTGTTGGCTTGCTGATGAGGGCACAGTCCTCTGGCCAAGAGGCGACAGACAATTTAAGGTTTATTTTGTTTTAACTTTGCAGCCACCTTAGATAAAAAGGGAGTAACAGTTGCAAATTTATTGGTTTCATTTTCCCTTAGGAAAAAGGAATCTTATTCTTATATGCATGCTAAAAATAACTGTCTTTCCTTGTATCACAATTATTAAAAATAACTGACTTCCCATAGATAATGCAGTCTGTTGAAGCAAAATTTAACTTAAGCATCTATGACTTTTGAACACAAGAGAATATAATTTTTTTTCATTCATTGATCTTTTCTATATACAAAGGAAGATATATATAGGTTGATTACAACCTGTACAACTAAGGAAATTGATTCTATATAATATTTCATTCTAATTTATTTCTTATAATATGGGCTGATTTGATACTGATTGAGAATCCCTTAATTATGATACTATTTCATTTCGTTAATTTGATACTAATTGATTTGATGCTGACTTGATATTAATCCATTTCCTTACTTATGGGATTATAAATCCCTTAATTATGGGGTTCAGAATCTTTTAATCATGAGATTTTCTACACTTCCCCTCAAGCTGGCTCAAAGATGTAAATCTTTCCCAGCTTACTTGTTAGATCCTCATAAAACGATCTTTGAAGCTCTTTAATAAGAATATCTGCTAGTTGCTTCTTTGTAGGAATGTAAGGCATGCAGACAATTCCTTCTTCAATTGTCTCCTTTATGAAATGTCGATCTACTTCAACATGCTTGTTCGATCATTGTGCACTGGATTATGAGCAATGTTGATAGCAGTCTTATTGTCACAGTATAGTCTCATAGGAGTTTCAACAGGTATTTGTAATTCTTTTAGAAGCATTTTTGGCCATAGGTGTTCATAAATACCTTGTGCTACTGCTGTGAACTCTTCTTTATCATTGCTTCTAGCAATAACTATCTGCTTCTTGCTCCTTCAAGGAACCAAATTACCTCTAACAAATGTACAATATCCTGAAGTTGATCTCCTATCACTTATTAATCTTGCCTAATCAGCATCAGTGAAGGCCTCAATTCTCATATGATTGTCCTTTTTGAATAATAATTCTTTGCCTAAAGTCCTTTTCAAATTACTAAGGATCCTATATATTACCTCTAAATATTCTTCATGTGGTGAATGCATAAATTAACTCACTAGACTCATTACAAATGCCAAGTCTGGGTGAGCATGAGTTAGGTAAATCAACTTACCTACCAATCTCTGATATTTGATTGCATCTACCATGGCTCTTTGAGGACATCCCAATTTATGATTAAGATATATTGGAGTGTCCATAGGTTTACAACCAAGCATCCCTATTTCTTTTAGAAGGTCTAAGGTGTTTTTTCTTTGTGAAACAAATATCCTATTTTTTTATCTTGCTATTTCCATGCCCAAGAAATATCTTAGCTGTCCAAGATCTTTAATTTCAAACTCTTTGTCTAGGATATTCTTCAATTTCTCCAATTCTGAGATATCATTATTACCTGTTAGGATAATATCATCCATATAAACTATAAAAATAGCAATATCTCTCTTATCTAAATGTTTATAGAATATTGTATCGTCCGAGTGACTTTGAGTGTAATCATGGCCACGAATTGACCTTGTGAACCTCTCAAACTATGCACATGATGATTGCTTGAGACCATAAAGAGATCTTTTCAGCTTGCACACCTTATTCGAGTTATACAAAATTTCAAAGTCAGGTGATGGATCCATGTATACTCCTTCCCCCTGTTCTCCATTAAGAAAGATATTTTTCGCATCTAATTGATATCAAGGTCATTCAAAATTATTTGTAAAAGATAACAATACTCAAATAGTATTTAGTTTTGTAACCAAAGCAGATGTTTCTTGGTAGTCAATACCATATGTTTGAGTAAATCCTTTTGCAACCAATCTAGCTTTGTATTTTTCAATAGAACTATTTGCCTTATATTTAACAGTAAACACTCATTTGTATCCCACTAGATTCTTCCCCTTTGGTAAATGGCAAATGCACCACACTCCTGAATCAGTCTTTTAAAGAGCTCTCATCTCCTCCATAATTGTCTCTCTCCATTCTGGAATTAATAGAGCATCTTGTATCTTTTTTAGAATTTCAATACCAAACAAGTGAGTTGTAAAAGCTTTAAAGGCTGGAGACAATCTATGATATGACACATATTTAGACATAGGATGCATCATACAAGATCTAATTCCTTTTCTAATGATAATGGGAACATCAGGATCTGAGGAAGGAATGCTACCTATGTTTATGTCTAGATCTGCCACCAGTTCAGACTCTCGGTAGTATCCAAGTTTATCTACTATAGTCATTTATAATGACAAATGCATATTTGCAACCTCCTAGACTTGTTGTGTCGATTGGTCCAAATAAATTCATATGGATCAATTGTAATGGTTTAGAGGTGCTTATTTGATTCTTTGATTTGAAGCTAGTTTTTATTTGTTTTTCTAGTTGACATGCATCACATACTTTGTCCTTGATAAACTTGATGTTTAGAATTCCTCGTACTAGTTCTTTAGAAGAAATTTTAGATATTAGTTTCATGCTTGCATGGCCTAATCTCCTATGCCAAAGCCAAGCATCATCATTTAAAACGGAGAAGCACATTTCATTACTAAGTTCTTCAATGTTAATGGTGTAAATATTATTTTGTTTTAATACAATCATGGATATGTTGTTGTTTGGTTTTTCAATGATGCAAGCATTAGATTCAAATCTAACAATATAACCTTTATCACATAATTAACTAATGCTCAAAAGATTATGTTTTAATCCATCAACTAGTAATACATCATCAATTGAAAAACTTAATTTATTACTTATGGTTCCCTTGCCAAAGATTTTACCCTTGTTGTTGTCTCCGAAGGTGATATACCCTTCTTCTTTACTAGTGAGCATAGAGAATTGAGATGGATCTCTGGTCATGTGCCTTGAGCATCCACTATCAAGATACCTTTTCTTGCTTCTAGCTTGTGATGGTGAATGGTTCTACAAAAGAGGATGGTTTTTAGGTACCCATTTGATTTTGGGTGCCTCAAATATTGATCTACTAACTTTGTCATTTAGCATTGAATTATTTATGGTTCCTTTAGAAACTCATATCAATTAATATGGACTAATTTTCTTAAATGGACATTTGTAAACACACATTGATCTTTTTTAGATTTTACTATCTTGAATACACATGAAGCTCAGGTGCAATCACAATAATATCTCCCCCTGAACTACACTATCCAATAGCATGTTGTGGCACTGGGGATTTGGGTTGTGGTGTTGAAGATTTACATTCAGGAGTATCAATAGGACTAGTTAGTTGTTGGCTAGATAAGTTTGGTAGAGTGAAAGTATGAGATAAATCTAACAAGAAATAGCGATTGGTAGAGGTAGTTCCCAAAAACAACCTTCTTGGGTAGAATTCTCTCCCTGAAGATGAATTTTTTGGAAAATGTTTGATTTTCAAAGAATGTGACAAACATAGTGACATATTTTTTTTATATAGGATTATAACATTTGGAACCCTTTTGAGTGGGGGAATAGCCAATGAACACATATTTCAATGCACGAGGCTCAAGTTTACTTCAATAATGATTATCAGACAAAAGCAATGCACCCAAATGCCTTTAATGGAAGAGAGTTAAGCAGTTTCACATGTAGATAAATGGAGGATAAACAATCAAGAGGTGTTTGAAAATTAAATATTCTTGTAGGCATTTGATTAATCAAATATGAAACAGTAAGAGTGACATATCCTCAAAGATATTTAGGAACATAAGTGGTAAATAAAAGATAGCATGCTACTTCAAGTAGGTGTCTATTTTTTTGTTCTGCAATAACATTTTGTTGGAGGCTATCAACACATGAAGACTGGTGGATTATTCTTTGCTCTAACTAGTAGGAACCGAGAATGGTATTAAAGTCTTCTTTACCGTTGTCAGTTCTCAAAACTTGTATTTTTGCTTGGAATTGATTTTAGA
Organism: Musa troglodytarum; assembly: GCA_023547065.1. Lineage (NCBI taxonomy): Eukaryota > Viridiplantae > Streptophyta > Magnoliopsida > Zingiberales > Musaceae > Musa > Musa troglodytarum. The sequence goes on along the minus strand of CP097508.1, from coordinate 7,134,565 downwards.
TCATGGTTTGAAAGTTCTTGAAAGTCTTTTCAGCATCAGATTTTTCTTTTAAGAGGTAAACTCAACATGCGCTTATATGGTCATCAATAAATGTTATAAACTACTTGGTTCCAAACAGATTTGTCACTTTAGAAGGACCCCAAATGTCACTATGTATAAGACTAAATAGTTTGAATTCTTTATATGTCCGAGAAGGAAAAATAGTGTGATGGTGTTTAGCATATTGACAAATTTCACATTGAAATAGAGAATTATTATTGTTTTTGAACAATGAAGGTAAAAATTTTTGCAAATAAGGAAAGCTTAGGTGGCTTAGTCTGTAGTGCCTCACATTATTTCACCACTAGTAGGAGTGTTGCTATTTATTGTCAACTGAGCTTATCCATTCCAAGTAGCATCATCTTCAAGATAATAAAGTCCTTCACTCTCTTTAGCACTAGCAATCGTCTTCCCTGAATTCAAGTTCTGAAATTCACGGTGAGAAGGAAAGAATGTAGCAACATGATACAAATCCTTTGAGTTTGTTAATAGACAACAAGTTACAAGACAAGTTGGGAACATAAAGCATAGAATTTAATACAAAGGAATATGAAATTGCAATTGTGTCTTTTCTTACTATAGAACAAAGTGATCCATCAGCAACTTTTATTTTAGAGTTTCCAGGATAAGGTGTGTAGGAGGAAAACAAGTGTGAAATGCTAGTCATATGGTTTGTTGCATCAGAATCTATGATCCAAGGAGCCTTATGACAAAAAGAAGCAGACAAAGTTATGAAACAATTACTTTTCTTGGCCAAAGAACAAAGTGATGAAGAAGGATTAGGATTTTGGGGCTGGTTCAGAAACTTAAACAGTTGCTCAATTTGTTCCATTGATTGTCTATTTTAAATCCTTATCTATTAACCTTATCTGGAACTTAATTGTTCTTTCAGTTTGTTGGTTTTCCATGTATCTTCTAGCAAATTTCTCTTGTATGTCTTGGTTTATTACAAAAATCACACCATACTTTGCTTTTATTATCTTCCTTCCTTTGACTACGATGTACAACATTAGCAGAAGAATTAATTTCAGTTGTCATAATAAGTGTAGAATTTTCTGTAACCTTAAATGGAGTGGAAGATCCCATCATGATTTGTCTTCTACTTTCCTCCTTCCTAACTTCAGAGAATATAGCTTGAAGAGATGATAATGGATCCTTCCCCAATATCCATCCACGAACCTTATCTTGTTTTTTGTTTAAATCTGTCAAAAATTGAATGGCTCGATCTCTCTCAAGCATTTTTATGTATCGAGCACTACTTGCAGCACAATGACGACTTAAAATCATAAAAAAAATCAAACTCTTGCCACAATGTTTTCATGGTATTAAAGTATTTTGTAACACTAGTATTATCTTGTTTAAACTCTCTGATCTTAGTCGTAATCTCAAATACTTGGGCTGAATTCCTCTTATCTAAATATGTCTCGACCATAGCATCCTTCGACTCCTTTGCTGCTAGTAAAAACATATATATTTGGCTAATTTATGGTTCCATACAGTTTATCAACCATGATATGATCATGGAATTTTCAAAATCCCATACTTCGAACTTAGGTTCATCCTCTGTAGGTGCTGTTGTTGATCCGATCAAATAGTCGATCTTTCCTATTCCTCGAATATACATCTTTATGGACTAAGACCAACAAAGAAAGTTCTGTCCATTGAGTTTATGTGTTGTAATCAGCAAAGATGGATTGTTCACCTAAGCTGTTTGTTGGAGATGGAAGCATTAGTTTCATCCACTCTCCTCTAGACATAGTAGCATAGCTTCCTCACAAGCAAACAAAGAAAAAGAAATAGTTGGGGCTGATCCGGAGAGTGGCAGAATAGAGGAAAAGACTTTCAACAATTAAAGCTGAAAGAAAGAGGAAAAACGATTCCTATAGGAACTAAGCTCTGATACCATGAACACACGAGAATATAGTTTTTCTCATTCATTGATCTTTTCTGTATACAAAGAAAGACATGTATAGGCTAATTACAACTTGTACGACTAAGGAAATTAATTCTATACAATATTTCATTCTAATTCATTTACTATAATAAGGGCTGATTTTATTCTGATTAAGAATCCCTTAATTATGATACTAATTCAATTTCTTAATTTGATACTAATTGATTTGATGCTGATTTGATAGTAACTCATTTCCTTAATTATGGGATTCAAAACTCTTTAATCATGGGATTTTTTACAACATTCTGTTCGTGGAGTTAGGTTATAACACAAGGTGATGGTATCAATTGTACCTAAAATGAATATTAATATCTTTAACATAATCTGGGTGCCAAGGAAGAAACGGTTGGACATTTTGTTCACATGTGAACCAAGTAGGAATTGATTGGCTTGTTTTGATTTTCAGCAAATAGGAGCATGTTACAGGAAATAATTTCATAAGGCTTAATACATAAATACTAGACCCAATCGAAGAAACATCAAAAGTTCTGTGATCCACTCATCAATGATATAGATACAATATCGAAGATTTGGCTGGAGATCCTCACAGCCGGAGAGGCATCCCTTGCACAAACGATTTTGTTTTTCTTTCTTCTTAACAGTTTTGCTTCAATATCCTTTGTTCTTCCAATCACATCATTCTCTTTTCCCTTCTATTCAATCAGTATGTCTATGTTTTAGCCAAAATGACTTTTGCAATCATATTATTAGAGATCTGTGTAAGACTCTAATGATTGTATATTCTGTATTTGTATAATTTCATAGAAGAAAGGACGTGGACCAAGTACTTTATCTAAAAACATATTAGCATCCAATTCAATAAGAACTTGCTTGACTATAGCGCCTACTATTTCCTGCTTGTTTCTGCTTTGACCAAGAACTTGTTTGACTGTAGCACTTACTATGTCTTGCCTGTTTTGGGGATTTGGGTCTGGTAAAATAAAACAATGAATTACTCATCATAATAAACGGAGTTTAAATCCTACAAACCCTGAAGTTCTCAAAGTGCAATTCTGCTTAAAAGAATCTGAAGACAATGTTCTTAGCTTTTGCACAAAAAATTATTTAACAAATTGAACACCCTCAGCAGCTATGTTGATAAAAAGCCAAACTTGTCTCCCAGTACATGAAGAGAAGGTGAAAAGATTATAGTGAAACAAGTTGGCTTGGTGTCAGGGAGGAGGAGGAGGTTGTCCATAAGTTAGATTTTTGTCGAAGTACCTTTTTCTTTTGACGATGGCAAACTATCTTGCTTAGTTTCCTTCCCGTTTGTTGCTGTAGAAACGCAGAGTGTATTGCTCATATCCATTGTCATTTCTCTTATCATTGTAAAATTTATGTACTGAAGGTGGTTGATTGCCGAATTTGCGGTGACCCTCACTCAGTGATGCGATTTGCCTTTATAGAGTTCTCGGATGAGGGTAACTTGCACATGACACCTACACTTTTCTGGACAATGTATCATTTGGTTTTTTTTTCCCTTCTAACAATTGATATATGCTGATAGATGGTGCAAGGACAGCTCTAAATCTTGGTGGAACTATGCTTGGTTATTATCCAGTCAAAGTCTTACCTTCAAAGACTGCAATCATGCCTGTGAACCCAAAACTTCTTCCTCGGGTGAGCTCATTTTTTCCATTTCCTGCCTTGCCTACTGGTTTTAGCTTATTGATATCATTTTAGGATAACCAAAATTTTACAATATAGAGATTTATTTATGACCTCCGTACTATTGTTTAATCTGTTTAAAATCTTACTAATTGTTGTCTGTTGAGAATGGAGCAGTCCCAAGACGAAAAGGAAATGGTCATAAGGACAGTTTACTGTACAAACATCGATAAGAAGGTAGACTGTCTTCTGGTTGTTTTAATCCATATATTTGGTGTGCTATTATGATTATCCTACAACAATAACTTAGCAAAAGCTGATTTTTATGGTTGCAATTACGCATGTATAATGGAACCAGTTTCGGCATCGTTTTCTATCCCGTGACCATATCCTTCTGTTGCAGGTTACTCAGCCACAAGTCAAAGCTTTCTTTGAACAATCCTGCGGTGAGGTCAGCCAACTATCGTCAAACTGGAATTGCTTTGGTTAACTGTTCAAAGCGGTTCTTATCAGTGTTTTTATTTCCAGGTTTCTCGTCTGAGGCTTCTTGGTGATAACATACACTCGACACGCATTGCATTCGTGGAGTTTGCCCAGGTAATTATCATCGAGTGTCGTTTGTGATTGTTCATTATTGAACTGTCGATTCTAATTCTAATCGTTTGATTAGATCCACGTAGTTAACCTCATATTAGTTGGGACATTAAGGCTTTCTATTATCATTGTTTTTTTTCTTTTAGACCAAAATAACTCCCCAGACGTTGGGCATCAAATTTAGTACCATAAAATAAAATAATTTATATTTATATATGAATCAGATTCATGAGTTCGGGGCCCTAACACAGTTCTCTCTATCCATAATAATGTCAAAGATCAAGTAGATTACGTAAAACGAGAGGAAATCATCAGTTGTTGGTTTGCTAGCGTTAGAAGAGCCAGAGATTAGTGCTTGTCTAACCTTCTGCGTGTTAAGAGTCAAAACATCTTTCCTTTGACAAAGTGGTGGCGTGCGTGTCGAAGTCAATTGTTTATATTATTGAACTGGTTTTCTTGGGAACTATGAACACGTATATGACGTGAATGGCAGGCGGAAAGCGCGATCTCAGCTCTCAACTGTAGCGGCATGGTGTTGGGGGCTCTCCCGATCAGGTACCGAAGGTTCTTCACCGGCAACCGGTGGTTCGCATGATGACCATACGATGAATCCCTGTGTGTTTTTCTTCAGGGTGAGTCCGTCGAAGACGCCGGTGAGGCCGCGATCAACCTGACGTGGAGACGTCGGCCTGGTGATGACCCGAGAGAGAGAGAGAGAGAGAGAGCTCACAATTCCAAGGGCTGAGGCAACCGGGCCATGATCCTCTTCTTCTTTGTGCCTGTTGCCTGGAAGCACCCCCAGGAACTTGGTAGTTCTTTGGCTGATCGTACCTGTTTGGATTGGTAGGAGGGTTGGCTGCTTGCCGCCTGTTATGGTTTGGTGCCTGTCGAATGTGTTAGAGCTTTTATTACAGAAAACACCTCAAAATTATCCTTTTTTTTTTTTTTTTGACTTTTCTCGGTGCGCACGTGTGTCACACAATCTCCGGTTTCCCACAAGCCCATCCAACCCGCCACCTGATGTGGCACGCAAGCGGATGCGGCCTGTCACGTGTGGCGTGGCCCACGAGCTGTAGTCCATCGATACCGCACGCAGTCGCAGATCGGTTGTCGTGTTTTCTGGATTGGACTTGTCACGTGCCGTGAGGCGGCGTTGTACGCTTTCATGTGACGACTTCTTTGGGTTTTTGGCCGAGAGTCGCTTGTTCCGTACCTTGTGGTGAACTGGTACGGGTTCATGCGATCGGTGGGTGTGTGCCACGCGGTGTGCTTGCATGTTTTCATCTGACAACTTTCGATTGGTTGTCAGATGCCACCACACAATGGAGTGGCGAGGGAGGGCATTTACAAAATTACAAAAATGAGGGAAACTATATAAGAAAAACAAAAATATGGATGAAAAAAATAAAAATGAGAAATTTTTTCAATAAAATCATCCTAAAATTTGAACATGTCTATGTTTTAATCAGATGCTCTATTTATTTATTTTTTTTTGCAACAACCAAATAGTGTTCTAATGAACAGATTTACCTTCCTTTCTGCGTTCTCCAGCCAATTGTATTCACATAAGACTTCATAGAACGGGCTTCGCTTTGCCCAACGCCTTTACTGCTGCAACTCTGCCCACCCATTCATGCAGCGGTCCGATTGATCGATCGATCAAAACTCCGTGTGTGAAATCCAATCAACTCCACATCAAAATAGGCTGGAGGGAAAAAATATCATTCATTCAAAGACAATTCCTCTTGACCTTTCATTCCGAGATCCAAACCATTTAAAAAAAAAAAACACTGGAGTTGTGAAACGCCAACTCTAAAAAAACATTCATCTTGAGATTAAGCTACGAAGTCTGATTCCGTGGGTCCATGACCAATTTCAACACCAACAGCAACATATAGGAAATAGCATAAAATTTTCTCCAAACACAAAATTGGAACAATGGCAAATTTTCTGAAGAACCACTCGAATGGAAAAAAAAAAAAAGGAAAAAACAGATGAGAGCTAATTTGGCTGTAGAACAAGTTCAAAGTTTCAGTTGTACCAAAAGCTAACCCGTGGTTGTCTGAGCCTTGTTGAGGATGACACCCTCGTATTTCACTTGGAACCACTTTATTGCATCCTCCTTGGTGACGCGGTGCTGAATGCCAACACGTGACTTGCATCTGCGACGACGGCTTACACGATAACCATCACGCTCCACGACAACATAGAAATCCATACCATAGATACCAGTTGAGGGGTCATACCTGTAAAAGTAAAATAAATTAACATTCAGTAAGAAGAACAAAATAAGCATTTACTTTATAAGTTTACAAGCAAGCTTACATGAACTTTCTATGCATGCCTTTTGACAGACACAGCCATCAGTGACCATGCTTATCCCATTCCTAATTTGGACCTGCAAGCCATGGTGTGAACCTATAATCCTATTTGAAGACTTTTAACATATCAATTTTTCTTTGAATTCTTACTCTAGTTTCCACAATGATTTGAATTTGATTTATGTGCCCCTCTGCTATGATTTTTACGGAGCTAGGTCAACATTTGACAGTGCATAACAAACATGGGCTATCAGGGTTTCAAACCCAACAATTTTGTTCACAGGACAGTCTGCTTGAAAGCAAAGTATGTAATGTTACATGGAAACATAGGCAGTCATGCTTTTTCCCAACAGCGAAAAAACTTGTAATCTCTTCACCTAAACCATATCATGGTGTCTGTCGAGTAACAAACTTTTCATCCTGTAAAACAATAGACCTCTATATAACCTGCCTCATAAATGCTATAGATCAATGATCTACCATATTAATGCCATATGATAAGCACACTACGACCTGAGTTTTCATCTTCTTGACAGGTTCCTAGTTTTGACCATGTGATAATCTCAGTGGCTGCAGCTGTAGTTTCCCTTGACCATAAGCTTCTTCCTTACCTGGACATCAGCCTCTTATGCTGCGTAACATCACCATGATGGTGCTATACCATATGAAATGTACCATGCCAATGGGGCATTGACACAAAGCAACCCATCAATTTCAATACCATGCCCAAATACAGAGAACAGTAAACATGATATGCACATGATCAGCATAGCATGACTTTGTTGAGTAGAAACATGACAAGTGCAAAGCTATGCAGGTCATGATGCATGCCAAAGCCAAGGCAAAAATCAATCGATGTCATGTTTTTAATAATACAAGCAGTGATTTAAAAAGTGTTGGATGTCAAAAGGCACCAAGGTCCCAAAATGCCCGCGGTGCTAGGCGCATGCCGAAGCAAAACACGATGCTATGAAATATTAAAATATAAAAAATATATAATACAATTGATAAATATGATTATATGAAAAACAGTAGTTAACAATCTATTGTCAACAGTAGATTATCTAATGTTAACAATAACTAGAGGGGAAGAAAAGAGTTATCTACTGTTAACATTAGTTAGAGGGGGAGAAAAGAATCACCGATAGTGGAAAGTGGAGAAAGAGAGGGCAGCAGTGACGAAGGAACTTTCGGACAATGGCAGTGGCGGTAGAGAAAGCTGCGGATGACAACAATAGCGATGAAGGAAGCTTCAGACAATAGCAACGGCGGCAAAAGCTTCGGTCGATAGCAGCGACAACGGAGGAAGTTGCGGACAGCAATAGCAATGGCAGCAAAAGCTGCGGACGACGACGTCATGGGTGGAGGTCCGGAGAAAGCTTCAGAGGCGTCCATCAATGGTGGAGGAAGCTGCAATCCTCTGCCTTGATGAAAGCAATGACAGCAAAGGGAATGCGCACAAAAGCTAGGTCATCGGACCAGTCTATCAGCGATAGAGGAAGCGTTGGTCCTGTGGGTCAACAACGGAGGCAGTAGCTACTGCTAGGGTTTATGGCTCGAGGTCACACGAGGCGGGTGGGTGGGCGGGCAATAGTAATAGTACGTAGCTTAGTTGATTCAATCGAACCAACTAGCTATTGTTCAACCGAACTAGACTTAAAAAGTCTAGTTCGATTGCTTTGTTTGAAACGGGAGCTCACCTGAGCTTAGTTAGTTCAATCAAACCAACTAGCTACTGTTCAACCGAACCAGACTTAAAAGTCTAGTTCAGTTGCTTCATTTGAACCAAGCACTCACCCGAGGCGCTCAGCACGTAGGTTCAAGCAAGAGCCCAGGCAGTGCTTCACTGAAGTGCACTGCCTAGTTAAAGGCCTGAAGTGCTCAGGCCTCGTCTTGTGTCACCCAGGCACCTAAGCGAGCACCCAGGCACCTATATAAACCCTTGAATACAAGCAACTACAATCTTCATGTTTATCTACTCCAACAAAAACAAGTGTCAATTTCACATTTTTATGATCTATCCTCTCTTTTCTTTCTCCTTTCTACACCACACTCCTTTTATAATAAGTAATTTCCAATTAGAACTTAACAATGCACTAATAAAAATAGAGAATGCTACGGAAACCTATGATCACAACCAAAAAGTAAACTTCCAAACTCTGTTGAACAGTAAAACTATCATGGGACGTTGGATACAAAGGAAAACCTATAATTTCTTCACTTTTGAATGACAAAGTTCAAATAAAAAAGCAAAACAGTGTATCTATTTCAATACTTAAAAAGGACGGCAAACAATTTGCACTAAAGGGCAGGTAAAATTGTTTTAAATAGTTTTAATGTTTATTCTTTCTTCACTCAGAAGATTCATGAGTAAAATGCCAAAAACGTTATCTCCCATGCCTTTCACATGACAACGTAACACTAACAATTGAAATCTACATAAACGAACACTGATTTAGCTGCAAGTGGATTGCCTATACAATGGTTTCATAGTTAAATCTTAAATCAAACACATTCCCATTGTCAAATTTGTACCCCAATGGAAAGAATGATCAACTTAGGGGTTAACCTCTAACATATGACTCTACAGATTCACACTGTAAATATAAACACCGACAGACGATTCAGATCTTTATAGTTTATAGTCAGTGGTTTTCAAAGCAAAATTAACAAAAAAAAACAACTAAAAAACTGCTTACTTAATTCCAAGATCAATATGCTCTTGAATTCCAAAACCGAAGCAGCCAGTGTCACTGAAATTTCTCCTCAACAGCTCATATTCCTTCACTTTTAGTCCACTTTCCAGAAGATGCATTGCCTTGTCACCTCTGACCGTGACATAGCACGCGATCTTCTCATTACGCCTGATTCCAAAGGACCGGACAGTGTACCTTGCTGCACAATTATATCAGCCATAGGCATAGGCCCATCAGAAAAAGAATCTCAATTACTCCACTTATGCACTCTTTAGGCAAAACAAAATTACCCTAAGAGAAAACTGGTGTCTGTCCACTCAGCTGCTCCAGAACCTACATAAGCAAAGGAAACAAGACCCATAAGCAAAAGAACTCAGCATATTCTACAGATGAAGAATTTAAACTCTGTATGCATATCAACCCACAATCAGTTATGAAATCAACGCAATCAACAATGTAGCACATATACAATACCCATTAACTTCAAACCATCATTAACTGTCTGGCGAGCAGGAAAAAGAGGATAGAGAAAAAGACGAAGTGTAGTCCAGTTAGCAACGATATATGGCAAACAGGACAGTTTGTATCCCCTGCTAGTCACGAACTAGAAATCTAAAAGATAGCCATTCAAAACCAACATTATAGTGGCAGTAATAGACGAGATTTTCTAATTTAGAAAATTTTGCGCAGGTACTAAATTTTACATATGCATTACGGAGACATTCATATTATACTTAGAACTCAGAAAGCAGATTTATATGGTTATTAAGGACTGGTGTTGGAGAAGCAAAAAAAAAAAAATCATATAAACACAAAGATAAAAAAATTTAGCTTTAATTTCAAGTATGCACCAACTTCACCTCAGTCTAATAAAAATCATAAGTACGAAATCAAAATCTAATTTTGCACCAAGAAACCAAAAATTGTCGATCTAGAAATAGGAAGAATGGAGTAATTCGCAAAATGATTTCGACCTGAGAATTGATTGATTGAGAAAGAAATAACCTTAGCGGCCCTGGTGAGACGATCGCCGCTCTCGCCGACCGAGATGTTGAGGACGAGCTTCTGGACCTTGATCTCCCTCATCGGGTTCGACAGCTTCTTCTCGGAAGCCTGGGGGGTAGGACGAGAAGAACGAATCCATCAGAGGAGGAGAGAAAAAGCGGAAGTGAAGCGCCGATAAAACGAGAACGACAACCATTGCGAACGAGAGATCAGGAAGGGGAAGCGCGGCCTAGCCGACCAGTAACAGCTCGCGCGACGGGGGGTCGACCAAAGGAAACCCTAAATATAAGGAATACGGTCGTCTCTGAAGCCCTAATCTTGCTTAGGGTTTTGGTTGCCTGTGAAACCGACCAAAAACTCCGAAAGTGCCACTACGAAGTTCGAAGGTATTAGTTAACGAATGGGCCAATTTAATAGACCATGAAAGAATTCGGCCCAATAAGGCCCATGTAAATTTTTAATCGAGGGATAAGATTCATGGGAATTTATGGGATTATAAATTTTACGATAATAAACCTATAAGGTTTAAATGGATAGTATTTGTAGATTTTGTTTTAAATTAATTTACTAATGAATTGGATTTCCTCGATTGCAGGATTATTAATTAACCCAACCCGAGCGCTCTCGGGTCAAGATTTCCAATCCAACTCGACCCAATAGTTGACCGGTTAAATCAAGTCAAATTAATTAACAACAGACCCATCATCTTCACTCAACCATACACTTATTTACGCAGCATCTAAAGCTAAGCATACGAAACAACGTGTGCTTAATCCATCGTAATGTCGATGACGCGGTCACGTTGCTTTTGACCATACTTGCACTTGTTAGGAAATGTCATTATGAGATTAAATTGTTTGGGTTCGCATCATCAACTCAACTGAATCATAATAACATTGTTGCATGCAAACTAGCAATTTTTAGTTGCTTCATAAATGAGCTTTAAAGTTGACGTGGGTTGCATCCCCTCCTCGGTCCACGGTCAACGTCGTCCACGTCGGTTGACTGTTACACCCCCTGCATGCGGACAGCTTCACGAACTGCAAGATTCGCAAAAGATAAGATTACATTTGATCATTTGTCGTCGGCATAAACCTTCAATTAACTTTGCCTAACTGGGCCCTACCTCGTGAAATCGACTTCGCGTAAACGTTAGGGAATGATATGTGTTAGTATGATGATATCGAAGAAACCATCATCATCTTCATCACGAGAAATCCAAAATCCACGCGTAATTTTACGTATCTTCATTACCCAGATCTCAAAGAAATAGTCTTATAATTTATCATCCTCAAACGCATCAGACCATCGTCCCCATACTAAGAACGTGGGCAATAAATGGCCATCGTCCAAGGACAAATGTTGACACCTCAACCTCCCTTCTCCAACGCGTCGTGGCAGATGAAGACTGGTCGTCCTGTCATCTCATGGCAGTCCATGCATGCGGGCATGGAGATGTCTGGTGTCGATCGGGAGCATCTCAGACTCATTCATCCAACCTCCAGCAATCTCATTCATCCAACCTCCAGCAATATATATGTAGCAGGCCATCTTAAGCTTCTCTTTCTTAACTTACCTAGAGCTTTACCTTTCGTTCAACCATGGCCGCCTCCTGCAGAAGCTTCCTCAGGGTCGCTCTTCTCCTCGTCCTTGTCTCCGCTTCCAGCGGGCAGCTGTCGCCTACGTTCTACAGCGAGACATGTCCGACTCTGGAGACGGTGGTGCTCCTGGCCATGACGCCGGTAGTCCTCCTCGAGCCGCGGATGGGGGCGTCCATTCTCCGGCTCTTCTTCCATGACTGCTTCGTGAATGTATGACAACTCTTTTCCCCTGCTTTGCTGGTGGAACAGTACTGAAGGAATTTGATCCAGGGCTGATGAAAAAAATGAATTCCTTGTCTTCTCAGGGGTGTGATGCGTCAGTTCTGCTGGATGACACGGCGACCTTCACCGGAGAAAAGAACGCAGGGCCGAACGCCAACTCCCTGCGTGGTTTCGATGTCATCGACACCATTAAAACCGCAGTCGAGCTACTGTGCCCCGGCACAGTCTCATGTGCCGACATTCTAGCGCTCGCCGCCCGCGATGGTGTCGGTCTGGTAAGCGCTATTGCCACCACCGTGAACATCCTCTCACACTTTGTGCTCACAAGTGTCGAATTCCTTGCAGCTCGGTGGACCATCTTGGACCGTGCCGCTGGGTCGCCGGGACGCAACCACCGCCAGCCTAAGCGCGGCCAACAACGACCTCCCCAGCCCTGCCTCAAGCCTCGCCCAGCTCATATCCTCCTTCGCTGCCAAGGGCCTGAGCGCCAACGACATGACCGCGCTCTCCGGCGCACACACCATCGGCCAAGCCCGGTGCATCAACTTCCGCGGCCACATCTACAACGACACAAACATCGACGCCGACTTCGCGTCGGACCTCCAGCAGAGCTGCCCCTCCTCCGGCGACGACGACAGCTTGGCCCCCCTGGACACCCAGACCGCGGACTCCTTCGACAACGCCTACTACGAGAACCTCGTCGCTTACACGGGCCTCCTCCACTCGGACCAGGAGCTCTTCAACAACGGGATGCAAGATTCGTTGGTGCAGCAGTACAGCACCGACGCGGAAGCCTTTGCTGAGGACTTCGCGGCGGCCGTGGTAAAGATGGGAAACATCAGCCCGCTGACAGGGACGGACGGGGAGATCAGATTGGACTGCCGGAAGGTGAACTGAGAAATCATTTGATGCAGTGATTCTTCTGCCAGAAACTGTAACAGCGAATGGTATGATCTTCATCTTTCAATTGCATACATCCTCGGTCATTAGCTTTCAGATCAAGCAACGAGGTAAACAATTTTTAGGTACACATCATGCCAAGAATTATATGGAAAAGAGCTATATTTATTTTATTTAAGATGATAAAAAAGAGAAAGAAAAAAATAATTTTTTTATTATTAAACTTTATAAAATAAATATTTAAGTATTAAGGACTCAATTAAACTTATGAGTTTTTATACGATGATGATGATGATGATAAAAGATTCATATAGTCAATTCCAAATAATTGAGACTGTACTATTCTTGTTGTTTGATTGCATGCAAGAGAACAGACTACATGATGCCTTGAGCATCAAGCTGTCCCGTAACTTTCTATCGCTCACCGCTGGTCCATAGTAAACTCAGTGTATGTTATGATTGATACTGTCAATGTTCATCAACCACTGGTTGGAAGAAGATAAGGTGTCATTTTTGCCAGCTTAGATATTAATGCAGAAGCACACAAAAGAACACATCAGGGTGGTCCTGCGGATGCCATTCAGCTGATGGACGCAGCATAGACGGAGATGGACTATGTTCTAAACCCTGTAGCTACTTGGGAAGACAGGAACTCCCGGACATTGTTGGAAGAGCAAGTTGAGCTGCGACTGCATTCTCTAACTGCAGTATAATCCCCAGTTGTTAACGGTCAAATTAATAGTCAACTGTAATCCATGCACTTAGATTGACTGCGATATTTAATTACTTCGTTCATGAAGTTGCTGACCAAGTCAACCCACTCAATGTTTGAATGCAAATGTTGAATTATTTCCCTGTATGTGAAAAACAAAATGGAAGAATGTTAAGAATCAACAAGCAGAATACAACTCTAATTGTTAGACATTTATAATCATTTGTATCTCGGTTCCAGCAAGAATGTATCGAGAGACAGAGACATCATTGAGCCTCACATGCACATACAAATATTTTATTCCTTTGAAGTCTAATAGGTTTCAAAATCAAAAGATGATTTTGGGGATAGAGATGTTTCTTAGAGTCCAAAAAATGCCTTTGAGATCAAGCCTAAAGAAATTATTGACTGCATGCAAACTATGCCCAGAAGCTCATCGACCTTCTTCGCTGTGGAAGCACCAGAAGACCTACAGCCATGAACAGATCAAAGACCAGCCGTTAGAACAAAGTAATCTTCACATTGATTTCTGGGAGCAATCTAATCCGATGATGAATCTGTTTGTGTTAGAGATCTCGCTTCGCTGCTGACCTTGTTCAATGGGCTACGACGGCGCCCGGCAGCAGAGGCCCTCGGCTCTGCAAGCACTTCGCCTTCGGAGCTCAGGGAGGTGGCGCACCGCACCGGAGGCGACCACAGGCTGCTCTTCTCGTACTCGAAGTCGAACTCCGACGTGTCCGGGAATTTGGTGAGCAGGCCGTCGGAGACGCTTCTTGAGACCGCTTGGACATTGGCAGTGGGCGAGCATTGATCCATGTGTGGGCTCGACATGGCGTAGAGCGAAGTCGATGGATACAGATGGGGGAAGCGGATGCAAGAGGAGCTGTGGTGTTTCCATCTTGTAGAGGTGGAGGGATGGAGACCGAAAAGGACGTGGATGTCGGTATGTGCATGTGTTCAATGATGAGAGGGACGTGGTCATCGTCATCTTCAGTCATGTGGATCGACTGTCATGGCGAAAGGCCGAGGCTTTTCTGCTGTCTGTTCATCTTGTGCTGATCTCCTGCTTCGGTGTAGCTGGATTGGGATCTGTGGATCTCTTGCTCCTGTCTCAGATCTGAATCCCGGTATTTTTGTGGATTTGGATCTGACGGGGGAAAATAAAAGAATAGATAATAAACAATAATTTTTGTATAAGAATAAATACTAATTGTAACACACGATGGTATTAAATAAAAATCACAATCAAATAGAACACCAAGATTTACGTGGAAAACCCCTTCAACGTGAAGGGTAAAAATCACGGGGCAAACCAGAGAAAATTCACTATAGAAATAATGAATGTACAATTCTCGAATCTCTTACCGAAAACCTAAGCAACAATCTCAAGAGAATAACTGGATATAAGGATCATGTCACTGTGCACAATATCTAAAACCTTCTCAAGAAATCATAGAAGAATTCACTGAAGATCTGATCTAACCTGAGATGAGAAACTGTTTGGATGAGTGAGAATAATTTCTGTGTTTTCCTTATCTTTTTCCCTTTCTTTTTCTCTTATTTTTCTGCCCTTTTCTCCTCTCTTTGAATCCCTAATGTTGCTGTAAATTTCTGCCCTTTGCTGCGATGTTAATCTCTTGATTTCGCAGCCACCATTAGCCCCTATATATAATTAGGTTTTAGGTTAGGGTTAGGATTAATAAAAGAAGAGCTATGGGCTGCTAAAGCCCATATGGGCTGAACTGGGCTCTCAGCCCATAAGGGAGGCTATCCCATGACTCAGTGTAAATCCATGCCGACCAACTGTCGACACATTTCCTGCTCCACCTCCAAGTCCTGGCTAACAGCAATACCTTTCTTTTGACCAAAGCCTTTCACAACCAATCTGGCTTTGTACTTTGGTTGAGAACAATATTCTTGAGTCTTCAACCTGAAAACTCACTTGTTCTTCAAGGACTTCATTCCCTTTGGAAGTTGTACTAAATCATATGTATGATTCATCTGTAGAGCATCCATCTCTTCCTGCATAGCAACTAGCCACATTTTTTCTCGCTCACTTTCAAGCTTCATGGTAACTCTTTGGTTCACTGCATCAATAAGCATCACATATTCATCTGTAGAGTATCTTCCGAAGGTCGACATTGTCTAGAAGATCTTCTCATTGAGGTTCTACGGGAAGCTGCTCCTCAACTTCTTCTTGCTCAACATGTCCTGCAGGTAGATTAATATCTGGCTCTACACCATCTTCCTGCATATCTCCCCCATCACCCTGATATACTGGAGGAACAATTGGGTCACAATCTACTAATCCTTCTGCATAAGTATTGGCTGATGCCTCCTTCTTCAAATCCTCAAGTGTTTGATCCTCAAAGAAGACCACATCTCTGCTTCTAAACACCTTCTGCTTTTCTGGATCACAAAGCCTATAACCAAATTGATCATGTGAGTAGCCAAGAAAAATACATTCTTTTGTCTTACCATCCAGCTTGGACCTTTCATTATACGGAATATGCAAATGCCGACAACCAAATACTCTCAAATGCTTATAGAAACATCTTTCCACGACTAAACATGCTCTGCAACATCGGCATCTAGGGTCAGACAGGAGATAAGTTGATCACATCAACTACATCCTCAAAGCTTCATCCCAAAACCTTTTGGGTAGTTTTGTGAAAGCATACATCGATTTTTTCCATGATGGTATGATTCATCCTCTCGTAATTGCATTATCTTTGAGGTGTACCAGAAGCTGTCATCTTATCTTGGATGCCATGTGACTGCAATAATCATCAAACAATCCGTATACTCATCACCATTATCCGATCTTATGCATTTCATGCCTTTCTGTCTCCTTTCAACTCGGCATGAAACTCTTTGAAGACACCAATAACTCCGATTCTTGGTCTTCAAAGCATAAGCCCAAACTTTCCTGGAATAGTCATCTATAAAAGTAACAAAGTAAAGTGCACCACTGATGCCAGGAACATTAGTAGAACCATTAGGAGTTTTTGTCCTCAAAGGACCACATACATCTGTATAAACACGATCGAAGGCATGAATTTTTCTAGACAAAGCAGGACTAGCAAATGAAACTCTATGTTGTTTACCAGCTAAACAATCGATACAAGGGTTCAAACGTATACCTCGAGGTCGAAATACCTCTCTTGGAAAGAGCTTAGAGTCCTTTCTCGCCATGTGTCCCAATCGCCTATGTTACAACTCCATGAAGTCTTTTCATGGCATTTAGCTCACCACAAGCTTTAGCTGCAACCTATACAAAGTGTGACTTTTCTTTCCATTAACTATAACAAGAGAACCCTTACCGAAGTTTCACCGCCTTTGTGAAACTCGCTATCATAGTCTTCATCATCTAATCTTCCAACCGAAATTAGATTCAACCTCAAGTCAACCACATGCCTCACATCCTTAAGCACCAATTTGCATCCAAGATTGGTCTTTATATGGATGTCACCCATGCCAATGATGCTCACTGTGCCATGGTTGCCCATCTTGACAAACACCAAAATTTCGGACACTGCACGTAGTAAAAACTCCCTCCGTGGTGTAGCATGATAAGAAGCTCCTGTCAATTATCCACTCGAGATCTCGACACACACAAGAAAAAATATCATCGATGGAGACAATCAAATAATCACCAACCTGCATCAGAGTCGTGGTATTTTCTTTTGACTCTGAGACTCCACTTCTTTCTCTTTTTCTTGCACTTCTCAGTTGCTTATACCGATTCTTATAATATCCTTTCTCACCACGCTTATAGCAAAACAATATATTTCCTTAATCTTGACTTGCTTCTACCTATGCGTGAATCGCTTCTATCTTTAGACCTTGACCTTCCTCTGCTCTCCGAGATAAGTGCCTGTGAATCAATCTGAGATCTGCTGAGTCTTTCTTCAACTCCTCATTCAACAAACCGCTTGTTACTTGACTCATGGTAACAATACCATGGCGCAGACTACCGAGGGAAACCACGGTGTCTCCCAACTTTCTCGCAATGAATCGAGAAGTAACAATGCTCGCAACTCATCATCAAGAGACATTTTCATAGAAGATAATCGTTAGTAATACTGAATTTCATTCAAATGCTCAAAGAATAGAAGCACCCTCTTTATATTTTAGGTTCACAAGTTTTACGATAAAAAGCTTTGTTGCTTTTTCTTTCATAGAGACCTTCTAACTTTTTCCAAAGAGAATATGCAGAACTTTGGTAGAAACATGGTGAAAGACACTATCATGAGCCACCGTTGTCGAATAAATCCAACCGCTTTTTCGATCTAATCTCTTCCATTCATCATCCGCCATAGTTGTGGGTTTTTCACTATCCCTTGCAAAGGTCCATACAAATCTTTGCAATACAAGAGATCTTCCATTCTTGGTTTCCATATTATCCAATTGTTTCCGCTCAAACTAATCATGCGAAACATTACTACCCTCCATGTTCAAATACAAAAGTTAAATCACCAAAACCTTGCTCTGATACCAGTTGATGGGGAAAATAAAAGGATAGGTAATAAACAATAACTTTTGTATAATAATAAATACTAGCAGGCCGTAACACACGGCGATTAAAAAGAAATCACAATCAAATAGAACACCAAGATTTACGTGGAAAACCCCTTCAACGTGAAGGGTAAAAACTACGGGGCAAACCAGAGAAAATTCACTATAGAAATAATGAATGTACAATTCTCGAATCTCTTGCCCAAAACCCAAGCAACAATCTCAAGAGAATAACTGGGATATAAGGATCACGCCATGCACAATATCCAAAACCTCCTCAAGAAATCATAGAAGAATTCACTGCAGATCTGATCTAACCTGAGATGAGAAACTGTTTGGATGAGTGAGAACAATTTCTGTGTTTTCCTTGTCTTCTTTTCTTTCTTTTTCTCTTATTTTTCTGCCCTTTTCTCCTCTTTTTGAATCCCTAATGTTGCTACAAATTTCTGTCCCTTGCTGCGATGTTAATCTCTTAATTTCGTAGCCACCATGAGCCCATATATATAATTAGGTTTTAGATTAGGGTTAATATTAATAAGAGAAGGACTATGGGCCGCTAAAGAACTAGGTTCTCAGCCCAACAGGATCATCCTACTTATCTTTTCAGGGTGTGGGACAGATCGGTTGCAGAAGAATGCAAAAGGAAATTGATGGTTAGATGGATTAGATTGATATGGAGAATGTTACGGGTGATGCTATCACAAATTTGTTTAATGTTTGTGCATATACCATTGTCAAACAAGCATTCTTCACAGTGTCAGTGACTCCATCAATATCATATAGGAACAGAAAGCAATTAAACATGAATGCTTTCATCAATGTCAAACACATGCGTGCTTTCAAATTCACAGTAACACGTATGGATGGAGAACAACCGATGCATACCTTTTTATTTTAAGATGACTCAGTTTACACAGGGTTCAATGAGAGATTACATAGCTGAACACAAGTTATAACATGTGAGCTGCCCTGGGAAATTTGGTCTTTCATCTTGGACCTGATAAAAGAGACGCAGATGGTGCAGGCGAAGCAGCCAAATGGTAATCATAATGATCCCTATTCGTCGGCATTATGGGGGTGTTTGCGAAAAAATTGTAGTCTAGATCAGTTTCTACATTCCTTGCGCCTTCCAAAACCTTTACCACGGTCGACATGGAAGGCCTTTTTTTGCTGTCTCTCTGTAAGCACCATACTGCTAGTTTGATCATCTCAATGGCTTCTTTTGCGTGCAGCTTGGTATTGCTATGAGCATCGATGATATCTTCCAATCGATCAGATTCGATCATTTCTTGAAGGAGACTGATCAGGTGAATGCTTTCTTCGGGCTGAGAGTAGTCCAAATTCTTTCTTCCACAAACAATTTCAGTGATCACAACGCCGAAACTGTATATATCGACCTTTTCGGTGATTATTGATGTCAACCATTCAGGTGCCAGATACCCCGGTGTTCCTCTCATTCTAGTCATCACTTGCTCCTGATCTCTGTCTATCAACTTGGACAGTCCAAAATCAGAGACCTTGGCATTGAATCTGTCATCTAAGAGTATATTTTGAGGCTTGATATCCAAATGAGCAATTCTTTGCCTACATTCTTCATGAAGATAAGACAATCCCTTAGCTATATCGACAATTATCTTATGTTTTGTATGCCAATTAAGAGTGCCATGTTGACCTTTGCTGAAGATCCACCTATCAAGTGATCCATTGCACATGTATTCATAGACAAGGAGCCTATGTGATTTCTCTGCACAGAACCCAATTAGCCTTACCAGGTTGATATGATGAATGCTACCAATTGTCTCAACTTCTGCTAAGAATTCTCTCTTCCCTTGACCGACTCCATCCAAACGCTTCACTGCAACCTCTTCATCCCCTATCTTCCCCTGGTAAACAGTCCCAAACCCTCCTTCACCAAGCTTTTTCGAGAAATTTTCTGTTGCTAATTTCAGGTCCTCAAAAGTGAACCTTGTTGGCATTCCCGGTACTTGCTGGAAGTCATCCTCTTCCTCTTCTTTGGACCTTTTTCTCCGAACATATCTGATGATCATGCCCCCGATGAGAGACGCAATAAGCCCAGCTCCAATAATACCTATTGAAACTCCGATACCGACATCCCTCTTTTTAGTATTATTAGATGCAGGAGGCACAACAAAGTTCTGCACCTTAATATATGCAGATGAATTATAATGAGATGTGGAAGGCTGGTTGTTCTGCAATGAAAAGAGTTGCGATGGCAGAAAACAATTGCCATCTGAAACATTTCCAGAGTACTGAAAAAGAGCAGCCCTGCAAGAACAATTCTTCAAGCATGCTTGCTTGCAACTCTCCTCATCAATTCCTCGAAAGTTCGCAGCACCGTAAACATAACTGAAGTAAGAAACATCATGGGCAGGTAAGAGATCATGCTCTTGCCTGGATTGGCAGGACAGAGGATTCACAGGGGAGCAACCCAGGTTGGATTTCCTATCATCAATCAACCGGAAGTAGATCGAACCATTCACTCCACTGGGGCAACTGCATTGTCCATTCGAACAAATTCCATACTCTCCGCAGACGGTCGGGTAAGCACAAACATCCAAATGAAGAACATCAGCAATCACCTGCCATCCTTGGCTCCAATTGTAAAGTTTGAGAGACCCATCAGACTCAAACCTCATAAACTGAAGTGACAATGCTGCAGGCAATGAGATCGATTCGTCTGGCGTACCAGACTGTGTGAACATCGCAAGGCTGCCATTGAGGTACTTAATATATGTCGAATTTTTTGTTGTTTTAATGCCAGTAATTGTGTACTGATAGTAAAGCTGAGGAGGAGTAGAATCAGCAAACGCATACAAGCCATCGGAAAGAATGGTGAGGTATACCTGACCTCGCGTCCAGTTGGTCATGGAGGTGTTGGCCGAAAGCCTCTGCCCCTCCTTGAGCGTCTGCCCGAGAACCAACGAATCAGTTGGATGATCGAAGGATTGCCAGACCAGCTTGCCATCTTGATCGAAAAGCACTAGATTTCCAGACTCCGTTATGTTCATGCCGACGACGGACCTGCCGGACGTGCCGGCAGACCAGACGGCTGTGCCGTCGGCGCCGCGGAGGATCAAATCGCCGCCTGCGGTCAGGTGGAGTGTGGCGTTCGTCCCGACGAGGCGATCGCGGTTGGCGGACCAGACGACCTGGGGAGGAGCCAAGTTGGTCATGGTGATACCACCGCCGCTGTTGGTGTAGACGGCGAATACGGCGAAGAGGAAGGAGGTACAGGCATCTTTGCAGTAGAAGCCGCAGGCGAAGGTGGGGCCGAAGAAGTTAGGGCTGCGTCGGAGGAGGATGGAGCGGACCTGGGAGCCGTCCTCGAAGCTGACGGTGTGCGGCAGCTGGGAGGGGTCATTGGTCCAGATCGTGGAGAGGTTGGCGGACGGGTAATCCAGCTGCGCGCGAAGGAGAAAAGAGAAGCCCAGGAGCAGTAAGAGAAGGATGTGGTGGTGTCCATGGTGGCGGTGGCGGAGATGACCTGCCGACGGCATGGTCGAGGGAAATATAGCCACAAACTGATCGGGCGATGTTTGACCCAGAGTTGACCGGAGAGAATGCGGGCAGCGATGACTAGGAGACAACGTAGTACCACCGGCGGAAGAGGTGGATTGATGGACAGAGACTTCAACTCGGATCTAAGGAAACCGAACACCAGAAGGAAAGGGAAGACATGGTCTTGGCTTGTCAGGAACACAAGACAAACAGATGGATAGTGGAGTTCTTCCTTTCTTTGCGCCACATGCTCTGTTCACATCTTGTCAGTATAGCCAGCGAGCACCGAAACGCGTCTTCCTCCTCGCATCCTGTCCCATTTATTCTAATCCCCACTTGTTGATCTCCCCATCCTCGCCGGTCACCTCGCGTCATCTGACCGAGTGGGGGCGAAGGAGCTTTCGTAGTTCGACTTGGTGGAAATTTCGCGGTTTGACTGCTGCGGCAATCACAATTGAAAACCAGTAGCATCAGATATGAACGAAGAACAACCAAAATAACCATTTAATTCAAAGAACACACAGTATAGACAGGTTTCGATCAGAAATTACATGGCTGAACACAAGTCAAATTGCCTTGAATACGTCAATATTCATCTTGGACCTGATAAAAGGGACGCAGATGGTGCAGGCGAAACATCCAAATGGTGATCATAATGATCCCCGTTTCTTGGCATTATGGGAGTACTTGTGAAAAAACTATAGTCCAGATCAGTTTCTACATTCCTTGCGCCTTCCAAGACCTTTACCACGGTCGACATGGAAGGTCTTCTATTGCTGTCACCCTGTAAGCACCATACTGCTAGCTGGATCATCTCAATGGCTTCTTTCTTGTGCAGCTTCATCTCATCACTACGACTGTCGACAATGTCTTCCAATCGATTTGATTTGATCATATCTTGCAGGAGACCGATCAGATGAACGCTTTCTTCCGGCTGAGAGTAGTCCAAATTCTTTCTTCCACAAACTATTTCGACGATCATGACACCGAAACTGTATATGTCGACCTTTTCAGTGATCACTGACGTTAACCATTCAGGTGCGAGATACCCCGGCGTCCCTCTCATTCTGGTCATCACTTGCTCCTGATCCCTGTCAATGAGCTTGGACAGTCCAAAATCAGAGACCTTGGCATTGAATTTTTCGTCTAATAGAATGTTTTGGGGCTTGATATCCAAATGAGCAATCCTTTGCCTACATTCTTCATGAAGATAGGATAATCCCTTGGCTATATCGGCAACAATCTTGCGTTTCGTTTGCCAATCGAGAGTGCCGCGTTGGTCTTTGCTGAAGATCCACCTATCGAGCGATCCATTGTACATGAATTCATAAACCAGGAGCCTATGTGATCTCTCTGCACAGAAGCCAATTAGCCTTACCAGGTTGATATGATGAACACTACCAATAATCTCTACTTCTGCTAAGAATTCTCTCTTCCCTTGGCCGACTCCATCCAATTGTTTCACTGCAATCCTCTCGTCTCCTATCTTCCCCTCGTAAACAGATCCAAACCCTCCTTCGCCAAGCTTTTTGGAGAAGTTATCTGTCGCCAATTTCAGCTCTTCGAAAGCAAACCGTGTTGGCATTCCCGGTACTTGCTGGAAGTCATCCTCTTCTTCCTCCGCGGACTTTCTTCTTCGAACAAACACAAGGACCATGCCTCCTATGAGAAATGCCGCGAGTACAGCCCCAACAATGCCTAATATAACACCAACACTAGAGCTCTTATTTCCGGGGATGGTGTTTCTGCCTGAATTATCAGGTGTAGGAGATGCAGTGGTCATCTGCACCTTAATGTATGCAGATGAATTATAGTGAGATATCGAAGGCTGGTTGTTCTGCAACGAAAAAAGTTGTGATGGCAAAAAGCAGTAGCCATTTGAAACATTTGCAGCATACTGAAAAAGAGCAGCTTTGCAAGAACAATTCTTCAAGCATGCTTGTTTGCAGCGCTCCTCATCGATTCCTTCGAGTGCTGCAGCATTACTGTCGATGTAGTTGAAGTAAGAAACATTGTCAGCAGCTAAAAGGCTATGTTGTTGCATGGATTGGCAAGATAGAGGAGTCACAGGGAAGCAACCGAGACTAGATTGCCGATCGTCGACCGACTGGAAGTAGATCGAACTCACATTTGCTCCACGAGGGCAGCTGCACTGTCCATTAGAACAAATTCCATACTCCCCGCAGACAGTCGGGTAAGCACAATCATCCAAATCCAGAAGATTGTCTGTCACCTGCCATCCCTGGCTCGGTTCATCCCTCCATTCATAAATTTTAAGATGCCCATCGGACTCAAACCTCAAGAACTGAAGCGACGGTGCCGAAGGCAATGAAATCATTTGGTCTGAGTTATTCGATTCAGTATGCAGGGCGACAAGGCTGCCATTGAGGTACTTGATATGCGTTGAATTTTTTGTTGCTTTAATGCTACCAATCTTTTTCTCGTAGTAAAGCTGAGGAGGAGTAGAATCCACAAATGCATACAAGCCATCGGAAAGAACGGCGAGGTATACCTGACCTCGCGTCCAGTTGGTCATGGAGGTGTTGGCCACAAGCCTCTGCCCCTCTACGAGTGTCCCCCCGAGCACTAACGAATCCGTTGGATGATCGAAGGATTGCCAGACTAGCTTGCCATCTTGATCGAAAAGTACGAGATTTCCAGACGCTGTTATGTTCATGCCGACAACGGACCTGCCTGAGGTGCCGGTGGACCAAACGGTGGTGCCGTTGGCGTCGTGGAGAATCAAGTCGCCGCCTGCGGTGAAACGGAGTGTGGCGTTGGCGCCCACGGGGCGGTCGCGGTTGGCGGACCAGACGACCTGGGGGGAGGCCAAGGTGGGCAGGGTGATTCCACCGCCGCTGTTGGTGTAGACGGCGAAGACGGCGAAGAGGAAGGCGACACAGGGATCTCTGCAGTAGAAGCCGCAGGCGAAGGTGGGCCCGAAAAAGCTGGGGCTGATGCGGAGGAGGATGGAGCGGACCTGGGAGCCGTCTGCGAAGTTGACGGTGTGCGACAGCTGAGAGGGGTCGTTGATCCACATCGTGGAGAGGTTGGCGGACGGGTAATCCAACTGTGCACGAAGAAGAGGAGGAATAGCCAAGAGGAGGAGGAGGAGGAGGAGGCGGCCGGCCGGCAGCATGGTGGAGGGATCTGTAGCTAGGAATGGTTCAGGCGAGGTTTTCTTACCGAGAAAGCAGTAATGGGGGACGAGATCTTTGGTCATTCGTGGCTGGCTATGGAGCAACGTAGGTTGGAAAGCCGCCGCAAAAGCCGGACGGATGGAGAAGCCTCGACGAAGGTCTAAAGAAGCTGAGCTGCAGATGCAAAACCAGGTCAACAAAGCGACGCAGGGAAGCTTGAACCTTCCATCACGTCACCACTCACCTTTGTTTATTTGTCGGGGTGTTATAATGATCGATTAGTTCGAAGTAGATAAACTTAAGATTGATTTATAGTCGTTTGATGCGTGCTATTGTCAATCTTAACTTGTATTAATGACTCGAGTTAAGCAAACTTCATAGGTTAGTCATCTCATCAGAATTGAGACATAACGAGAGGATTAAGTAAAAAGGAATTACTCATAAGATAGTGAGAAAATTTATAATATTTCAATTAATCTCACGTTAGAAAAGCATAAACCTAAGATTGATTTATAAAAATACGACGCTACAGAAGAAGATAAGTGCTTGGTATGCTTAGTGATCTCAGAGTGACACATTTGTTGCAATATGAACACCAAGATTTGCTGTAAAAGTTAATGGTGTAAGATAACATTATATATAGTTCATCATTAAGACTCAAAAGTTTAAATACATGTTTTCTTGGGTTTCACCACCATTAAGACTTCCCCAAACAACTTGCATTTTACTTGGGTTTCACCAGCCTACCTCAGCTTGTGACGTTTAGATCATCACTGGTTTGGCATTGGCTCCTCGCCAGCAGGAACTTTATACATCTGATGTGTGTGGATTGCAAAGCAGCAGATGCTTGATCATTCGATTTGGCACATCAATCAAAGAGAAAACAGGACATGTGAGCGTAACATGGGCTTGGATTCTTCTTCCATCATCATGTTTATTATTCTATGTTTCTTC
Source organism: Musa troglodytarum (assembly GCA_023547065.1). NCBI lineage: Eukaryota > Viridiplantae > Streptophyta > Magnoliopsida > Zingiberales > Musaceae > Musa > Musa troglodytarum. Next base: position 7,108,782 of record CP097508.1, on the reverse strand, counting down.
TGTATAATCCCTTAACATACATGCAATATACACAGTGTATTTTGTATCTAAATCAGTAGTTAAAGGTGTGTTCATTTCTTTATCGAAAGGTATCGCTGTCGCCGCTGCTTTCCTCAAATAGTGCTGTCAATTCTGGCTGTTCCCACTGCCTTACACTGTCACTGCACCAACTTTTCCCCTCCCTCGAATCTTCGCTACTGCTGCTGCTGCTGCTGCTGCTGCGGCTGTTTCTCTGTAGATTTGGAGAGGGAATGGAGCCTGCCAAGAGGGCGCCGCCGCCGCCGACCGATTTGGGGACAGTCGCGTGGACGCTCGGCAAGGTCCTTCGCCCGCGCCTCTACGCCGCTCGCTCTGTTGGTGGCGAGTACGATGTGATCCGCAAGCTGAAGCTCACGCGGGACTTCGGTGGGTACTCTGGCATTCTCTCCCACTACGACGGCGATAGCTCGCAGAAAGCTGAAGCGGCGACGAAGCAGCAGCGGCGGAAGAGTGATGCTTCTTCCGGTGATGGAGAGGCCATGGAGTTCCTCCTCGCGAACCTCTTTGCGAGCGTCTCGGCCGTCAAGGCCGCCTACGCGCAGCTCCAGGTGGCGCAGTACCCCTACGATCCCGACTCCATACAGTCGGCGGACGCCGCCGTCGTCACCGAGCTCAGGCGCATCTCGGAGCTCAAGCAGTGCTACTTGATGAACCAGGTCGACCCTCGGACCAGCCGCATTTCACTGCCGGCCCTCGCCGCGCAGCTCCAGGAGCTGCGCAACCTCATCAAGACTTACAAGATCACCATCCGCAAGCTCAAGGCGGAGCTCGAGCTCAAGGAAGCGGAGATCGTCGCCCTCCGAGCCGAGCTCCTCGAATCCCAGAGCAAGGTCCGGGCTTTGGAGGCTAAACTCCACCCCAACTGCTCCCTCGCCGCCCTCGACGCCCTCCACCTCTCGGGCCTAAACCCCACCCATTTCCTCACCGCGTTGCGGTACACCTACAAATCGATCAGATCCTTCGTCCATCTGATGGTGAAGATGATGGAGTCCGCCGGATGGGACCTCGACGCCGCCGCAGGATCAATCCACCCAGACATGCTCCGCCGGACAATCCCCGGCCACAGCGTCTTCGCCTTCGAATCCTACGTCTGCCGGAGGATGTTCTCTGGTTTCAGCCACCAAAGCTTCGGCCTTTGCTCCTTGGAAGAATGCTCGGGTTGGGATCGCCGGCAATTCTTCTTCGATTTCACCCGGCTGAAGTCGATCGCACTGGATCAGAATCCAGGGTGTCCGCCGTCGCCGGCAGCGCAGCTATGCAGGGCGAAGTACTTGTTGCTGGTGCATCCGAAGATGGAATCTTCCTTCTTCGGCGATCTCGACCACAGGGAGACGGTGGGCTCCGGGTGGGGCTTCCCAGCCTCCGAGTTCTTCGCCGGGTTCGCCGAGATGGCGAGACGAGTGTGGCTCCTCCACTGCCTCTTCTTCTCTTTCAAGCCGGAGACCGATCGGTCCATCTTCCAGGTCCGACGACGGACCCGGTTCTCCGATGTGTACATGGAGAGCGTAGTGGCAGAGGAGGAGAGCAGCGGCGGAGCAACCACGGTTGGGTTCACCATAGCGCCGGGGTTCAGGTTGGGCCAGACGCTGATCCAGTGCAAGGTCTACCTGATCACAGACGAGCCAGAGTTGGACGGACGGTCGTGATCGAGTATGTTGGTCATCGACGGCTGTGCTGAAGCGTCGATGCGGATGTTTTGGCAGAGTAATTAGGTCAACACGTTGACTATGTACAGAATAGTTGTAATGTAATGTTTATGACGAGTAATTGTTCAAAGCATGTGTACGTGACAAGAACAAATGTCATGTAACGAAGATGAGTGGGATAATAGTGTGTGTATATATGTATATATATATTTATTCAGACATGATGATGGGATGTAGGATTAAAAAATAACATAATATCTCTAATGGCAATAAGATGATGATGTCGGTGTTAATAATATACTCAACATATCTTTATAGGTTAATTTTAATTTTATCATTAGTATCGTCAATCAATCATTTTTAAAATTATGATAATTTATATCTCAAAAATATCTCAAATCCAGAAATCGACATGAGCATTTTCTAATTTCATGTGAAGCTGAGGGTTCCCAACATCATGTGGTTAAAGGCTTTCCCAAAAGTCTCCTCTAAGTACACCTTTAACCCAATAGTGAAGAAAAGACACATCACCTGAAGCTTTCGGTGCCACCAATTAAACCTTGCGACAAATCCTTCTTCTCAACTCGAATCGGATTCATGTCGCCGTATTCCTCCGACAATGATGCCACACTAGGGGTTGACCAATGCATCATGCACTTGTTTGGAACGAAAAGGTCAAACAACTTGTTGACTTTTTCGTCGGTGTTGGCGTGTAATTCCCGCCCCGATATGGACTACCGGAGCATTTCTGTCGGTGCTTCTAATGGAAGTTTTCGTGTGACATGACTCGGTTTAAGTTTTCTCGTCTTCCCTTTTCTCATAGATATCAGCTTAGGCTGGCTTTTAGGTGGGTTGACAGTGGTCAATATTTAGCGTGTTATCCGAACTGAGCTGATCGAAGTGGTAGATAGTTTGAGAGTAAAACGATCATTCGAGTCTTGGCCTCTAAATGGCATGATGAATGGAGGGAAGTGACATGAAGACCTGCTCTACCGGTACTGTACAGCCTCCAATCAATCATATTGAGCAAAGCCATCTACCATGCAAATGGATGGAGTAACTTCGTAACATTTCAGACCATCAAAAGCACTGAAGGAGTCACTTCTCCTTCAGAAAAAAAAAAAAAACTATGCAGTTCTGGAACTCAATTGCCCATTGATCTGTGTTGATGATGATGTTTCCACTTTGATACAGTAGGCAATCTTGTATGCAGTTGTGTTGGATTCTTTTGTGTGAAATCTTATGATTTGAGAACATGCCACTGATGGTTTTGTGACATTTTTTTTGATATTTTGTTATTTTTCTCAAACAATTAGTAGGATAGAATCTATAAATACGGGTTGCACGCCTAGCTATCTTAATCACCAGATTGCTACTAACGATGATGACAAGATTAGGTAGGCTCAGTGGCTCAAAAGCTCTATAATATTCTTAGACTCTCCCACAAGCTTTAGAATTAGGCTTTGGATATATATAAACCTTCTCTTTTGGTTAGCATCTATACAGCACTTAAGATCTCAGGTTTATTGGCACTATCTGCTTGGAAACAATGATAGCTCAGCATCTGTGGTAACTCAGTCATCTCTTGCTTCTCCTCTCCAGTTGTTACCACACCACAGATGAAAGTCAATGGCCTCTCACTATCATTCTTCTCTTTCTTTGCTAGAGTTGGAACTGTCTCAGATCTTTAGCGGAGAAGAGAAGGAAGGCAAGTTTTGATGATTGAATCCTTTGTGGGTAGCAAGAAACACTAATGATTAGTCTAGCTAATAATCTCAATGATGCTTGTAGGTAGAACCTGCAGCCATGACATGCAATCATGTTGCCAACTCTTATTATTTAGGTTATACATACACAAGCACGCAACAGATACTTCAGCCACGCAAGTAGATAGAAGCAACTCAAGTATCACAACTGTGATGTTACTTGTCTTATATACACTTCTTCTCATCTCTCTGATGCATCACATTACTTGAAGCCAAACAGAGCAAGAAAAGGAAAATTTGAATATACCTTAAGAAAATCTTGGATGGAGTAAACTCCGACTCAGGTTGAGGAAGAAGAAAGTAGGAAGAATTATTATTCTACGAAGCTAATTAATGGCCGACGCCAGGACTGGGAACTGATCCCAGCATTGATCCAACGTCGCCGTTCTTGTTTGCGCCACGACCGCTTCTGCTCGGAGAAGGCGGTGGCGAGCTTCTTCCTGGGAGAAGATGTTGCATGGAGGAGTCAGCTTCCGAGGGTTTGACCTTTTGCTCCTCCCCCGAGGAGAGCAGTTTCCTGGCTTGCAGAGATGGTGAGATGACAAGAAAGAAGATGAGAAGAAGTGGTATTGTCTTGCAATATGAGGCCATGGTGGTGTGCTGTGTCTTAATGCAGGAAAAGTTTGAGGGTTTTGGCTACCCTTATATTGACGAACATGGTGCTCTCTCTCTCTCTCTCTCTCTCTCTCTCTCTAGATGTCTCTCTCTCCGCGTGCTAACGTAGAATAATAGTCGGATAACAAGACGAGCAAGCGAGTGATAAGAGCGCGGAGTCAAATCGATATATCTATGCATCACATCTTCCCGTCGATCTTCTATTACCAAGGAAGAAGTTGATGTCGGGAAGCTCTTCTTGATGTCAGCCATGACACCACCACTTGGAGGGGACAATGCTATACGCATCGGCTTGGTTACCACCATGACAGAATCTGTGCCTGTTGCTCTCATGAGGTGGAGGAAAAGAGTTGATCGGTAGATTCTTCCAGCTCATGGAAGCTGCACGGATGAAAGCAACAGCAGGTAGCTCTTCCTTCCAAGGAAGCCTTTGCTCATATTCCTCATGCCTTCTACCAAATAGTTGTTGCTGTATTTGTTGTGTGGCTGAGCACAGATGATGCGGTTGATTCAGCGTGGAAGACACCCCCTAACTCACGGAGGGAGAGCCTTAGAGCCAACACCAATGTCTCCCTCGAGAAGCACTTCTCTTGCACTGTTCCATCATGTTGTTATCATCTTATCAAACTTCTACTGGTCCATGATTGAGAAACCAACAGGAGAAAGGAACGTACATATATATATATATATATATATATATATTTCCTTAGATGATTATTGTGAAGCTAAAAAAAATATGTTAAATATCTTTTTAATTCAAACTAATTTTGATTACAGTTAGCTCTGTGGTCAACATGAGATTTGAAGTGGATGAAGTGATGATGTGTTGCGGGCTGTTATCTGCAAGGGTAAATGAGTAATTTCAATATCGTGTGACGGGTTGTTCACATCACAAGCGTGTCGGTGCGGCCGTTTCGTGACTTCGGTCGTTCCCGAGGACACCGTCATCTTCCGTGTCGTGGTTGCCGTCGCTCCTTGTTGGAGATCTTCCTCCTTGCATCGTCCCGTTCCAACCCTCGCTCCTCTTATTAGAGTCTGCGGCCGCGATTCGAGGCAAGTCTTTGATTCTTCTCGTCGCTCCTCTATTGCATCCGCTTGATTGCTTTAGGTTCGTTCTCAGTTTCTTTCCTCAGTTCTAGGGTTTGTACCCTGATTTGATTTTGACGGAATAATAAATTGGGGCTTCGAACCTTGTAACGAGGGCTTCGCTTTGGTTTTCTTCGTCGTTCTTGGATCAATCCTTACTCTTTATGACCCTTCCGATGCTGATTGCGTAGAGATTAGCTGCGAGGTTTTAAGGTTTTCGATTTTTTTTTTTCCGATGTCTGGCTTACCAATTAGCCTTCGGCGTTGTGGCTGTTCGCGCTCGCTCTTTGTTCTGTTGGTGGCTTCGGTCATGTGATTTGGATCGGATTTTCTTGGAGATTTTGATGGGGCTGTCGCTTTGCGTTTTAAACAGCAAGAATTGATGAGAAAATTAAATTAACTTTTAGTTGCTGCCTTGTATAATGATCATTAATTCAGGATCTCATAGAATAAAATTGGCGTAATGATACTTGATATATGTTGTGATGCTATATTGGTGAGAAATTTTGCAGCATCATGGTCATAGCATGTTCTTACATCTACCTGTGGCAACATGTATTTAGAAGAAGCATTCAAGCTTGTTTATACTATGTCTCATTATGTCATTCGTGTTATTAGGCAGATAATTCTTATTACGCACTTCTCTAGACTGGCTTTCCTTTTTTTGTTATATCTTGTTCACAATTTGTGCATCCATGATCTTATCATAGTTGATCCCGTAAAATCAATTATTGTGCGAAAAAAACTCTTTTGAAGCTTGAGATTTGGTATGTTGAGGATTTAAAATATTGGGCTTGTGTGGCCACTTCACATAGTTGTATAAGCGGAAAGGACTTGTAAAGACGGACAAATTTTAGCATTAAAAGGAGACAGTTTGAGCTTTTGATGTCTAATACTCCTGTTCGAGCCTTTTTGCATTCTAATAACTATAGGCATTGCTGTGTGAAAACTTTGGAACCGTAGGCTTGTTGTTTATTATTCCCTTTTTTGTCAGTCTCTCTTATTTCCCTGTTTGATGCAATTGTTTTATCTATAGGCACATTGGCTGTAATTTGGGTCCTTTCTTGATGTCTCCCCACTGTTCGTCTCCCACTATCTATAATAAATTATAAAACTGTGTTTCAATTATAAATCATAATTGTTTGTATCAATTCTGGTGGTAGTGTTTTTCGATGGTTTACAATCCAAAGAAATACTCTCAAAGTTAAATGAATCCTTATAAACTCAGTGTTGTCAAAGGTGCCAGGTGCTTGCCCAAACGAATTGAGGTGCTCTGTAATTTAATTTAAAAAATTACTAATTGGATTGAAGGAATATAATTTTTATAAAAAAACACTGCAGAAACGAAAAGCAGGCAGTCAATGAAGATCACAAGGATAGCAACAACGACAGTGGGTCAGAGAAGCTGTCAGAGGCGGAGGTGAAGGTGGTCATCGACCAAGATCTTAGCAGGACCCACAGTCGGTCTGATATGAGCTATCAGAGGTGATATGATTGGAGAAGAGCTATCGAAGCAGTTGTTGGTGAAAATTGCAACAGCAGTGGCAATGATGAGAGAAGAGCCATTAAAGGCAGTTGTTGGTGAAAACCGCAATAGCAATGGCAACAATTGGAGAAGAGCTGTCACAGGTGGTCATAGGCGAAAATCACAGTGGCAAACGGTTGGAGAATAACTGTCAAAGACAGGTGGCTGCTGGTGAAAATCACAGCAGGAGCAATAGCTATCGAGAAGAGTTGTTAGATATGAAGATGAAGGCGTTCATCTGTGAATATCACAGCAGTACCAGTAGGCCGTTGGATAAAAGTTGTCGAAGTGGCGGTCAGATGGGGACCATCACATGACAAGACGAGGGGGAATATAGATGTTAATTTAATGAATTGGTTTGGTTGAACCAATTCATCAACTCTGATAAGCTCGGCCAGACCAATTCTCTCGATCTGGCTTGATCTAATCTTGGTTTGGGTTTGATCTGAGCTCAATTTGAGTGGAATGGGCCAGGTGATCACCAAGCCGCCTAGCGCATGACCTCGGGCACCCACCTAGGCTTTGCCAGGTTCAATCGCCTTGCATGGGTTCATTGCGATGTGCTCAGCACTCTCTTTGCCCAAGCGCCTAGACAAGTGCTTGAACACCTCTTGATATCACTGTATAAACTGATGTCAACACAGAGAAATCATGACCTCCATAAGCATTAGTATAAACAACAAGATTTTGGGACAGATAAACCCATGACTCAGACATGTCTGTGGTTAGGTTCCTTAATGGTTAAATATTAATCACTTCACAGCAAGTTAAATGTTCTCATTACTAGTCTCTTGGGTAGTGATTGTAGCCAACATGGTGTCAATCGTGTCTGGATGGTCGCTTCTAAGAAGTGTTACGACTTTTCCATCTCAACGCATTCCTTTCGATATTTTAACTATGCATTCCCTCGTGCCATTTTATCATGGTATGAGATTCTGTTATAAGCGACAATCTTTAAGATATTGAACTATGGATATCTTATTTTGAGTGAGCAAAGAAAGGACATGAAATGCTTTAGGATCTCGTGATTATGAGCTTTTTACCAAAAACATAGGGTTAAGGTGTCACTAAGCAGTACATATAAGTAACTCTGGTTCGTCAAACAGGTCAATAGGGTCAGTTTGAATGCCGATTATAGGAGACCCTGCAAATAAGATATTTTAATTGGAGATAATTAAGTGGATGATTTTCTACAGTTCCATTGCAATAGATGTAAAGAAACCAGTTCAAGAATATGGTCTTAAGCTAGTAACACGAGAGGATTTTGTTTTGCATGCAACTTAGATGGTAAATTGAACTTTATTTTGTTTTGCATGCAGATGAGGACAATTTGGATGATAAGTTGCATGTCATACAAATAAAGCAGACTGTGAGTTGTAGAACTCGGATTTAGGAATTAAGCATCTGCTATAAGATATCTATCGGTAATGTTGGCTCCACAAAGGCTTGGTGCAGGAGAAAAGTCAACCGGAAGAAAAGCTAACCCCTATCACGAAACTTGTTTTGTGCAAGCATATAACATTGGCAGATCCAAACTTCCAATCAAGAATTGACAGCTTGTTTAGAACAAATTTGTTGTTCTTATCGAACGTCTTGAGGGTATCCATGCATGGAACAAATTTTCTCGGTGTTGTCATTAGAATTATAACCAAATTTCTTTATTTTTTTTGTTTTTTTCGGTGTTAGTCATTCGAATTATAACCATGTGCTCACCCGAGTTTTCTCTTTATGCAGCATCTGACTAAGCCTATCGACATGTGAGTGGATATTTACCGTATGCTACTGTGAGTGGCTTGCTGATCACTGAATCAACTTATAAGGCTGTTCTGCAGATGGATAGATAAATGCGAAAGGGTTAATAATCTGAGGACCAAGCTGCTTCATCGTCTTTCCAGTGGCCGATGCAAATGTTTGCAAGTCAAAATATTTCTACATGACTATGATCTAAAGCTTTTTGAAGAAATTTCAGTGAAAGGTGCAAATAAGATCTGTTAAGATTAAGAACGATATGTTATATTACTCGGATGAATGGTTGAATTTTACCAATCAATATCCAATGTTAAATAGGGTTAGATTGTCATCCAGACGAGATAACCTATGGTACTCACTTTAAGAAGAGAATGAGAAATGAACATTTGTTATAAAAGAGGTCACAATTGTAGTTAGATAGATTTTTTCTTAAAATTATATGTAAGAATTATAATATTTTTGGGTGGATGGTATTAGATATGTGTTGTAGAAATAATTCTATTATAACATAATTCTATTATGATAAAATAATTCTCTAAAAAATTTCTTTAAAAAATAGAATGGAATAATATCAATATTATTTGAATTATGATGGTTTCTGAGATTATGAACCTAATAAAATCGATTCTTGAAAATAAAAATAAAAATAGAGGTGTAGCTCTCGAGAGTTGTTGATAATTGAAGGTTAATTATATATTAAAAAAATAAATTAATATTCGAAAGTGAAATATTTAGATTTATTTATTCTAATATCGTCGGTTTTATTAATAGAAATATAAAAATAAAAATAAAAAAAATAATTTTAATATTTCAATTAGTGGTGGTAGAACGACGTCGATAGTAACGAACCATGACGTCATTGGGGCCATGAGTGACTATTATGGATGAGAGTATTGATTAGCGGTGACGGTTGTTTTATATTTATATTAACGTTGACGCAGATGCATAGATTTTGCTCGATAATTACGTCAAAGTTGATACAGATGCTAAGTGATCAATTTGTCACTCAATAATTGCATCAACATTAACGTAAATATAGAATGACGTTGCTCAATAATTGTATCCAACTCTCATTACTGTTCTCATCATTCAAAATAACTACTCATGGCCCTAATGACATTATCATCCATCATCACTAACGTCGTCTGTTACCACAAATTAAAACGTTATAATTATTTATTTATCTTTTATTTTCATATTTCTATTGATAAAATCAACATTAAGATAAATAAACCTAAATATTTTACTTTATTAATTTTTTTTAAAAAAATAAAATACTAAAATAACTAACCATCGAAGATAATATAGAATCTTAAAAAAAAGGGTTAAAAAAAAGGTATATTCGGAAATATTTATTATTATTTTATTTATTCACAAATAAAAGAATATATATATTTCTAACAATTTGCGCCAACGACCGAAATTTTGACCGCTCCAACACAGATCCACATACCAGTAAATGGCCCAGCAGCGGGAACACGAACTGGGTGGAGAAGGAACACGAATTGGCTTCAGCGTGCGTCCACACATTTATTCCCATTTCACGAATTCAACAAGGAATTCGGCAATGTTGGAAAGCCACTAACGAAGTAAAAATTTTAGGGGATTGGCCGAGAAAATACCATATAATATTTTGAGTATAAAAATCAACCCACAAAACATCGTAAGAGAAAAAACATTTAAATTTGAATATGAAAAAAAACATTTAAAAAAATATTTTTGGAACATTAAAAATAAGAAACGATGGTTTGAGAATTTTAAAAAGAGAATGTATCCAAAAAGAAAATATTTTTCGGAGCAATTGCCCGAAAATCTATAGCAGTCCTACTATATATATGAGTTCAGTTGCAGCAGATTTAGCAAAAGTAGATTCATGGCAATTTCAGGAAAAAAAGGAGACATAATTCACAACTCATCAACGGGTACTAAATGTCAATCCTGATGATGCATCTCAGAAGAATTGTAATGCATAATGCACAGAATTCATAAGGCTAATTTCACATCATCCACACAAATACTTGTACATTTACAGTGCAGGCAGGAGTTGATGAATGTGCACCTCTGCAGAGTTTCGACATTGATGTTTGTGAAAGAATGATGAAAAGACCCCCAAAAATAATAACAAAAAAGCAGTCCTACAATTATCGCTAGTACTGATATAATGAGATCAAACTTTTATATTCAATATAACATCAGCTGCACCCTACACTGTGGTTCTGCTTCAGGCCTCCGGCCACAGCTGTGGCGAGTGCAAGTGACGATTAAGACAAGCAAGGAAAAAAAGGAAATTTTCAAGTTGATCTTGCGCACCATTTCAACAGATGAATCATGAGAACATCTGAAGGAAGTTGCTTGCATAAGCCATAGGCTTCACGTCTGGATGTGGCTGCAAATTGTGACAAACCGGAGTTATTGTACATAAAACAGAAACTGCAAATGCAGAATAGGTAATTCATATGTCTACTAAGAAGTGCTGTTTGTCCATGAAATCGAAGTAAACAAAACAAAGACAACTTTCATATCGTATGAGTTGGATCCATGACACACATTATGGTAAGCTCAGTCTTTGGCTCAAGTAAGCCAATGCTCTTGATCAAATCAGGTCTAACTTGAGCTTGATGAATCCTAGTATTGAATATCATAATCCATATTGTCAGAACCCACAAGTTAACAAGATGCTAGAGGATAATACTTCAAGGCTCTCTGCTAGATTTTATCTAAGGTTCCAATTTACCAATACGTGCATGCTAAGTTTGGGGATATGTGACATGTCTGAATATAAGGATGTGTACAGGTGGTGAGTATGCAAGTATGTGAGAAGCAGATTGTGTGATCTGGAGATCATCGCCCAATGCAGTAAAAGAACTAGGGACAAAAAAAAGCACACACTCACCACCGCTGAAAAAGAAACAATGTCTGGCTTCAGGACCGGGGCTGTGAAGCGAATAAATGCACCCTTGTTACCCATCTGCATCAGAATTGTAACATCTTAATATCTCAATCAAAGTTTTCAAACAAGATAGCAAGATCGATGACCCTAAAACCAGAAAACAGAGCATGGAATGCTGACATTGTACAATGTCTAGAATAAGAGAGAGAACTTCTAAAATTCCTCCAGATCGTATAAAGTATATGATGTTCAGTGCTAACTATATAGCAACAATAGTCCAGCAAAGCAAAGAACCATGAAGAATTTAAACAGCATGCAAGACAAATTCTCATGCTTGCATAGAACGAACTTGGTAACTAGTATTTGCGAGATAGGAAAAAGGGAAACACAAGTAGACAGGCCACTTAGACAAAATCACATACAAGATTATATACATACAGAGAACCAGGTGTACCCCATGAGTTTGTGCTCATCTCAGAAAACTCACCCACCAAGCTTACTTGACAACTAAATGAACCAAGAATGAGCAACGCAAGCTCGTGTAACTTGCAATGCAAGAGTAACAAATCATATACCATGACACAGATGTAGATGAATAAACCTTGTTTGTCAATCACTGTAAGTGAAGGTTAACAGATGCTTCTTGTATGTCAACCGCAGAGTAATCACTAAAGTTAATTTATAGTTCTAAAGAGTACTAGCTTTAGCACATCATTAAGATCTAGATTCAGATTGAACAAATAGTAATTCCAGCAGTACCAATTTTAGCACTTGATTAATGAGATCCTGACAAAACTATTTCTAAATAGAAGTTATGGAAGAGATAAATCTAGAAACTAAAAGTTTTTTATTAAGACTAAGGTTGATTATACAAAATATGATTTTAGTAAACATTAATAGAAAAACTAAGGGCGTAACTAGGGAAATAGTCAAGAAAATCATGTAAATAATTAGTCTAGGTATCTTAGATATATTATTCAACAGAATAAAGAAATTGATCAAGATATTATTTATAATATAAATGGATAGTTGAAGTGAAGAGGGGTATTGTGGATTTTGTATGATTACAAATGCCACTTAGATTCAAATAAAAAATTTATAAGATACTTTTAGGCTGACCCTGCTTCATAACTCTTGTTGTTAGGCAGTTAAGAAATATGTATTAAAAAATTGTATAGCAAGGATAAGAACATTGACATAAATGTGGGAATTACTAAGAAAAATAAGAGAAATATTTGCAATCATAAATAAGTAGGATAAGTCCTGATAAAAAATAAAATAAAGGTAATTGACTAAGACTTTATGAACATATTCAAAACAGTCCTATAGATATTGTGATTAGGCAAGATGAATTAATTAGTATTATTGGTGTGAGGAAAGTTAGGTTGACCTAAGAAGACTTTACTAGATTTGAATGATCTTTGATTTAACTTAATGGCTAAAGAAGATACATGTAGCCAACCCAAATAGTTGGAACGTTATGACTTGTGTTGTTCTTGTATTAAGATCAAACAAAACTTGCTCATAAGAACTTAATAAGAAAACATTATGAGAATTAACACTCACTAATCAAGAAAACATTACAAGGCATGCCATAAAGGTCTTACATATATAATTGAAAAGCTTACCTCCTACCGTATTGGACTATAGTAACATATGCTTCATGAAAAAATTACATGACCATATTCATCATGAAGCTTTCTATAAAATATTATGCAATATTTCATAATTAAGTACAATAATTGTTTATTGCTTTGTCATCTTAAAGAATTTGCAGTACTATCAGCAAACTTTAATTCTAAAGCATGCCAAAATAATCAAATATTTGGATTTTTCTAGAAAGTGAGTCGATTTGATAATAATATTAAGCAAAAATAGAAAACTTATCAGCGCCTGCAAATTTAGTGTTGTAATCACCTGATCACAGTAATTTGGAGCAGAAAATACAGTAATAAGCTTTCCATTGTGTTCAATCTCATAACCCTCATCCTTAACTTCATGGGATCGAACAACAAGATCTGTGGAAAAGGGAGTGTAAGCACCAAAAATCAGCATTCTATAACATGAGAGCCAAAACATATGATGTATTACCAAGATTGTTTTCTTGTAAGAATCTCTTTGTGACATCTTCACCAAAGGAAAGTCCGACTCCCCTCTTACTGGGACCTCTTCCTCGTTGAGGTTGTGGGTCACTCCAAAGCAGTTCACACATCAAACCTACAGACAGAATCCATCAAACCCATGTACTTCTATGATAAATCAAGAAGACAACCATAGCAGAAAACAGGCAAGGACATGTCTGAAAATAGATCCAAGTCTTTGCATCCAATCTGATAACAAAATAGTAGCTAAGGGACGTGCTTTGGCATAGTAGTTTAAATCTGAACAATCGGTTCTGAAGCAGGTATGAACATACCCTTGATACCATAAGCTTGAGTTTAATCACAAATTGTTTACTAAAAATAAATGACGAGAGAAAACAGCAATGACTTGTGAGACAATCATAGAAACAGGACACTATAACAGAGAAAACTAGTGATTCAACAGTTACAAAAATATAAAAGAATGTTTTCTTGTCAACAAGAGAGTGAAACAGAGTTCAATTTATGAAACAGAAAAACTAAAATATCAGGAGTTAGTAAATGTACCTTCCTCAGGGGGCTCACAGAATCGATCAATTGCCCGAATGTCAGAAAGCTTTACACCATCAACACTAAATAAACCTCCATGAACTACAAAGATTTTGTCATTTATAACATATGCCAGAGGCAAGCAGCAGAACACTTCTGCAAATAGTTCAACAAATGTCTCGCCCAATTTTGATCTGACCTCTCCCTCAAACCCATATATTTTGTTCATGCTTTTACTTTCATGATTTCCCCTTGAGAGATACATAGCTGAAAATTTAGAAAAGTGAATACCTTATGTTAATAAACTAACTTCCACATTGCAAAATATCTTTTAAATTCAGAAATCTATCATTATTAAGCACTGCAGTGCCTTCTAGATTCAGGGATTTATGGATGCTATCTTAATCACTTGTCATTGACTTCTTGTGTAAACTTCTTATTAAATATGATGGGATAATTGTTAATGCACTATACTATCAAATCAAAGTTGTTATAAGGTAAGGATATGAAAGGGGAATAAAGAGAAGTTAATGGTGAGAGTTAACCTGTTGGAGACATGCACTTGAACGCAAACAGCGTCAGAATAACTTCAACAGAAAAGGATCCTCTGTCCACAAAATCTCCATTGAAGAGGTAAGGGTTCTCCTCCGAAGGAAGCCCATTAAGCTCAAAAATATTTAATAGATCATAAAACTGCACTAGTGCAAAGAAGACAACTTAGTAGACAGAAGCAACTTAACCAGGACTAATAAGAGACAAAAAGCATGCAAGTCAGAATAACATATTACAAAACAATGTAACCAAAGAGAAAAATTAGAGTTCTAACACGAGAAAGTAAAAACACACTAGTGAAAACTTGAGGTTATAGGTGCAAACAAGTTGAAGTGATTAGTTTGTTCAAAACTAGCATGTTCATGGTAGTTGAGAACCAATACTGGTCTTTTAATTTATAATTGTAACTATCACAAGTACTGATCAAAAGCAAGCAAAGTCCATGGATATGCATCGTTTGGGAGGTAAATATCTGGTAAGAAAAGAGCAACACAAGGTCATCCAAGCTAAAAAAAATCCACCAGTTCAAACTCAGATTTGTTTTCATTTTGTTTATTGGTTTTACCTTAAACAATTGGGCATATTTAAAGTTGTGAATGTTGTGCCTAACTCTAGATTTTTGCAGAATATAACATCTGGTCAAAGTTTGAGCTCAAACTACCATTTTTTGGCTGCAAATTTTTCATTGGGCAAAGACGGCAGCTTTTAAGTAAAACAGGTACCCTTACAGCTAGCACACAGCTTAAAATAAGATAAAACTAAAGGAATTTTCAATCGCTTATGATAGAAATACATTTCTTCACTATTTCATGGGCTCATTAAATTGAAGACTGTCAAACCAGCTAAAACATTCCTAAAAAAGGGAAAAATTTAATATCAAGGAAAAAAAACTCCAGAAGAGAAACCCTTGATTGAGATAATATGGATTAAATAGTCCATGCCAGTGAACAGTTTACATAATTACCTGACCATGCACATCACCACACACTGTAATATGATGCCCATTTGGAACAGAGATATCAACAAGAGAAGGCATCGCTTGTAACATCTCTCTAGCTTGTAGGATGATCTGGTAAGCATACCTGTGAAAATGAATTCAGATGATTTGTTAAACGGAAGAATATAGTACCTTAAAATCAGTAACTTAAAAAGTATATATAGAAACATCCATAACACCTCTTATGTAAATGTCTTTGATTTTTGAATTCATCCATCATTTTCTTCACAAACTCCAAGGTTACCACTTCACCTTCTATTCTTGCACCAGTGTATTGTGATTCCACCTCTGGTAACACGAAGGTGTTTCAGAAGACCATGATGATACAACACCATTAGGATCATAGAAAAGCTAAATGAATCCACCCAATCTCAATACTCAAGCTAATTGATATGGATGATTAATGGCTATAGTAACTGGTGCAATAAGGGAATGATTATAGCCTCCAAATCTACGTTTCTCAATCAACATGCTTAGAAGTACTTGTATCTCAGCCAAAAATCATTAATATAAATCACAACCACAAAACAGAAATGAATAAATTTTAACCTTGTCTGAGAATGCAATTTTTTTCTTTGTGAGCCTGCTACTGTTCACTAATACAGCAAAGAAATTCTTGTTTCAGTGTAACTTAATAAAGTTTCACCAAAGATTTTACAAGCATATTTGTAAAGTAATAAAGCATACACAATTTCATCAAAATTTGTTAATTGACAATCATCATAGTATAAAGGTAATAAATGTCACAAGAGACCCAAAACATTTTATGAATATATCAAACAAAATCTTTCTTTATTAACCAACAGTTGAAGGACAGGAAATTGCTAAACATATGCAGTAAGAAGAAACGCAAACAAGAATATACAGATAAAGGGCAAGCAAGAAAATTCATTTTAGTTGTCAAAATTTACCTATGGTGTGAAAATCTATAGAATCTGCAATTGAGCGCTTTTCTGATTCATGTACTGCAATGGCTTCTTCAAATCGAAGTTTCTGAACAGCCTTTTCACATTCCTTCAACTTCTTAGAAGCATCAGGATCATTTGGACAAATTTTTTTCACCTAATAATGCAAACATATGTCAAGAAAATTGTGCAACTGTACAACAGGAGTTGTCTTGTGTCACAATGCAATCAGTAAAATCAAGCAATTCTGACCATGGAAGAAACCATAACCAAGATTCATCGCATGAAAAACAATGAGAAAAACCAGAGCAGATGCAGCTAGATGATCATTGAACAAAGCAGTGAAAATTTTTAAAAAGAAAAAGGTTAATCATGCAATTTCAGACAAAAAAAACTATGACATCATTCAACTTGATTAGTGTCACATGCATGTGTGATGTCTTTGACTTATATTGAGGAAGTTTTAGATAAGGAATGTGCCTGTTGAAAATCTTTCAAAGCTTCCTTGAATTTTCCCATAGCAAGATATGCTGCACCACGCCTATAGTAACCCTGCCAAAGGAAATCAGAATGACAACAACCAAGAATAATTCAACACAAAAAACAGGAACAAAATTATTAAACTTTCTCACCTTAGAGTATCTAGGGTCAATTTCAATGGCCTTTGTGGCATCTTGCACAGCACTGCCATATTCTTCAAGTTTGGTATGTGCAAATGCACGGTTTGCCCAATATACAGCATTAGTGCCATTCAGTTCAATAGCTTGACTGTACAGATCTATAGCTTGTGAAAATTTGTTGGCTGAATGTAAACAGAGAAGTGTATCAAAGATATGATAACCGACGAAAAATGCAAATCATCATGCGAACAGGAAACAAAATACAAAAGATGCACTAGTAATGCTTTAATACCACTAAAGATGCATCTAAACCTTCACACACCATATTTAGAATGGCTCAACTTTTTTGAAAATAAAACTCATGTAAATTCCAATCTTCGAATTAGTACCGGTTTTCCTCTTGTTCATAAGCACCAAAATGATCATTACTTCTACCTAATAAAGTATCACTATCTATAAGGTAAACGTATGTGTCATGTATTGAAGATGTCGTCTGTTCAATAAAATCTAGCTGGTGCCACTATCTCAAAGTAAGAAGACATGAGGAAGGTGGTGATATAAACCACAGGAAAAAATAACAGTCCCAAATAGACCATCACTTTATTCTATAGGATCAAATGGGTAAATATAACACTATAATTAACATAACAATCATATGCCAGAATTTAACATATAACAACATAACTCACATAAAAAAATTCAGATTCTAGTGTCATCATAATAGTTATTCAAACCCACGTGCCAAGACCTCTTAGAGAGCAAAAGATTGCATGAGCTTAAAAGAATATCAAATACCATCTTCTCTTTTAAATCAAAAAATAAGAAAAAAAAGTGTGCCCGCTGATAGCATTCACCTGAAAAGTTATAGTGCTTAAAATCAGTAAGAAAAACATGTCAACATTAAGTGTTTCTTTGAATTCCTTTTCTATTGCTTCAAAAGGGAGGAATTCATAAACTGCTCAGATCTTCATGCAAATTTTGAATCTTAACACAACAAAATTTGCACAAATACCCAGGTGAAGTATTTGAGATGCTCTAACTTTGCACATGTATGAACTAAATACAAACTTTCCCTGTTATTGCGAAAGCTTTGGATGCTAAGTGTTTGGGAAAACTTGGAAACCAATTCATGCACATGCTACATAAATAACGATAACCAAATGTGAGATTCAAAAGAAGAAGACAGATAAAAAAAGCAAAATGAAAGATTCCCATTTACCTTTGAATGCTTCATTAGCTGAAAGCTTAATTTCTTCTGCTCGTTCAATGTTAGAATTTACTGATTCAACAATGGTAGCCATTTGGAAAAAAATTGCTTCACGTTGTACGAGATCACCAAATACCAAACTTCGTAACCAAATCTACCCTGTATGATACATTAACGAACAGATCAATAAACAAAACTGAAAGCTACAAACACGTAGATGCACTGAGCCATCCAAGAATCAGGGTAGTCACCGTTTTATGCGTTTAGATATCACTGTTTTATGAATTTAGATATCCATGTAAAAATGGACTAAGGATCTATAAATCATCTCATGCAACACAAAAATAAATGCATGAAACCAATTATACTATTCCAAGACCAGACAACTTAGACCTACACTTGATCATTTAAAGTTCAAGAGGATGTTCATATGATATGGTTATAGTGATCAGATGGACATCCTTGGATAATTTCTTTTGGTGCCTAAAACATAATTGTGACTAGAAAAAGATGAAAGTAACATAAATAATCAATATCACCCAACTGAAAAAGCCACTACTTCATTACAGTGCTAGAGACTCTTAAGAAATGCAAGTGCTTTATGTTTGCCATTTCCAGATGAACAACGCAAAGTGACATATTGTACCCCACATCACAATCCATTAAATGGCAAATATAGAAGTCTCATATTTGTCAGTGCAACAACATCCTACAGAATATCATAGACCAAGGACTTAATTTTTAAACAAATGTCAGTAACAGTGATAAAAGAAACCTTTAATTATATCTTAGAATGCCATATGAAGCATGTATTTGTCATTATGCCTTTAAATAGCTATTATAGCTCTTCAAAATTTATGGGGCATATACTGTCCATATCAACTTCCGCCTTGCCTCTCATAATACCAGTGTATCGCTGTTACAACAAGAACCCAACACATTCAACCATATAACTGTCATATTTTACAAAAATCTTGCCACTCATGACCAAGCATCCAGAATAATTGACTCATCATACGATCAAGATCAGTCGCTAGCAGTAAATAAACAATTTCTAATATGGTTAATCAACTTCAATTCACAAGACAGCAACCCAAGTTATTGGCAATTATGTCGGAAGATATAATGATTCCAACAGATGTCATTCTTGATTCATCCAGTAATCACAAACATGATTGTAAGACGCAATCAGCTCAACGACAGCCAAAAGTACTCAAAGAATCGAATCTTGAACGGCTACCAAAGGCTAAAGATAACTGTTGTGGCCCCCTTGCAACCACGTAAAAAAATTCGACCAACATTAGCTTTCTCGCAGAAGCAACCAAATTGCTGATACGGTCATCCCTGCTCCGCGAAGTTCCTCAAGTTGCCTCCTCGCCGGCAATTTCAAGGAAAATTTTGACCAGAAATCGCGCAAAGACCGGAGCATCCACGACGGATCTCGAATCAATAGAAAAAAACAAGAAAACGACTACCAACGCGAACCTCAAGAAAACGGGAGACACAGGCGAACCTTTGGGAGTTCCGATGAGATTACACGGCGATGGCAGATCGACGGCGGCACAGATAACGCGAGGAAGGAATCAAGGACGAGGGGCAGAGAAAGAACGGAGGGAGTCGGCGGGATCAATAGGAGGAAGGTGGCGATTCTTGGGGAGGTGGGGGGTTTAGGGTTTCGGTGGAGCAGAGACGGCGAGGGAGATTTGATGAGGAGGTTTGTGTCGAGGGTGGGGCCGCCTCATCAGCACGTAACAGATCCAACGGTGGCGAAGCAACACCGTTTCCATTACGTCACACACACACACACACACACACACACACACACACATATATATATATATATATATATATATATATATATATATATATATATATGGCGCTGCTGCCAAGAAATAATTTTATTGGGAGTTCAAATCATTTTGTTTATTATTATTATTATTATTATTATTATTATTATTATTATATCACCATCCAAGCTGGCCTACTCATGATTGGCTTCAATGTATCCTGTACAAAAGTCAACAAAGCCTGAGAATTGACTCGTGTTTGACCTTTACGAATCAATTTTACGATCTCATCAAAGGCAGGGAGGCGGGGAAGAGAAACAAGAATTAGCTATAAAAACTTTATAGTAAATCTTCAAAGATCCAATTACCTTTTGTAAGAAAAAGATAAATAAATATATAATTGAATAGACAGAAACCGGATTCAATAAGTCATATTTATTCTCATTACGTCTTGCCAACACGAGGATTTACATCCATCTCATTATGAGAGGAGTACAAGGTTAAGACCATTACTTGTTGGATTACTACCCCTTGTCTTGCATGGACTCGAAGAAGAAGATGTCTTCAAAGTGGGCTTACAAAGGTTAGAATTGCAGGTCAACGGCTCCCAATGTATAGTCATCTTAAACTCAAACCATTCTTCATGGAGAGAAGAAAAAGTGGCCATGATTCAAGGGGACAAACAATGTTAGAGAAAAAACCCTTGAGCTTGGAACACGAATTGGCCATCCAACTAAAACACTCAACGCATCAATCATAGTTTGAGAGAAGAAGGAGAGTGAACCACAAAAGGACCCTACGCTGAGTCCATGCAGAGCTCAGTTGGCTGCTCTGCGCTTGTTGGTCTCCTTGGTAATGGCTGCAATGCAGCTTGAGCTCCTTGCGATGCTGCCTTTCTTGGCGATGTCCCTGTCGCCATGGCAGGTGGACTGCCCCCTCGCCCCTCTCGAGGACTTCCTCAATATCTCTCTCATGGCGTCGGCCTGGAAGAGCACCGGGTGCGTCCTCCCGAGCCTGGTGAACCTCGCGCACATGCTCATGTGCGCCTCGAGCGCCTCCTCCTCCTTCCCACCGTTCTTCGCCACCTCTTCCTTCACCGCCTCCGAGCACAGGCCGCATATCCACTTCCCAGCGAACCTCTCCCGCACGCGGCGGATGTACCCCGGCGTGCACTCCTCCGACATGCCGCAGCACTCGCACTGGGCGTTCTCCACCTCGGAGATGGGTGGGAGCGTCGTTTCCACGCTCTCCCTGCTCAGCTGGAAGGAGAGGTCGGATATCGCCCTCTGCAGGCCCTCCATGGAGATCCGCCGAGGCTTTTGATGGTGGTGGAAGCTGTTCCTGGAGCAGGGAGCGATGAGCGTCTCTCCATTGGTTGCCATGGCGGTCTGTGAATGAGTCGAGCCAAACGAGATATATCAGCACTACTACTCGAGACAGTAATGAAGCTTCAAAAACAAACGTGGAGATCTGAAATGAAGCCTGAGATCAGCTTTGGGATCAAAGTGAGTTACTAACTCAAACCTACAACCTTTTTTATAGCAGTCACTGAGAGCAAAACCTGAAAGCCCTAGATTTCTCGTGCAACTGGTGCACCTTTTCATTGCATGGCTATGGAGATCCCATCATTCCTGACCTCAATCGCAGCATCATGGTGATCTGTCGTATGATAAAATATTTACTGGTCAGGAAGGATTAATAAAGAAAGGTCATGAGATGAACAGATAACTGTACTGACGCTAGAAACTTACTGATGGAACAAGACGCTTTCAAATTGGCAAGAAAATTGCAGACATCTGGGTCGAAATCTTGATGCAAAAGGTTTCACGTGTAGATCCACCAGAGCCATGTATGCATGGACGCAGTAGTTTGGGTGGTGACATGGTTTCCTCCCGGCCATGGGTTGGTACATGAATGTTACATGGCATTCACGAGAACGCCGACGCATGCGGAGAGAAAGGCCAATAGAACTCAGAAGAAGTTTGAGAGGACGAACCTTTTCCTCTATGGTGGGAAGGCATCAGGGGCACATTCTATGGCGTTCTGGATCACTTGGGAATTGATGGTGGGGTTACGAGTAATGGGTGCAGAGAGATAAGGCTTCACTTGTTCTGTTGCAGTCCTTCCACCAGGAGATAAAGATGAGGTTGAAGACACACGAAGGATCACATGCTCTGTCATGCACAAACACTTTATTCATTGTTATCGATGCAAGCCTGAGGCTGTGATGACATCCGAAAGAGGATCTGCTGGGATCCAGCCACAGCCACAGCTCTAGACACACTTAATTGCTGCTTCAGGGCAAGTAAAATGGAAGGAAGAAAGAGGAGTCGTGCATGATAAAAGCACAGCATTTCATGCTGAGACCAAACACTGAACACCCATATATATATTTGAATATGGCCTAAATCTTGCTCCTGTTGGAGAGCTAAGTATCATGAGCTACAAATAACCAAGGTTCCCTCTCATCAGAAGACTCTATATGTCACCCAACAATCGAGATCCAGGTGGATTTTGCCGATGTGTCTGGAAGTCTGGGGAGCATGATGAACTCACTCTCTAGAATCAATTCTTTAGGTCCATTTCTCAATCCATCCATGAAGCTGTATCCTTCAAAAAGTTCACTTAGTCTATATATTTTGTTGGTTAATTTAATATAATAAATATGGATCAAACAAGCTTTATAGATCCAAAATTCAATTATTAAATCTATAATAATATACATAAAATTTTACAATAATTATAAAACATATTAACACGAAAACGTATCTAATAAATCCATCGAAATATTTTCTGAATCAATCGATGGTTTGACCTATCTATTGTAGAGTATTCCTAAGAATTTTATATTTCTCTCTGACGGGTGAAGAGAAATTTCTTTCTGATGATTGATACTGTAACTGGGGACCATAACCTTATTTATAGTCATAACTGATGAATCTATAATTATGATTATATTCATAATTGATGAATATGTAATTATACCTTAAGAGTTTTATATTCCTGACTTATCCAATCATTAAGTTAGAAATATGACTGGTATCTACACAATTAATTTTTATGATAATTATGTTCCTTAGCCAAATAAATTTATTTTAATTAGATCACTTTAATTTTAGCTAATCAGAATAATAATTTAATACATTTAATTATACATGTGTGACCCTCAAAATTATAAGAATCTTCTAGTGGGTTATATATGTATCCTTATAAACGTGTTATACTTTATAAGCTCAAAACTGTTATCATTATTAAATAGAACATACAATACAATCTCATCCATTGACCAGATTAATATAAGACCAAACGGTTTTCATTGTATCAATCATAGCTAAACCCATTAATGATCACTAATATTAACATAACCAAATGATAGATTAATCATGAAATGTGTAGCATGAAAATTACATGATTGTGATCTACACATATCAATTTTCAATTGGTCCAACTTTATCTTTATGAGATCATTAATCATAATAATATACAAAGTATAATAAACTGAAGTTTTATTTCTGATAAAAAAATATAGAATCTGACATAGAACATTTAACAAACATATGACAAACTCCTACTAAACTTAAGTATTCTTAAACACCCATATGAGTAGTATGCTCATGAAAAACCTTGGGTGGTACACCTTTGTGAGAGGATCTACTAACATAAAGTTTGTTCCTAAGTGTTCTATATAAACTTGTTTACTTTGTACCCTTACTTGCTTGACAAAATTTCTCAACCAAATTTCATGATTGGACACCTCAAAACATGCTACAAATTCCGCTACCATGATGGAAGAAGTAATAAGGGATTACTTGGTACTACGCTAAGAAATTGCCCCACCAGCCAACATATAAATATAGGCCGAAGTTGATTTCCTACTATCTTGGCATCCAGCAAAATCAGAGTTAGAATACCCAATGATCTCCAAATGGTCTGATCTCCTATATGTGAGCATATGATCTTTTGTTCTCTTTAAATATCTCATAACTCTTTTCGTTACCTTCCAATGATCCATTCTAGGATTACTTAAGTATCTACCTAACACTCCAATAATGTACGCTATATCCGAATATGTACAAACCTGTACATACATTAGAGTCTATATAATTGATGCACAAGGAATCTTCTGCATTTCTTGAGTTTTCAGATTTCCTTTAGGATACTAATTAAGATTGAGCTTATCTCCCTTTATGAAAGGGAGACAAGTAAGCGTTTATTAAGAATGTAAGCTGTAATCTTTATTGCTTCTCCCCAGAATGACTCTAGCAAAGTAGATTGAAAAATCATACTTCTTACCATGTCCTTAAGTGTGCGGTTTCATCTTTCAGCTACACCATTCATGCTATGTGTCACTGGCATTGTATACTGAGGGACAATTCCACACTCATCTAGGTATAGAGCAAATGGTCTTGGATATTGTTCGCTTGAGTCATCATTTCTATCGTAATATTTCCCTCCATGGTCAGATCTGATGCTTTTTTATCATTTTGTTGAGTTGATTTTCAACTTCAACTTTAAATGATTTGAACACTTCTAAAGATTGAAACTTTTCATATATTAGATACAAGTATCTATATCTAGAGTAATCGCCTATGAATGATATAAAATATTATTGATCATTCCATAAAGGTGTAAGAAATGACCCATAAATATTCATATGTATCAATTCTAAGACGTCTGTAGCTCTATATGCACTTGATCTCTTAGGTTTGGTTTATTTACCTTTAATGCATTTAACACAAATATCTAAACTTGATAAGTGGATCAAGACTCCCTTCTGACAAGTCTTTCAACTCTTTTTCTAGAGATGTGACCAAAATGTTTGTGCCACAATACACTTGAATTTTTAATTTTACGTTTAGTACCTCGCAATTTCACATTCAGGGATTCATGATAGGATGCTATAGTATCAAGCAAATATAGATTGTCATAAGCCATAAGTGAACCAGTTCCAATCACATTTGAATTTAAAGACAAAGTAAATTTATTATTTCCAAATGAACAAGAATAACCAGATTTATCCAAATAAGAAATAAAAATTAAATTCCGTCTAAATGATGGAACAACAAAAGTGTCTTTTAAATTCAAATAGTATCTAGTACACAATAACAATCTAATTATGCCTATAGCTTCTACATCTACTGATTTTTTATCCCTCACATAAATACATCTCTAAGCATCATCGGGCCTTCAGTAGCTCAGGCAACCCTGCATTGAAACACTGATGTTGATAGTTGCACTAGAGTCTAACCACCAAGTGTTTCTGTATACTGAAGTTAAACTGACTTTAGAACAAATCAAAGTATGGAATGTATCCTTTTTAGCACACCAAGCATGATATTTGGAATAATTCTTCTTTAAATGCCCAAATTTCTTATAGAAGAAACAAGTATCAGCCTTATTTTGTTTCTTTTATTCAGGACCTTTATCAGCCTCATTCTTTCTAGATTTGTATTTCTTTATATTTCTTTTACTGTTATACCTCATGGAAATCAAGCTTTGAAGCAGAGTGCTTATTTTTGCCTTATTGTTTTTAAGAAAATATTCTTCTATTTCGATAAGAAAATCTTTAGCCTTAGTAATCCCTTCCGATACTTCAGCCCTAAAGGCCTCTGGAATGCCACGCTTAATGATCATAAGACACATGCAATTAGACCTGTCCCATTTCTCATATAGTCTCCTTTCATCAGAAGTACTATTATCTGTAAGAGAAGCAGGTTGGTCTTCCCTTAGTGCAAAGTCTAAATCCATGCAACCCAAAATGATCAGAATGTTTTCTTTTCAATCCTTAAAGTTGGTTCCATTTAGAACTGGTACTAAATTGAGGTTAGCAGATATTGAAGCAAGAGAACCTAAATAAGAGAACAATAGACAATCACAAATTATACTTATATTTTTTTTACCATAAACTTAAGTAAATTCAAATAATGATGTCACTTATCTCAAGATACCAAGTGCAACATTAATATCTTATTTTTGGACTTCAATATTAATTGCTAGTGTTAGTCTTGTTATAATGATCAAACACTAATAATAAGGCATGTCAAATAATAAACCCATCTTTGGATTGATTTATCATTCACATATATAACTTTATAATTGTCATCATTATACGTGTATATAAAATCCTACTAGTCATTAACCTTTCTTTGGGTTGGGTAATTACCGTATGAACGTAAATACACATAATATTTAATATTTTCATAAGAAATATTACACATGAGAGGTCACTTTGGCAACTTCATGCATTAAATTACTCAATCTAATATTAAACAATCATTAATTAAATTTAAACCATATTAGTCAAATTAGTTTGACTTTAATTTGTTGACTCAAATGCATATAAACCATTCAATTTATGTTAACAAATAACTTTATATAACTAATATTATGTTTAAACTAACATAATATTGTATGAATATTGTAATAATATTATTATTAATTAAATTTACATATTGCAATAACATAATTAAATTAACATAATATTGTAATAATATTATTATTATTTAAAATCTAAAAGAATTTGAAAGATTTTCATGAACTGTAGTGCAAAAATGAATTTGCATATTGTAAAAAAAACCATAAAATGAGAGATTTATGCCTTATAGTGCAAAAAATGAATTTACATTCTATAAAAAAAGGCACGAAGAGAAAAAGACATCTTAAAGTAATCTAACATTAGAAAACACACTAAACATTCAGTATCATGATTACATAAAATCATCATTTTCCTCGATGATGATAAAACCAAATTTTCCTGGATGATGATAAAACCAAATTACTCCAAAATATTAATAAAAATAACATTAAAATATATAAAAAATAAGTCTATATGTTCAATAATCATTGTAAGATAACTCTGATACTAATGTTGGTGGATTTAATATAATAAATATGGATCAAATAAGCTTTATAGATCCAAACCAAATTATTAAATCTATAATAATATATATGAAATCCTACAATAATTATAAAATATATTGATACGAAAGCATACTTGATGAATCGATCGGAATATTTTCTGAATCAATCGGTGATTTGGTGTTCATGTTGTAGAGTATCCTTAAGAACTTTATATTTCTCTCTAACGGGTGAAAAGATATTTCTTTCTGATGATTTATACTACAACTGGGGACCATAACCGATGAATCTATAATTATGATTATATTCATAATTGATGAATCTACAACAATTATGCCTCAAGAGTTTTATATTCCTGACTTATCCAGTTATTAAGTTAGAAATATGACCGATGGTATCTACATAATTAATTTTTACGATAATTATGTTCCTTAATCAGATAAATTTTATTTTAATTAGATCATTTTAATTTTAATTAATTAAAATAATAATTTAATATATTTAATTATACATGTGTAACCTTTAAAATTTTAATATGTTTTATATGTTAACACACCATATGGGCCAATGAGGCAGGGCCTGCAGAAGAGTGGAACTAAGAATCAATAGAAGTTGGTGGATATTATATACAGCAAACAAGTCTCTACTCTTCTTTTGAGCTCATCGATGAAACAAAGAGAAGGTATAGTTTTTAGACCTCGATTCTTTGTCAACTAAAATTGTTGAAAGTTTTACAGTAATAGTAGATTATTCTGAAGCACAGGCACATTGATGAGAAAATTAATTTTAGATATTGATCTTTGAAGAAAATTTTGTTTCTAATAATTGAACACCAATATACTTTCTCTATTTCATTCCCTCAAATCTTCGCGTATCACTCGAGAAATTGTAAAAATAACATACGGCTAATATTTTTAGCTATTATCAATGTAATACAATATATTTTCTTAAAAAAATTAGGTTATCAGACTCAATCAATCATTTGGCGGAACATACGTGAACCATATGATCTTTTGAATCCAGGGATGGGTATATAAGTTGTAAGAAATCACCATCTACATTAATTCCCTCAGTGACTCGATGGATGGATTCCATCAAAAGCGTAACCAATAATGCATTGAGATGTGATTGAGCCACTCTTGTTCTTCGACACAGATCTTGTGGTGTACACATCCACCTTCTCAAGTTGGCCAAATAGCTTCTCTTCCTTCTCCTCCTTGTCTCTAACTTACGATGAAGTCCTTCGTTTCCCCATTAAAGTTGCTAATTACCCTCGGAATAGTGCTTTAGAATTGCAAAAGCAACACCCTAAGAAACTTAATCTCACATTATGGATGATCAAAATTAGAATCACAAAACAATAGACTTAGTTTTTATGGATAAAATTATATACATACATTGATCATTTGTATTGATTTTATTTTGTGATCTTGTACATTATTTATTAAATATTTTTAGTAATTTTAATTATGAAACTCACACCATCTCCATGGCCTATATGTTACCCCTTTTTTTTCTTAAGTTTATGAATATATCCTTGCAAAGTTTAGAAATTACATATTTATCACTATAATTTTTGTGTAGCATATGTATATCCCAAATCACTATGATCCTTCCACTTCAATATAAAAAAACTAAGTTAACTAATAAATTAGTTTACTTAAGTTAATACAAATAAATATACAAGACATTTATATTATCCTTAAAATTATAATAATAATAATATAATTTTAATAATTAATATAAATTAGATTTTGACTAACATTCAAAGGAAGATTAATCATGGTTCTCAAGGATTAGACCGTTGATTTTAGAAGGAATATACATATATATATTATTATTTTTTTCTTCTTTCTTAAAAGGTTATTTTCCATCTTTAAATACCCTTCCCCTCCTCCTCCCCAATCGCTCAAACCCAAGACGTTCCTCTCTCTCTCTCTCTCTCTCTCTCTCTCTCTCTCTACATATAGACTCTCATTCTTCCAAATGGAGTCATCGAGTGCAGCCAAGAGGCTGTGGCACGTTATGAAGGTTCTGTTCTACATGCACCGGAAGAGCGTCTCCATGCACAAGCTCATGGTGGATCTCCACCTTCTCCTCAAGCGTGGCAAGAACGCCGGTAAAGCCCTCGGTCACCTAGTCAACTTCCACCACCACGGTCACCTCCATGGCGTCGCTGCCATGTACTCGGGCTTTTCCTGCCGGTCCATGGACCCAGACCGCGCCTTCTACAGCCCCCGGGAGGTGGAGTTCAGCTGCAGCGGCACTCCTTCGTTCCCTTCCCTCCATGCCATCAAGCGAAGGAACCGCCACCGCCGCTACGACTACGACTCCGACGCTGCGGCGGTGGCGACTGCATTTGAGACGCTGGACTTCGAGATGTCAGATTCCGGGTCGGTCGTGCCGTCTCCATCACCGGCGGGCGCGCGACAACTGAGGATTACCGATTCACCATTTCCACTGACGGAAGATGAGGAAGCAGCCTGCCAGCACATCGACCAGGAGGCGGAGGAGTTCATCAGGAGGTTCTACGAGCAGCTTCGTCTTCAGCAAAGGATTCCGGTGACGCCAGAATACAGTCACCACCGCCATGAACCATTGATGGGACGAGCATGACATGTTCTTCTTCATGTGTAGTTCTCTCTGAAACCTCCCACGTAGAACAGAACAGAATGTGAGTCCGTGTTGTTCACATCGTCTTTGCTTTCAGCACCACCATTGATCGCTGCACGCAAAGGAGTCGAGTGTAGGTAAATGAGATTGTAACCCTGGATGTTGGTGGATCTGAGCATTGGTCATGCTCTTTTCCCATGCTTGTTTCTCTCTTTCCCTTTTCGAGGCATCATATACATAGAAGAGACTCCTTTAATCTATACTTCGACTATGGATTTCTTTTGAGCTCTGAAGTCTGAAACCTGAATGCAGGTTTACACCTAATGCAGATTACACTCTGCACTACTACTCTGTCTCTTTGACTTGAAAGGATCTCCTGATCATGTTCCAAAAACCTTCATGATTTCACAGAGAGCACCCAAAATCCCCTGTAGGATTACACCTTCTGTGGATTATACTCTGCACACCTTTTAGATCTAAAA
The DNA here is from genome assembly GCA_023547065.1 of Musa troglodytarum. Taxonomy (NCBI): domain Eukaryota; kingdom Viridiplantae; phylum Streptophyta; class Magnoliopsida; order Zingiberales; family Musaceae; genus Musa; species Musa troglodytarum. Next base: position 7,078,815 of record CP097508.1, on the reverse strand, counting down.
GAGCAGTTTGATCTACATAATTTTTTTGTGATCTTGAAATCCTTGATAAACATAAATTTTCTGATTTGACGCTTACAATCAAATACTAAAAGCACTTCACCTCTTAGCCACATACTAATGTACTTGCAGAGTTGATCTTATGATGGACTTATGCTGGATATCAATTAATTGCTCTTTTTCAGATGTTTCATGTTTCTGAACCTTACAACAAAGTGTAAAAGAAGAACATTGTGCTCACCAAATCCTTTATGAACTTTTGCTCATTGCCCTCAACAGGATCAGAGTGAAATATTTGGAAGTTTAGAGTAAGAAATAGCATACCTGGTCACATATTCACTGATATCATCATGAACGAATTATGGAACTCATCAACCTTTCCAGAACAACAATTCATGATTGCTTTCAGGACTTGATGCAACTTAGTTGAATGTTAATCATGAGGATCTTAGATTTCAGTTGCCATTTTTCATGACTCGATAGAACAAGTCTTCAATTTTTTTAAGAGTCATTCTTTCAGTCAACAAATCAAATTGGTGCACAGCCAAGCTATGTATGAACTCTAGTTGTCATCAAAGAAAATAGAAGGCACAAACTCTTATTCAAACATCAACATGTTTTATAAGTTTCTGATTCTAAAATCTAAGAATCTTGTTCAGAAGGTGTATAAGGGGAAGGCTTTCACAGAGAATGGCATAACGAAAGCACAACAAAACCCAAAGAAGCAAGCAATAATTCAACAAGCATCAAGAGGGAAGAAACACTGAAAAATGATTGTCCTTTTCCATGTGTTAATGCATCTTGTCGCAACCAGAAGGACATTGATTCCATCAACATCACTCAATGAGGACAGGCTAAGCATGCATCCTACCTAAATGATGCATCCATGGATGGTTATTTTCTATAGCAATTATGAGGAGTGAAAGGCTAAATTCCTTTCCTGTTCTTCTACTTAGGAAGTCTACCTTCTCGCAGAGTGTGAGAGAGATGCATAGCAGACACCTAAATCATTTTGAACACTTGGATTCAAATTGATTGCATGATTGTCATTGCTTTTTGGTATTTGTGTAGGTGGCGTAATGGCCTGGGGCAGACAGTGACCCTGCTAAAAAGACTGGTTTGGAAACTAAGGTGGGAACACTGGCAGAGTTGTATTATTAGGAAAAGGTCTCTCTCATGCATTTAATTTTTCTTTTTCCGCCTCTCATAAGCAACAATGATGTGTTTATTTGCATGTTGATGCCATTCCACAAGCAAGTTTGATAGATGTAACGCAAAAAATCTCCTATATATTTGCTCCACATTTTCATAGCATTTTCTCTTATGATTAATTTATGATACCATATCGTGACACAACATGCATGATTTATCACCACATACATCAACGCCTTTGCTTACGAGAATAAGATTATTTATATCGATCGTTTGTAGACCTCACATTGATACGAGTCTCGCATGTGTTACATTGGGTTTTCTTTGAATCGATGAATGGAATGTGTGAATCTAAATAACACTAACCAATGCAAGAAGAAGTTGATGTGTGCTTTTCTTCCTCGCCGCCGAAAAAAAAACAGCGACTGCAAATGCATGGACTATATAATAAGTTGCGCATAATTCCACAGTTGAAGCATGCTCAAAGCTTAGGAGTTAGGAAAACAGTTTGGCTTAAATTGATTCCTTTTCGTTTAGGATCAAACATGAAGATGTCCACATCAAAAATCTTTAAGATGTTTCTGCCTTTTTGAATTACTTTGAAGATGCACCTATCTATCTACTGCATTATGCCTCTGAGAGCACAATTCAAGGATACAGAAGAACTCAATTCTCTTCATCACAGGCAGCTAATGGCTTATTTTGATTAATATTATAAGAAAATAAATCACTATAATGCAAAAAAGAGAACTAAAATTTGGTAGACTAACCAGTTATTGCAATAATGGCCACTCAAAATCTATAATCCACAACAAGCTATAAGATTCATTAAACTAAAAGGAAATGTGAGAATTAGCAAACCTGTGAACAATTTGGAATTAATTTGATTGTCAAAGAAGGTGTGAGGTTGGAATAATTAACAAATCCCAAGTGACCATAGAGATTGGAAGGAAAAAAGAGAGGAAGAAAGACACCTGCACTACAACAACAACTAGACTTGAGAAAACTTGAAGTGTTCATCGTTCTTTAGATGAACACTTTCTATTTACATTTTAGTAACTATAAAAATCTTGAAAGTGCAAATTTTTTTATCAGAAAATATATATATTCCCCAATTATCATCACCTGTTACGTATGGATGGTATTTTTATCCAAGCGACCAACTGAGCATAGTTTGTGGCTCAATTATATGGCCCAAGTATGTGGGCCAATATTTCATATTGGGCCGTGCTGCGCTGATACGAGCCCATTGAGACCGGTATGCACCCAAGGCGGTGCATATAAGCGGCATTACGAAGATTAGGGTTTGGGTTTCGTAAAAGTCTCGGCCGCGTCGCCTTCTTCCGCTGCATCGCCGCTCGCTGCTCGCTGCATTAGGAGAAGAAAATGGCAGATACGAAGGCTGTTACTATTCGAACCAGGAAATTTATGACCAATCGCCTCCTTTCCAGGAAGCAATTCGTCGGTTCCGCAGTCTTGACCCTCTGTTTTCCGCGGATTGCCGGGCAAAGGTCCTAATTCTATGACGCTTTCTTGTCTTCATTGGTTGCTTTCAGGTCATCGACGTTCTTCATCCTGGGAGAGCCAATGTCTCCAAGGTGGGCGACTTTCCACGTGATACGTCACGTTTAGGGTTGCACGTTGCTATTTTCTAAAGCGGGTTTGCTTGTTCTGTGGTCGGTGATGGTGTAGGCGGAATTGAAGGAGAAGTTGGCGAAGCTGTATGAGGTGAACGATCCCAACACGATATTTGTGTTCAAGTTCCGGACGCACTTTGGAGGAGGGAAATCGACGGGATTCGGTTTGATCTACGACACCGTTGAGAACGCCAAGAAGTATGAGCCCAAGTATCGGCTTATTAGGGTATGCTTCCATATTTTAGTTTAGCGAACCCAGAAGTTTAGTTGCTTGTTGGTTATTTAGATATTGGTTGCGTATTGAATAGCCTGTTTATGCGTAATGCTTGATCTGGTCCCTCTTTTTATTAGATTGAGTCGTTCGTCTCCTGAACTGTTTAATCTACTAGAAAAAAACCGGATTTTTAAGAGGACGCCTGATGTTGCAAGGCTGGTTATGGTGTGGATTTTGGAAGATGTAGGGCTAATGTAGTGCAATATTTTCCATCAAAAGAGATGTTCCGTGTTGCTTGGATGGGCTCTTTTTAGAGGGTAATGTATGTAGAAAATAAAGGTGATACTTGGTGCTAGAGCAACAGTTATTCTTGAAATTTATAACAAAATATGTTCATCGCTGTCTGTTTCTTTAATCGCTCATAGACTGCTGTTTGATTTTATTGGATTTTTTACTTGCATGCTTTTTCGTTTCTTGCTTGACGATACTACAAAGCATTTCTTTTAATTGTAATGGTTGACATAATCTCAGTTTAGTTGATGATATGATATCATGAAAGAACACGATAAAGAAATTACCATCTTGGCGACCTTTGTTATCTTCTTTTTTTTATTTTATATTCAAAGTTGCTTGTTGGTCATTGTTTGGAATGCTTGGCTGCCAAAGTGGCACACTGAAGAGTGAATTGCTAGCTGTAATTTGCTGTGCCCAAAATTTTGAGGTGGATGAATATGTTTTGCTATCCTCCTGCCTCCTCTTACAGGTTGTAGGAGCTATCACATCACATGAAAAATTCAGAGACTATTTGATGCAAAGCCAACCTGTAGGCTGATACTTGTTAACAGTTTTGTGCATTTTAATTTATGATTTTGTTTAATATCCATTTTATTCCATAAAAAATTCTTGCACATTTTATAGTTTTCGTAGTTCCATGATTAGGCTGTGGATATGATATATCTGCGTTATGCCCTTTTTTTCATTTTTTTTAAACTGCATATGATGCAACTTTCAAATATATATACATAATGCAGATTGACCTTGTTTATGTACTTTGTTTTGACTTTGGTTTTTTTTTTTTGTCTCGCTGTTGCTGAATTCAATGCGAATGCCAGTTTCTTTTGAGTAAATTTGGACATCTGATATGCTGTCTAATTATATTTGAAGAAACAAAAAGTGTATATTTTTTTAACGCTGTTACAATAATTAAAATTCTAAGTTTCTTCTTATATTAAGCTAAAAACACATCTCAGTATGAGCCAAGAGTAATGGATGGGGGAGGGGGGGGGGGATATGTTGTCTTAGCTGAGACATGCTTATCTGCATTCATAATTCCCTGGATGTCTACATGTATATCTATCTTTTGTTTTTTCCTCTGAATGTTTTCATGAATAAATGTTACTAGTCATGAGCCACCACTATTGTTTTGGCATATTTGAAACTAATCCTGATCTACATATGGTGTTTTGACAGAATGGACTTGCAACAAAAGTAGAGAAATCAAGGAAACAGATGAAGGAAAGGAAGAACAGGGCGAAGAAAGTCCGAGGTGTTAAGAAGGTAAGCTGTCTGATCTTCTCGAAATCTTGCGATCTACATCAGTAGAACTGTAAAAGTGCTTTCTGTATGGACAAATAGTAGGCCTTTCTAGGTATAGCAAATCACCAAGAAACATTCTTTACAGTTTCTGGTCCAGGCTGCAATTTTTCTGCAGTGTTCTTTGGCTTTCAAGTTCTTGTAAATTCACTATTCATTGGCTTATTTGGAGATATGCTTACTCTTCATTCTTGATGTCCAGACAAAGGCCGGAGATGCTGCCAAGGCTGGGAAGAAGAAATAAGTCAACAGCAAGTCTTGCTACCTTACTCTACTGTTCATCATAGACGTTCTTATTCACGTAATCCGCAATTTCTGAGTTGTCTCAGAAGGATGATTTTGTATTTGGTTGAGTTCAGTTTCAAGACATTTTCTGCTGTTCTGATCTTAGTTATTCATCAATTATGATGTCTTGTTTAATTCGTCATGAGCACATTTTTGCAACGAGCACTCTTGACTTGTTTGAAGAACTATTTGACGTGTTCTAGTAGAACTTTGAAGCACAAATGACCTTGAAGCATGTCACTTCCTATGCACTGGCAAATCCATCTGAGAGAAACAGATTAAACATGTAGCATTTTTATGATTTAACACAAGGCGGCACCAAATTGTTTGCAGCAAACAACAAAAGAAGAAATATGGGGTTGTGAGACTCGGCATCTTGGAATCAATTACCTTCTTCAGAACTGCACTGAGAGTGCGTGGCTGCAACAAGAGCAGCTCCAATGCTCGAACCATCAGTTGCCAGCGTGGTCACAGGAGACTCGGGGTCCTCTTCTCCCAGCATCTCCTCCAATGTGCTCTCCACACATCTCATTGCGTTGTGCTGAGAGTGCGAGGCTGCTACAAGAGCAGCTCCAATGCTCGAATCATCAGTGGCCGGCTTGGTCACAGCAGACTCGGAGTCATCTTCTCCCGGCATCTCCTCCACGCATCTCATTGCATTGTACTGAGAGTGCGAGGCTGCAACAAGAGCAGCTCCAATGCTCGAACCATCAGTCGCTAGCTTGGTCACTGCAGACTCGGAGTCATCTTTTCCAAGCATCTCTTCCAATGTGCTCTCCACGCATCTCATTTCATTGTACTGAGAGAGCGAGGCTGCAACAAGAGCATCCCCAGTGCTCGAACCATCAGTGGCCAGCTTGGTCACGGCAGACTTGGAGTCATCTTCTCCCAGCATCTCCTCCAATGTGCTCTCCACGCATCTCATTGCGTTGTACTGAGCGTGCGAGGCTGCAACAAGAGCAGTTCCAATTCTCGAACCGTCAGTGGCCAGCTTGGTCACAGCAGACTCGGAGTCATCTTCTCCCGGCATCTCCTCCACGCATCTCATTGCATTGTACTGAGAGTGCGAGGCTGCAACAAGAGCATCCCCAACGCTCGAACCATCAGTGGCCAGCTTGGTCACAGCAGACTCGGAGTCATCTTCTCCCAGCATCTCCTCCAATGTGCTCTCCACGCATCTCATTGCGTTGCACTGAGCGTGCGAGGCTGCAAAAAAAGCTGTTCGAATGCTCGAACCGTCAGTGGCCAGCTTGGCCACAGCAGACTCGGAGTCATCTTCTCCCGGCATCTCCTCCAATGAGCTCTCCACGCATCTCATTGGGCTGTACTGAGAGTGTGAGGCTGCAACAAGAGCAGCTCCAATGCTCGAACCGTCAGTGGCCAGCTTGGTCACAGCATACTCGGAGTCATCTTCTCCCAGCATCTCCTCCAACGTGCTCTCCACGCATCTCACTGCATTGTACTGAGAGTGGGAGGCTGCAACAAGAGCAGCTCCAATGCTCGAACCATCCTTGGCCAGCTTGATCACAGCAGACTCGGAGTCATCTTCTCCAAGCAGCTCCCGCAATGTGCTCTCCACGCATCTCCTAAACTTGCTGTAGTGCTCGAAGAGCCCCCCGTCCACAGCTACCACAGCTTTCTTCTTCCCATCATCTCTGCCAACCCTCCCCTGCTTCAAGAGAACACCCGCTATCCCTGCGGCAGCGAGTCGAGCCGCGCGCTCCGCGATCGCGTCGCAGATCCTGACAACCATTCTTCTTGTGTCCATGGAGGTGCCATCCACCTGATACAACTCAGAAGGGAAGCTTAAATGAAAACAGATCTCACGGTCATGGTGGCCAAACGGAAGAACAAGACAAGTACCCCAAAGATCTCCTTCAACTTCCTCCCGACGACGCCGAGATCGGATGTCGTATCGTGATTCATGGAAGACACCACCGGAGTCCTGTACAATTACAAATCAAGGTTGGCAACATAACATGGCAGCAGAAACTATTTGGTGAGACTACAAGCTTAATACATACGTTAGTATGAAAGGTTCTTCGAGTTTAGAGGGAACAGTATCACCGAACAGAGCAGCCTCTTCTGCTAATCTCAACAGGACTCGTCTCACAAGTTCTCCCAGATACATCCCTGAGATCAACTTCTCAAAGATCTGAAGAACAAGGAAGACAAAGCACACCTTGAGTCCTAAAGATCGGCACAGAGATGATGGATATCATGGCTGAATGCATGCCTGTTCACCAGGGTTGATGCTCTCCCAGTCCAATGCTTGGTCATACTCTGTTATGGGAAGATGACATGACTGGAAGTTGCCCCATTCCATGTTTATAACCTGCAGATCCATACATGAAGCTCACAAGAATTAATGAGAGCATCTCAAGGGTGAGCTTAATGAGAAGTCATCAAGCGAAGCAATCACCATCTCCCCTGATCGAGGTTGAAGGCCATGGCACCTGGGGATTGCACTTGAACTTTCTACATATGCTGCATTTGTTCCAGTTCCAAGAATGACAGCAAGAACAGCATCCTTATCATAGTATCTGGAACCTGCCAATGTGCCGACTGCATCGTTTACCTGCATCTCCAGAGCACGATGCATCTTAAATCGCAGAATCTGATGGATGAATGCAGCTAATGTTCTTGGTGGATGAACTGGAAAGATGTTAGGATTTACCAGTGCTGCGATGCGCATGTCAAGATGTTGCCTCTCCATGGCTTTAGTCAGCTCAACAGATATATCTTTTCCAACCTGAATCCAACAGATTGATCGATACAGAATTCAAAGTATAGTGACGACAAAGAAGTCTTCGATAGATACTTAGTCTACTGAAGGTAAAGAGATAGAATCATATCAATCACTTCTTCGATAATTTAGGCCAGCTATCATCATATAATATTCTCACAAGTCTTTCCCCTGTTACAGCTAATTTAGTAGGTTAAACAGGACTTACAGTCTCATCTATAGAGAAACCCTTAGTCCACTTGACAAGAACTCCAGCTGAAACTGAAGACTGCCTCATTGGGAAAGAGAATGTGAAGCCAATCTCTCTCTGTCTGCCACCTTCTATGAGACAATCTTTGGCAGCAAAGTCCGCTAATTCTATCGCGATGAAATCGAATAACTCCTAAAAGCAAAACCAATGACGAGCAACCCGGAGTCATGGTAAGGAAATCTGGAAGAACAGTATGAAGCAGCGGGTGAATTGCTCACATCAGAGCTTCCACACATCAAGTGCGGGGGAATGGGGACCTCTTTGCTTTCTTGTTCGATGATACCTCTTTCCTTCCCACCTAGCTGTACTCGAAGAACGCGGAAGTTTGTTCCTCCGAGGTCCAATCCATAGAACAGTCCTTCTTCGTCCCTAAGGTAGTAAAAGAAGAGAAGAAGAGCCGTGGTCGACATAAGAAGTTCGAAGAGTCGGTCTTTCGCACTGATCTCAAAGAAGATGATGCGTTGGGAGGAGGGATGGAGAGGGCGTACCCCGTCGGGAGCTTGTCGACGAAGCTGGGTAGCATCCTGAGCTTGCTCCCGCTGGCGTCTGCCGCGAGGAGGCCGGCGTGCATCTCCGTCGCCATCGCCTGCGCCACCTGCTTCAACCTCTCGGTCGGCGTCGCGCACGCCTCCTCGAGCTGCCTCACGATCTCCTCCGCCCGCAGCCACCGACGCGTCCTCCGCCTCACGACCTCCGCCGCAGCCGCGGCCAGTGCGCACACCACCGCCGTCGCTGCCGCCGCTGTCCTCATCACTTACTTCCTACAGCAACTACGACAGACGGCTCAAGAAGCCGAAGCTTTTATAGACCCAATCGGAGTGGCAAACGCAGGAGGGAGAAGGGGAGTAGCTACTGTTCACGTGAAGAGTTCCGCGCCTCTTCTCTTTCCTTGTCTGCATGCGTAAGCTGTTTTTGCCTGCCTTGGGAGTCGCAAGGCTCGCTTGTCTCGTGACGGCTGTTGGTTTGCAGGGCGATAACACTCGTGCATGGCGAGGCACGAAGGAAGCGAGAGAGATGATGAGGAGCCGCTTTGTTCGCCTCCACCTGACCGAGTCACCCCCGAGAAGTTTCAGGGGTGACGTGGACGATTGCATTTATTGAAATATCCGACTTGGATATTATATTGAAAACATTGGGAAATCGAATCGGATCATATCCAGCTAACAGTATCGACCAGTCCAAAAATGGGATTGATTTTGAAATGATCCACCAATGACAAGAAAAAATTCTCTTTATTTTGTTCATCATTGACAAGAATTTCCACCAAAAATGCTCCTTTTTCTTTTGAAATACATTTTCATACTATTACATTAATTTTTTTTATTTTTTATTGTTGAAGACATGTGTTAATAGGTTTAACAAGTGAAGGTGATCCTCCGATAGCACATACATGCAAGTCTTGAAGGAAGAAGCATGGAACCAAACAGGTAGCTGCCATGGCTTGCCATCTCCCTCTTCCATGCCTAGGAGTTACCAATTATCCTTATCTTGATGTCAGGAGAGACGGCAGTCATCACGCCAAGTTCATCCACAAGCTCCGATCTCACCTCTGGCCATTGTCAGTGCATCCGCATCTCATTCTGGTGTCCTACGCCACCTTTTGCTTACACGGCCATTCTAAGCTACACACAAAGTGACTTGAGATGTTAAACTTTTGAGATTGTTTATGTTCCTAGAAGTCAATCTCAGCAGGTTAAAGTATGAGGCAAACATGATCAAGTCTTAAACTTACACTTATGAGACATGTTGATTTCCAGAGAAAAAAAAGTGACATTCTTGATGAACATAGCATCCATCCACCACATCATCAATCTCGGCAGGGTTTGAGTAAGTTCTGTAGGGTATCTAGAAAGTCAAAGCACACTGATAGAAGAATTTTGCTTCTGCAAAAAGAAAAGTAGTTGGTTGGTCAACAAGAAACCACAGCCATGCTATAAAGTAGATAGAATGAGAGAGAGACCATTTTACTACATGAGAGTGGGAATGAATGGATAGACATATACCGAAGTGTTTACTAGAATGACTGGCTAAAATTGATATTTATTAAACCAAGGGGCGATAATTTCTGGAGATGAAGAACAAAAGATGATATCTAGCTATACATTATAAGATGCTCCATATAACCACAAAAATAATTTGCTCCATTTGTGATGTCATGCCTAATCTCAAATAGACTGTTTGCCATTTATAAGATCATAAGAAAAAAAGAAACCATGTTCCTAGTTTGCATTTTGTTTAAAGAAGTTTATTTCTTTGCAACAATTTCAACAAAGATGGTAATTATGAAAAACAACTCATGGCAGACACAATGTAAGACCAGCACAAGCTAACATACCATCAACAAATATAACCAGCACACTGAGACAATCTACATCTTAAGTTTTTCTGGACATCCGCAACAAGCAGGTCACCATGTCCAACATGATTAATCATGCAAAAATTAACATTGTCTTCTTGTAAAGAAATTGACTAATGACCATGCTTCATTACCAGCATGCAACAGATTATTCATTCATTGTACTCAATGCAGTGTCAGGTAGACGGTAAGCCATAAGGACTCAAGATGAGCAAATTCAAACACTGTACGTCATATTTGGAATCTTTGATCAAGAAGATAATCACCAAACCTCACAAGACTGCATTGTCCAGGAGTCATGGGTTCATCATAGATGCCAGTGATCAAAGACGGTTTTATTCACAGTAACACCACCAGAATCCTGACAACCAATAATTTAAATGCAAGTAAAAGAAAAGTCACACAATATTCCATATCAAATTATCATCACTAAGATTTTGATTGATGCATGGGTGGAAACATCTGCTTACATGTAGCGAACACGAAAAGGAAACCAAATTGGATGTCCTGAAAAAACTAAAAGATTAAAACCGCAACCTGTAGGGTCTGTAGATGCTTATTCTCAGGTGAATCTGAACATGAAGAACGTATATTGCCTTGTCCCACTTGACTCTGTAGAAGATCGTCATTGCAATAAATTGATGACTTATAAAACTAAACAACCAAAATTTGTCTTTTTAGCATGTAAGACTTAAAATATGAGAATTTACATAATTGGCAGTCTGTTTTCCTGCCAAATAGCAACTTCAAGATGAGCAGAGGAGACAATTGAACATGATGATATAACAGTCTCCATATTTAGATTTGTGAACCTCAGTGACAAATGGTGCATTAGCATATACCATATGTGCTTTTGAACAGCCACGTTGTCCACTGTTTGCCATAAACTAACAATAGCTAATGCCATGGAAGAATATTTCTATGAGGCTCTTTGAAAGATAGAAATGCGCAATATATTTGAAACTTTTGGATGCCAAAGAGATTGAATCGAAAGACACCTAATTAAATTTGTTCAAAGCATATAGGAAATAGCTTCCTTAATAAATTAGGGGAAAGCAGCAAATTTTATAGAATGAAATAGAAACGAATCACACATATTCCTTTAAAAGAATAATCAACCTAGATTCAACAGTAGATTGACAGCGGCCTTGTTTTCAGCTTAAGATAATCTACGCGCAATTTAGTGATGATGGAAGCGTCAGCAAACTGCAGCATATTTCAAATATAGTATTCCATCCACTGAAAGGTAAAATTGGTCTCCGAATGCAAATAGTAAGGGGCTTTTCCATGTGAATCACTATGTATGCCGACTAGATCATTCGATAACCAGCTAAATGAAGAACATTTTATCTCAAAGAGAGGGTTCTTACATTGAATCCACATCACAATCGCCGGCGACAGGCCCAGACGGAACTGGTGGCTCCGAATGTACCGATCGACCACAAAAATCATCGAAATCTTGATCCGCTCAAGGAAACGGGGGAAGAAGAGATGGGGGGAGTGCCTCAGGAAAGAAAGCGGTCTGGGCCCAGGCTCCGCCAGCCGCCGTGTGGTGCTGACCGACCACCTCACGCATAAGGTGGCCGTCGACGTACGATTGCCACCACATGCCCCTCTTCCCCTCTCCCCTGTAGCCTCTACGACGGTTGTCGTCGTAACTAGGCAATCGGTTGGCTTATTTATACGTCATCAAACAAGGGAGATGATTGAGTGATGACCGTCGATCCTTGCGAATCTCGACGCAACATCCTCGGCCCAAACCAAGAAAAGGTTAAATGATCCTCTTAATTTGTGGAATATCATGTAATTAATTATATAGCCCCTAATTAATATTTCATATACGTCACATTAATATCCCAATCTGAGATCTTTCAACTTTTGTACAGATGTTATCGACTTGAATTTGTCAGTCCAAAATCCAAGTGATCTCAATCTTTTTCTCCCCCAAAATTAAGTTGCAAGAAGCTCACATATCTTCCACAAGGAATTAATTGAAAGAGAAGATTCTGAAACATGTCAAGCAACTCAATTCCTCTATTTCAGTAATACAAGTTTTATATCTTGCTCAATAAAAAAATTCAGAGTTTTTATAAATTAGATTTGGCTTAATGTGTATTATTTTATTTTCTTTTTTACAATTAGATAGATAATACCCCTTTTCCTTTTTTTTTTTTCCTGTTTGCATTAGATTTGGGCTTAATTTAATGCATTCTGGAGGCCCATTGGGCTCAATTTTTTTTAATTACGTCATAGTTTATAAGGCCCAGTAAAAATTAAGTTCCCTCCTGCATGAAACATGACATTACTTTCAAATGGTAGGCTAAAGGTAGGTCGGCTGTTCTGATGAGATGAGCAAGGAATCATCTTCTCATCACTGCATGATTGCTAACTTAATGCAAACCCATGTCACCGAGAATCCAAGGATCTGAACCATCATTGCAGAGGCAAACTGGATTAGGCCGATGGAGATCACCGAATTAAACAAAAGTTTCCTCGAGTGCTTGTCTTTGTCTCCCTCTTTTCCAGGTAGGTTGGTGAGATTCCCATCCGAGTGTTCTCAGTTAAAAGCAGCAGCAAAAACTATGAGCTTTGCAATGCACTGCAGTGTGGATCAAGTCAATCCTCAGTCCATTTCACCATCGTAAGGTTTTACGAGTTCTTCATGTGGCTGAACTTTGAACAAAGTGGTTTTGCAGATGAATGTTTCCTGCAATCCAGTAGAAAAGAACATGGTGTGACCTGGCGAGGCCAAAATGTAGGAGATGCTAATAATGCTCACTGTCACTGCACAAGAAGAATCTTAGAACTCATCTTCATCTTTCTCTTCCACCATTTTCGATGCCTACTTATTCCTGGGTGTGAAACAAGGTGCTGCACCATCATGCCTTTATTCCAAACATGCCTAACCCTAAAAGTATTTAATATGATAGGCTGGAGCTGCACCGGAGCATTAAAGGAAGAGAACCATCCTAAAAAGCAGCTCATTTGCAAGAATCCACAAAGGAAGCCCATGTTCTGTTATTCTCCAAACCACTACACAACTCTTCTGGCAAGTAATTTACGGGACTCCATATGCCCTTTGAAGAGCATCCAAGATCTTCAATAAAGAGAAGAACATGAGCATTGCCTTTAGGAGGGAGTGAAGAAGACATGGCACTCTTTTCCATCTCCTGCTGAGAGGGACACTCGCACCTGCATGCTTCATGCTCGCTATGCTTGGATTCAAATTTGTTGTCTCTAAAGGCAACACTTGTCTCAGTACAAGAAGTAAATGACTACAGACATGAAGTGGGAGAAGAATAAGATGTCACTCAATGAACAGAAACGACGAGAAATCAGATTCACGGATGAGAGTTGTAACATCCCAGCTTACTTGAATTGGGTTTGGATATCTTCCAATGTAGTTAGGATTAATTAGATTAGAAAGACAGGTAGGTGGCTTGGGTTTCAACATACATATAATGTGAGCAGAAGCAGGATGAGATCTTTCCTGCATCCTGGAGAACTGTTCTGGTGCGTATGCATGCAAACATAACATTGGAGGATGTATCTGAGGCCAATTAAATGACTTGTAACCAAACAAAATTGGCATCGGTCTCAAAGAAACATAAAAATCCTTCGGTTCCCAGAAGACACTGTTGATAAACAATTACAAGAATAAGTAGTTCTTTGAGAAAACATTCTTGTCTTTCTTTCCTTCCTCTTTAACATACAAAGAAAAATAGACATGAACAACAAAGCTAAAAATTTGACACATTTGTAACAAATACAATTAAAAACAATCAAAACATTGGTATTAGTTGATGATGGAGACTTTATGGGCATGATGAGATTGTTAATCTCAAACGCATGTTTGATGCACTCCAGGCATGTTTATCCTGCTGCTGTCAGTAAACAGCAGCAGCATCCATTCTTCTTTCTTGGTCTCTCTTCAATCACTTTCTTCTCTTTCTTCTTGACAAAACACTCTTTCTACTTTGTTCCTGCCCAATCTGGCTTATTGTATAGTCAGTATTTGGTTACTGAGGCTTCAGCTACTTGAGTGAAGGAACGCTATTCTCTCTCTCTCTCTCTCTATATATATATATAATATATATATATATATATATATATATATATATATATATATATATATCTATATATATATATATATATATATATATATAAATGTATTCTGCCTCTGTCCAACCTCAACATGCAAAGTGTGGGCACTGATGAGATATGATAGTGATGATGTTTGGTTAGTTCTCTGGCTTTCTTCTTTTTTGTCATTACCCATGATGATCTGGGTTGTCAGATGACCAGTATGAGTACTGCCATTCTGCCTCTTGGGAGTGTGGGATTGATGTTTCCTGACACAGAGAGCGTGCAAAGGTTAAAAAGACAGACTCATTTTGATTTCCATAATTGAAATTTGGACACACAAGCTAAAATTGTGAAAGTTAATAGTAAGTTTGATAAACTGGTATCTAAAATATGCTTCAGGGGCAAAAAATTATTAACTGATGACACAAAGAAAACACCATGTCTTGGTTTTATCTGCGCAATATTAGTGTAATATCAATCCCACTGCAAAATCTTCTTCTTTCTGAGATCAACATGTTATCAGAAGATGCAAAGAAACTGGATTCAAGTTTAGCAGACATGAAAAGTAGGACAGAGACTCCTGTTTCTTTTTTCCTTTATCTTTCTTAAATTAAATATTCCAGAATAATGACATGTTCCTTTAGTCCAGGCAGCAAAACAACACAAGCTTTTCTCTTTCACTTTCCTGGTATTAAAGAAAGGCCAGGAAGTTCCTTGTCTAGGTTCAATTTCCAAGTTGATCACTGATTAAGAAGGCTCTCTTTCTCTTTTACTCTTACTCTTATCTAGATTCTATTTCTGCAGCATGCTAAAGAAAAAGAAAGGATCAGCAAACCAATATCTGAATCAAATTAGAAGAGATATGATGCAAATTGCTTCCAGTTTGCCTCACATCTAACCTCTATAACTAGAAGAGTTTTCTTGGGCTAGAATGCGCTGCTCAAGCAGAAACAAATTGCTTTCTCCCCTATTTGATTCCTAGTTAAGCTAAGTATTTTTGGTCTCCCTGTGGTAGTAAATTGACAGCACAATGAGATAAGCAAAAGAGATAAAAATATAAGTTCTCATTGGTGGTTCTACTTACTCCTCTAAGTCCAGCTGAGGTGCAACTAAAAACCAGTTCTTCCAGGCCAGAAGCAGATCCACCCTCCAGCTTTTGTTGCTGCCTCCGTGCTTGCTGCTGTTGTTGTTGCTGATGGTCATAATTAAGTTAGTTTTCATCTTGTAAAGAAATTAAACCAGAGTGAAATATAACAGCAAATTTATTTGGGGTATAATACCCAAATAAATATTAAGAATCTATCAGATTTATACCAAAATATGTCTTTCCCAAAAAAAGAAAAATAATTTTTTTAAAACTATTAAAGCCTGAGTTCAAAGAAAAGAGAAAAATGATGGAATAAAAAAGAAAAGAGGAGAAATATAATTAACAGAGAATGAAACACATTTTATCTTCCAAACTCAATTGCCACACCTGAGACTTATCAGCTTGGAAAAGGATCCTTGAGACATGAAATGGGTCTCCGAGGATGACCGACGCCTGTTGGAGTGGAGGAGCGGAGAAAACGGTCGAGATGGGGTTCATCGGCCTGGTAATGTGGAAAGCTGTTGCCGGAGCCCCCTGCCGCCGTTGCTGCTGCTTCTCCTGGGCCAGATAATGTGGTGGCGGCCTGGCGCGGCGCTCGTGCTCTGCGTGCTCATCTCTCGCCTTCGGTGCCTCTCCCATGGCCACCTGTTGCACGCTCACCAAACAATTCCAGCTCAAATCCCTCCCTACTTCGCTTTCAGTCAGTGTGTGCGCGTGTGTCTTCTGTCCCTTTTGCTTCTCTTTCTCCCCCCGTGTTCTTGGTAGGGAAGGTGCACCAAGTGAGACTGCCATGCTTTTAGTGTTGCTTGTGATTTGCATGAACTGATGTGAGAGTTCATCTAAGATGCCCTTCTCTACTCTTTACGTTATCCAGATAGTTTGGATGTGCCATCAACTAAGTTTAGATGCACAAAGAACACCACATTCGTGTATAGATTTTGAAGAAACAATCAAGTCATACATGTGTTTTCTTCTTAATTTTCATGCCTCACTAAGAAATCAGAAAAAAAAAAAAAAAAGGAACTCCAAGTTGAGTTCTCTGCCCTTTTTTGTACTTAAACTCCGAATAATCAGTAACTTCACCAACCACAAAGTGACTACCTAAGATTTAATTGAAGTGAATGAACCTTATCCGAGACATTCTCTTACTAATACTACTTAATGTTGAAGATTAGCATCAAGAAGTTGGCATCCTTCAGAAAACGAAGATGACTATGAATTGCTTGAAGAGGCATATGGAACTCAACAAAATGGATGAGAACTGCTGAACTGATTTGAACAAAAGCCTGTGGGAATTACCTCATCGAAGCTTTCTCTAAAAGGAGCAAAGCTAAAGTTATCAGGTTTCATGTGCTGGTGCATCTCCATGCCAGCGTACCCAGACACACCAGCCTCTTTGGAGGAGCGACTTCCACTTCCACTATCCCTTCTTTGGTCTACGCCCTCCATGGCTGCTGCAGCTGCCGTGCTCCTCTCTGACAAGTTGCACTGCCTTGGTTGGGTCTGGTAGAATATCTTGGACACCACAAGCTCCCCTTCCTTCTCCTCCTCCAGCTCCCCCAGGTGGTACTGGTGCATGACCCAGTTGGTCTTCTCAGGCTTCCTGTGCTTCCCGAAGTTGGTGTACAGCACCAGGATCTTCTTGCACCCCTTCTGCTTCCCATTGACCATGACAGGCCTCGTCTTTCCCGTCTTGTGCCACCTGGTCTCGCCCTTCTGAAGGTCACATTCGGACTGGATTTTTCTTCTCTTCCTTGTGCCGGTGGTATAAGCCTTGGATGGCCTGTGGAAGAAGTGCTTGCTTAGGCCATCCCTTGTCACACCTGAAGCCAAGGCAAAGAAGACAGTGAAGGTAGGCGTGACCACAGCTGAGATTTTCTTGTCAGATGCAACTATCTTGAGAGCTGAAACCAGCCAACCAACCTATGAGATGTTGGACAAACTTAAGAATGTGTGCGTGTGTGAGAGAGAGAGAGAGAGGGTGAGGCATAGAATTCAGAGAAAAAGACAATCAAGGATATAAATCATTTTACTTTCCGTAAAACTATTGTAGCTGCCAAGAACTTATGGAGGAGAGACTAACATTAATCAATCATGTATGCCTCAATAACTTGGTAGAACTTATAGAGTTCTGCCAAGTGAAAGGTGCATAAAATAATAATTGATCTCTGAGAGAGAGAGAGAGAGAGAGAGAGAGAGAGAGAGAAGTGCTTTGCATGTAACTTCTATAACCTGGGAGCCTCTCAGGATGGGTGTAGCAGATGCCATCTTCACCATCAATCGTGGGTATGAACTCATCTATCAGAGGGTGGGATCTCAAATCTTCTTCCTTCACCTTCGCTTCCAAGTGCTCTATCAATTCTTGATCTGTCGGATCAAACTTTACTCCTGCCGGCAATCCAACCCAGTCCTGCAATTACCAACCACAATTACACTTCGCTTGTAATTGCTGAAAGGATTCATGAGACGAATGACAGGTTCATACCGGCCTCTGATCGAACTTGTGGCCACAGCCAGGGCACTGCTTGGATCCACACACCCGATGCTCTTCGAGTTTGGCGTCGATGAGACTGGAACTGCTGACTGAGCCTTTAGGACTTGTGTTCATGGCTGCTTCACAGGCATCAAATTTTTGCTTGCTGGAAACCTCATGAACACATCTTCATGATCACCTGTCGATGGTCATCTTGATGCTACTTAAGCATATCAAAACATACTTAATATGTTCCTGATTTCAGAATTGAGAAACTGAAACTAAAAGTAAATGAAGAGGAAAGAGTTATAGTATGATTCAACACTCATTCAACCGTTTGCAAACAACAACAACAACAACAATTACAAGAAGTGGCGCAGAAAGAGAAAATAGACAACCTTCAAGAGGAGAAGTGGGATTCATGGAGGAAGAATAATACTATTCCCATCTGAAACTACTATCAGATCCAATTCAGGAAACCCAGCGGAGCCAAGGTGTGGAAAGAAGAAGAAACCTCCAAGCGGAGGGGAAGAAAGAGAGAGAGAGAGAGAGAAGAGGGTATGCTAAGAGTTGCAAAAGGAGGAACTGGGAGTGGGTTGTTGATCTATAAAAGACCTTCTTTAGATATAACAACGTATTATGGCTTCTTCCACTTTAACCGAAGCCCATGGGGAAAAGGAAAAGGCTCTCAAAACACACACACAGAGTTACAGTGAGAGAGGGAGATGGCCAGCTTTTGGATTTTGGCAGTTCAGCTACCAAAGCAAAAGCAGGAAACGGCCATGGCTGCTGTTACTGCACATCACCGAGAACCAAACTGAAGACTATGAAACATCGACAGAAGGATCGAACAAGGGATCCAAGGGAGAAGACAAGTCTGATCTGTCTCCCCAAGGGAAGACCACCACCCACTTCAAGAACTACTACATGGCGGAATATGTGTACCAACAACATCGAACCATTTGGTGAATAAAGCAGGAGCTGGGTCTCTATATTTTCTAGCATGAAATGATGGAAACAGGATATTTTCCCTGTTTCCGCAGTGGAATTGGAGGAAAAGAGAACCGAGGAATAAGAGCTCACATGGGCCTTGGGATGTGCTGATATGATGATCCTTTTGTCCATGAGGGTGAAGAAGCTTGCGAATGAGAGAGAGAGAGAGAGAGAGTGTGTGTGGCGAGGAGGTGAATCTACAGGTTGCTTAGTACCCAAGGCAATGCGGGGAGTAGGACACTTGATGTAACCCAAATAAAATAATAATCTCTTTACACACATGATATACCCACAACCCTACCAGCCTCCAGCAACAATATGGGCAAGAGGGAACATATAATATAGATAATTATAAAAAAAATTCCTTGAGATTGTTATTTATAATTTTATTTTAAATTTTTAAATATTTTAAAACTATTTATTTGTAAATTGATATGAAAGAAAAAAATAATAATAGACGGGTACACAAAAATAATTTTATCTATTTCAAGAGATGTTAAGAGCTAATAGTTTTGAAATATAAAAATTTGATAAGATTTTAAAAACTAAAATACCCCACCAATCTTACTTTCCTCCCCCTTTATAGATCCCTTATACATTGAATTTTTCAACCATCTAATTAATGAATCATAATTTAAAGTCAAGCATAAATTATAATACTTATTAAATTCGTGATATATTGTACTTTGCAATTTTAAATTTTTATAATTATCTGAAGACACGAACTTGTTTTTTTTAGAATTTGGATTGAACTTGAAATTTATTGTCTTACAACTTGGAAGCATTCAATGCTCACTACACATTGACTGCATCATCCTCCCCAAGTGAAAAAAAAACTTATCTACGAGTTATTGTCATTATTATCATGAAAAACTAATAATTTATAAATGTTAAATATAGAGTGAGTGCAAACGTCAGGAGAAAGTTTCATCTTGTAAGTATTATCATTAATTATCTTGAGAACTTGATAGAAACCAATTTTTTTCTCTATGAGTTTTTTGTATGTCTCTATTAGAAAAAATATATTTTTTTAAAAAAGATTCAAACAAGATCTTCTTCTTTAAAGATTTATACAATGATGCTTGTTGGTCTTTTTTCTATAAGCTTTGTTGCTAGCTTAAAGCTTCTTCTTTACTTCTTTATGAATTTTTATCATGATAATAGAAAAATCCTCTCCTTTTGAAATTGATAAAAGTGATTCAGGCACTTTAGCAAGGCCTAGATAATAAGGAAAAATATGATCATAAATAATCTTAAGTGGACTCTTGCTCGAAGAACAATTGATCATATAATTATAAACAAATTTAACACGAGGTAATATGAGATATTATTATTTTGATTTTTTTTACAACAAAGCATCACTATATAATAGATTGGTGCTAAATTTCTTCCATAAACTTCTAAAAAAAAAGACTAAAAATTTTAGTATCTCTATCTAATGTAATAGATTTAGGAATTCCAAGAAGTTTGACCACTTAATTGAAACAAATGTTAGCAAAATAAGAAGTATCCATGATCTTTTTTTAATGTATAAAATGTATCATTTTAAAAATTAATTAATAAAAATAAAGATAGAATCTATACCTCTTTAAGTAGACCAGTTATGAAATCCATACTAATGTCTTCCCAAAAAGCATTAGGAATTGATAAACGAGTATCTATACCAAGATTTTGAGTTTGCCTTTATGAAGTTTGGTATATTCTACATATTTTAATATAATATGCAATATCTCGATAGATTATAGGCTAAAAATTTTACTTTGATGAGAAAAACTATTTTGTCTCTCCTAAAATAACCTACTAATCCACCAGAGTAGTTCTTGGATAATATATTTTCTTAAAATATATAGTTAAGTTCCACAAAAGAGAAAACTATTTTCGATAACATAATCTTCTTAATCACTCTTCGTGCATAACTCCTTATTGAGTCTCGAATTTTGATGATGAAACTAATTGATTGTGTTTTGTTGTCTAACTATGTTTTGAGTGATGCAGGTCTACTATCGATCAGGATTAGACAATTGACACATGATGAATCAGCATTACACCGAAAGAGATCACGTCAATATATTGGACGTCGTGTCGGAGGTCCGGTTGACAATCAGTAGAAGGCTTCGGACATCGGGCATCGGGCCAAGAAGAGTGGTGTTGCGCTAAGGAGATCGAGGTTGCGGAGGTCAACCGCCGATTAGGCAACAGACCGCAAAAGAGGATGGTGCGTCGAAAAACTAAACGAAGCAATGATGTGCTGGGTAAAAGAAAGTTGATTCATGTAACTAACTAGATTGAAGTAAAGTTAAGATTTATATGTGCAGGATTAACTACGACAACGATGAGGATATAAAGTGAAACAAAGTGCTAGAGTCAAGCGTGATGGAATCGCTGGGAGTTCGAGAGTTCGATAGAAGCCCGAAGATTCGTCAGGAGTGCTATTGGAACTGGCTGAGAATGAGTAGGGAGCTTGCCGAAGGGTTTTCGGAAGTTCATCGAAAGGTTCGTCGGAAGTTCGCAGAGCTCACCGAGAAAGATCGGAGCTTGCCAAAAAAGCTCGTTGAAACTCGCCAAGATCAATCAAGAAGTTCAGGAGCTTGTCGGGAGTCTGCAGAATGGTGTTTGAGGGTTCGTCAGAAAACCGTTGGAAGTTCGCTGGAAGCTCGTCGGAGGAAGACTTGATATGTCGGATATTAGCTTAGAAAATATCTTTAATTTTATAGTTAGTACATAATTAGGGTTAGGATTAAGTTTTTATCTTATAACCATGGTAGGGGCCAATTGGGCCTAGTAATGGGCTGGTTTGGGATGGGTTTAAGGCCCAACCAGAAGTGCTAGACCCTGTCTGGCGGTGGCACCGCTCAGGTCCGACTCCCCTGGTTGTACTAGGCGGTGGTACTGCCTAGTACACTGACCATGTCAGTGTGTCAGGCGATGGTACCATCAAACTGAAGGTAGTACCGTCAATGTTAGGGTCAAACTAGCGATGGTACCGCCAGTGACAGACGATGGTACTGCCAGTACCTAGTAAACCCGGGATAGGAAGGTTTTTGGCTTTAAGTTTGAATCAGATTGGAGCCTATAAAAACCCCTCTTATCTCTGGGTTAAACACATAAGCATGAAAATTTTGAAAGAGAGAAAACGTTGTAAAAACCTCTTCAAAACTTTTCTCCTCTAGCTTAGATAGATTTCAACCTAAAGAGAGGAGTGTGCTTGTAAGTGTTACCTCCTAAGCCCATCAAAAGAAGAGACCGTTATAAAAAGAGAGTTGGTCTTCGCCCGTTGGAAGGAAGACAACTAGTGGAAAAGCCAATGACTTCAAGAGAAGAAGAATCGAAAGTGGACATAGGTCGGATGACTGAACCACTATAAAAATCGGTTTGTGTTTATTTATTATCATTTACATTGCTACAAACCATTTCATTTTACTGCAATCATCCGGCTTCTTCTTTATCCTCTTACAATCACTCTGAAGCTCAAGTATTTTCGATATGTTTTTCAACAAAATATCTTTTTATCATACGAAGATTCCGAAAGTGTTTAAATCATTAAAATTTATTGTTATTAACCATTGTATTAATTTATCAAACCCCACGGATCCTAACACTTAGTGTTCCAAAATCTTCATCATTATCATAAGTATTTTCTATTGCATCAAATCCTTTTAGTTGGGTATGCATAATATTAAGTGTAAATAGTGTATCTATAAACTTATTACATATTTCATTCTCATGCTTCAAGACAAAAGTATAGCTACCCACCTTGCATATTGCCTATTAAAATTTGCTCGAGAACTTACATGTTTAAGAGCTTCAAGATCAAAATTTAAAATAAATTCTCTTTTGATTAAATAAGGTCTCTCATAGTGCTTGAACAATAGTATAAAATTCAATATCATTTTTTATTATATTATTAAACTTTTCACTAAAGAATGCAAGTTAATGTCCTTCTTACCTAAGTACTCTACTAATACCTATACGATGAGCACCACAGTCAACCTCAAATATTTTTAAAATTTTTAATAATGCAAGAATATGAGCAGTAGATAATTTTACATATCGTAGTTCAAAACTATTGTTTGCTTTAGGTGTCCATTGAAACACTCCTTTTATGCAAATATTTAGAGGAGCTATAATTGTACTAAAATTTTAAATAAATCAATGATAAAAAGATGTCTCATGAAAACTCTAAACATCTTATAGGGATGAAGTTTGGGCAGCTTTAATCTTCCTACAAGTGTTAAGATGAAGCTAGAAAAGCTAATCTAGAGGTCATAAAAGAGTACTTTTTAAAATTTACATATAGTTTTTCTGCCTTCAAGGTTGATAGGGTAGTTTTCAAATATTCAATATGATTAAATTTGTTATTACTATAAATAAGAATATCATCAAAGTAAACAACAACAAACTTTCTAATATAAGAACGTTAAATTTGATTCATTACACATATGAAGGTATTTGGAGTATTTAAAAGTTAAATGACATAACTGGTTATTCATATAAATCTTCTTGAGTCTTGAAAGTAATTTTTCATTCATCTCTTAGTTTAATATGAATTTGATGATAACTACCTCGAACATCAATTTTGGAGAAAAGCTAAGCACCGGCAATCATGTCAAATATATCCTCCACATATAGAATAGAAACTTTATACTTGATGGTAATCCTGCATACATTCTTTGGTAACTAACATAAATATAACTCTATTTTTTTAATTTCTCTTGTAAACTTATTTAAAATAAAAAAGTTATTTTCTTGCTTTTGGGTTAAAGGTTTTGAAGCAAACTCTTCTTTGCATAGTAAAAACATAATTCTAATTTTATTAAATTTGAAAGAATAGATGTTCTTTCTACTATCATGGATAGCACACTTATTATATTGTCATGATTTTCCTAAGAGCATATAGTTAACATCCATTGGCACTATATCACACCGCACATCATCTTTATAATTTTTTCTCATCGAAAAAGAAACTATACATCGATTAATAACTCGTATCTTATTGTCTTTCTTGAGTCATATAATCAAGAAACTCTTCAAGTTGAAGTTGACCATAGAAGTCTAGTAAATCAATCTTGATTTTATCATTTGTACGAAAAAAACTTATCCATTGATGAGTCTCCTATAGTTTCTTTGAATATAAGGGGATTCATGTCTTCGATTCCATCGCTTGCATAATCATAACTCAAGTCTCTAAAGTCAATCACCTGCAATGGTGAGCAATGACGACGATAATTGTAAAATGAAATAAGGGTATGTAGGAAAGTAGAAAAAAAAACTAAAATCGATAATACAAGAATTATATATAATAAAATAATATTTTATTAATTTTTAAAAGTTGTCAATATAAAAAGGCTTGTCAATAGTAAAATCAGACTATGAATAGTACGTTTCTTTCTAGAAAGAATTTTTTTTTTTTTTTTTTTTTTGTGAATGTTAAACGAATCATCATCTTCAAAAAGAAGGGATAGCAATAAATGAAGAAGATATTGGTATGACATGTAAGGATAAGTGACGTGGTGAAGAAGACGAAAATGGAATCTACGACATTGCTATTAACAGTTTTACTAGCTAAGTTAAAGGCGAGATTCATCGGATATAGTTTAGTGGCCAAGCTAAAAGAGAGATTCAATTCCAAGAACTTGCCAACAACAGTCAAGACTGTCGCTTTCAGAAAAAATATGATTATTCTAATAAGATTCGGGATCTTTGATCAACGATTCATCGTCCGAAATTATAAATCGTGATGCATCTTTTTTGGCCACGTTCAGCCAAACTTCAATTCTCATTACCAGCTCCATGTTTCGGATTCAGGAAAAAGAGCAGAGAGATTTATTCTGCTAGAAATCAACAGAAAGAGAGATCATGCGGCCAACGAAGTTGTCTATCTTCGTCGTCCTACTAAAGTATTTGTCCAGTTATACTTTGTCCGGTCCCAGTAGTTATGGTTCGGCGTAACGAAGGATTTTGTGTACTTGTCTGATCTCAGTATTTATGCTTCGACGGAATGATAAACAATAATTTATCTGTGTTCGTTCGTTCACCGGTCATCTACTCTATTTTCTTCTGTGCAGATTTTTGTCGAGGCTACCGCTTTGCGAATCGGAGAACCTCTTCTCCTCGCCCTCTTCCTCGTCTTCCTCGAGCTCGAATCATCAAATCTTCGGGTATTTCCTCCGATTTGAGGAGGAGCGGCATTTCTGAACTCGAAGGCTTTGAAAGGAGGAGGAGAACGAGGAACGATCAGACGGATGCTGTTCTCAAAGATAGGAGTTACTGTTGCGTTCACTCACTGTTCATACTCCGTTCAATCTTTAAAAAAACTAGTTATTTTTTTTAAAAAAAAGGATTATCCTTTAGTTGATCAATTTAGAACAACAATTTTGCTACAATGGATTGCATATAATATATATATTTGACAATAAATGTGATAGATTTTAGGAGTATTGCATGTTAAGTACCTTTATTTAATATTTCGATTCCTACGTTTTTAAAAGTTGTATTACCATCCCTATAATTAAAAAAAATAAAATATCTAGATCTATTTATTCTAACGTCATCGATTTTATCAATGAAAATATGAAAATAAAAGATAAAAAGATAATTTTAATATTTTAGTTGATGATAACGAGCGACATCAGTAATGACGGATGGCGACGTCGATAGAGGCCACAGATGATTGTTGTGACTGAGGAGAACAACGACGAGTGATGAAGACCACTTGGTAACCGCATCGACGTCAACGCAATTGTTAAGTGATGTCGTACTGCGCTTGCGTCGACATCAACGTAATTACCGAGTGATGAAAGAGTCATTGATGTAGATGTAGAGTGGCACTGCTCGGCATATGCATCGATGAACCTTTCGTCACCCGACAACTACGTCGACCTGCTCTGCATTACATCAGCATTGATTCAAATACCGAGCGATCCTTTCGTAATTCTTGACCATATCGACGTAAATTCAAAACGACGAAAGAATTGCTTGATAACTACGTTGACATCGACATAGATACAGAAGGACTCTCACCTCTTATCGTCATTCTCCTCATCCATAACCACCCATGACTCTTAACAATATCATTATCCGTCATCATTAATTGAAACATTAAAATTATCTTTATACTATTTATTTTCATATTTTTATCAATAAAATCAACAATGCTAAAAAAAATAAACATAAAAAATTTTACTTTCGTAACTATATAAATATCAATATAATTTTTTAAATTATAAAGATAACGATACTAAAAATAACTAACAACAAAAAAATAATCTATAATTAACCCTAAATTTGACATACGTCCATCTAGAACAACCTAACATCAAGTCAAAGAACGAAACATAATAGAATCATATAATTATTACCTTTTTTTGTCGTAGGATCATATAATTATGGAAACTTGTGTTTGCTGGCTAATAACATCAGCAATTACAGATCAAAACATGATAACATGAAGCATTCACCAACAAACAAGAAACTAGACCTTGAGTAGGATACAAATGATCACACATCAAAAGGCATCCAGGCCTACTTATCGGACAGCTCAACACATTGAACATCGAAGAGAGATGGTATTATGTCATCTGTGGAATTGCTAGTCTGCAAAAATATTATAATCCAGATATCAAGAAGAAGCTGAGACATCATCCAAGTGCACAATATAGATTTGAACAAGAATCATGATGACAACTTTCACAAACTCTTGACATGCAAATCCAACAATACAAGCACCCATGCCCTTTGGTGGCAGATGCCGAACACCTTTGTGACTTGGACATGGAAATGCCGTTTGTATTAGCTGCAAGGGAGCTAGCTACATTTACTTGGGACCCTTGAAATAGGATATGATTAGAAAAGATTTTTTCATCTTTTCCGAAGAAAAAAAAAAAAAAAACATACGCTGCCCCTGCGATGGAAGATACAAGTTGCCTCATCAATTTGCATTGTGTTTTCTGGTCCCAATATTAGCGTGCGAGATTCCACCGTCCTGCGTCTTGCTCATTGTGTTGCCTTCAGAAGCAAACCAAAATGAAATAAATTTTGCAAAATGAGACTCCCCCTTCCGGTGCAATCTTCATGCGGAATACATATACAAACTGTTCATAGCGGCACAGGCAATTGAATTTTCAGTTGGGTGCCAAGCTAAATGGAGTAATTTGGTTGTGAAATCATATGAATTTCCATTAGCTTCGACTCCTGGGCTTTCTGCTCCTGTGTCCATTCAACTCAAACATGAGACAGCATATACAACAAGTATGCGCTTTAAAAAATAATTTATAGGAAAAAATCCTCTTAGGGAATAAGCAAAACCTCGTCTGACAACACGGGTAAAGCTGCCCAGAGATTTTGCAGGCCTTGAGGGGGTCTGCACTTGTCGCCTATATAATTTTAACACAAAAAGGCAAAGGTTAGCCATATCGAATGCTTCAATCATATTGCCAAAATAATATCATGAAAACTCTCTTCAATTATAAGATCCACGATAATTAGATCATATTAGTTTCAACAAAAAATGAGAGCGAGGGGACAAATGTCAGAAATCCCCATCTACCTCTTAGTTCCTCAAAGAAAAATGGATGACAAAAAAGAAGACAATTTAACTCTCAGAATGTGCCACAAACCAAGTTCCATTTTGCAGAAGTCACATACTTCTTGGTCACAATAGACATCCGTATGGAATCCTAGGTCTCAATATACAATATATTCCAAATTCTAGACAACAAATTAACTTAGTCGATATCAAAACTATTTTACAAAAACACAACAGGATAAAAATTTACAATTAGGAATGGAAAAACAACATCATTCCGAATGTCCTAAAAAAAATAAAGAAAAAAAAAAGCATACACATTCAATAGATGGTTATACTTGTGATTTGGTCATGCTTGTGAACGAACCTTGAACCCTCGTTCATATAATATTTGTGCATTGATGTATAATTATATACATATGTATATGTGTTTCATGGTCCAAATAAGCATATTTCGTTCCAACTAATAATAAGAAGTCTAACCCTGCTCAATTCAAGACTAGCAACATTCTACAATCCTGCTCTCTTTCCATGTAGTAAAGCAATCCACATTCTAGGTAAATTTGTTTCAAAAGGGCTTGTTGGACAGAAATACTGCTGGGGCATGATTAAGATTGTCTTTTAATAATTTTTGCCATGATATCAATGAAAGGTTCCTTCGCTACCAAGCAAATAGAGCCTACACTACAAGTAAATGCACCCTGAACCATAAGAA
Organism: Musa troglodytarum; assembly: GCA_023547065.1. Taxonomy (NCBI): domain Eukaryota; kingdom Viridiplantae; phylum Streptophyta; class Magnoliopsida; order Zingiberales; family Musaceae; genus Musa; species Musa troglodytarum. Next base: position 7,050,707 of record CP097508.1, on the reverse strand, counting down.
ACTCAATAGTAGCTAATGTACCTCATTGGATTTTTACTGGCCTCCAGAGTTGTTGCTTCATTACTTCCAGGAATACAGCCAAACACACGAAAAAGATTGCTGCAATTGAAATGATGGTAAAGGTAATGATTACACATCAGAAACAGAAACACAAAATGCCACTGAATAATTGCAAATATATACCTATAAGAACCAGTTGCCACGTGCAACCCATCACCACTTAGGCAGCAATCGAATTTGTCAAAAATGGAATCATTCTCATATAGATCACATAGCTGCAGAGCAATGAGAAATTAGGTCACATTATTCCTTTCTTGGTATTAGATACAATACTGTCAATCCAAATTAAAGGGAGAACACAAACTTTGGAAACAAAAACTCACCTTAGGCCTTAAGTACTCATGGACCTGAAAAGTAGCAACAGGACCTGACTCCATATTGATGTCCCATAGCTGATGGATAGGCGAGATTTATATGTGAGGCAAAGAACAATTTCTTAAAAAGAACAAGGAAAAACAAGAACCAAAATTATGACTTTCTTTTTCACAAATTCATGGGAGAACATTCTATAATCCCTAACCAGAGATAGGACAATACAAGCAGTAATATAATGCAAGAACACAATCCACAAATAAGAGGTTCAAATCATTTGTCATCAGTTCAACTCAATATAGAGCAATACCTTCTCCACAGGTTTGTGCCTTCCACATCACCTATACTGGAGGTGATTGGAGAGGCAACACAGTAGGACTGCAAGACTGAACTTGGGATGAACCAACCCGACTTAAACATTGGACAGGGTTGTTTTTCTCTGTATATGCGTGTGTGTGTGTGTGTGTGCACGTGCAAATTTGGGTAGGAAGCTTTGACACGACCTCAATTTGGCTTATGTTATCACTCCAAAGAAAGAAAAAGGAATGAAAAAGTGTCGGTGGGTTGGATTGGAGTTTATTCAAGACCCACAGCCAAGCCTAGCAAGAACTCAACTTGTACCGACAATAACCCAATTCGACAATAAAAATACATATACTATAGATTATTATTTAGTATCTTTTTTGTGTTTACATATTGTAGCTATACATAATTATAGAGTATATACACATCCCAAGGATCCCAATCCAACTCAAAATCAAGTTGGATTAAGGTCGATAAATTTCCAGCCCCAAGATGGGTTGGGTTAAACAGTGTTTGGTTAAGATCGAGGAAATTTAGTGTTAGAATTGACCCATAGTTGCAAAAAATCTCTCTAATGCCCTGGAACACTATAATCCCTGTTGTTCATTCCAATTAGGATGTTATTGCATCCTACATAACCATGGTGTGAAATATAGAATGCCAAAATTATTCAATCTCATCAATTTCATACAATTCTACAAGTATAATAAAATTAAAATAAATCAGATCCACAGACATTCCTACTCTAGAATCTACAAGAAAAGCTCAAAACAACAAAAGCACAAAAAAATGAAAAAAAAGGAACCCACAATGCTCATAGCTTCCCATGATGAACAAGACAGTACTGAGCCACCAACACAAGTTTTATATAGGACATAATATAGCAGAAAAAAGTACAAAATGACATGGGATGAACACAGCAATTGATACATCTATATTTGTTGAATTGTTATGATTCATAAAATTTTGAGAGTATATATATGATCATCATATATGTAACTATAAGAATTATAATAACCATTTTATAAATAGCAATGATCTAAAATAAAAAAGATTGCATATAAAGGATAATAATGAACTGATCAAAAGTCCAAATTACATTCATATTAGCAATGCTCGAAATATCTTGAAGCGTTGTATGGATGACATTAGCTCCTACATTTACGTGTAGATGGACAAATGTCTTATTGTATCTTAATATAATTTGAAGTATCTGAAATGCGTTAAGTACAAGTATTGATTAATAACATTGTTAATAACAGATATGGGCACCACATACATCTTAGTATCTATCGTTTTTAAACTATCATTGTTACTGATGCAATTGATGAATAGTTAATTATTTAGCAAAGCCAAAACATCTTATCTAATCCAAAATAATGAACCAACTAATACTAAACTGCTCTAGTATGTACTTGTTTTTAGTTTGTTGTCTTATGATATTACATAAATGAATTGAACAACAAAAGAAAAACCAGGTAGAAGAAGCAAAAGGAAGAACCTTAAGAGTCATATAATCACGACTAAGGATGTGCCTTCCATCCTTTGCGAATTTAACATCTGAAATTGAGGCAATGATCTCTGTGAAAAAAGATCTTGAGCCAGGTGCCTCATGCTCCTCAAACCTGTTGGTAAGGTCTCTCATTAGCTATAGTAGATGAGATAAAAAATTTAAGGCCAAAATTTGTTTTAGCAACAAGTACAATATATTTAAGACACAACTCTAATATAGGTGAAATACAATATGCAAGAAGGAAATACTTACATTTTAGAATGGTTATCACACAAAGCCGACTGCCGCAAGTCCACAAGACGTATTGAACCCTTTGAACTACTATATGCCAGCATGTTACAATGGGTTGGATGAAACTCAGCAGATGTTATAACCTCTAAAATGTCACAGATTTTACGATTAAAAAACAATCATCATAACTCAAAAACCAAAAGTCAAGGTAATAATGTATCAAAAGACTGAAACAGCAAATGTGAAGGGCATAATATATGTACATTGTGAACATAACATGATGAAATAGCAGCAAAAATGGAGTAGCAAAGGGACTTTAGAAGAGAAATAATATGGGAGAGGTTAAAAACCAAATGATCTGAAATATAACTGCCATCCATCATGAAGCCACATCTTACAAGTTCCGGAGAGAAGTTCTAAGCAAGCATCTAAAGAATCTTAATGTCATCATCTTTTTTTCCTCATAAAATCACACATCTGAATGGCATTCACAAAGCAATGCAGAAGTTGAAGTTGAGCAGGTGCCTTAGCTTCTGACTTAAGAATGGAAAAACTAGTTCCACGATTTATTGTGATGCACATATAGCTGATAAAAGGATAAATTAAAACACAACCAACATATATGGGCACTTGTTTATTCAACATGGAGTAACAGAACTGCAAATTATTCTCAAACAGCTGCAAAATCTTTGGCGCAGATTAAAATTCTCAATTAGTTAAGGTTCTAATGGTTCATTAATCACCTTGCTTCATATTAGGCTTACAACTTAAAATTGTGGGCAGACTTTTTGTGGTTTTTAAGGCCGTATATGAGTCAATCTTAAGTCCTCAGACCAAGTCAATGTTATTTTGGGCCAGAAACAATCAGTAAAAGACCAGCTGATGAAACAGCTTCTTGTTTTAAGACAGAGCTAATACAAAATTCATTTTAATCCACACAAATGAATTTGACTGACAGCATAATCAATATTGATCCACTGCCTGTTTCCGTAAAACACAGCTCATGCAATGAATTATCCCAAATTATAAAAAAAAAAGATGGATTCATGAGAATACACAGATAACAACAACTATGACAAGAAAAAGATGTCGTGATGTCTCATTTAATGAATATAAATACACAGATGAACTATTTCAAGGATGGAAATTATGTTTTATTTTCAGTAGAAAATGTGTTCAAGATTCACGACATGGCTAACTATAGCTTAAAAGTGTCCATTCAAGCCTCTAAAACTTATATATTTATACAACTAAAATCAAGAAGTGATACCAGTTAAATCCTCCATATTTGCAGGTTTCACATCAACAATATTAAAGCTTTGATTGCTGATCTCCAAATTCCAAAGATTTATTCTCAGATCATCAGCTGATATGAATGTTTCACCATCACTGAGTAGAAGAAAGAAAATCAGTTGTTTGTTTCATTGAAGCTCAAAACACCAGTGAGCTTTCAACCATATCTAGCAACTAAATAAAAATATTGCAGTATGTAAGATAATTGAACAATAGAGCAGGTAAAGTTGATAATAGTAATCATCTGGCACAGATGAGAATTGCTTTAAAGCATATAAGCAAGTTCATCAACTAGGGACTAGAGAAATAAGACTAACATTATCAGCATTTAGCATAAAGAAGAAAGACATCATCCATGCATTAATCTTAAACTCTTACATCCTTGTCTATTGTTACAGCTGCTGGTGCCGAAGTCTTCTAATCCAACTAGTTTTGTAAACTAGTCTAGAATAATCCTAAATGCATGATATATATACTGAAAATATAATATTGTTAAGTCCTAAAATATGTAAGTGCTAGTGTTACTGCTGTTGTTGAACTGGTCAGTCTTGTTTGGTGGCTTAAAGGGGCCTATAAACTCAACACTACAGTTCATACAGATGACAAAATCTGGATGGCAATACGCATATTTCAACATCTGTTCCAGTAGAGTAAGGACTCTTCGAGTCCTTTCCCAGCTAAATCTAGTAGGGCTTTTCAAAGTAACCCTCCTGGTTTAAACATCACCACTAATTTAATCAACTGGACCATGCTTGGTTGGCATGGACAGAAGTTTTTAAAAAGGTCTGACCTGCTCACTGACAGAATTTCAACTTAAATTTAAGGAGTTCAAAGTTTTTAGCTTTTTTGCACCAAGGAATCTCAGTTACTGTCACCACAAGCAAAGGAAAGAAAATCATCAGATGCAAAGGCACTATCTTATAACTTGGGTAGCCCAATGACAAAGGGATATCCTGAGATGCCAGCACGAATGCAAGAATGAATACAACTAAACATTGCATCCATCCAGAGTTCAATATAAATACATGAACATGCATATTACAGGTTAGAATTATATTCTTCAATGAAAATCTTGAACAAGAAGTATGCATAAGAAAATGTTCGGTTTAACTTCCAAGATGGCCATCATTCTATGAGTCTAGAAACGGCATCTCTACTCACAAAAAGTTGCCAGAGTCCACAATATTTGTCAGATGTATTGGAAACAATCAGAATTTTGCACCTCAGCATTGGTATATAGCAATAGTGAAAAGGAAATTAGAAATTAATAGCTCCATGTATCTCTCAATCAAGTTATCATGTAGAATCATGTTATTAGAATCATGTAAAATCTCAAGTTATCTTCATACAATACCAGAAACCATGTAGAATCATGATGTACATTATTAAAAATTATAACTGTAGTGGGACAGAGTAGATCATTACTAAAAAGGATTCATCTTCACAATGAATAAAATATATCATCAACTGGATGTGAAAAGCTTTTATGAAGAAGTGAATTTATGAATATTATATCTATAATGCTATTCAAGGTACTTTTTTGTATTCATATAATCATTAAAAATCAGTAGCTACAAACGTTTTTGACAAAGAGATCTCATAACTGACTAATTATATCTGTTTTACAACATGCTACATGGAGCTAGTCTTAGCATGCTAAGAAGATGGATCAACGACAACAACAACAAAGATGTAAAACAACAACAAAGCAATAAGTCTCAACTATTTAGGATTCGCTACATGGATCTTTGCCGCCATTGAGATGAATCCAAATCTCAAATTCAAATTTCAAATAATAGCTCTTGCAAATTGACAATGTGTTCCAACAAGCTACCATACAACAGAAATCAAGTTAAAACTAAAAGGGATATGCAACTTGGTCACTGGATTCAAACTATATGCAACTGCCTCAGATCCATTACTTCAAAACGATACCTTAGGTGACCATGTAATTCACCATATCATCAGAAGCAATGTCAGAACCAACTTGAACAGTCATTTGCTCATATCAGACAACCGAGTGTGTCATCTTTACTACTAGCTTTGTTTTTACGTATTCACCTGTCTGCCAACTAGAAAGAGAATAGATTGGGTATAACAGCATATTCACTTGTTCATGTTAAAAAAGTGAGATTATTGTTTACATTGCTTCACTTTGTAGGCAGTTTCATTGTTGCTGCATCTATGCTCTGTTATTTGTAAAACATCAAAAATTGCCTCCAAGTGAATTACATGTTTACATTACTAGCTTTGTTTGTATGTATTCACATGTTTGCCAACTAGAAAGAGAATAGATTGGGTATAACAGCATACTCACTTGTTCATGTTAAAAAATTGAGATTATTGTTTACATTGCTTCACTTTGAAACAGTTTCATTGTTTCTGCATCTATGCTCTGCTATTTGTAAAACATCAAAAATTGCCTCCAAGTGAATATCATTCCTAAAAGCATCTTACTTGGTAGATTGTTCAGTTGCAAGAAGATGTAGGTTGCCTAGAAAAGGTCGATTGGATAACTGAAGTAGGTAATGGCATCAATAGGTCCATAATGGCACCAGATACAGCTCATTAATACTTATCCACACCATAAGAAACAAATTCAACTAATAAGATGAAAAGAAAGATTGAATGAGCTTTGATAGAAAGCAGCTAGAGCATGAAAGAAAGAGAGAGGATAAGGAACTAGGACACTAAAATAACTATAATATATATGATTCACCTGTTATTTGAAATGGAATTTATATGGTAATCATGAGCATGAGCATATGTCCTTCTACATCTGGCAATGAGACTTGTCTCTTGGTTTCTCACCTACAAATACAAATGAACATACAAAGTGACCATTATTCACTATAGCAGTAAAACCATACTTCACAAAATGACATGACAGAAAGGGATGCAGACAAATAAAAGAAGCCACCAGTTCATAAAATGCTGGAATGATGAAAGGCATATGCAACTTAGATGTGCCAGTTAGTTATAGCAACCCAGTCAATTTGCTGAATGGATGTACTTCATCTCTGAATGTCTTTTCTTCACTCATGCATCCAAATTACAAATCAATTTTCATTATGAACAATAGGCTCGGCTAAGCACAACTACCACTGGCAGACGTAGTGATGGAAACCCTCCAGGAGGCATGGACAAGTCATTATTCAAGTGGCCTTGGGGCCTTTCTGGACATCCGCCATTTGGAAGATATCCTCTAGGACTAATCATACTTGAGCTAGCAATGTTGTCATTTTGTACAGCTTGAGAAGCATCCACATTCATCTCAGAGATCTTCTTGACTTTCTTTTCCTGCACCTGTACAGATATAAAGGCAACAAATATTAACAGAGCAAAAGAGAGTGAATATAACAGGATACCATTCAAGAAGAGTGGCATACTCATAGCTTAAAACAACCATAAACAAAAAGGTAACTAGAAATCTTCTCAACTTAGTCAACTACAAACAATAAGGTATTAAGCATAACAAGATGGAAAAGCAAGCATTTTTAAGTGGCCAACTCCAAATTCGGAATCTGTTTTACTTATCACAGGCCAAAACTCAATCTCAAATTTAATTATCATGAGTATCAAAGTTCTTTTTCTTGAAAAATCCAATATAATTCACTAAAAGTTCAAGGATCCAAATGTTTTATTACCAAAAACATGAAAACGTAGAGTTTATTTTAACACTTATATGCATTTTCATTTGAAATAAACAAACTAGACAAGATCCTATATTTGCATACACAAACTTGTTTCAGCACAGTTTGTTTTTCCGTTTGAAATATATTCTTTAGTGAAAAGAAAATGAGGAAAGACACAAATTTGCAGATGCAACCAATGTATACAAAGAAGTGACAAGTAGATGTTACTGCAAAAAAGAATGATATATAAAGTACAATACGTTATAAGAAAATCTAGTCAAACCTATTTCAGAACCAAAAGGTTGGAAATAAAACTTAGTAACAGATAGTTGAAATTAGTGCGAAAGCATCAATGATAATACATGACACTGAATGTACTAAAAACAATAAAATAGGTATAAAGAAAAAAATTAGAAGGTTGCAATGATTTCTCTGTACTCTTTAAAATTAAATGAAATTGTAGCAAGAGTCCAAAAAAAATTCTGGAGTGCCCATATAAATGCAGCCAACAATTCTCAGCAGCCACAAACGGTAAAAATTTTCAAAACAATCAAAAGTACCAAGACTATGATATTTAGTTCAGTTTCATGATAGTGGATTTATAATCTATTAATGCAGCACAGAAACTACAACTGCACCTCAATCAAAAGCCTAGAGGTAGGATATCATGCATAAAAAAAATTGTAAATCCACATGGTTGGATAGTAACTCTGGAGCTCAGTGCAGTATTGGTGCACCCACATTCACCAATGCCATGCTAATATGTTGTGGCTGTCTGCCATGGTTCAGGTAGCTAGCAATGCTATCCTAAGTATCACTCTTAAGTATGGTCAATATGAGAAACTAATACAGGATTGAAAAAAGCAAACATGTCAAAAAACTCCTGTAGAAGAGCACAAATCAGGTGGCCAGGTTATTTATACACAATCAGAAAGTTAACAAGCAGATCCAATGTTTGATTTCAAAGAGTATCACAAATTCACAAAAAGTAGATAGTTCTCATCAGTGATCAAAGTAAACAAGTAACAATGACAGTCTGAATGAGAATAAAGCCTACCTTCCAGTATTTAATTGTCTTGTCATTAGTAGAAAGAAGAAAAAGAACATGATTGGCTGCTTGACACCATTTGATCTTATTGATCTTCTCCTCTATTTCCAAGCTTTTTAGATAGTCAAACTGAAGTGATAACACAAAAATTCATATCAAATTATATTCAACATTGTAAAATCCTTATATTTCAGAAATTGATCATTCAGACCTCTGGTTCATGGCTTTGAAACTCAGTTTTGTAGCGGAACTCAGGGTGCCTACTAATTGGATAATCTTGCGCCTCCAGGTCCTTCCGGGAGCCAAGCTGAAGCTCAGAAACACAGAAAATAAAAATAACAAATGAAGAACACAAGATAACAAAAACAGGCAGTGACTTGAGGACAAGGCAAGTAACGTACATTCTTAACATCCGTCCTTTCAAATAAAACAACACGTCCTCCTCGATCTCCGGTGGCAAGATGGTCACCAGATTTATCAAATTCAATGGCTGAAATAATATCAACTGCAAAAAACAAACAACAAAAAGGTCAGCAAGTAATGCACAGGTTCAGGAGAAGCCAGGAATATATTAAAAACTACGAGAAAATTGATTAAAAAAAACCATCATTGTCTCTAGTGCAATCATCATCAAATCTACATTTTATTTAACAAGTCCTACACCTTACACATGTAGAATTCAGTTTAGCCTTCTCACAATGATCATCATGTGGTTGAATATCACTGCCTGTAGGATCAAAAAAATGCTTGTGATAAAAAAAAAAAAGAAAAATATCTTTCTAGAAATTCCCCTTAAATTTGTCTTTAATAGCTTCATAGTATGGTGGTGTTTATTCTGCTCCACACACTTTTGTTATCCAAACTATGCACACAATACACACGGTCATAAAAGCCAGCTTCTAGGCATAGAAGAAAAGCCCTTCCAACTCTTGATGCAATATATGACATATTAAATTCAAAAATTATAACTTAAACCCCCTGCTTTCTGCCTTGCAAAGAATGCAGTCGGCATCCTTGATAGTAAGGATCTAAAATAATAATCCCCTGCAAGAAATATCTTTAGCTCCAACAGGCCTTCCTAAGTTGCCAAATCTTCAGCTTTGATCAGCTAATGAGGTACACCATCTTTCATATTGAGTGGAGTTCAGCTATGATGGATAACATAGATTGAGTTGATCCATCATTCTTTTAATCATTAAAGCCATCAACCACCATCTTCTCCACTCACTCAATCATGTTTTTAATCCATGCATTAAAGTTATCTTTTGATATCTAACAGTAGGAAAGAAACCTCACTGTATCTCAATAGATCTATTTTAAAATATGACTTCATTTGGTTTATATTTGTATAATATAACAACGAAACACATGGACAAAGAGAAATGCATAGGAATATAATTAATTCATTCATTCTAGTCTGTCGAAGATAGGAATATAATTAATGCATGCATGCATAGGAATATAATATATCTTTGTACTAAGCATTCCCTATACAACAGGTATCATTCCCCCTTGTTCCATCAGCTAATCAATTAACATCATGTAAACAATAAATATTATCAACAAAAGCTTACAAATGTTCCATTATGTAATTTTGAACAAGATTAAAATTATCTTCTATTTTTAGAGACAGTAACCTCCATCTTCCAGTAAGCTTATGACCCAAGTATATAATTAATGAACACAGAAGATGTGGGTATCTCTTTCCATATAACATATCTAATCCTTCCACTCCACCTTGTATATCAAGATTGAGTAAATAATTATGTCCTGAAATAGCAACACAAGCAGTTCTCAAAAAACTTGGTTCAACCAGCAACATTATGTACGGACAGATTTGATGTCGAAATGATGACTCATACATTAAGTTCCTTTTTAATAATGCCCATGGATTGCAACAGCTAGACTAGACTTGGGAGGAAAAGGAACTAACCCTGTATATGATATATATGGAGGGCTGTGAAATTAATGTTATGGACAAGGTTTTTAATTTCGTACCGTACTGGAGTTTCGAGTTCAGCTCGGTACAGTACAGTATAAATATACCGAGCGGTACATTTCAGTATACCGCTTTGTTACGAACGATCGTCGCACACTTGCAGGAACTTCGTTCAACGAACTGTTCGTCGCTTGCCCATGCATGTACATATCCTTTGCAGCCTGTTTTGCATGTTTTGGTATGTTTTCCCTGTAAAAATGTAAGAAACAGCAGCTCGCAGCGCTACAGAATGATCACTCGCTGCATCTGCCCAAAAAACCCCAAAACAGCTCCGTTTTTGTGTGCCGCGGGCTGATTTCTGCAGCCCGCAGCCACCCCAATTTTGTCAGCCATCTCAGCACCCAGGAACCCCCCGGGTGGCACATGGCTGGATGGGTCTTCGGTATAGTGTCGGGCGTTGAACACTTTCACAAGTTTGCACGTCAACTTGATAGAAACTTGCCTCTGCGCCCGGCACTCGGGGAGTAGTTGTTTGCGGACTTGCAACTGCTCATTCACCCTTCTAAAGTCCTTGTTTTCCTCCTCTCTTTCTCTGCTTTCCTGCACTTCAAGTGCTCGCTCAATTGCTTGTAAAGCTTCCCTCTTCGCGAGACGTCAGGACTTGTCCGCCGCTCGTTTTCAAAACTAATTAACTTCTCTTTTTATAGGTCCTACGGGACCTGCATGAGGTTGCAGTTCGACTGATCCTTTGCGGACGCATATGTCGCAAGGGCGCCTCAAGACTTAGGCAATCCGAGCTAAGTCTAATCGAAGTGGGCGCAAAGGTGATTCTTGACTTAGGCAACTCCAGCTAAGTCCGTGTTTGCCGCAAGGGTGCCTCACCACTTAGGCAATTCCAGCTAAGTGCGTGACATTGTGGTATCAGAGCAGGCAAGCAATTTGAGCAAGCAGCGAAGAAACTTCGCAATCTCGCCATGACGAAACATCGCGGCGAATCGAGCAAGACGGGGCAAGCCGGATTATTGCCCCAAGCAGCCGTAGGTGGGCTGCATGTGCAAACTCGCTCCCTCACTGTTGGTGCTGCTCAGGAAGAGCGGGGTAGTGGACATGATGAGCGAGAAGTTGGCTACTCACCGCGAGCGGAGGAGGCACAATCTGGAGCGCCGACCGAGAAAATGAGCCATAGAGAAAGGATCACAGCGACAGAAACCCGCTTGGATGTTCTTGAAGCGAGCTTGGAGGAACTCTACCAAGGCCAACATAGGCTTCTTGGGGTAGAGAACTCATAAGAGGAAGTTGAATCTCAGATCGATAAGGTTGAAGCCTTAGTCGACCGACTAACGGATGACACCAAGGATTCTGTACAACATCTGCGAGAAATGGTGGTGGAACTCACTTCCAAAGTGACAGTGCTCATAAGGGCGCTAAATGCGGGAAGCAACACCCGCGTTGCGCAAACACAAAGCTTCAGAGCACCCAACTCACATTGTTATGGGGGTGCTAGAGATGCGAAGGAGCTCGAGAATTTCCTAACGGATGACACCAAGGATTCTGTACAACATCTGCGTGAAATGGTGGTGGAACTCACTTCCAACGGACCGACTAACGGATGACACCAATTTCCTAACGGACCGACTAACGGATGACACCAAGGATTCTGTACAACATCTGCGAGAAATGGTGGTGGAACTCACTTCCAAAGTGACAGTGCTCACAAGGGCGCTAAATGCGGGAAGCAACACCCGCGTTGCGCAGACACAAAGCTTCAGAGCACCCAACTCACATTGTTATGGGGGTGCTAGAGATGCGAAGGAGCTCGAGAATTTCCTATTTGATATGGAACAGTACTTCCGAGCTACGAGGCCAGACTCTGAGGACACCAAAGTTTCGATAGCGACCATGTATCTGAACGGAGATGCAAAGCTTTGATGGAGAACCCGTTGGGAAGAGATTCAACAAGGTCGGTGCCGAGTGAACACATGGGACGACTTGAAGCGTGAGTTGAGAACTCAATTCCTGCTCGAGAACACTGAGTTCGTCGCAAGGAGGAAGTTGAGACAACTCCACCGAACAACTTCCATTCGGGACTATGTGAAGCAATTTTCTACACTGATGCTAGACATTCAAGGCATATCTAAAAAAGATAAGCTATTCAGCTTTCACGACGGCCTGAAGCCATGGGCTCAACAGGAACTTCATCAACGGAATGTCACTGATGTGATCGAAGCAATTGCAGCCGCAGAAAGGCTCACCGACTTTGTTTCTTCAGAGGACCCGAGGAAGAAGAAAGCGATCTGAAATCGCCATCTAAAGCATCCTCCTAGGAAGGAACCTAGGGGCGAGCAAAGGAAGAAGAGTTTCCATAAGGGGCCGAACTCAAATGGCAAGGCCTCAAGACCTGGCAGATGCTTCTTGTGCGGAGGGCCACACAGGGTGTGGGAGTGCCCACAAAAGCAGGCACTCAATGCCTTGTCGGCTTCCACTAACCCCCCCAAGCCAAACAAGGGCAAGGCAGTTGCTCTCAGTTTGAGTAGCTCCGAATCTGGTAGCGACAATGAGAAGTCGCAAGGACCCCGAATGGGTGCGATGCGTTTGTTGAATGCATTGCAGGGTCAAGTGGGAGAGAACCTGAAGCCGAAGCAACAAAAAGCAGGAAGCAGTGAGCTCATGTATGTAAACATCAGACTCAATAGCCAAACCACCCAAGCAATGGTGGACACGGGTGCTACCCACAACTTCATCGCCGACCGAGAAACAAAGCGACTTGGGCTAATCTTGGAGAAGAACCCAAGTCGCATGAAGGCGGTCAACTCGGAGGCCAAGCGAATCTCCGGGCTAGCAAATGGAGTCTCCATCAAGATCGGATCATGGAGCGAGCGCACAAACATGATGGCGGTGCCATTGGATGACTTCCAAGTGATTCTCGGAATGGAGTTCATGCACGCAGCAAAGTTGGTGTCGATGCCGTTCCTAGACTCCTTATGTCTGATGGGAGGTGACAACCCCTGTGTTGTTCCCATCTCTTGAAGAGGAACCCAGGATCCCCAATAACTATCGACGTTGTAATTGAAGAAAGGTGTACGCAAAGGAGAGTTAACCTTCGTGGCAGCTGTAAAGCTGGAAACACTCGACGGGGAGGCCATTCAAGAACCTGCTGCAGTGGCAAACGTTTTGAAGGAGTTCACAGATGTTATACCACCTGAGTTGCCGAAAACTCTGCCACCACGCAGAGGCGTGGATCATCTTATTGAGTTGGAGCCGGGAGTGAAGCCTCCAACGAGATCACCATACCGCATGCCCTTCCTGAGTTGGTAGAGATCAGAAAGCAGTTAGATGAACTGCTAGCGGTGGTCTCATCGACAGTTCCAAAGCACCATTCGGAGCTCCAGTTCTCTTCCAGAAGAAACAAAATGGGAGCCTCCGACTATGTGTCGACTATCGAGCCCTTAACAAGGTGACTGTGAAGAACAAATATCTCATCCCGCTCATTGCGGACTTGTTCGACCAACTGGACAAAGCAAAGTATTTCTCCAAACTCGACCTTCGGACAAGGTATTGGCAGGTGCGTATTGCTGAAGGTAATGAAGCGAAGACTACCTGTGTGACCAGGTATGGAGCGTTTGAGTTCTTGGTGATGCCTTTCGACTTAACCAACGCTCCAGCCACATTCTGCACTCTTATGAACCAGCTATTCAAGGAGTATTTGGACAAGTTTGTGGTCGTCTACTTGGACGATATCGTCGTCTACAGCCGAACACTTGAGGAGCATATTGAGCACCTTCGAACAATCTTCAAAGTTCTCAGGGAGAATACTTTGTTCGTGAAAAGAGAGAAGTGCTACTTTGCTCAGACGGAGATCTTATTCTTGGTGCATCGAATCGGCAATGGTTCTATTCGAATGGACAAATCAAAGGTACAAGCTGTGGCAGAATGGAGTACTCCAAGGAAGATGCCAGAGTTAAGATCCTTCCTTGGTTTTGTGAACTACTATCGACGCTTCATAATGGGGTATTCGAAGCGTGCAGCTCCACTGACGGAGTTACTGAAAAAGGAGTAGCCTTGGAGATGGTCCGACAAATGTGAAGCGACATTCCAAGGCCTAAAGGCTGTGGTCTTGAAAGAACCGATGCTCAAATTGCCAGATTACGGGAAGCCCTTCGAAGTCAATACAGATGCTTCCGACTTCGCTATTGGGGGAGTACTCATACAGGAGGGCCACCCAGTGACCTACGAAAGCCGCAAGCTCAACGAGATCGAGCGACGGTATCCAGTGCACAAGAAGGAGATGACAACGATGATCCACTGTTTACGGGTGTGGCGACACTACCTTCTCGGATCGCGATTTGTACTGAGGACAGACAACATCGCTTTGAGTTACTTTCAGACTCAGAAGAAACTCTCTCCAAAGCAAGCACGATGGTAAGACTTCCTGACAAAATTTGATATAGTAATGAAGTACAAGCCCGACAAAGCAAATGTCGTAGCCGATGCGTTGAGCCAGAAAATGGTGCGAGTGAATGCTATACAACTGGAGGGAAGAGGCCAAGCTAGTCGATTGCACTCCAACTTCCTTTCGCGGATCAAGGATGAACTGTACAGTGATCCCCAGGCAATAACCTTGACGCAACAAATCTAAGAAGGCAAGACACGACGATTTTGGGTCAAGGAGGGACTCGTCTACACCAAAGGGAATAGAGTTTATGTCCCTTGAGTGGACAATTTGAAGAGTGAACTCTTGAAGGAGTGTCACGATTCCCTTTGGGCAGGACATCCGGACATTCACCGAACATTGGCTCTCGTGGAGAGGGCCTTTTATTGGCCGAAGATGGGGACGGATGTGGAGGAATATATTCGAACGTGCCTAACTTGTCAACAAGATAAGGTGGAGCAGCGGAAGCCGGTGGGCCTTTTAGAGCCATTGCCCATACCAGAAAGGCCGTGGGAGAGCATTTCTCTGAACTTCATATCAAGCTTGCCGACGGTAGAGGGACTCGGATCGATTTTCGATTTTCGAAGTATGCAACCTTCGTTGCTGCACCCCTACACTGTTCAGTAGAGGAAGCGGCGAAGCTAATGACGAAAAATGTGGTGAAGTATTGGGGAGTCCCGCATAATATCATAAGTGATCGAGATGCTCGGTTTCTGGGATAATTCTGGATCGAGCTATTCAAATTGTTGGGGTCGAAGCTATACTTCTCCACAAGCCTCCACCACCAGACGGATGGCCAAACTGAGAGAATAAACTCGCTCCTAGAGCAATATCTTCGGCACTACGTGAGTGCCAACCAACGAGATTGGGTGAAGCTGTTGGGCATAGCCCAATTCTCCTACAACCTGCAGCGGAGCTCTGCGTCCAACAAGAGTCCCTTTGAGATCATCACAAGACAACAACCGTCAATTCCTCACACTTTGGCTATTGAATATACAGGGAGTAGTCCGTCCGCATATCACTTGGCAAAAGAATGACATCGAAATACAGATATTGCGCGGGCCTACTTGGAGAAGGCGGCTAGAAAGATGAAGAAGTGAGCAGACTTGAGGAGGCAACCACAAGAATACAAAGTCGGCGATTTGGTGTTGGTGAAGCTCCAACTAGCATCACTTTAATTCTTTAGAAACAAAATGCACAAAGGATTGGTGCGCAAGTATGATGGCCCCTTCCCAATTACCAGTAGGGTGGGCAATGTCCCCTACAAGTTGCAGCTGCCGACGTGGCTCAAAATTCATAATGTTTTCCATGCCAGCAACTTGAAAGCCTACCACTCCGATCCGCAAGATACTTCCCGAGGTGTTTCAACTCGACAACCTCCCACCAGAGCCTCCTACGAGAAGCGAGTTGAGACCATTTTAGTAGATCGCAAGACAAAGCTACCCAACGAAGCAGAGCAGACTAAGTACTTGGTGAAGTGGCAGAAGCTTCTCAAAACTGAAGCCAGTTGGGAGCCAGAAGATGTCCTCCGACATGAAGAGATAGCCATCAAAGCCGACCAGCAAGCGTCAACGAGGGCGTTGACAGTTTAAGTGGGGGAGAATATCACGAACGGTTGTCGCACACTTGCAGCAACTTCGTTCAACGAACTGTTCGTCGCTTGCCCATGCATGTACATATCCTTGGCAGCCTGTTTTGCCATGTTTTGATGTGTTTTCCCTGTAAAAATATAAGAAATAGTAGCTCGCAACGCTGCAGAACGATCGCTCGCTACATCTGCCCAAAAACCCACAAAACAGCTCCATTTTTGTGTGCCGCGGGCTGATTTCTGCAGCCCCCAGCCACCCCAATTTTGTCAGCCATCTCAGCACCTAGGAACCCCCCGGGTGGCACATGGCTGGATGGGTCTTCAGTATAGTGTCGGGCGTTGAACACTTTCACAAGTTTGCACGTCAACTTGACGAAAACTTGCCTTCGCGCCCGGCACTCGAGGAGTAGTTGTTTACGAACTTGTAGCTGCTCATTCACCCTTCTAAAGTCCTTGTTTTCCTCCTCTCTTTCTCTACTTTCCTGCACTCCAAGTGCTCATTCAATTGCTTGTAAAGCTTCCCTCTTCGCGAGACGTCGAGACTTGTCCGCCGCTCGTTTTCAAAACTAATCAACTTCTCTTTTTACAGGTCCTACGGGACCTGCATAAGGTTGCAGTTCGACTGACCCTTTGCAGACGCATATGTCGCAAGGGCACCTCAAGACTTAGGCAATCCAAGCTAAGTCTGATCGAAGTGGGCGCAAAGGTGATTTTTGACTTAGGCAACTCCAGCTAAGTCCATGTTTGCCGCAAGGGTGTCTCACCACTTAGACAATTCCAGCTAAGTCCATGACAACTCGGTATATATATAAAAAATTTTAAAAATGACAAAACACGCGGGGAACGCTTGGTTTCCGCGCGTGAACGTAGAGCCGACGTCACTCGATTTCCCCGAGTGACAAAAAGAAAAAAAAAGCACTCGATTTCTTCTACCGGGGAGAAAAAATCGCTTCTCCCCACGACGTCGCCACATTGGATCTCTAGGTTTTCTTTTTTCTTTTCCCTCTTCTTTCTTGTCCGTCACCAACCTCTTTCTTCTCCATTTCTTTCTTCTCTCTCACTGATCCGCCAGCAACGGACGGTCCGTGTATCGATCTACTAACGAACCGGAATGTACCGCTCGGTACAAACGGTGTTATTCAAAATTAAAATCCTTGATTATGGATACTATAATGTAAGCAACATCCAGAAGCAGTGATGGATATAATTTTTCTTTTTATCACATTTGGAGAAGTGTTAAGAATTGTATAATTCACTTAGCATTATACATGTGGAACCTTTTGGGCTTAATGAAATGTGGAACCTTTTATTTCGCGTGAAGACTAAAGTCCAAACAACACCTCTTCAGTACAGTGCCCACTAATTACTGTCTTAAATTCAACTAAGACATCAGATTCAATTTCTTATGAAAAGAATCTGTTATTAACGCAAATAAAGAAACTTAGAGCAGCAAACGATAGAAGACAAACTAATATAGATTAACAGCCAACAGATAACGCCACCCAACGCGTGGGTACGACATGACTAAACGGACAAAGCATGAAAATTACTCAAAGCTCAACCAATGTTTTCGACAAAGAAGCACAGCTACAAGCAGCAAGTTCATAATTATCCATTGGCTTAAATGGAAGACTATTAACTAAAAAGTTCATAAACAAAAAAAAAATCTATTAAAAGTGAGAACATATCCAACAAGAAGAATCTAATTTTATACTTCAAAAAAAAAAATCCCAGTCTCACTCATAAGAATAAAAATTACGACCACAGGCACTTCCACTGTTTCAAAAGTAAATCAAATCGACGCACCAGTAAAAAAAAAAAAAGAGCAACTTCGGAAAAAGCACAAAATCCCAAAGAAACCCTAAGCTCAGAAAAACGAGAAGCGAAAGGCCATACCTTCCTGGAGCTCCTCCCCAGTCGCCCGCTCTCCGAAAACCTGAGAAAACTTCCACTCAAGCGGCGGCGGCGGGGATGACCCCACCGGCGGGCCCGCGTCCTCGGCGCCGTTCCCCATACCACAATTCCGGCGGGATCGGGCCCCTACCCGCGCGACATCAGCGATCGGAGCAGGTGCAATTCGACTTGGGTTACTCCCATGAAGGTTTCCAGCAGTCGGAGAAGATGAGAACGGAGATTGACACGACGAAAGGGGGAGCAGAAGAAGCAAATCTTGGACCGAAAGAGGAGAAATCTTCTGCTATGTCGCCCTTCTCCTTTCGCCCTAATGAGGCGTAGTATGCCTTTCTTTTCAGCCCTTTAGGTGCTTCCCTCAACAGGTATCAATCATTTCAATGAACAACAGGCCCTCATTTTATTTGTCGTGGCTTAAAAGCTAAGCCCATGTTAGCTTTGGGCTTTCATGAATTGGGTTGGATTGTGATGTGTCTCTCACCCCTTCTCTCTCTCTCTCTCTCTCTCTCTCTCTCTCTCTCGAATTTTAAAAAATTAAAAAAATAGTGAAATATAGATGATATTATTTTTATTAAATTAGCAAAATATTTCAATTCAAGAACCTATAATTTTCACTCACGTAAGCATGAGATGTGATATAATTAATCAGAACTCACACATAGATGTCTCAAACGTCTAAATCGATCGATTATAAAACACAATTATGAATCCAAAGGACATCACATCATTGAATCTATAAGATATTCAAAAAGAAATATTTTTTAATATAATATAATCGAGCCTCCAAAAACACCTATGAAACATTCTAAACACTCTAAATTAGATATATTCGTTAAATTCCTTTTCGAGTTCTTTGTTGACTTAAAGCATTAAAGAGCCCTTAAGTAGGAATAAATGTTTGAGGCATTCAAATCTAGATAACGATAGCAGTCGAAAAATGAGCTAAAGCTTCCCGGAAGCAAATTCAATTAAGGAAACATGAACTGATCAATATTGAACTGTGATCAATCTGATAAGGCAAAAGAGAAGAACAGATCAAGCGAGTCCATGGATGCATGCTACCGCCTTATCTTTAAGAAAAGAACAGAACAATCTTCTTGTTGTTCAAGATCCTGAAACTGAAATTTAGAATAGGCTCTTCCAAAGATTAATTTTCATACACAGATTAAATTCTTGATCAAAGAAGATATCTTGTATACAGATTCCAGGAACATGAAGAAGTGGCACAACCTTCAGCAGATAGAGTTCAAGAAGATAGCTTGTACTGACAAGCTGTGAAAAGGCTTCAAGCAATTTCACTGGAATGAATTGACTGCAAAGATTCTGATGAGAAGCAGGCCACAACACAATGTAATTAAACCATTTCCATGTTCTTGTAAACTGTATGAATTCATCTGAAGCTTTTCCTCAAGCTCCCCTTCATGTTAGAGAGGAAGCAGATGTGCTCTTCCCTTTCTTTGAGCTTGATCTTTTTATGGAACTAATTGTTAGTTTGACAAGTCCCATATAGTTTCACATCTGGAAAATTAGATTGATTATCTCCTATTGCAACTATAAATAGGAGCCTTCATCTCAGAAGCAAGATGCACCATAGGCACCACAAGAAAAATCACTTTGAATTTAATTTTATTAAGTTCATATTAAATATTTTGGACTTTTCTTGTTTAGTAGTTTCAGATACTTTATGGCCTAGGAACAATTTCCTAAGGCATTTGTAATTGTCTCTTATATAAGAATTTTGCTCCTTCGTTCGTGGACGTAGGTCAATTGACCGAACCACGTAAATTCGGTATTCCTATTTTTTTATTCTTTTCTCTTTATTGTCTTTGTTGGGTTTTCAAAATTACCCTTTGGTAAAATTCCTGGGGCTAGCTCTAACAAACTGGTATCAGAGTCTGGTCTTGGGATCTTTTGGCAACGATGACAATAACAAAGATCGTTGTCGAGAAATTCGACAGAAATGTCAACTTCGGCATGTGACAGCTCAAGATGAAGACCATTTTGGTTCAAGACGGAGTTGATTTGGCACTACAGGGAGCTGAGAAAATTTCAGATGGTATGTCAGAGGAAGATTTTGTAGGTATGGATAAGAAGGCCTGATCTAGCATTATTCTAAATCTTTCTGACGAGGTTTTACGGGAGGTAGCTACAGAGACTATGGCTAAGAGCATGTAGGACAAGCTTAAAGCCTTGTATATGAAGAGGACAGTGGAGAACCGTCTTTACTTAAAACAGAGTTTATATATGCTTCAGATGACTGAAGGTATATCTATACTCTCACATCTTGATAAATTTGATTCCTTAGTTATGGATTTGGAGAATATAGATGCAAAGATTGATGATGAGGATAAGGCCCTGTTACTTTTGTGTTCTCTCCCCCAATCCTTTAAGTATTTCCGTGATACTATGATTTATAGAAAAGAAATAATTTCATATCAGGAAATTAAATCTGCATTAAAATCTAAGGAGCAGATTGATAGGGATATCACTGGGGAGAATAGAGGAAATCGGTAGAAGTGCAGTTATCGAAGTAGAACTAATAAAAGAGAATTTGACAGTAGTAGATCTAAATCTAGATCTAAATCCAGACATAGAAATTTGGAATACAAATATTGTCATAAAATGAGGCACATTAAGGCTGATTGCTTTAAATTAAAAAATAAATTAAAGCAAAAGAAAAAAATTGTTGAGAAAACTATTGAGTCCGCTGAAGCTAGTGTTGCAACTGATGAGAATTTTGAAAATATTTTCTTTGCTATTGATGACAGGACAAGGTCTAAAAATGAATGGATTTTAGATTCGGATTGTTCTTATCACATGTGTCCCAATAGGGATTTGTTTTCCACATATGAATCTTATAATTGTGAAATTATTTTGATGGGCAATAATGTTGCGTGTGATGTTATTGGTAAAGGCACAATCCGAATTAAAATGCACGATGGTATTGTGAGGACGCTCACTAATGTTAGACATGTTCCTGATTTAAAAAAGAATCTCATCTCTTTAGGCACCCTAGAGGCTCTTGGGTGTAAATACGCAGCTGAAGGTGGAGTTATGAAAGTTTCTAGAAATGCCCTTATTGTTATGAAGCTTGTAGGTCTGGTAGCTTATATATTTTGCAGGGAACTACTATCACAGGCTCAGTTGCAGTCTCGTCATCATTATTGTCTGATTCTGACATCACCAAATTATGGCATATGCGTTTGGGTCATATGAGCGAAAAAGGTTTGAGCATATTGAACAAAAGAGGTCTTCTTTGCGGACAGAGTACTGGGCCACTAGATTTTTGTGAACATTACATTTTTGGAAAGTAGAAAAGAGTTAGCTTCTATTCTCCGGTAGTTCACAAAATAAAAGGTACTCTTGACTATATTCATTCAGACCTTTGGGGTCCAGCTCGTCTTCAGTCTGAGGGTGGTGCCAGGTATATGTTGACTTTCATTGACGATTATTCCAGGAAAGTTTGGGTTTATTTTACGAGCATAAAAATGATGTTTTCTAACCTTTAAACAATGGAAGGCTTTGATTGAGAAGCAAACAATTAAGCAGTTAAGCGGTTATGGAATTTTGTGAAGATGACTTTGATGAATTCTGCAAAAATGAAGGAATTGTTCGATATCGCACTGTTAGGATGACACCTCAGCAAAATGGTGTGGCCGAACGTATGAACAGAACACTCTTAGAAAAAGCAAGGTGTATGATCTCAAATGCAGAGTTGACAAAAGACTTTTGGGCAGAGGCGATTAATATAGCCTGTTACATTGTCAATCGTGCTCCTTCTGCAGCACTTAATTTTAAAACTCTAGAGGAAGTTTGGTCAGGTACTCCTGCTGATTACTCTGATTTTAAAATCTTTGGGTGTCCAGCATACATGCATGTAAATGAAGGAAAATTAGAACCTCGAGCTAAAAAGTGTATTTTCCTTGGGTATGTACAGGGTGAAAGGATACAGATTATGGTGTCCTGATCCCAAATCCTCAAAATTTATAATCAGTAGAGATGTTACTTTTGATGAATTATCTATATTATCTTCTAAAGAGGAATCTATTAGTTGTACAAATGATAGTGCGCAGAAGCAGGTGGAGCTTGAGATTGGTAGTTCTGATTCTTTTCAGTCAAACTCTTCTACTCAGCGAATGCCAGTAGATGGTCCTGAGTCTACTGACAAAGATGTTCTAGAGGAAGAGCAATATTTCATAGTCAAAGATAGACCACGGAGAAATATTCGACCACCACAAAGATATGCAAATATGGTTGCATATGCTTTATCTGTTGCAGAAGAAACAGGTGGAGTTGCTGAGCCTACTACCTACTCAGATGCAATTTCTTGTGATGATTCCGCTAAGTGGTTGATTACGATGCTTACGAAGTCTCTTCCAGTTCACAAGTTCAAGCAGTGCTTAGACTTGGTTGGTATTCATTATTGATGATTGCCCGTTGGAGCTTTTGTGAAGAAGGTGGAGCAAGTTTTACTAATTGTTAATGTTGGGACATGTCAAGGTGGAGATTTGTTAGTTTGGCAAGTCCCATATAGTCCCACATCGGGAAAATCAGATTGGTTATCTCCTATTACAGCTATAAATATGGGCCTCCGTCTCAGAAGCAAGATGCACCACATGCACCACAAGAAAAGTCGCTTTTGATTTAATTTCATTAAGTCCATATTAAATATTTTAAATTTTTCTTGTTTAATAGTTTCATGTGCTTTATGGCTTAGGAATAATTTCCTAAGACATTTGTAATTGTCTCTTATATAAGAGTTTTGCTCCTTCTTCGTTCGTGGACGTAGGTCAATTGATCGAACCACGTAAATTCGGTATTCTTGTTTCTTTTATTTGTTTTTCTGTTTATTATCTTTGTTGGGTCGTCAAAATTACCCTTTCGTAAAATTACTGGGGCTAGCTCTAACACTAATGTATCAACTGAGATCAGCTTGAGGTTTTCTTTGTCCTTGTAGCTTTTTACTGTCAGAAATGAGATGCTGGTTTCTTCCGGAGGTAGGATAGTGTACACAGTTTCACGGGGTTGTTCTGATAGATGGCATGTGCTTGTTTTATATAAGCAACAAAGATTGACTTTGCATATTTGAGCTGCATTTGACTAGGGAATCTGAACTAGATGTCCTTTTCCATGGGAAATCTAATTCCAGGATATCTTCTTGTTCTACGATTTCTGTCATCCTGTTTCAGTCAATTTGATCTGCTTGAGAATTCAGGTATTTCATGCAGTACAAATAGCAGCCGTGTTGACACCATCTTGTAATTATCTTTTCTGAGAAATCTAATGATTTCTGCAAGTGATTTCATGCTTAAAAAAGAGAAGTAAAAGCAATAAGGTTCTGAACCACAAAGACTATGCTATTTTCTTAGAACCATGAATGTATGCTTTTGAAACAAGAGGGAATAAATCACAATCCATTATTTTCATCAGAGAATTGTCCATATTATATCTAAAAGGAAAAAAAAAAACCCCCACTAAAACATGGCTTAGGAGAGTCCTACAATTGTTCAGATTCTCAGAACAAGACTTATTGAGAACAGTGAGATGACTGCCCCATTTCTGTGTGTTTGTCATGATCTCAGATCATTGTTTTTGACATATATTTATGTTGCTTCTCTTGTAGTTGTAGGCAGGTTAGACCACTCCCCTTACCTAGCAAGGATCAAACCTTGAAATATTGGGAGATTTGAAAATTCAGAATGAAGATTCAACTGGGACTTGGATTTTGTAGGATATTGACCTAATGTTCATAATTATTTTAATGACCATAGCAAAGATTATAGAAGTCCTCTTTGATGTTGTGAATGTTATATTATGACAAATAAAAAGACCGTGGCCAGTGCATTCCACTACTTTTTATTTTTTGTTGAGCAACCAATATCTTTACCACAATATCAAGTGTGTTTTAGATTTTTTCATCATCATCTATCTCAATATCCCAACAAATTGTAATTATAACCATAGTATGTTAAAAATAAAGAACAAAACAAGATATGAACATAAATTTACTGTTTCATCGCTAAAAACATACTAGGGTTTCAAAGAGTGACCTTAGCCTTTTGGTCATCTTATTTTGCTCCAAAAGCTATCACAATTACATGTTTTTATGTCCAAGTTTGGAACCTTTCTTGTCCTTCTTTATTCCCTGTTTCTAAGCATCATGTGGGTTGCAACATGACATCATTTGCTAAAAAGAAGGGTAAGAATACAATGATATGATCTCTCAGTCAAATCTTCTAAACAACCAACAGCACATCTGTATCAGCCTAACCAAGATCATTATATTCAAATGCTTCATAAACTTGCATTCGATATGATAGCATGCAAATTCATTTCAACACCATGTTTATTATATCTTAAGCACTCAGAGATGCATACAAATCTCCAATCATGGTTTTGAAAAGTAAAGAAGGAAAAAAGAAAAAAAGTAACACATTAAGTGTCAAGACAGTGGAATTACAAGAAACTTTATTTCTTCTCAGAGAAATTTCGCCAAAATTAATGCCACACCTCCTATGAAAAACTATGGACACTTAAACAAATTGTATTTTGATTGGACCTGACACTAATGACCACCAGAAAGAGAAAAAAAGTTAGACTTGTAGGAGATAAATAGAAGCATCAGAAACTTGGTACAAAAAGATATTGGTCTGCAAGTATGGTAACCTTCTTCCTCACATATGTGCAAGCATCAGTCTATGGTGTTTGTTAGCGCACCAGTTGTTAAGGTAGCATGTGCCCACAGTCCATGGTATCAAAAATCTCTTCAGATGACAAATGAAGCGCTGCCTGGGCAGGATGGAGTTGGTGCACCTGGTCATCAGTTATTGTTGTGTTGGGATTTAGGAAGAGTAAGAGAGATCATGGGGACAGGTAGACCCATCTGAGCAAGCCTAGGAGAAAGTCTAATTTCACAGGATGGGCGAGGTGAGGGGATCGGGCCACTATTTCCGACAGAAGAGGGGGTGACCCTGGGTGAAAGGTTTACATGTTCAAGTGCCTTGAACTGTAGATCTACAGGGTAGTCCCTGACGCAGCTAATGCGAGGGCCAACACCGGTTGTCCATTTGCGCTGGATGTGATTGCCCAATTCAAATGTCGGCTTGATCTTGGTCTCATGGTATTCAAGCTTCTGAGCCTCTTCTGCCTCAGTTTTACTCTCATCTCTAGTCTTGAGCTTTATCGGATTCTCTGCTATCAAGATCATCTCGTCAATATCGGTTACTATGTCATTTCTGGGCTGACTGAGTGAGGAGTATTCATCATCTTGGTCAATCGAATATCTCTGGATAATGGAGCATAAATCAATCTAAATGTTAACAAAAATAAAGATTTGAGGGGATATTTTTATAAGTTTTTGCTTTAGTGATGAACCAGTGGAGATATATAGTATATTCTTTTCTCTTGAATTTGTTATTATCATCGAGATCTTTAACCAATTGCGCTCTTTTTATAATGGTATGGAATTCTATGCACTATTCATTACTCCTGGTTTCATATATACAAATAGGAGGGAATAGGGATCTACCTCGACGCCAGTTAGATTGACATTGTTGTCTTGAAGAAAGTTGATGAACTCCTTGAAGTTCTCTTCAGTTGGGAGGTAATGTCCACTATATGGCCATATACGCTGCAATAAAGGAATTCCAAATCTATTGAGCTAACATTTTCACTGACTAGAAATAGTATAATATTCACATCAAGCATTAAGAAATAATTATCTTTTACAAAATTAATAAACTTTTGCTAATTTTATTTGTTGAGATATACCTTTAGAATCCCTTCCTTTGCAATTAATCGCCCTGCAGCTGTTGTGGCTCCCCCAGCGAGAAAACTCGAGTGCTGAAACAAACCTTTTATTTTCTATTCATATAAAAAAGGAAAAGTATAGGATTAAATGTCACTTCAGAACTACAATCAAAATAAAGATTCTTAACGAAGCTGGAAGCCTATTAAGGAAGACCTACTAGGAAGGAGGGACCCAAGTGAACCAAAAACAGAGAAGACAAGAGAAACATAAAATTGATTGAACAAGGTTGATAATAGCAATCCGGCATAAGGAACTACAGACATAGTTCTGTAAGATGAAGATTGTAATACAAGGCCACATGTACGAAATATACCTGCCCAACATACAATGTCCTGGATGTGCTGAGAACAAATATCCACTTAGTACCATCAACACTGTTGACAGATATCCCACTTTGTTTATAGAAAAGTTTACCATCTTTGATGATGACTTCGTATGCCCGTCTTTCTTTCTGGTAAAAAAAAATTTGAGTCAAGTGGATATGTCATCGGAATTTAAGTATGAGATCGAAACTTTGTACACTATTATAGAGCATACCGGTCCAAGATATTTAATACACTGTTGCTGAAGCTTGATTCTAGGACAATTTTCTAGAATGACCTCTTTGCCATCTCCAACATCCAACCTGCAACTCCAAATTAAAAGATTAGCATTACAGTGTATTTAAATATGCATAATTGAGCTAAAATGGATGATACTGAGATATAATTACCAGTAAAAGAAAGGTTGTGTACTCTCGCTTTTGAACCAGACATCATAATATAGGTTTAGATTATGTCCATATCGATGTCGTGGATCAATCTGTAAAGCAAGATTTTCAAGATAAGAGGGCTGACGTGTTATCAAAGCACACAACTAATCTATCTTAAAATGAAAAGAAGTAGAGGAAGCACTATGTTCTTTTTATTCTACAATTCAATTTGCAAAGAGGTTAACGGGAACACAAGAATGACAAACATACAGCCTCAAGCCAGTGTTGAAGTGCCAGCTTCTGTGCCTTGTGATCTTTGGATAAACCCTTACCAACCTGCAGAAGAAGGTAATATGTTGGTTGCTACAGACAATACAGACTAGTTCTACAATAAAAATTATAGGAGTTTCAAACTAAGTCATGCACTCATGGATCAGCACGCACAGGTCTCAAATTCAAAACAATGACCACGATCATTACCTTGGCTGCCCTAGTCCGTGCCCTAGCCCAACGTGAAGCTGCTGTCTCTGGTTTTCCATCGGTGAAAAATGATATTGAACTGTGCTTAAGAGATGCAAAATCCAAAGCCTTCCACCTGTAGAAAAGATCAGTATTAGTCGAAAATGTCAAACAAACATGGTCAAAGTTCACGAGACAACAGTACAAGCTTTTCAATAAGGACAAAGACCTAGACACAAACCATAATTCCTCAATCACAACCGCACAATCTGCAAGATTTCTTCGAGTCCGGTAACTCTTGTACACCTTTTGGAGCTTAACGGCTGCTGCATCAAACTCATTCATTGGCCTTGGTGATAACAAGAAGCAATTTAATGTGTCCAAATTGGGAACTGCAACATTTTCTATGCTTCTCATAGATGAAGTTTCTTTCTTATAATCTTCCTTGTCCTGATCCTCAGATGAAGCAGCAGTTCCAAACTTACTATCAGTTGATTCCCAATCTTTGAAGCTTAGTGAAGCAGTCAAGGAACCAATGGAGGCCATTTTGGGTCCTGAATTATTTCTTTGGAAACCAGCTAACGAAATATTGCCACTCTTCTCAGAGCAGCCAGTAGACGTTGTTGGAATATCTGCAATTTGTTCTACCAAATTTGAGGACATGCTCCTCATAACTTCAATCCATGCTCCACGAGGCAATGAAAGAGATAAAACCATAATTATGAAGGGACAGTTAGTCTCCTGGCAAATATAGTAAAAAATCTAGCATTAGTAACTGTTACATGAATGATCATATAAAGTCGAAAGAATCTAAAATCTGGATGATAAAAAAGTTTCCTAGTCAGGAAGCCACAAAAAATGATGGAAAATAATGTTACTATAACACTATCATGTCAACCATACATTTCCACATGTTTCCCTCTACTAAAAGGCTATGTTTGCTATAAATTACACATACAAAGGAGATCAGCATTTTATCAGCTAACAATCGCAGCATGTGAAAACATAGTCTATCACTATATGGCTGCCGAACCTCACACAGAAGCAATTCATACTATGCAAAAGCTCAAGGTCAGTTCCATTCTAACATATCTAATAGATCTTGTATCTTTCATCGTGGCCAATTCCAAAATCCATCTCGGAACCCATATAACGCTTAACCACATAAAGCAGTAGGAACAAGTTGCAAATATGAACAGCCAGTTCAAATGACTCCAAGATCAATCATGCAAAACGGAACCACACTCCAAGCAAAATCAGAGCAGAACAAACCGAGAAAACAAATCAAATAGAGAGTTAACTCAAGAGCATTCGAATATTTATTTATAATTTTCTTTTGTCACTTTTTGGATTACTAATATTAATTGTCTCACCTCGTCTGACTAGACCATCTACCGGTCTCCTCAAAACATTTGCTAATAGAACCCAAAGAAGATCACAGGATGACACAAGAAAGACAAACAGAGCAAAAAAACATCAAATTTTTAGCAGGAAAAAAAGCTCCCAAATACAAATCAAACATAGAGTTAAATCAAGAGCGTTCAAATCTCTCTCTCTCTCATTGTCTCACCTCCGTCAACATGTCTTCTTAAAACATTGAGAACAATCGCTAACATAGCCCAAAGAAGATCACAGGATGACACAAGAAAGGCAAACAGAAAGAACAGAAAAATCAAATTTTTAGCAGAAAAAGAAGCTCCTTTCTTGCTACCTACGGATCCAAGAGGAGAAACCCAGCAACCTGAAGAGAAGAACCGCCCAAAGCAACAGACCACAACCTCCGATGGACCATCCTCTCCCCATTTTTATACACCCAAAGTCCGAATTAAGCCAGCCGGTCGTGAGGCAGTAAAGTCCTTTGGCCCCTTCAACTACGAAGTTCAGGAGGACTGGGGGTGTTTGTCTTCCAGGTGGGAAGACCGGGGGCGATGCCTCCCCACGAGGCCACGCCTTGGACCGTGCCAAGGTTTCCACTTTATGGTTCCACAGTCGAAGAGGCGGAGGGAGAGGAGGGTCAAACGCGACGAATTGAAGGCTTTATGGAGCACCCCCATGGCGGAGCAGTTCAACGTTGGATTTGTTGCGGCAGTCAAGACGATGGCTCGTGTCACCACCCCGAGAACTTGCAATTGTGACCTCCCTCTGAGAGATAGTGATCGGCTACCGCGGGCTTGATGGGACATAGTAAATTACTAATCTACCCCCCATAATTAAGTTAATTTTATATTAGGATTTAATGACAGCATTATCATCTCACCTTGTCACTCACTAACATGGAATTTTATTACATCATACACCAACAATTAATAAGCCTGTGAATTTTTTAATCATAGTTGAGATTGATAAAAAAAAAATGATATCCTTAATTAACTTTAAAATATTTATTTTTTTTATTAAAATTTATTTTAGCTCTCATCTTACCACCACTAGTAGTAGTCGTTTTATCAACTTAAGTAATTTTCTTTATTTTATCCTTTATCTTATTCCTCTTTAACATTTTCATCTCTATAGTATTACATATATATATATATATACTTTTTTAAATATCAGATGTATAAAACATTATTGTCCTAACAAGTATTGATACTCCTTATAATCATACTAGTAAAATAATTATATTATATATGTAATTATATATTCTTTTTAAAAATATTACTTTGATGGTATGAGAGTTGACAAAGTCAATGATAAAATAAAATAATAATTTTATGACTGTAGTACGATTGTTCATATTAGAGACATTCCATGTCATTCAATGAGTTACGATGTTGGTGATGGGTGAAACAATCAACCACGCCACCATCTTATCAAGAAGACTACAAGTAGGTAAATTATTTGACTATGTCACATTTCTTTAGTAGACTTTTGGTGTCTGTGAAGTCTCCATCGTGATTTTGACTTAGATTTTCGTCAACCAGAAAACCTTGTCCTTCGCCTTCTCATGTATGAGCTCAAACAAGGATGCAATAGAACAACTATTCCTTCCTCCAATTTGTATCATTGCTTTTCTTGGAAATAGTGCTTGACCTGATCATTTGTTGCGATCGTCAGAGGGCTATTCCTTCATCAAATCTCTCCAAAGTTTGTCAAAAGGCTATGAGTTTATACGATGCAAGGTTGGGAGAAGACTTCCATGGCTCAAGGGTTTGAAAAGCCAATCTAGATGAAGTTTATGGATATCTTCTCTTTCATTTCTCATATTAATTATTTCTTCTCCTATAACTACATGTGTTTTGGCCCCCTAAGCAAGTTTTTCTCATTTTATTTTCTAGCAAAACTACACCTAATTGTTCTTATCTATATCAGTGACTCGACATATTCATCCTACCCTAAATAATGGATACCATAATCTAAAACAAATCATAGGAAATAAGCAATCACTGAAAAAAAGGCTCTCGAAAAATTTTTAGCTATTTTTATCTTTATTTTGACTAGTAGTCAAAGTTTTGAATTGGTGTGCCATTAATTTCATGGGAATAGGGTATAATAAGCTGCCAAGAAAGAATGGCAGTTATGTCTTGAGGAGCCGAGAGAGGATACCAGCCGTCGTATCAAACAATAAGATAGAGAATGTGAGGACACAAAAAAAAAAGAGAGGACGATGATTATGATGTGAAGTGACAAGAGACAATTGAAGTCAAAATTTTGCGTTGACCCTTCTTCAAATATAATGCTTTGCATTTAAGAAGCATTATGTTTAATAAGGATCTTTTAATAGATTCTTCAACTCTGGTATCCTTGATTTATGAGTTTTTGTTGTTCATCATATATTTCCCAACTGTTATAATTTTGTCCAACCAATGTATTGCGCGCATTCATGTTAAACCAACCTAAATTTAAGATTAATATAATGAAATTGAATATTAGGACTTTCCAACTTAGTAAAAATTAATTTTGGATAGCAACAATAACTATCCTTTTGGAACAATAATCTTTCAAGTTTGTAAACGACCCTACTATGTAAAGAAATGCCTCATATTATATTTTGTTTTTAATTATGTTAATTAATTCAGCTTTACTGTTTGATTCATGAAAAGAATTAAGTCAAATTTCTACCGGAAGGATAATAAGGTTTAATTTTAAGTGATACTGAGATTTTATTTTATAAATATTAATTATTGGTCTTTATTTTTTCTAAAATATTAATTTTATCCTTCTATAAGTTAATTACATGTTACCCTTTGTAGTTAAACTTTTTTAATATCATAATCCATAGACTTAAAAAATTTATATTGAAATTTTTATAATTATAAAAGTGAAATATGTATATTTATTTACCTTAACATTGTTAATTTCATTGATAAAAATATAAAAATAATTGATAAAAAAATAATTTTAATGTTCCAATTAGTGGTGGTGGTTGACAGAATCGTTGTGGGTCACGGATGGCTTTTATGGATGAGTTGCATCTGCATTGATACTAACGCAATTATCGAGCGATGAAATGATCGTTCACTACATCGGGATCGATAGTTACCGAGAGAC
Organism: Musa troglodytarum; assembly: GCA_023547065.1. Classification (NCBI taxonomy): domain Eukaryota; kingdom Viridiplantae; phylum Streptophyta; class Magnoliopsida; order Zingiberales; family Musaceae; genus Musa; species Musa troglodytarum. The sequence goes on along the minus strand of CP097508.1, from coordinate 7,019,000 downwards.
TCTGCTCTACATCTACGTTGATGTTGTTGTAATTACCAAGTAATGAAAGGGTCGCTTACTACATCAACGTCGACGTAATTGTCGAGCTATTCTTTCATTGCTTGACAATTACATTGAGAGCAATCATTATCTCTCATCGTCATTTTCCTCATCAACAATAATCACTTGTCACTCTTAATAACATCATCATCCATCATCATCAACGAAAATGATTGAAATTATATTTTTTCCTTATTATTTTTATGTTTTTATCGGTAAAATCAATGACTAAATGAAGCTGGTCTATAATTAACCCTCACTTTACTTCTTTCAACATGCATTAGTTTCCTTAATCAATCTAGAATGTAAGCATCAAAGTAATTGCACCATCTAATGCTACCAAAATGGCGTCCGAGGGTTGACTCGGTGTCCACATCTGTTTTGGATCTCTCACGCTCTCTCTCCTGTGGACTTGCTGTGCCCCCGGAAAACCGGCTCCTTCGTCTCGGAAGACCAACCCGCAAAGTCTGCATGAGAGCAGCTCGTGTTCTTCCCCTTGAAAGCATCACACTTGTCGACATCACTGCTCATGTAAATGGGCACACAAAGTCTCTTTCACAGAGCACAGGGGGAGAACAGACTTGTTCTTCTTCGGTACTTGGTCAAAGAGTAAAAGCTGACGTTTCTATTAGGCTGCCTTTCGGGATGAGCGAGAATGGAAGTCAAAGCTGACACGTCGAACGGACGACTTCCGGCAATGGGCAAGTTCTTTTATGTTCGGTCAACACGCTTGCAAAAATGATATATATATATGTATGAATTCCTTTCCCCGTGTTCCATTTAAGATTGACTACTTGTATTGTTTGGAAACCAGTAAGCATTAAAACTTGGACCAACACATACACACAAGAAGAGGCAGAATTGATTGCAATGTTGGCTCATCCAAATCTTAGATTCCCAATCAAGACTCAGTATCATGAAGCAAGTTAGTAAAGGTGTCAGTACTGTTAAGTTGCAACCCCGCAACCAGTGAAGCATTTGCGATACATCACAAATATAATGGAAGATGCAAAATTCATATGAATAGCAAGTTCAGGAAATGGATTAGCTTGTGCTAAATACACTTTTGTTTGCTGTTCTGTGGTACATTATATGGGATTTCCTAGAAGAAACACCAGTAATCTTTGTTCAAAGAAGAAACCATATGTATAAAATGTAAGTATGCAGAAACCCAACCAGCCGAAAGAATGTACAATAATTCGAGAAATGAACAATTCGTGACCGATATTGGTTACAGTGATACAAAGGCTTGCGTAAAAGAGTCGGAAGACGAGAAAGAATTGCTGACTAATAACACACGATCAAGAAAAAGGGCATGAATCCTTTGTATTTCCTTGCATATCAAACCTGTACAAAGAAGGATACATGTCATATGTTAATCACAAAGTGCAACCGGGTAAATTGTTACTAACAAAACGTACCTGGAGAACTAACGGAGTTCCTCATGATAGATAAAATCATTTTCCTCTTCAAAGATAGCACTATAAAATACATAAGGGTTATCAATCATCTCTTGCAAACTTAAGTGCCCATCTTTGTTTGTGTCTGCCTGCAGTTGCCAAATATTATTCAGTTACCATAAGTTGAGCAGCTAGAGTATATTCAAAAAATTTAAAACAAAAGCAGAAAAGCCTGGATTGGTCAAGAAAGCTTGCATATATCAAAACTAGATAACCTATAACAAAATAATTATTGTACTCAAACCAGAAAGAGAGATAGTTTGCAGAAGATGACTCAGAAACACCCACAAACAACTGTAAGCCCTCCTTTTCAGATTGAAGAAGAGGTTGGCAGGGATACCGGCGTATAGAGAAAACAAGTCATGTTGTCTAAGACCATAAAACAATAAGGTCAAATAATAATCTTAAGCACATGAAATAAATGATGTGAAATGAGACAAACCCACCATCTGCATGAGACAACAGGTGTGCATAATAAATGAAAAGATAAAAGGTACTCCTTTGTACTTTTTTTTTTCTTTCTAGAATAGACTGAACAATGACACAATGGATTATACATTCTTCACCCCTGTTCCAGTCATTCAAAAACAAGCACCTCAGTGGTTGCAGTCAGCAAACAGCAGCATATCCACCAATTTAACACCATATAGAAGAAGAGTAGAAAAAAAAGTGCAAGATAACAACCGCAGAGTGATGGTATGAGAAAACATGAGGTCGACACATTGTAAGAAATCCATGACAAACCATGGAAGTTTCTGAAACACCAACACTAGGAAAAGAAAAAGGAGCAATCAAGCTATGCAGACACCAGATGCACATACAAGTTCAAAACCCTTCTCTACAATTTAATCTTTTCCGCAAATACAATGCCTACAGAAACCACAGACCCGGACATAGGATCTATGGAAATGAACCTTTTTTTAATAATGTTTTCCAATTAAAGAATTCTTTTCTTCATTTCTAGGAAATGAAGTATTGTATCCACCAGGGTCAAATACCATCAATTTATTTCATAAAAATCTTCAAATTTTGGAGCATTTTTAGTCCAGAGCATTAAGCAACCATACCTGGGAAAGCACATAAGCTGCTTGTTGTTTTGCATAGTAATGCTCTGATGGATGAAGATCATGAATGACAGGTTTTAGTTCATCTGCTGACAGAAAACTGAAAAAGGAACTTGCTAAGACTGAGGATACAAAATAAGCTACATGCCTTCATACTATTTCAACATTGCTCATTTATTAAGACATACCCATTGTTGTCCAAGTCGAGTTGTGCGAATAATTTTTTAGCTGGTATCTCATTTGAAGTATCTGTCTCATGAGTTGAACTATAAACTTCATCATAATTTCTGATCAAGTGAAACAAGCCAGTTAAGTATTCTTCAAAGTTGAGTTTTCCATCTTTGTCTGTATCTCTTTCCCTGAGAAAGAAAGAGTGAACCATGTAAAGATTATGCCAACTACTACCAATAGTTAGAATGACAAAAAGATATCTAAATTTTCCATGAGTAATATGGTAAGGTTTCTCCTTTGCAACCTACATGTCCAGGGTCAAGCTGTCAAAACAACCCCCTGCTTGTAAAGACAAGGCTGCCTTTCCCGATCCTCCTCATTGATGGGACCCCTTTTAGTGATTAGTGTGAAAACTGATAAAAGTCAAACTTGTTTTACAGATTGATGGTGCATCTTCTAGATGCAATAAGTCGCATAAAAGGTCTACTAGCACAATACTTTGAGAAAAACCCATTAGGAAATTTCACAACAGATTTATGTTATCGCCTCAAAAGACCAGGAAGTATTGTCTGAAGTTGAACAGTTATGACAGAAGCTAAGCTCATGCTTGAGGAATGATACACATAAAAGCTTTAGTTTATATTGCATGTCTTCAAGTATACTTGTACAGCTGCATTTACTGGTAAACAGTTGCTTCTATCAACTTGAGAAGGTAAAAAGAGCTAGAAAGAGATCACAAATAACAGAGATGCATTTTCCACCTGCCCCAGCCTAATAAAAATTGTACATTAATTGGGATACTGTAATTTATGTATGTTCAATATTTTGTAACAGTCAAGCCTAAGCATATTTGGGACTTCGGCATGCACTGGTACTGCAGCTGCATAACTACCTTTGTTACGGATGCAAGATGAAGGTCTCATAAATACCCTTATGAATTTTATATCATGATCCATGAAAAAAAGTAAACATAGATAAGCTCTAGCACCTTATCTCTTCTTGACACAACCACTCAATCAGCTTTGGATTACTTGTGTCAGCCGGATGAAGAAAGCTGCAGAATCAATTAAAAGAGCATCAGTGTGAAAATGTAAGAGATGATAAGCAGAGACAAAAAAGATATCAGAGAACATACTCATTGAACTCTGTCAAATTGAGAAGGCTGTCACCATCCATGTCCGAAGCATTGAAGTGGTCCTCTTTCCACCAACCAAATTTATCATCAGTTTTATTATCTGCGAAAGATTTTAAGGCAGCAAATAAGGAACACTATAATATTCAACTCTCTCAGGACATATCCTTCATGTGCACTGCTGAGCTCATGTAAGTGTGTTAGCTGTCAAATTTGTGGCTAATGATCAAGTATAATTTGAATCAAATACCCATTGATTTCCATGTGCTGCGTGCATTTCCAATCTCAGCAAACAAAATGAAGTACATATTCATAAATGTCATACTTTGAGATACATTAAAACTTGATATAATAAAAATTAAAATTTGAATTTTTCCAATGCTGTCTGAGAATGGACAATTTGAAGTATATATTCATAAATAAGTCTACAAGTTCTATCATACCCTGAATCAGCCCAAGCTCCTTTTATCCTGAAGGAGATTATTATTAAAAGATCTCATGTTATCTTTCCCAACAGATCAATATCCATTATGGAACTTGTACCTTTCATAAAGGTAATGATACACATTACCACAAGTTAACGTAAAATTTAGTACCATTCAGCATAAACAAGATACCATGGCTGATTCAGAAGCATGACAGAACTTATAGACTTACTCTCCGCATCATCTAATAGTAGAGGGGAAAGAGGAATCTCACGTCAAGGAATTGAAGTGACAGGTAACCAACATAGAAAACCGATGAAATCCTAGAAACAATGTGGTTTTACACAACAATTTCTTTATCTTGATAGCTTTTCCTCTCGAATATCAACTTTAATTTTGATTTATTATGAGTTCCCAAACATTGGTAGCATGGAAAACCAATTTTCAGCAAAAGAAGAGATTGTTAGTCTATGTTTACTATTACTGTCAACATCTGCCACCCAGTTGTTCTCTTTTACTCCCAGTACATGGATCAACTCACTCTGTAAAGTAAAAGTAACCAACCAGACTACAGTAAACTCTTTAGCATTGCATTCACCGATGGCATCATCTATTAGATAGACTTATTTTCCTTTATTTTCCTATTCTGTAATATCATTCCTTCGTCCTGTTTATCACTTGTACAGTTTGAAACGAGGATAACATTTATGCCACAGATCCTTCAAATTTTAAAATGGAAGGACTTTTGTGATAATTAGTTAATGTCTTGATCAACACTCAAATATGATGTTCTTAGCCGTCCATTCGTTTCTCTCTATCCATAGTCCAAACCTCAGATCAAACTTCATGCGATCCTCAAAACACGACGCGGAGCAAAGCATGATTAAGCAACAAGTCAACAACCAATGATCGCCCAAAGAATCTCACTTTCCTCAAATTAGGGCATACAATCAATAAAAAGAAGTTTGCACGAATCAGAAGAAATCAGAGATCGGCCAGAAAAGATGAATCTTTACTAACCAATCAATCGACGCACCCAACTTGGCGGCTCGTACTCCTGGAACGAGATGAACCCATCACGATTCTTGTCATGGAGCTTCATGTCCCGCCGTGTCCGGTGCATCACCTCCTTCTCCGACTGCTTCAGGTTCCACTCGGCAAGTTCCTCGGAGGTGAGGAACCCGTCCGCGGGGCCGACGTCGATCTTGGGGAAGAGCAGCGAGATGCGGTGGGAGACGTTGAACCGTCCCTCGTCGTTGATGTAGTCCTCGGCATCCATGAAGCCCTCCCACTCCGGCTGGGCCTCCGCGGGCGGGGCGCCAACAATGGAGGGGAAATGGGCCCTCTCCCACTCGCGGTCGTTGCGGCGGAGCTCGATTTCGGCGATGATGGGGTCGAAGGGGATGCGGTGGTTGCCGGGGGACGGGGTGCCGCCGGCTGGGCGGAGCTTGAGGCGGCGGTGGGATACGTTGGGACGGCTCGGGCCGAGGGAGAGGAGGAAGAGGATCAATAGTGCTAGGGTTACATACGTCACCACCACGGGCGCGGAGGACTTCCCCATGCCGCCTCCTCCTCCTTGCTCACCTCCCCCGCTCGCGCTATTTCTGTCGTGAGGCGGTCGACGAAGGTCGAGTCGAGTCGAGGGTTGCAAACGACGTCGGCTCTTCTCTTGTATCGAAAAATACTTCTCTACCTGTTCAAACGCCACTCTTTGTCATACCCGATGGGCCCACTATAATCGCTGGTCACAGCACATCGAAGTGTCGATGTCGGTGGAAACAAATATGGTAGCCGGAGATCGATCAGATGACGCTCAACGTCGGACGACGGCTTAGGCTCGGATGAAGGATCTTCTCCAAGTTTTGTACCACTCTTAACCGATCGAACGGTACAAATGCAAAAAAGGTTGTTGAACTCCCAGATATGAAGGAATTGAAGAATGATTTTAAAAGTTAAATTGGAGAGGATCTCTCTGCCCTGTGGAGACAGGCGCCAGGACAAAGTTTTAAATCTGATGTGTCTGTGGGCTTTTGTGAGGGAACTAAGATCTGATATGCACTAAGATGGAAGAAGATCATAACTTTTTTGGATATCTTTATTTAAGTCATTTAGATAAAATGTTCATATTTTCATAACTTTCTTATAATTATTTTATCTAATAACCTAAAATACTCCCCGTTACCTATTTTTTTCCTTGCTTTTTTTTCCCCCAACCAATAGGGTGAACTGATCCAATTATAATATTTTTATATATTTTATTATAATATTTTTATACTACATTATCATGTTTTCATAGTATTGTTGAAATTATATACAATGTGTAATAGTATTTTTATTCTGTGCTATTGTATTTTTTAGTATTATTAAAAATATTATAATATATATAAATATATTTATAAATATAATTTTATAAAATTTATCATTTTATTGTTATAATATTTTTATTCTATATTAAAATATTTTTGATATTATTAAAAATATATAAAAATATTATAATTGGATTGATTCACCCTAGAAAGAATATATATATATATATATATATATATATATATATATATATATATATATATATATATATATATATATATATATAACGGTGCTTCTATTGGGTCAATTCATCCTAGGAAGGAAAAAAAAGATATTTTAAATATTAGATTAAAAAATATTATTTTTGAATTATAAAATTGAGGGGTGCTTTAAAAAAAATTTAAAAAATAGATTTTCTTTTCAAAAATTCATCCTCAGTTTTGATAAAACTTTAGATAATTTAGGTATTTAAATAGTCATATGCCTATGTCAAGAAAATGATCGTCGACATTTAAGTTAACCTAATGTTGTCCAAGTTCAAAGGTATAGAAGTATCCAAAGTGGCTTAGAGGTAGTTTAAAGTGGAGGTGTTTAGCTCTTAAGACATTGTCTATATTAAGACTAACGTCGAGAGAAGTTTCTTAAACCAATCTCTTCAACCCTCAACTTAATAAATAAGATCTCTAATGAGTATGGATTTTTTTTGGAAAGCAAAACCCTGATGTAGCACTAGATATTACCTTTTATACTTGGTCTTGGAGAGGGCAACCTATAATTATTCCAACGTCCTCTTCTTGACGTTCTGTCCACATGGATGGCAGGGGAGAGATAATCTTAAATGGTTTGCCTTAGACTTTTGTCAATGCAGGTAGACGTATAGAGGGTGACTTAGACCTTTTTCCTTCCACGACAGCTCCTACATTGTGCTTATGTATTGGATGATGGTTGACTGTTAATATATTCCCTATCAATTATTTCACCCCCACCACCACCACCCCCTCTTAAAGCATGTTTCAGGGTTTTTGTTAGATGGGTTTGAAGTGTGATGTTCAGTTCATTAAATACGAGAGTATTTAGGATCTCCTCTCGCGGATTGGGTTTTCTTGACAAATATCTCGTGCGATTATGGAGGTCGGGTATCCCAACCTCCTCATATCGAGCAGAGGTAGGGATCGGGGGTCCTAACCTCCATGCCTTACATGATTGTGGGGGTTAGGCATCCTGGCTACAATGCCTCACATGATAGTGGAGGTCGAGCATCTGATCTCCACACCTTAGGTGAAGGTGGAAGTCGAGCATCCGACCTCATGCGAAAGCGAGGGCCGGACTTCTTGACCACTGCGCCTTAGGCGGGGATAGAGGCTCGACCTCCTTGCCTCTCGCTAAGGCGATTGAGCTTTTTGTCCTCCATGCCCCTTAGGGTGATGAGGGTCAAGTTTCTCGACTCACACACCTTGGGCTTCTCTGACTCATGGCTTATGTAGTGATAAGTTTCTTTTAATATAGATCTAATTTTTTCGACTCACATGCCTTGGGTACATTTTGTTTTATGCTTTCGTCACGACAAATTTATTCTCATGTGGGATGAGTTTCTTCGACTCACATATCTTGGACACATTCAACTTGTGTTTCCGCTATAGTAGATTTTTTTCTCACGTGGGGTAGGATTTCTTCGCTTACGTGTCTCGAGTATATTTTGCCTTATGCTTCCACCATAGCAGATTTTTTCTCACATGATATGAGTTTTCATGACTCATACATCTTGAGCACATTTGGCCCATGTCTTCGCCATGGCGAATTTCTTTTCATGTGTGCCAAATTTTTCTGACTCGTGCATTTTGGGCACATTCGACCTATGCTTTCATATAAGTTTTTTCTCATGCGAGTTAGATTTTTCTAATTCATATGTCTCAGGCATATTTGACCTATGTCTCCACCATGATGAATTTCTTTTCACGTAAGTCATGTTTTTTTGACTTACGTGTCTTAGGCATATCCAACCTGTGCCTCTATTATGATAGATTTCTTCTCACATTAGTCAGGTTTTTATGACTAACGCATCTCAAGCATATTCGGCATGTGCCTCCATCATGACGATTTTTTTCTTATATAGATTGAGTTTTTTTTACTCATGCATCTCGAGCATATTTGGCTTATGCCTCCACTATGATAGATTTCTTTTCACATGAGTCGAATTTTTTTGACTCACATGTCTTGGGCACTTTTCGCCCTTCACTTTTGTCGTGATAAATTTCTCTTTGTGTAAGTCGAATTTTTTGACGCACATGCTTTAGGCACATTTCACTTTGCACCACTATCATGATGGATTTCTCTTAGTGCAAGTCAGGTTTTCTCGACTCATACATCTCAATCATATTTTACCTTGCGCCTCTCCACTATGATAAATTTCTCATAGTGCGGGTTAGATTTTCTTGACTCATACACTTCAAGTACATTTCACCCTGTACTTTTGTTATAGTGGATTTTTTTGGCACAACTTGAATTTTTCTGACTCATATGCCTTGGGTATATTTTGCCCTATACCTCTATTGTGATAGATTTCTCATGGTGTGGGTTAGATTTTCTTAACTTGCACACCTCGAGCATTTTTTTTTTAACTCACATGGCAAATTTCTCTCAGTGTAGGTCTGGTTTCCTTCATACATGCCTTAGGTATATTTCATCCTAGGTCTCCGTCATAGCGATTTTCTTTTAATGTGAGTCGGGTTTTCTCGACTCACATGCCTTGGGCATATTTTGCCCTATGCCTCCATCGTGGTATATTTCTCTTAGTATGAGTCAGGTTTTTCTGACTCACACATCTTGAGTACATTTCACCCTTCTCCTTTGTCATGGTAGATTTTAGGTTCTCTCTCTGCTCTCTACTGTGGTGGCTTTCGGATCCGCCTATCATGGTGGATTTCAAGTCTTCTCTACATCATTGTGGATTTTTGATCTTGCCATCATGTTGGGCTTCATGTTCTCCTTCCATCATGGTAGATTTCAAGTCCTTTTTTCATTGTGGTGGATTTGGATCCTCCCATCATGGTAGTCTTCAAGTCCTCCCTTCATCGTGATGAATTTTTTCTTTTACAAGATGGGTTTTCCCGACTAATGTGCCTTGGCACATTCAGCCTGTGCCTTCATCGTGGTGGATTTCTTCTCATGTGAGTGGGATTTTCTTGACTCATGCATCTCAGACACATTTGGATTATGCCTTTGTTATGGTGGATTTCTTCTCACACAAGTTAGATTTTTTTGACTTATACATCTCGGGCATATTTGGCATACATCTCCGTCGTAGTAAATTTCTTCTTGCGTTGGTCGGGTTTTCCTAACTCACGCGTCTCAGGCATATTCAGCCTTTGCCTCCATCGTGGTAGATTTCTCTCCTTTCATCTATCATGGTGGGCTTCGGGTCCTTCCTCTACCATAGTGGATTTTGAGTCCTCATTTTGTCATGGCAGGCTTCGAGCCATTTCTCCGTGATGTGCAGGTTTATAGTTCCGAGAGGGGAGATGAAATTGCTAGTGAACCCATCAATGAAGATGTCATAGGGGTAAGATCATTAGCTAGGAGAATATCAACAAAATAGAGAATATCAACAAAGCTACCTATGCGATAATCTTTAGTGTTGTGACCATAATCATGGTCAAAATGGTAGTACTTGGATTTGTTCCTCCTCCCCAATGATGTCTTTATCAGTTAAGACTCTTTTAAGAACCATTTTTTTATCTATAAAAAGACTTATTTTCTAGGCATGTTTAAGGAAGTCAACTTGGACCTCGAGTAAGGCAACTCGAGTCGATCATTTTTTTCTTTACTGTGGTGATCTCAAGGTTAGGACTAATGGTAGTCACTCATGTCTAGCCTTTTGAACGTCTCTTCACTCTTACTCGAGATAATTGCCTTCATGATAATGTATTAGTTGGGCCTCTGGAGCACCTCGAGCATTGTCACCAGTGGCCTCTCCACCGATGACCAGAAAAAGTGAAAAGCCTTGCACCCAATCATAAAGGTCTATACTACAAATGATGGATGAGCTTCTTGTACGTCTTGAATCTCATTAAAAAATCGAGCAATGAAGTTAGAAAAAGTGTCTTTTCCTCCCCTTTACTTGAGTTTGAGAACCATTATCATCGATGTCCTTGGGTGTACATTATTGATGAAGTAGAGCTGAAACTCCTTTGCTAGTTGAGCAAAGGAGTCGATCGAGAGAGGCTTCAAGCAAATGTATCATTCTTATGTTAAGCCTATTAATATTGAAAGAAAAGTACAACATATCAAGGCATCTGATGTGTCATACAATGACATTTGGGTATAAAAGGCGATAGTGTACTTTATTGGGTCAATACTACTCCCAAAGGCCTCTAGCGATGGGAGGTGGAAGTTCATCAAGATTGGCTCCTCCTAGATTTTATGAGTGAATGGGGACTAACCCAAGTGATGGGGAATAAAAAAGGTAACAAACAAGGAAGAACTTTTATATATGAACAAATATTAGTAGATCATAACACACAGCAGAATTAAACGGAAATCACAATCAAATAGAACATCAAGATTTACGTGAAAAATCCCTTCAACGTGAAGGGTAAAAACCACGGGGTAATCAGAGAAAATCCACTATAGAAATAATGAATGTACAATTCTCGAATCTCTTGCCCAAAACCTAAGCAACAATCACAAGAGAATAACTGAGACACAAGGATCATATCACTATGCACAATATCCAAAACCTTCCTAAGCAATCACAGTTAAAATTCACTGTAGATCTGATCTAACCTGAGATGAGGAACTATTTGGATGAATGAGAATAATTTTTACGTTTTTCTTGTCTTATTCCCTTTCTTTTTCTCTTATTTTTCTGCCCTTTTCTCCTCTCTTTGAATCCCCTTTACTACTACGAAGTTTCTGTCCTTTGCTGTAGTTTTCTCCTCTAATTTTCACAACCACAATTAGCCCATATTTAAACTAGTGTTTAGGTTAAGATAGGATTTAGGAGGAAAGAGATAAAATGTGGGCTGAATTTGGGTTGTCAGCCCAACAACCTCCCCCTTCAGCCCATAAGGGAGGCTGTCCCATGACTCCTCAGTATAAATCCATACTGACCAACTGTCGGCACATCTCCTGCCTCTCTTTTGGTAAGGTCTTTCTCAGTATGTCTGCTCCATTATCATCTGTATGAATTTTCTGAAGTTGCAACTGCTTCTCTTCAAGTATATTTCGAATCCAGTGATATCTGACATCTATATGCTTTGACTTAGAATGAAAAGTTAGGTTCTTACATAAATAGATGATACTTTGGCTGTCATAATACATCACATAGTTTTTCTATTTCAATCCCAATTCTTATAAGAATTCTTTCATCTATAACATTTCTTTGCAAACCTCTGTAGCAGCAATATATTCTGCCTCTATAGTGGAGAGAGCAATACACCTTTGCAATCTGGATTGCCATGACACAGCTCCCTCGGTAAAAGTAAGCATAAAACCTGATGTGGATTTCCTTGTATCAATATCTCTAGCCATATCTATATCTGTGTAACCCGTTAGCACAGGTGGTCCACCTCCAAAGCTTAAACAAACCTTAGAGCTTCCTCTGAGATATCTCAAGATCCACTTCACTGCTGCCCAGTGCTCTTTGCCTGGATTTACAAAAAATCTGCTAGTAACACCCATTGTATATGCGATGTCCAGCCTCATACATACCATTGCATACATTAAACTTCCAACTACTGAAGCATAAGGAACCTTTTGCATTTTCTCATTCTCCTTATCACTTAACGGACTCTGTTCTGAGCACAATTTAAAGTGACCTAAAAGAGGAGAACCAACTGGCTTTGCATTACTCATACTGAACTTTTCTAATACCTTCTCGATATACTTCTTCTGTGACAACCAAATCTTCCTTTTTTCTTGTCACGAGAAATCTGCATGCCCAGTATTTGCTTTGCTGGCCTCATGTCCTTCATTGCAAAGGACTCACTCAGTTCCTTCTTCAACCTGTCAATTATATACATATCTTTCCTAAGGATAAGTATATCATCAACATAAAGTAAGATAATAATAAAATCCTCACCAAACCATTTGATGTACACACAATGATCTGAAGTCATTCTTTTGTATCCATTTTCAATCATAAATGAATCACACTTTTTGTACCACTGTCTTAGAGCTTGCTTTAATCCATACAAATTCTTTCTTAACTTGTAGACAAGATTTTCTTTATCTTTGACTTTGAAACCTTTTGGTTGCTCTATATAAATTTTTTTCTCCAAATCACCATGAAGGAAAGCTATCTTCACATCTAACTGCTCCACCTCTAAGTCCTGGCTAGCAGTAATACCTAGAGCAACACGAATAGAAGACATTTTAACAATAGGAGAAAAAATATCTTCAAAGTCAATACCTTTCTTTTGACTAAAGCCTTTCACAATCAATCTGGTTTTGTACTTTGGTTGAGAACAATATTCTTGAGTCTTCAACCTGAAAACCCACTTGTTCTTCAAGACCTTTATTCCCTGTGGAAGTTGCACTAAATCATATGTACGATTCTTCTGTAGGAGCATCCATCTCTTCTTGTATAGCAACTAGCCATATTTTTTTCTACTCACTTTCAACTGCTTCTTGGTAACTCTTTGGTTCACCTGCATCAGTAAGCATCACATACTCATCTGCAGAGTATCTTATGGAATGCTAACGTTATCTAGAAGATCTTCTCAACTGAGGTTCTGCGGGAAGTTGCTCCTCAACTTCTTTTTGCTCAACATGTCCTGTAGATAGATTAACATATAGTTCTACACCATCTTCTTGCACATCTTCCTCATCACCTTGATATGCTAGAGGAATAATTGGGTCACAATCTACTAATCCTTCTACAGAAGTCTTGGATGGTGCCTCCTTCAAATCCTCAAGGGTTTGATCCTCAAAGAAGACCACATCTCTGTTTTTAAACACATTTTGCTTTTCTGGATCCCAAAGCCTGTAACCAAATTGATCATGTGAGTAGATAAGAAAAATACATTCTTTTGTCTTACCATCTAGCTTGGACCTTTCATTGTCTAGAACATGTGCAAATACACGATAACCAAACACTCTCAAATGCCTATAGGAAACATCTTTCTCTGACCATACATGCTTGGCAATATCAGCATCTAGGGCTATACAGGGAGATAAGTTGATCACATCAACTGTAGTCCTCAAAGTCTTATCTCAAAATCTTTTGGGTAGCTTTGCTTGTGAAAGCATACATCTGATCTTTTCCATGATGATGCGGTTCATCCTCTCTACAATTGTATTATGCTGAGGTGTACCAGGAACTATCATCTCATGTTGAATGTCATGTGACCTGCAATAATCATCAAACAATCCTGTATACTCACCACCATTATCTGATCTTATGCATTTCAATTGTCTTTCTGTCTCCCTTTCAACTCTGGCATGAAACTCTTTGAAGACACCAATAACCTGATCTTTGGTCTTCAAAGCATAAGCCCAAACTTTCCTGGAAAAGTCATCTATAAAAGTAACAAAATAAAGTGCATCACTGATGCCAGGAACATTAGTAGAACCACCAGGAGTTTTTGTCCTCAAAGGACCACATATATTTGTATAAATATGGTCCAAGGCATACATTTTTCTAGACAAAGCAGGACTAACAAATGAAATTCTATGTTGTTTACCAACTAAATAATCAATACAAAGGTTCAAACGTATACCTCTGAGGTCAGGCAATACCTCTCTCTTGGAAAGAGCTTGTAGTCCTTTCTCGCTCATGTGTCCTAATCGCCTATGCCATAACTTCATGCTGAAGTCTTTCTTTATAGCATTCAGTTGTTCACCACAAGCTTTGGCCTTCAACTTGCACAAAGTATGACATTTCTTTCCATTAGCTATAATAAGAGAACCCTTACTGAGTTTCCATTGCCCTTTGTGAAAGCTGCTATCATATTCTTCATCATCTAGTCTTCCAACTGAAATTAGATTCAGCCTCAAATTAACCACATGCCTCACATCCTTAAGCACCAACTTACATCCTTGGTCTTTATGTGGATGTCACTCATGCCAATGATGTTTGCTATGCCATGGTTGCCCATCTTAACAATACCAAAATATCCAGACCTGTAGGTAGCAAAGAACTCCCTCCATGGTGTAGCATGATAAGAAGCTCCTATGCCAATTATCCACTCGAGATCTTAACACACACAAGAAAAAATATCATCAAAAGGGGACAAAATCAAATAATCTCCAACCTGCACTATAGCTGTGGTATTCTCTTTTGACTCTGTAGACTCCACTTATTTTCCTTTTTTCTTGCTCTTCTTAGGTTGTTTACATTGATTCTTATAATGTCCTTTTTCACTACAGTTATAGCAAACAATATCTTTCTTTGATCTTGACTTACTTCTACCTATGCGTGAACTGCTTCTATCTTTAGACCTTGACCTTTCTCTGTTCTCTGAGATAAGTGTCTGTGAATCAATCTGAGATACTGCTGAGTTCTTTCTTCTCAACTCCTCATTCAATAAATTACTTGTTACTTAACCCATGGTGACAATACCATCTAGCGCAGAATTACTGAGGGAAACCACCAGTGTCTCCCAACTTTCTGATAATGAACTGAGAAGTAACAATGCCTGCAACTCATCATCAAGAGACATTTTCATAGAAGATAACTGGTTAGTAATACTCTACATTTCATTCAAATGCTCAGCAATAGAAGCACCCTTTTTATATTTCAGGTTCACAAGTTTTCTGATAAGAAAGCTTTGTTGCCAACTGTTTTTCTTTCATAGAGGCCTTCCAACTTTTTCCAAAGAAAATATGCAGAACTTTCAGTAGAAACATGGTGAAAGACACTATCATCGAACCACTATCGAATAAATCCAATCGTTTTTCGATCTAATCTCTTTCATTCATCATCTGCCATAGTTATAGGTTTTTCACTATCCCCTTGCAAAGGTCGATACAAATCTTTGCAATATAAGAGACCTTCCATTCTTGGTTTCCATATCATCCAATTGTTTCCGTTCAAATAATCATGTGAGAAACACTACAAGCCTCTATGTTCAAACACAAAAAATTAAATCACTAAACTTTGCTCTGATACCAGTTGATGGGGAATAAAAAGAGACAACAAACAAGGAAGAACTTTTGTATATGAACAAATACTAGCAGATTATAACACACAGTGGAATTAAACGGAAATCACAATCAAATAGAACACCAAGATTTACGTGGAAAACCCCTTCAACGTGAAGGGTAAAAACCACGAGGCAAATCAGAAAAAATCCACTATAGAAATAATGAATGAACAATTCTCAAATCTCTTGCCCAAAATCCAAGCAATAATCACAAGAGAATAACTGAGATACAAGGATTACGTCACTGTGCACAATATCCAAAACCTCCCTAAGCAATCATAGTAAAAATTCACTGTAGATCTGATCTAACCTGAGATGAGAAATAATTTGGATGAATGAAAACAATTTCTGTGTTTTTCTTGTCTTCTTCCATTTCTTTTTCTCTTATTTTTCTACCCTTTTCTCCTCTCTTTGAATCCCCTTTACTGCTACGAAGTTTTTGCCCTTTGCTGCAGTTTTCTCCTCTAATTTTCGCAACCACCATTAGCCCCTATTTAAACTAGTGTTTAGGTTAAGATAGGGTTTAGGAGGAAAGAGATGGGCTATGGGCTGTCAGCCCAACACCAAGGTGGGATCGGCCAAACTTTTCCCTTAGGATTGTTAAAACTCTCGTTGCATCTCTTCTAAGCGTTGGTTCATTTACTGTAGTTAAATTTTTATGGAGTCATCTAATGAGTCTGCTAACTGGTTCTTAGATTCAGGTGAGCAGAGTGATGGTGCGGCGGTATACTTTATTCCATGGTTTGGGAGTATGACGCTCTCTCGATCGATAAGTCTATGGGCCTTGGGCAATCCTAAGATGTTGCCACTATGTCAATCGAGGGAATCTTGATGAGCATTGGAGCTAGTGACTGTTAAGATACTAATTGTGACCAAGATAATGGTGTTGACTGTTGACTAGCTGAGGCAAGAATGGGGCAATAGTTTGCATCATGCCTGTTAGTGTCTGTATCTGCTTAGTGAAGTTCAGGAACACCTTGGTAGGGATAAACAAGTGGCTTAAGGTTGTCCTTGAGGCGAAAGGCCTAGGTCATTGAATGGATGCCAATACTGTGCCAATATTTTTGCCAAGGTAGACGCATCCACAAGCAGAAAAGATGACGGTTACCCCCTTGAGTAAAAGTAATGCATGTCGAAGGCAAGGCCTCCTCACTAGAGTGTTCGTTAGGAGGATTAACAGACAGACCGACATTCCTGCAACATTTGACTCTCTTTTTAGTGTCAAAATATTATAAAAAATTATCGTTGATGTCTAAGTCAACCCGACATGATCTATGCTCTAGGAATGTCCAAAGTGGCATCAGGATAAAGGTGTCAAGCTACTGAGGAGTCACTTGCACTAAAATCAACGTTAGGAGAAGTTTCCTGACTCGATTGCTCTAATACTCAAGTTAATAACTAAGATCTATGATGGATATAAGTTTTTTTTTTTTTTGAAGCGAGCTCTCTGGATGTAGTATCAGAGATTATTTTTTATAACTGACCTCAGAGGGGACAATCTGTAATCGTTTCAACATTCCCCTCTTGATATATTGTCTATGTGAACGACAGAGGGGAGATAGCCCCAAATGGCTTGTCTGACACTTTTATTCATGTGGACAGATAAGCGAGGAGTGACCTAAATCTTTTTTCTTCCGTGATAACTCCTACGTGATGCTTATGCGTCGAATGATGATTGATCGTTAATATATTCCCTAATAGATTTGGATTTAGATAAATTAATATCAATTTGATATTTTATTTCTTTATGTTTTGTTATTAAATAATATTTTTTAATTAAATAAAATTAATGTTCTTACTATATTTATAAAGTATTAAATAAATTAGCATACCAATTTACCAGTCAGAATTTGGAGGGATATATATGAAACTTTAGTTTTTTTCCTGAATTTTTTAAATACTCGTCTTAGGAATCCAAGAAAGTTCCAGACAACGTGCGACTTGAATCGCTGCGTGTGATTACTCACGAATCTTAAAGCAGCGTTGCCTCGGTCCTCGTCACTCTTTGGACCCTCGCTAAATCGCTGGTCTTCGTGCGTTCAGATCGGAGGAAACCCAGTCTCGATCGCTCTCGTCTTACCCTCCGTCTACCCCTCCGCTTCCGCCTCTTCGTGTTCAGATGGTAAGAAGTCTCTCCCCCCGTCTAGATCTCGGTCTGTGATATCTTTACCCCTTCGATTCCGAGTGCCGCTAGGGTTCTTGAGATCTTCGGGGTTCCGAGGTCGCCCGTGTGTTTGCCCCCTCATTCTCGGGATGATCTCTTCTCAGGCACCGACACCCGTCACGAGCCCGGTTCCGATCCAGTGGTACCCGATGCTCTCCGCGCTGTTTCTCCTCATTGGTCTCCTCGTCACTGCATCCTTCTTCATGTAAGCCTTCGCGTTCCCTCCCCTCTCTCCGTTCTTTTTATTACATTCGATAGGAATGCCGCATTCTCCATCGCATTTATCAATTTAACCGATCAAAGATTGAACGACATGGTAACAGATTGCACGAATATATGCATGCAACCTTCTTCCTCCGAGTATATATTTGCAGACAATAGGGTAATGCTCGTAACATAGCAATGGACTCAAAATTAGAATTTTAGCATGTGGTTCTTGTGCATGCTTCAAGCTTCTGGCGTGGAGTGCCTAATGAACTTGATCTAAATAGGGATATTTGAATTGTTTGACTGCAACATTTTTTTGGGAGATTTTCTTATTAGATAATTAATTTTGGGGGTTCAATAGTACACAAACACAAATAGCGAGAGGGCTTTATTTGATAAAGTAGTATTTTTGGTCCGTCCGGAAGCTTGTGAAGCCTCATGTAAGCTCTTTGCAGGGAATAAATGGCTCTCCATTTTCACTTTCAGTACCCTTTTTGTACCATCGCTCCGATTTGGAGATATATTAGCATTAGTATCATTGTCAAATTGACTGGAAGATTTTTTTGGGAGATTTTCTTATTAGATAATTAATTTTGGGGGTTCAACAGTACACAAACATTACAAGCGAGAGGGCTTTATTTGATAAAGTAGTATTTTTGGTCTGTCCGGAAGCTTGTGAAGCCTCATGTAAGCTCTTTGCAGGGAATAAATGGCTCTCCATTTTCACTTTCAGTACCTTTTTTGTACCATCGCTCTGTTTTGGAGATATATTAGCATTAGTATCATTGTCAAATTGACTGGAAGAGTTTTTTGGGAGATTTTCTTATTAGATAATTAATTTTGGGGGTTCAATAGTACACAAACACTACAAGCGAGAGGGCTTTATTTGATAAAGTAGTATTTTTGGTCCGTCCTGTCACGAACGGTCGTCGCACACCCGCAGCAACTTCGTTCAACGTTCCGTTCGTCGCTTGCCCATGCTTGTACATATCCTTGGTAGCCTGTTTTGCCATGTTTTTGTGTGTTTTTCCTTGTAAAAACATAGAAAACAGCAGCTGCAGTGCAGCAGAACGATCGCTCGCTGCATCTGCCTAGACATCCAAAAACAGCTTCGTTTTCGTGTGCCGCGGGCTGATTTCTGCAGGCCGCGGCCACGAGATTTTTGTCAGTCATCTCAAAGACTGAACCCCGGGTACATGGTGGATGAGACTTGATAGTGTCGGGCGTTGAACACTTTCACAAGTTTGCACGCCAACTCGACGGAAACATGCCTCGCGCCGGCACTTGGGAGTAGTTGTTTGCGGACTTGCACCGCTCATTCACCCCTCTAAAGTCCTTGTTTTCCTCCTCTCTTTTTCTCGCTTTCTCGCACTCCAAGTGCTCGCTCAATTGCTTGTAAAGCTTCCTCTTCGCGAGACGCCTGACTTGTCCGCCGCTCGCTCCAACAACTAATCAACTTCTCTTCGACAGTCCTACGGGACCTACACGAGGTTGCGCTCTGACCCTGCGGACACGTATGTCGCAGGCGCCTTTAAGACTTAGGCAATCCAAGCTAAGTCCGATCGAAGTGGCGCGAAGGCGATTCTTGACTTAGGCAACTTCAAAGTCGGTGGCTTGCAAGAGTGCCTCACTACTTAGACAATTCTTGCTAAGTGCGTGACATTGTGGTATCGAGCAGCAAGCAATTTGAGCAAGCAAGAAACTTTGCAATCTCACCATGGCGAAACAACGTGGTGAATCAAGCAAGATGGGGCAAGCGAATGTTGCCCCAAGCACCGCAGAGGGTCTGCATGTGCAAACTCGCCGCCGTCAGGAGCCGCTTCGTGAGGAACGAGGCAATGAGCATGAGGAGCGAGAAGTGGGCTACTCTCCACGAGCGGAGGAGGCGCAATCCGGAGCGCCAACCGGAAGAAAGAGCCATAGAGAGAGGGTCACAGCGGTGGAAACCCGCTTGGATGTTCTTGAAGCGAGCTTGGATGAACTCTACCAAGGCCAAAGTAGGCTTCTTGGCGTAGAGAGCTCGCAAGAAGAAGCTGAATCCCGGATCGACAAGGTTGAAGCCTTAGTCGACCGACTAACGGATGACACAAAGGACTCCGTGCAACATTTGCAAGATTTAGTGACGGAACTCACTTCCAAAGTTGCAATGCTCACAAGGGCGTTGAATGCGGGGGGAAGCAACACTCGCGTTGCGCCAACACAAAGCTTCAGGCACCACCCACATTGTTATGGGGTGCTAGAGATGCTGAAGGAGCTCGAGAATTTTCTGTTTGATATGGAACAAGATTTCCGAGCTACGAGGCCGACTGAGGACACCAAAGTATCAATACTATGTATCCGAACGAGATGCAAAGCTTTGGTGGAGAACCCGTTGGGAAGAGATTCAACAAGGTCGGGTGGACATACGGGACGACTTGCGCGTGAGTTAAGAACTCACCCCGCCCGAGAACACCGAGTTCGTCGCAAGGAGGAAGTTGAGACAACTCCACCAAACAACTTCCATTCGGGACTATGTGAAGCAATTTTCTGCAGACCGATCGGACATTCGTGACATGTCCAAAAAAGATAAGTCATTTAGTTTTCGACGAAGCCATGGGGCTCAACAGAACTTCATCGACGGAATGTCACCGATTTGGTCGAGCAATTGCACCGCAGAAAGGCTTACCGACTTTGCTTCCTCGAGGACCCGCGGAAGAAGAAGCAATCCACAGGAAATCACCAACCAAGGCACCCTCCTGGGAAGGAACCTAGGGGTGAGCAAAGGAAGAAGAGTTTCCATAAGGGGTCGAACTCAAATGGCAGGGCCTCAAAACCTAGGAGATGTTTCTTGTGCGGAGGACCACACAGTGTATGGGAGTGCCCGCAAAAACAGGCACTCAATGCCTTGTCGGCTTCCATCAAGACCCCTAAGCCAGACAAGGGCAAGGCAGTCGCCCTCAGTTCGAGTAGCTCCGAGTCGGGCAGCGGCGATGAGAAGTCGCAAGGACCCCGAATGGTGCGATGCGTTTGTTGAATGCATTGCGGGTCAAGTGGGGAGAACCGGCCAAGCAACAAAAAGCAGGAAGCAGTGAGCTGATGTATGTAAACATTAGACTTAACAGCCAAACCACCCGAGCAATGGTGGACACGGGTGCTACTCACAACTTCATCGCCGATCGAGAAGCAAAGTGGCTTGGGTTAATCTTAGAGAAGAACCCAAGTCAAATGAAGGCGGTTAACTCGGAGGCTAAGCGAATCTGGGCTAGCAAAGGGAGTCTCCATCAAGATCGGATCGTGGAGCGGGCGCACAAACATGATGGCGGTGCCATTGGATGACTTCCAAGTGATTCTTGAATGGAGTTCATGCATGCAAAGAAAGATGGTGTCGACGCCGCTCTAGACTCCATATGTCTAATGGGAGGTGACAACCTGTGTGGTTTCGTCACTCAAGAGGAACCTGTGATCCTCAAAGAACTATCGCTGCAGAATCAAGAAGGTACGCAAAGGAGAGTTAACCTTTGTGGCTGCGATGAAGTTAGAAACACTCGATGGGGGCCCGTAAAGAACCTCGCCGCGGTGGCAAATGTCCCGAAGGAGTTCAAGATGTTATGCCACCCGAGTTTAAAAATCGTGCCGCCACGCAGAGGCGAGACCATCTTATCAGCCGGAGCCGGAGTGAAGCCTCCAACGAGACCACCATACCGCATGCCCCCTCCTGAGTTGGCAAAGCTCAGAAAGCAGTTAGATGAACTACTAAGTGGTGGTCCCATCCGTAGTTCCAAAGCACCATTTAGAGCTCTAGTTCTCTTCCAGAAGAAACAAGATGGGAGTCTCCGACTATGCGTCGACTATCGAGCCCTTAACAAGGTGATTGTGAAGAACAAATATCCCATCCAGCTCATTACGGACTTGTTCACCAACCGGGCAAAGCAAAGTATTTCAAAACTCAACCTTTGCCTGTATTGGCAAAGCGTCAAGGTGATGAAGCGAAGACTACTGTGTGACTGTATGGAGCGTTTGAGTTCCCGTGATGCCTTTCGGTTTAACCAACGCCCACCACATTCTGCACTCTTATGAACCAGCTATTCAAGGAGTATCTGGACAAGTTTGTGGTCGTCTACTTGGACGATATCGTCGTCTATAGCCGAACACTTGAGAAGCATATTGAACACCTTCGAATAATCTTCAAAGTTCTCAGGGAGAATTCATTGTTCGTAAAAAGAGAGAAGCGCTACTTTGCATAGAAAGAGATCTTATTCTTGGGGCATCGGATCGGCGACGGTTCCATTCAGATGGATAAAGCAAGCGGCCAGGATCGCAAACTCAAAGAAGGTGCCCGAATCGAGATCCTTCCTTGGGTTTGTGAACTACTATCGACGCTTCATACCGGGTATTCGCGCAACTCCACTAACAGAGTTCCGAAGAAAGAGCGACCTTGGAGATGGTCCGACAAATGTGAAGCGGCATTCCAAGACCTAAAGGCTGCCATTTTGGAAGAACCGGTGCTCAAATTGCCAAACTATGGGAAGCCCTTCGAAGTCCATACAGATGCTTCAGACTTTGCTATTGGGGGAGTACTCATGCGGAGGGCCATCCGGTGGCCTATGAAAGCCGTGAAGCTCAACGAGACCGAGCGGTATCGAGCACGAGAAGGAGATGGCGGTGATCCATCGCTACGGGTGTGGCGACACTACCTTCTCGGATCGCGATTTATGCGAGAGCAGACAACATCGCTTTGAGTTACTTCGGACTCGAAGAAACTCTCTCCCCAAGCGAGCCGCGATGGCGGGACTTCTAGCGGAATTTGACATGGCAATGGAGTCTGAGCCGGAAAAGCAAATGTCGTGGCGATGCCTTGAGTCGAAAAGTGGAAGTCGTGAATGCCATGCCAACTAGAGGCGGAGGCCAAACAAGCGATTGCAATCCAACTTCCTTTCGGATCGAGGATGGGTATGCGGTGATAGCGGTAACCTTGATGCAATTGATTCAAGAAGGCAAGGCCGCGGCGATTTTGGGTCGGGGAGGACTCGTCTACACAAAGGGAATAGAGTTTATGTTCCTCGGGTGGATAATCGGGCGTGAGCTTTTGAAGGAGTGTCACGATTCCCTTTAGGCGGGACATCAGGGATTCACGAACATTGGCTCTCGTGGAGAGGGCCTTCTATTGGCGAAGATGGGGACGGATGTGGAGGAATATGTTGGGCGTGCCTAACTTGTCAACAAGACAAAGTGGAACAGCAGGCCGGTGGGACTTTTGGAGCCGTTGCGTACGGAAAGGCCGTGGGAGAGCATTTCTCTGGACCGTATCTAGCTTACGGTGCTGGGGACTCGGATCGATACTTGTGGTGGTCGATCGATTTTAGTATGCAACCGTTCTGCACCTACCATTGTGAGGCCGCGAAATGATGAAGAATGTGGTGAAGTGTTGGGGAGTCCCACTCAACATTATAAGTGATCGAGATGCACGATTTACGGGCGATCTGGACCGAGTTGTTCAAATTATTAGAATTGCTATACTTCTCCTGACTTCCACCCCAGACGGATGGCCAAAGCGAGAGAATAAACTCACTCCTGGAGCAATATCTTGGCACTCGTGAGTGCCAACCAACGAGATTGGGTGAAGGCTGGACATAGCCCAATTCTCCTACAACTGCGGCGAGCTCTGCATCCAACAAGAGCCCTTTTGAGATCATCACAGGACAACAGCCGTCGACTCCTCACACTTTGGCTATTTGATATACAGGGAGTAGTCCGTCCGCATATCATTTGGCAAAAGAATGACATCGAAATGCAGATATTGCGCGGGCCTACTTGGAGAAGGCGGCCAAAGATGAAGAAGTGGGCGGACTTGGGAAGGCGACCCGGGAATACAAAGTGATTTGGTGTTGGTGAAGCTCAACGGCATCACTCCAATTCTTTAGAAACAAGGGGCATAAAGGATTGGTGCGCAAGTATGATGGCCCCTTCCCAATTATCAGTAGGGTGGGCAATGTTTTCTACAAGTTGCAACTGCCGGCGTGGCTCAAGATGCACAATGTTTTCCATGCCAGCAACTTGAAAGCCTACCACTCCGATCATAAGATGCTTCTCGGCGTTTCGACTCGTCGACCTCCACGAGCTTCCTACGAGAAGCGGTTGAAACCATTTTAGCGGTCGCGAGGACAAGACTACCCGATGAGTGAACAAATTGAATACTTGGTGAAGTGGCGGAAACTTCCCAAAACCGAAAAGGTTGGGAGCGGAAGACATCCTCAGACATGAAGAAGCGGCTATCAAAGCCTGCGAAGAGTGTCAGCGAGGGCATCGGCGACTTAAGTGGGGAGAATGTCACGAGCGGTGCGTCGCACACCCTCGGCAACCGTTCAAGCGTTAGTTCGTCGCTTGCCCATGCTTATACATATCGCCTTGGCGCTGTTTTGCCATGTTTTGGTGTGTTTTCCTTGTAAAAGCGTGAAAACAGCAGCTGCGATGCAGCAGAAACGATCGCTCGCTACATCTGCCTAGATATCCAAAAGCGACTCCGTTTTTAGGTGTGCGCGGGCTGATTTACGCGGCGCGGTCACGAGATTTTGTCGACCATCTCGGCGCACGGAACCCCGGGTGGCACATGGTGGATGGGGCTTCGGTATAGTATCGGACGTTGAACACTTTCACAAGTTTGCACGTCAACTTGACGGAAACTTGCCTTCGCGCCGGCACTTGGGAGTAGTTGTTTGCGGACTTGCTGCTCATTCACCCCTCTAAAGTCCTTGTTTTCCTCCTCTCTTTCTCTGCTTTCGCACTCCAAGTGCTCGCTCAGTGCTTGTAAAGCTTCCCTCTTGCGAGGCGTCGGGACTTGTCGCGCTCGTTCCAGTTGCAGCTGATCCGAGGTGAGGTGATCCTTTGAGTGTGCGTATGTCGCAAAGAGGCGCCTCAAGACAGGCAATCCGGCTAAGTCCGATCGAAGTGGGCACTAAGGCGATTCTTGACTTAGGCAACTTCAGCTAAGTCGGTGGTTTGCCGCAAGGGTGCCTCACCACTTAGACAATTCTTGCTAAGTGCGTGACAGTCCGGAAGCTTGTGAAGCCTCATGTAAGCTCTTTGCAGGGATAAATGGCTCTCCATTTTACTTTCAGTACCTTTTTTATACCATCACTCTGTTTCGGAGAGATATTAGCATTAGTCTCATTGTTAAATTGACTGCAAGATTTTTTTTGGGAGATTTTATTATTAGATAATTATTTTTGGGAGTTCAATAGTTACACAAACACCACAAGCGAGAGGGCTTTATTTGATAAAGTAGTGTTTTTGGTCCATCCGGAAGCTTGTGAAGCCTCATGTAAGGTCTTTGCCGGGATAAATGTCTCTCCATCTTATTTCAGTACCTTTTTTGTACCATCGCTATGTTTCGGAGAGATATTAGCGTTAGTCTCATGTCAAATGTATAGTTTTGTTTAAACTACCTTTTTTCGTTTAGTATTAATAGATGTATTTTAAGACCACTGTTTCGTTTAATACCCCAGTCCAATTAGTCCAGCATCGAGTATGGGCTAAGTATCGCTTAGTATATGAATTACATGCAATCTATTCTCATCTTCTTAGTACTCTTTTATCGTGGGGTGTAACCCACATGATTTTGGACTTGAGTTGCAAGTCAAATATGGTATTAGATCAATGAGCTTTTTTAATGTGCGGACGATGTTGGGATCTGTTGTTCATTCAGTGATACTCTGATCCCAGGCATCATATCATGTTTGGTCTGATGAGAACATGACGATTCGATTTAGTCTCACAACTCGTACCATTAAGCTTTGATCGCTACCCATCCCTAAAGAGCACCTTCTGATTATTGTTCCTTTAGGGCACTGCACATGTGGTTTCTAGCTTGGGTTGATAATAGGCTCAAATGTTAGTTTTATATTACTGGTTATATATTCAATGTCGCAGTTTGGAGAGCTTCAGTGGAATACTATTTAGCTCAGATGGATTTTTTTCCCTGATATCAAGTATAGACTCGTGCTAGGTTTTCAAACATGTTGCATCCACAATCTGGATTGTTTTGAATCATGTGGAAACATATACAGATGCTTAGATGTATTTATAGATCTGACACAAGTAAAAGCAGAAGGATCCATGTGGATTTTCGGTAGCATACAACTCTACTTTATTTTGGTGGTCGACTTCATTTATCTTGCTAATACATAACATAACCACACATCAGCTACGAAGCTACTTCATCCACCAGGAGCCGCAGCCTGTTGAAGGAGGTCGTGAGTGCTGCCACGGCATCCACTTTCTTGGTAATTAAGAAAAAACACAATAATTTTGTATTTGAGTCTGGAACTATCGACACAGAACATTAGTCTAATATGGGTCTTCTGCCTACTGCAGGGTTTTGGATCTCTATTCCTGCTCCTTGCTACTGGTGTTTATGTTTGATTTTAGGTTTTATATATATATATATATATATATATATATATATATATATATATATATATATATATATATATCCTCGAAATTTGTTGTTCACCAGTACATTCGGACAAGTTCAGCATGATTTAGTGGCATGTATTTGAAACTGAACGCCTAGTTACAAGAGGTTTTTTAGCACAAAGTAATGCAGGCTGATCGAGTGTAAGAGATTCTTTCGTTCTTCTCCAGGTTGGCCAACACAGGCTGTTGTGAACTAACGACAGGTAAAGATGAGAATTACTCTCTCAACACATACGCAGTTGCTAGTCAACATTTACTTTAGAATCTTAGAATTCAAATCATCATGTGGAAGTTACAATGAAATTGACATGAAGCCATGGGTGACATCGCAATTTACCTCCACGACGTGATTTTGATCACTGAGTGGGGCATCTGAAAATTGTCTCCCTTTTGTCTGCACCGTTGTGAGAAAAAGGGGGCATCCGAAAATTGTTTGCCTTTTGTCTGCACCATTACGAGGAAAACGACATCATACATCTCACCTCAAACGTAATCAGTGTAACCAAGAACGTGATGTACACATCAAAGTTGTACATGTCCGTATGGATCGTCACAAATTAGCAAGGAGTATGAAAGCGCTCGAGAGATCCTCTCAACTATATGATGTAGGGAGATAACAAGAAATGATGGGTGCTTCTATCATACAGATTTGCCGCCAGTGAGTGAGCCCTTCTTGAATATGTTATCCAAAAATTCTTTCGGAGCACAAACTAGCACTAGTCATCTTCGTCGTCTTCGGGAGGCAATGTCGAGCTGTTTGAGCACATACTGACGTTTTGAAGCTCCATCAGTTTCTCTTTAAGGTCACATGGATCTGAAAGCAAAAAATATTACATTTATGGATATGAATGTGGCAAAAAGACCGTAAGTTAGACATTCAAAAGTCAGTAAGACTCATTGATTAAAGATCACTGTACTTATAGCATCTACTTGGAAAGTTTTTTTTCTGCAAACCAATGAGAAGAGTGGAAGAATGAAGTTGAAAAGATGTATATGCATGATTAGAGAAAACAAACAAATAAAATCTTTCATGTTAAATAAATACTTGAGAGCACGAGCTCTTTGACTCTTAAATGTTTATGCACCATAGGTAAATTATTTACTGCCAAAAGAATCCTACAATTAACTGAAATGCTATTGTTCGACACCTCGATGTGCAAAGAGAAGAACTATACAAAATCTTGATCTAAATCGTCCGAGGAGATAAATAGTCATCAATCTAATTTAGAGTACATGTGTGTATGACAATCAGTAAATCAGTTTTTTTGTTTTTTTTTTCAAATTTCGAGCAATATAGGCAGACAACACCAAGTTATTATTTTTATTTAAAGGTAAAGCAAAACTCTAATTAGTTTATACTTACGGCAAACTCAAAAAGTATATAATGAATGATCAGGATGCAAGCATACTAATGTTCTGGCTATGCAATATATAAGAAGTATCTTCTTTATTGAATATTCAAAGAACTGAGGGACCTATGTACCAGATCAATGAATTTTGGCATGCATGCATATTACATGTAATCAACCTTGTGATCTGAAACCAAAAAGAAAAATGCTTCCAATTGAGTGTGCAACCATACACAAGGCAGAGGTAAAATCTTCCACCATAATTTGACATTATAGTTCGAATGCATCCATGGTTTTGCAAACCAGTATTTGATAGCAAATATGCAAATACCACATAGTAAACTCTGACAGCTATACATACCTAAGCATCTCGGGTTGCTCCAGACAGCAATAGATGTTGATGTGCATATAGGTTCACACAAAGCTTTGGTATCTTCATGGTTCACGTTCATGGCAAGCATCCATGAACCGATGGTGACATCCTCATTGTTAAACATTCTCAAACTGAAAAAGAAATCAGAAGCAACATACCTATATTTTCAGTGCAAAAAGATAAATAAAATGATTGAGCAGTCAAATTCCATAAAAGAAATGGAAACATTATAGTAGCTGATGGTCACAAGTTATAACCATGCGGCATGCATCATGGAATTGATAAACAAGGGTCCCTAGGGTGCAAAGAGCAAGGTTTTAAGTTTCTTAAAAGAAAAACAAGGTCATCCACTTCAATGCATAATGTAGTCGATCTTGCTGGTTCCTAGATGTGAACAAAATATTCATCCTTCTCTAGGAATTTTAAATATCCTGTAAGGTTTGATACAATTTACATACTATCATAACAGCAAGAAAGCTTCTCTCAGCATTATGCAACACATGTTATATAATTCAATCAGGCAGCACAGAAAATCAAATACAAGTGAACAAACCAGAAGAAAATATTATGAAAATATGCAAGATAATTTGCTTATTTGTATCATTGCATACATTGGCTACTTAATCTGAATGCGCAAAGGTAACCATCATATAATCATACAAGGATATTTTAGGTTACGCAGGATAGGCAGCTGACAACTACCTGGGAAAATAAAAGTCCTTATAAATCCAAAATTATTTTCACCAATGTGACGTTAAACTTTGAGATTTTCACAACAGGTCTGCGCAGAGAAACACCTAAACCACAAAGAAAAACCAATAATTTCTAGGACTCCGCTATTATCATCAAACATGTCTTTGCAACAACTTAGTATAAATACAAGCAAGATAAGTTTGCCTCCAAACCACAGTTGCAAGCGCCTAGTACAGACACCCAATAAGAATAAATCACAAGAATTTAACTAACATCTAATGTAGTAAAGTTGCCAATAGAGTTGTACAGCATAAAATGACAGATTCTTGTCAAGCTAAGTCTCTCAGCCTTATTTGGTTTACCCTTTAACGCATCTTGTGTTCTCACATAAATGGAGAACACAATGTAAATTGCTAGACAAGATGCTATGTGCACTGTGATTTAACATTTCTGGTAAATTTGTTTAATTATCAATAAATAAAAAGCTAATGAATTCACCAGCTGAGATAATAATTGTATTTGTATATGCTCTCTTTAATTTGTTCAGCAAATTAAATGAACATACAGGCCAGCTCCATATGCATATGAACAAATTTAGCTAAAACAAAGTCTATATAATTGAGGAAATAGCATATCTATTTTGGCTTGGGATATATACGCCACAACAAAGTACGCAATGATGATTGATTTACTTATTATCTGAATCCTCAAAAAAGTTGCATTGATGGAAATTTTTACCAGGCCACAGGATTTTGGATTTTTAAGTCTTGCCCCTTGGTTCTGGATGTGGAAATATTGACTTCTGATCCTCAATGGATGGTTGCAATCACAAACACTCGTATAACAAAAAGAAGCATGAAGAATTATAACATTGATGAAGCTTCCAACTAAGGCCCTCAAAAAAAGCCATATTAGTGGGTTAAACTTTCTGGCATTTTTTAATTATGTACAAATAGAAATTTCAAGATCCTAACATTTCTAACAACAGTATGAATTTAAACCTATAAATGATTAGCAACACCTGAAAAAAATATAAGTATTGGTTTCTTTTACTACAGTATGCAAACATAAAGCAGAAAACTAATAACAGAAAATTAATTAATGATGTTTATCAAGAAAAGAATGGTCTTTTTTCTTACACAAAACTTCACGATAACGGATTAGTGAAACACAAAAATTAAAGAAGGCAAAATATGATATGACTGACCTATCATTTCTTGCACTTGCCAAAGCAGCTACAATATCAGCAGAAAGAGCATATATCGGACCATGTGCATGCAGAAAGTACTCATTCCCAATCAAATGGCCTGAACTTTCATACCTGCGATTATCATAAACAAAGTGCATTGAGGGGGGGTACAGAAACATGGACTATTGCATAATACCAAAATGATGAAAACATAAAGAATTATTCTTCATTTACATTTACCATTTCATATTTCGGTCAGTGATAACTGGGCCTTTCTTCATGCAACCAATGTAAGTAAGACGATGTGCTCGATCCTTAGCAAGAAGAGTAGCAAGTCGATCTAATGAATATAGAATGAACAGGTTATATTAGAGGAACATTTTCGGTAATACTCAAAACAGTCTAATTTACCTGGCCGCAAATAAATATCATCATCAGCTTTCACATAAAAGTCTGCATCAAAAAGGTTGAAAGCTGCTTTGAAAAATGCTACCCTAGAAAAAGAAACAGGATTAAAGATCATACACTTTGTTGTAACAAGAAAAATATACCAAAGATCACTGGCTCTCACGTCTTATAGGGCAACTTATAGTTATCTTCATCAGCATCTACAAACATGAAGTCATGGTGCGTCTCTACTTCTTTCTGCAGCACTGCCTTTTTCTTTGAATCCTTTGGCTGCCCAATCACAAATCTAAAAGCCAGTCCAGTAGCATGATCCAAACTGCCAAAAGACATCATAAGTAATATATCCACGATACATACATACATACATACATATATATATATATATATATATATATATATATATATTTATTTATTTATTTATTTTCATACATTGGCATGGAATTCATGTATTATTTATCAGAGTTACAAAATTAAGGATGATAGCAGTAGTGGTCCGCAATACAAAAGCCGTGTATAGAAGTGTTAGGACATTATATCTCCTAAATTTTCTGCCAGTGACTGAATTTTGTGACATAAAGCATTATGTTATTTGATTAAGGTCATTGGATATATTATATATGGTCCCCCTAAATTCATGTAGGGCATTCATTGTAAATTGGGGGCAGTTCTCCACAAAATTTGATGCAGGAGCCAGTTGATTTTGTTGGTTGTTTTTGTAATATTCTATTAGTCAGGGTTTCTTTTGCAATTGTAATTAGTCATCATGTAACAGCATCCTATATGTTTCTATGCCAGTTGCCACTTTTGGCAAAGATGAAAAAAAGGAAGCTAAGCTAAAAATAAAAGATGATTGAAAAGATATAACTGATTGTATAAGTTTTTGAAGGAAGAAAACTAACCCCAATTGCAGATCTCATTAAGGAAGATCATCTCTTATATATTATTCATGATCGATGATATACTTGATGGAAATATGTGCACCATGCGTACCTCAAGTTGATGCGAAACAACTACGGTGCTTTAGTGATAGCTTTGCTCTATACAAGAAATCATACAAGTTAATAATCATGCAAAGGTAAACAGCAGACAAACATCAGGAAAAGACTTCAAGTCTTTATATGCAAGGGGGAAAATCTTGTTGATAACATATACTTGAAATTTATCTAAGCAGGACAACTTACTGCAAAAATATTCAGTTTTTTTTTTCGACAGAAAATATTATTTCTCGTGTCTTTCTACATGGCAATCACTTGTCATTTTGTTCGGCCTCAAATCATCAAATCTGATCATTGGTTTTTCATAATTGATTTCCATGTCTACGAAAGATATCCATTCCCTGATGGATGCTTATTTAAGAACAAAAGTCCGACCTCAGAAGGTTAGTGAAATTGTTTGTTCAAAGAGCCAATTGATTCCTAGACATGCAAGGACTACTCCAAAATTAATATCTCTTTGTTTCTTTTTTATTCATCACTTGTTACGAGATATCTTAATGGCCTTTCTTGCCTCACATCGTCAAAAACTCATCTTCAAGTAGCAGTGTCTACCACCAGCAGCAACAATTCCAAAATCAAGATTCTACACCTGGGGAAGGGGCGGTGGCTTCCAGATGGTTTAACATTACACTCTGTAATCTCTCCAGTTAAAGCACCCTAGAAAAACCCATCTAAAGCTTCTTTTCTTGATCTACATTTAGATTTAGCATTCCATCGGCTCAAGATTCAAGATCGTAAATATCCTTAGGTAGACCTCAAAATACTCTATCCTTAACCACATGTAAACCTGGTGGTCTGTCAGCTCAAAATTCGAGATCACAGCTTAGATACCGAGTAAAGAGGCACAAACGATCGAATCAGAAACAGATCTCACCGAGACAAGGCGTCAGGATCACGAGGGAACCAGGTATCCCGAAGCGCAGCCCGACGATCGGAGGAAGAGAACCCCGTGAGGACCCCGACGACCCCAATCACCCTGGGCCTGGCCGCCACGCCCTCCTCGGGCCGGCCGGTGGCGGCGAGGGACTTGGATCGGAAGGTACGGAGGGTGTCCTCGGCGCGGCCGCAGCGGAAGACGGTGACGATGCGCGGGGGTCGGCGGATGGCGGCAGCGGCGAACGCGATCCCGGCGATGCCGACGATGAGACAGACGGCGGAGAGGATGACCAGGATGGGGAGGGCGCAGCGGGGCAGGTGCGGCGAGGACGGGGTAAGGAAGGGGGAGGGCCTGGGCGGCGGCTTCCTCCTCTTCTTGATGAGCTCTTCGTCGTCATCGTCGTCGAAATAGGGAGTGGAGTGGTGGTGCTGTGGCATTTCTGTGATTAACCGATAACCAAAGAGAGAGCGAGAGTTGCAGTGTGTGTCTGACCCCGAGAGAGAGAGAGAGAGAGAGAGAGAGAGGCGTGAAGGACGCGAGCAGCGGCTACCGGTAATAAGGCGGTGTCGAGTCTTCTCTACGCATCACACACATTGGACTTGGGACCGAGTTCAGGTGGCAAGTTTAGACGGGTGAATCGGAGTTGACTGAGTCGATCCGACCTTCACCGTTTGAGGTCCGAATTAACGAGAAATATATGAAAATTATTCTCAGAATTTTAAATACATGATTGAATTATCTGATTACATCAATTAATGATAGAAAGAAAAAGCATATTTATAAATCCATTTCCTCCGCATCTACCTACCTAACTTAATATTTGTGATGCTTTGGATGAACCTTCAACATTTCAAACTTTGACACCAAGTCACACTTAACTGGGAAAAAAAATTGAGTGAAGCTTGATGCTGCCCAACACGATTGGAGCCTACATGTGCAAGATGTAAGTTGATCACCAAGATAGCACCTAAATTGCTCGACCTAATCTCTTCGATGTTCATGTCAATCCCGATGAGGGTGAATGTGTCAACTTGCTTAGCTGATAAATACTTTCCTGATGTGGTCATATGTGGAGCCATTATCGACTAAAAAGATTTTGTCATATCAAAAATCAATTTGCAAACTAAATTAAAACTGTTCACTTTGAAATCTAAAGGCACAGAAAACCAAAGTGCTTTATTGTACATCTAAGGATTAAAATTTATACTCATAATGTCCTTACAGTATAATGTCCTTGTATGGATTACTGAATTGAGATTATTCAAGTGTCAGGTCTTTAAAATGTTGGTTGGCATGGTTTGTGAAATCATGCAGATGTTTTGGCTGGTGATACAATGATAGCCACACTTCTTAAACTTCCATGACTTCTTGATTTATCTAATAAGAAGACTCTTATTATGTTGGCTCAATATTAGCATTTACATGGTTTGACCAATCATGCAAAACAATATACTGGTCAGAGAGAGGAAGAGAGGACGAGAGTGTAAGATTTCCACAAACACACTGACGATAGCAGATGATTGACATGACGGTCCAGACAATGAAGTAATGATGTGTGGTGACAAACAAACACATGATATATCAATTACCCTCTTCTAAACATCTTCCTGCCTAGCAATACAAATAAATCCACTGAACAAAAACAGAAACAAGAAAAAAAGGTCTGATCCTTGCAACAGTTTTGATGAACCTGAAAACCAACTTTTACATTGAGATTAGTCAACAGTTTAAACAAGTATTACCATTACCCTCTAAAGTAGAGTGGAACTGGAATCATTTTTGTAATCAGATAATAATACTCTTTGCATGCTAAAAGAGGATATTCTGATCCATACTTAGCTTTTCTGGCGTTTTCTGGAATCTGGTAGCAGCATTTTGTCTGATTACAAAAATGCTACCATAAGTGTGATGCTAGCATATGGTACATCACACATATGAGTGAATTGCATAGTCCTATTTCTTTTTCTAATTTTGTTCGAATGATGCCTCCCTAAAGGTGTATGGATCCTGATAGTTGTTTTACTCTTATACTAGTATACAATTGTGACAGCAATAATTAATTCATGATTACAAAATATTATTGTTATCATAAACTAATTGCTGCTATCAAAATTGTACACTACTAGCATAAGAGTAAAACATCAAGATCCATTTACCTTTGGCGAAACATTTTTCGAACAAAATTTAAAAAAGAAAGTAGTAGCATGCAATTCACTCGAATGCTGCATGCAACTTCTATTCTTGTATGGCAGAATGCAAAGTGTTGTTCAGGGTTATGAAGGTTCGAGGAAGCCTGAATTCACTCAAATGCTGCAAGCGATTTCTATTCTTGTATGGCAGAATGCAAAGTGTTAGTCAGGGTTATGAAGGTATGAGGAGCCTGAATTTGATCAGGGGAGATATCTTATGTTTCTCCCTGCCTTTGATAATCATCCATTATTTCCTACACTCAGAAATACCTGAAAAGATAGGGAAAAAGAATCCAATTTGAGCTTACCTGAATCATCGGACAGATATAATGTGTTTTGTGCATCTATATTGTGTTGCCTCAATTTAAAATAAGCATTCCCCCGATTTTTATATATCCTCAAATTCTGGAAATTTCTCTGAATCAGGATCCAACCATCTCAGGCTCACCACTGTAAAGAAAACTTGGCCAAACTGTGACACAGCAAGAGACCAATCTGCTATTTATTGGTCAAGCACATCAGACAATGTTCCTCATTTCAGTGCCTTTTCCACTCATCAGGCCATTGGGTGAGCCCTGTCAGTAAGCTTGCTGGGACAAACACTGCCAGTTCCTTGCTATCCAGGGTCCATGTCATAGGATGCACCAAGAAGAATAGTTTCTTTGTACACGATGCAACCGTCAGGCACAACAGGACAGGAGACGTCCAACACCCCGAATCTTGTTTAGCTCCTAGCTGATAAAATGTTCCCTGGTTCCAATAGAAGGATGAACAATAGGCTCAGGCTTGTTGTCATGTAGAAAAGCAAATCCACGGGCTAGTTCAAAAAGAACTTGGAATCAGATAATTCATAGAAGTTGAGTCTTTGTCATTCCAAATGAATATTTGATCTTCTAGGCATCATGTATCTGTAGACAATATGACAATAATCCAGGCAGCCCCAAGCATAATCATGTACAAAGGCTAAGAATTTTGAACCTGCACAAAATTGAAATTTTGGTTAGATTTCTCTTCCTCTACAGTGGATTGATGGGACAAGGAATGGCCAATAACACTAAAATCAAATTGATTGTGTGTTAGTTAAAATAAAGAGTGGTGATTATCTAACAAAGTTTCAAACAAAAAAAAAAAGAAAAATAATTTAAAATTAAACTTACCTCTCTAGTAAACTTCTTCTTTCTTGTTCCATGCATCTTGTCAGAGAACCTTGACATCTACAGAGGTCTGATCAAGATTGCACTTGTATACATTACTAGAATTTCCCTCACTTATCTTATTGGCTTAGAAAAGTTATCGATGGCAACCTCCAATTTGTGCTGCACCATTTGGCATTTAAGAAAAGCATCTTATTTCTCAGATGACACCTTGCCTGATACAACTGCTTTATGAGTATCCAGGACCTCTTCAGAAGCAATTGCTTCACTTTATCAGCTTTGTTGATTGTTTCCAAATGTTTGCCCTTTCTTCTGCAGCAATTCTTTTTAACTTTTTTACCCTCTTTAGTGCATCCTTCACTTTGTTTTCTACTTAAGGCCAGAAGAAGTAATTCGACTTGTAACAAGCTAAAACATGTATAAGAAAACTAGGGAAGTTTGGGCAGATCAGCAAGAAAAGAGGCACACGCAAGTGGAAAAGTATATGCTGCATGGGTCACCAGGGAAAAGAAATTATGAACTAATGGAAAAGGCATAATGAAGGAAAAAGACTACCTGACAATGATAAGCCATAATGTCCCAACCATAGGTCTTCAACTGCCTCACTAGCTAATCCAATAGCAAACAAATAAGCACATATGCTAATCCCAACTTGAATATACATAGCTAAGAACCATTTTCTTCACATGAACCAGCTTGCCATAGCAAAAGTTTTCCGCATCTTGTTCCTCAAATCCAGTACTTCAGTTGATTATTGATCCTGAAGAGTAGTTTAGGATCAATCCATCTGATTATCAGTCATACATGCATTCAAAAACAAGCACGTACATGCATGAGTGCAGGCATACGTGCACACACCCACGCACATGCTCACACGTGCACAAGACACTCACTCTCATACACACCATGCGCACTCAAGCACGCACGCACACACACACAGTAGAGGTCTTCAGTAGGTGTCAGTGTATCATAGTTCGTGTTTTTGAACTTCTAGGGCTCTATTATTTGGTTCTCCTCCCTCATGTCTTCAACCATACTAATTGAATCTTACATCTTCTGCCTACCTGTTGCCGGTCTACATGCAATTATTATTATGTGAGTGGTGATAAGTGTACTTTGAATAAGATGATGTCGGATTCAGGCATATCAATGCACAATAAATGCTGGCATCTATTTTCAACAAACAAAAAAAGGAGCTTACTTTCCATGTTTCACAGTGTGATTTCAGATCACAAACTTGAATAAAAGGAGGCTGCAATTCAAGGCCTTGCGCATCTCAGAATTTCTGCAGGTCTATTGAAAGAATATGTTCGACGTGATGCCATGTACTTTCCTTAAGTCAGTTATTGAAAGTCTATGGAAAAAGGTGAGACCTATAACGGGTGATGAAGCACATCAGGTTTGCTTGGTCTTGCTACTATGAAGAGTGAGGTTTCCTTCTGGTTTGCAACCTTTCCATCAATTTGTTATAGGTTGCAATGTTTGGTATAAATCCAGCATCCAGCATCTCATTGACAACACATTCACCCTCTCTTTTTCTCCCCTCTCTTGAGAATCCATGAGCCAGTATGCTGAGCATCACACTGTCAGGCTTTAAACCCATTTTCGATGCCAATACTCTCAATCGGTTTGCATCCAAAGTCCTTCCAACATCACAAAGTGTTTCCAAAAGAGTGTTGCAGGTAATGGTGTCAGGAACCATCCCTTCCTGCAGCATTCTTTCCATCAAACTATACGCTTCATCTATCTTGCCGGAGCTTCTCAGTCCCTCGATTAAAGTAGTGCAGGTCACCTTGCTCGAAAATTTGCCCTCCTCCCACAAAGAATCTACCACTTCCAAGGCTCTTTCTGCACTTCTCTTGTTACACAGTGCCTCAACCAAATGAAAGCAATCAAACCCGTCAGGAACAGATCCTTTCTTCAATAGTTCCATCAAAAGCTGACTTGCTTCCTCAGTTTTGCCCTCTCTACAAAGACCATTCAGAAGAATCTCACAAGTAGCAACCGAAAACGCACAACCCAGATCAAGCATCTCCCTTGCAACCCCAATTCCCTCTTTAAATCTCTTCCGCTTGAAGAAGCCTTTAACAAGAGTATTGAAACTGACCACGTTCGGCTCACATCCCCTCGCCCTCATCTCTCGGAACCAATCCAATGCCGAATCGATGTCCGAGCATCGGAGGCAGCTGCTGATCAAGATGTTGAAGGTGAAAGAGTCCGGCTTGACACGATCCTTGAGCATTGTCTTATACAAGTCGACGGCTTTCCGATGCTCCCGCTGCCGACTGAAGCCGTTGATCAGGGCGTTGTATAGCGCGGTGCTGGGGCGGCCGTCGACGGACTTCCGGGCGTCTTCGAAGGCGGAGATGGCGTCGTTGAGGTGGCCGGCGCGGCAGAAGGCGTGGATGGCGAAGCGGAAGGTGGGCTCGAGGCGAGGGCAAGCGAAAATGCCATCGGCGCAGGGGCAGGGGTGGGCGACCATGCGCCCAAGGAGCAGACGCAAGGGACCGAGCCGGTTAGTGACGGCGAGGGTGCGCGCCATCCACTCGTAGGTTGAGTGGTCGTGGCGGAAGGAGTCGACGCCGGCGGCCCAGAGGAACACGTGGAGGTCGTAGGGGGCGTAGGCGGGGTGATGGCGGATGCGGCGGCGCAGGAGGCGCAGGAGTTCGGCGGGGGTGAAGGAGGGCTGGAGGTGGGACTCCAAGAAACGGGCAAGGCGGGACGGGGCAACGGCGGCGGAGAGGGAGAGCGTCGGTAGAGGAACTGCAGAGGCGACGGCGGAGGGGGAGGAGGGGTCGAAGACGGAGGAGAGATCGAAGAGCGCGGCACGGTTGGGGCTTGGATTAGGGTCCGGGTTTTGGCGTAGAGCGGCGAGGGCGGAGACGGAAGGGAGAGACTTGGAGAGCCGCCTCGAAGCCATGGGAAAAGGGCCTCTTCCGCGCAGTAATTTCCATACGATAGTAATCATGCATGACCCACTTGCTTTGAGATGCGTGCCCCTGATCGGTTTCGTATTTGGTCGAGTTTGGGGATATTCCTATGGGTTCGGATCCGGGTTAACGGATCTGAAACGCGTCGAAACCTATTTGGTCGGATAACAAGTGGATAAGTTACCATACCGTATTCGGTAGAAAACTTGTCGGATTCAGGTGTGCAGGAGACAAGGATCCGTCACGACCCCACACGGACCACACCACCTCCACACCACCCAAACCACGTGGGTCACCATGACCACCATGTGCCCTCCGGAAGCTTCCGAACCATGCATGGCGATCGCTGAAGGCCGTCTCCTTCCTCGCATCGCTCTATAAATGCCACAGTACAAGGCTGATATGAGAAGCATGGAGTTCGAGGTGGTCATGGAGAACGTCCATCTGATGGCCACCATCCTCACCTGATGGACTTCTCGAAGGAGGTGGAGAAGGTGGCCAGTGCCCCTGCCCGCGCCTATGTCCGCGACCGCAGGGCCATGGCTTCCACTCCGGCCGACGTCAAGGAGGTCCCCGGTGCGCTGGTGTTTGAGATCGACATGCCCGGGGCCAAGTCAGGCAAGATGAAGGTCCAGGTGGAGGACGACAACACCCTGGTCATCAGCGGGCGGCGGCGCCGAGCGAGGAGCAAAGAAGCCAAGTACCAGCGCATGGAGCGGCAGATGGGCAAGTTCATGCGCAAGTTCCCGTTGCCGGAGGACGCCGACCTCGACGCCATCACGGCGGCGCTCCAGGACGGCGTGCTCGCCGTCAGGGTGGGGAAGAAACCGCCACCGGAGACGAAGACCATCGAGGTCAAGGTTGGTGGGACGTCCCGGCTTAAGACGACGCCTGTATAACAAGTTGCAGTGTATCAAAAGGGAGAAGACGTGTTATAAATGGTGTGATGATGTGGACACTCTTTTTTTCGTGTGTTTTTTTGGTGTATATGTTGCATGGATATTGACAAACCAACACATATGCTTGCCTGAATACAATATATAAAGAGAGATATGACAATTGTCTGTGTTTCTACAAGAATGCAACAATTATACAACTAAAACAAAATCCTGAGGGAGTACATGGATTTACTTCCCTCTTAAGAGGCTTTCAACGCTTGCAGTTTGCACGCTTCCTAGAGAAGTTTTTTTCCGTATCGATGACCAAAAAGCTCTAATAACATGATACAAACATATGATTGTCTCAGAGCTTATATATCGCAAGAATTACAAGTCACTTCTGTTGTCCAAAATCTCAGCCTTCCGACCATCTCACGGACCCCATCATTAAAGGTTTGCTTGGGAGTTCACCAGGCGCAGGGCGCAAGGTACATGATCTTCCTGCAACATCTTGGTAATTTGATTGCAAAGCAACTGATATGCCCAAACACAATAAGCAACCAGCATTACCTCTGGATGTCTATATTTGTGACATAAATGTATCCCGCAACATTCCTGCAATAGTTTATAAAAATTGTGTAAGCACATCGATCATGATAGATTATATGAATTTCTCAGTCAATGCCAGCTAAAGCAATGCACGAAATAAATTAAATTTACTTTCCTGCTCATAAACAAGTACAGCCATGGATCTAGTATTAGATTTTTTTTTATGGGTTGTCATAGTTCTGAGTTCTGACTAGAAATTAACACTACCAGATAGTTGGTACAGACAAACTTCTCAACTAGCTAAACAAATAGGTTCGGTGGCCATGTCATGCTAACTAGATAATTTTTCTCTCCAAACTGATGGCTATATTGATCATTTTAAAGATGCCTTACGGACTAATGACAACTAGGCAGGAAAGAAGAGATTTATTATATTAACGAACCATGAATTTTTTGGACCATTGGCATTTATCACAAGGTTGTTTTTTTATTGAACTGTGACCCCTATGTTTCTCATGATTAAACAGCTTCTGCGACTTAGACTTGGATTTTATAGGATGTTAGGAAGAAGGGAAAAACCTGATAAAAATCTCTATTTAACAAAGTCTACAGTACACATCACTCAACAATTACCTGGATATGATTTGATCAGGCTCCTTTGCAGATAAAACGGCTAGAACAAGACGGAGCAATTACGCGAGTAGGATCAGCTACAGGCTCTGCACCAATAGGCAATGTAGAATGGGGAGCCTGTGGACCACCACCAATTTGATAAACTGAAATATCTGAAAAATTGACAATGTTAGAATGCGGCGATACATCATTTGCAAGCCCGTAAAAGTATTCCTGCAAAGAAACCAATTTCAATGTCAAGTATAAACTTATCCTTGGAAGAAGGCACTGATGCAGAAAGCAAAAGAAATAGGCAAAAATCAATTTAGATGTCAAGGAATGAAGACACTAAGAAGAACTACACAGAGTGGCCCTCAACCATATTCAAAGATGATACTTCTTGAGTTGCACTCACCCTGATTCTGAAGCTCGTAGCCTTTTGACGAACTTTTTGATTCCTCAGAACTACCCCTCCTGATTTATGAAGTTTTACAACATCTACATTAGGTTTGCTTTTCAGAACATTTTTGAGCATGCTGCAAAGTTTCTCCTGCACAAACACAACATGAAAGCAGATAAGACACCTAAACAAAAATGCTCTCTCACAAGTAAAACACAAACAATGTCTTTAAGAAAACAAGACCCTTTGCAGATATGGTAGGGCACTACAGCCTTGAAGACAATGTGATTTTTAAATGTAAACCATCATGGAAGAATTATAAAGAATTTCACAACCAATTTTACAAGTGTAAAGGTATTGGTCAAAACAAAATGAAAAATTAGCTTTGCTATTGAATGTCTCCAGCAGAAATTTCAACATATCTTATTTTGTATGGTAACCAACATTTCTATCGAGATTGCATACAAGTTGGTCACAATGAGTGAAAAAAAAAAAAAAATCAAACATTTAAATGTGAGAAGTTATCGTGCACTTATCTGATTCTCTGACATTACAGTTAGAGTACAAATTTTAATCCAAATACCAAATCAGAACAAGCAGCAATGAAGAAAAAACAACTCGAACATAAGCAAGATACATGTGTGGTTGTGTTTAGTATGTTCCACATGCAACATCAATGACAAGTGAGAGATAACAAGAAACTTACCTGCCCCAACACAAGAACCACATCACAATTGAAAGTATCAATGGCATGGAGAAGAAACTGCATGACAGGAAAGAAAATAGAATACAAATTCAGGTGACAGTGTGGTAGGAAACTCGAAAATAAATGTAAAGTGAGATAACTTATAAGAAAATCCTAAAATATACCTCGTAACCAAGGCCTTCCACCCATCCCATGGTGTTAATTACCATCCCTGCAGCTCTAGCTTCAGCATTGCCAGAGAACTGTCTCTCTAGAGTTTGAGCGAGCTCCTTCACAAGCACTTTGTAAAGATCCCCATTTGCACTGTACAACAAATACCAAGAGGTACCAATATTTCATAATAAAAGAAATCAACTCATAATATGAATCTCCATGTAACAGCTAATCATGATAAGATGGTAAGGAGATGAAATGTTTATGTTGGAGTTGTGTGTCCATTAAAATATACGATAGGCGTTTCCAAAGGAACTCCTTCCAATAGCATCAATTGGCATCTCAACTGGAGTAGCTGCAATGCACCCAGGAGTTAAAGACCCCTGACCAATGTCCAGATCCACATAAGTTGGCTTCCAACCCTGCTTACAAGCCTAGCTCAGAAGCATCCGGCACAAGCTACTCTTTCCAGAATCTGTTGTTCCTGCAACAATCACCCTAGGACCCTGAAATACCAATGCTTCAGACAGACATTCAAAACGTATAAAGAAGATAACTTCTATGACAAGAACTATGAATAACTGTGGATGACAATAGAAAAGGCTAATGATTCTGTTTATGCTGGAAGGAGTGATGATAAATCTATGCTTCTCATAGGGTCTGTGTAACTTACCCTTTTTAAGCCACTAGTTTTCTTTATCCTATTTCAGGTTCCAAAGTGCTTTCGATATCAAGTGGTATGTTGCATTGACTAACAAAAGCTCACTAACCATACTACTAGAACTCCCCATTACATTACTAAAAACAGAAGAGAGGAACAAGGATATACAAGCCCAACATCATTTACGTCCTGTAGAACCTCACTCTGTGCCATTTACCAAACCTAAAGCAGACACTGACTCCACTCTTTTTCTGAAAAATCAGCGAGTAGTAACTTTCTCACCCTTAAAGACCTAGTTTCAATTTAATTATTGTCATTTCTAACAGACAGTATCTCTAATGAATGATTTAACTTGGTCAATAATTTCACAGGCTTTTAAAATTTGTATACAAATGAAAGTAAAACAAGAAAAGGAAAGGAAAGAAATAGATCAAATTGTTACTTCATTTTCCTCAAACAAAATTTCCTTTCAGACCACTTCATCATCTCCTTTCTCAGTATTTTGACTAATTATGTAGCAAAAGAGAATTTCTTCTTCTTTTGCACAATAAGCTTAAACAGATTCAAGGTGGATTCCATTATGTTCTACCTCCTAATCAACATTATTTCTTATTATAATCAGATTCATTGGTTTTGTTTGTCTTATGGCTCATGATCTTTGTATTTTACCTCGTTGGATATGGTAGCACAAGAGTGAATGCATGAGAGAACAGGGAGTTCACACGACTTTATGTATTATGCAACTTCTAGTCAGACCAATATCTGGCAGATGATTAAGAAATATTTGATTATAAAAACATATGGTTATTTGTAAAAGATTTTACGCGCACATCAATTTGCAACTTGTCTGTGCATAAACATACAAAATAAAACACAAAATGAACAAAGATATTTCGCCTCCCAGACCAATATCATCAAGATATTACCCACAAACGAACACCAAATCCATAACAGGTCAACATACCTACGAAGAGTCCACATTACTACTCCGTGGTGCCATGGTACAAGCCCTTCTGGCGTCAAGTATGGCATGAACATTCACGTAACTCACCGTAGGCGTCTAAATACATCATCATATACAACTAAAATCAATAAAGAAACAGATATTCCAACCCTAATTTGTTATCACATCATGTTACCTCGTCCGCCACGTACTCGACTTCACTGATCCCATCCAATTCGACACTGGCGCCATTGCAGGTGTCAACCTAAGACGCAACCACTCGAATTGGCGTCCGAGGAAAGCACAAAAATCGATTTATTTTCATTCAACGTATGACAAGGAATGCACTACCATAGAGGAAATCAGAGATGAGGCAAGCAGAGAGAAAAGGGAGTCTCACTGCGATCTTGCTGCGTGGAGGGAATGGAAAGCCAATTGCCGCCGGGCATTTCGGTGCCGAAGATCTCGGCAGTGCCGGAGAGAAGGCGGACACGGAGAGGCGCGTCGGTGCCGACCTCGATCCTGAGATCGCTCTCCTTGGCTAATTTGAACGGCCGCGAGGACGCCATGTCGCGTCGCCCGCGCCGCTCGAAAGCGTTTTATCCAGGGGATTGCTTCTCTTCATTTACTAGGCGTGAGAGCCGCTTGTTACAGAGACTCGAGAGATCAGACGGCTCTAAGCTAAAACCATCCGCCTGATGCGTGATACAAATTAGACAGGTTCCTGATCCAAATAA
This sequence comes from Musa troglodytarum, assembly GCA_023547065.1. Taxonomy (NCBI): domain Eukaryota; kingdom Viridiplantae; phylum Streptophyta; class Magnoliopsida; order Zingiberales; family Musaceae; genus Musa; species Musa troglodytarum. Next base: position 6,974,641 of record CP097508.1, on the reverse strand, counting down.
ACGTTATAAAAAAAATTATACATCTATAATATTAGAAAAAAGCAAATATGATGTTCCGGATAAGTATGCTCAAGATGATTTGATATCGATACGAAGAATGACTCAATCGGATCGGCTTTGATTGGTCAAATTGTTTCGTACTATTAGACAAACATCAAACAATGTGCTTGTTCGATAATGTCGGGTCACAACATGTTAATTATACTAAGTCAACTTACGTTGACTCAGAGGATATAAAAAATTGTATCAGAATGAGTGAATGCGGCAATGTATTGAAGAGGATTAGTAGAATAACATTAAGTTGAAGAAGAAAAAAAACATATTATGTGGTTTATTTATTATGCACTTACAAATGTTGACAAGATTCTTCACAAAAACCACTCCTCTTGACATCGATCTAAAATATTTATGACTATCAATCATTAATTTAACCAAAAATATATAATGTTTAAAATCCCTATCATCATAATAAAGTTTTTAGAGGATATTATGTCGGTTAAATTTAAATATCTCTGCTCTAATGTGTGTGTGTGTGTGTGAAGCTATTGATGGGCGAAAAGTTTGACCATTGACCAATCTTCTTAATTGACATTTTGACTTTTTTGTGACATTAAAAAGCCGTCGGGGAGCCATCCCTGATCAGACGGTCATGAACGACAGCTCATCTGATACTGGACGTGGGCCCACAACACAGATCACGCCGGTTGCTTGAGATCGAACGCGGCGTCCATCATGGCTGCGCGCGCATCTGAAAGCACTGCGTCCGTAGCTTTAGTGCGGTCCGACCATGCAATGTCATCATGACTGACTTGAGCGACTAATCAACACAGTACGGTAAAGTCGACGGCAAAGGTTCTTCCACGTGGACGCCATCATGCCTCAATCTCAGAATGCTGATAAATATGATTGACGGGTTGGCGACGAAGGACAAGGCAATGGATTGCAGTACTCGGCCACAGCGGCAGCGATCCTGCGCATGCCCCCCTCTCGACATCGTCTTACGGTGCGGCAGCCGCCGGAGCACCGACGCTGGGTTCGCCCGTATGTCGGGCGATGAATGGGAAGACGATTCTGCCGCGCCAACCCACCGGTCGTCCTGGTCCACTGCCGGCACGAGGCTGCGCGGTCTGTGGCGGAGGATCACGAGGGAGAAGAGGAAGGTCTTCGATCCGGCGCCGGCAGCTTATGATCCGTTCACCTACGCTCAGAACTTCGACGAAGGGTGGGCGGCCGAGGAGGAGCCGGAGAACTTGTCCCGGTCCTTCTCGGCGAGGTTCGCCGTCCCCTCCGGGGTGCTGCAGAGAACAAGATGGTAAGACTCTTGTGGGGTGTGTTTGCATCCATATGATGAGAAGTCCAACATCAACGATTCATGTCATCTCTCTCTTGGGGTGTGTTTGCATTCATATGATGAGAAGTCCAACATCAACGATTCATGCCATCTCTCTCTCTCTCTCTCTCTCTCTCTCTCTCTCTCTCTCTCTCTCTCTACAGGAGACGCTTAAGATTACAACGCTAAAGATCAAATTGGGAAATAAGCAAAAATTTGATGCAGTGGGAAATAAGCAAAAAATTGATGCAGAAAAGAGGATTTCTTTTGAGAGTCTGAAGGACGAAACTGAAACTATCGAATAGGCTTCTCATTTCTTCCTCCTTTGATACCAAGGAACAATACATAGTAAGCTTAAGATACATAGTAAGCTTAAGATTAATATCATTCTTAACCAAAAAGCTTTCCTTATTAAAGTGATGGAGTACAACTTAACCACAGCCATATCCTTTCTATGGGATATTTTATTATTCCTTTGTGTCATAGAAAGAAGTCTTTGACGTCTTTGTTAGTTTTGAGTAATTCAAACTCATGTGTATAGAATTGTTCAAGATGAAAATGTTGAACTCCTAAGGTGTCACATGATCAATGTCAAAAGAGATTTTCTTTCTAACCTAATTCCTCTGACACTTAAGTTAGTAACCCAATATAGACACATGTGGATGTGAGTAGTTAAAAAATGATTCTTCCTTTTTTCTTGTGCTAATGATGAGCATTTATACATGATCATAAGGGGATAAAATATTTTATGAAATATTATATGTAGAGATAATCTTTAACTACCTCTAATAACCTCCCATTGGCCTTTTATCCACGTGAGTGATGGGGGCAAACAATCTATAACTGTTTACTTTTAACCCATATCCATGTGGGCAAACAAATAAAGGATGGTCTTTGTTTTCTCTTTCCACCCTGGATACCATACGAAGGCCACATGTCTGGTGAAAGCTAGTTGACGATGCTCTACTTATTATTCATTCCTCCCTCTCGCCCAAAGTATGCTTCAAAGGCTCTCGCAAGAGAGATCCAAAATGCGAAGCCTAGTTCATCTAACACATTAAGCTTATGCATTTTTTATTGGTTCTTCGATTTCATGCATTATGCGGACACCAATAAGATCAAGGGGCGCCTAACTTGCGCCTTGAATCAAGAATCTCCATCCCTTGGTAAGGGATCACTCATCGTTAACAAACCCTCCTCGATAGTACATTAATCCTTATCTGTGAACCTGACCCTCCTTCGAGCGTGGAGTTCAATATTGATGAAGGTCGATTCTTCGACCTCAACGGCTTAATGGATATGAAAAGGAGGGGGGGTGCCCAACCTCTATGCGAAAGGAGGAGATGGATTTCCTAACATTCATGTCTCGAGCGGAGGTCAAGGAAGAGGTTAGGTTTCCCAACCTCATTGGTGTTGGTAAATCTAAGGGGACGACATCAGATGTGCAGCGGAAGGATAAAAAACAAAAATATTAGATTTTCACAAAAGGTTCCGTCATCGTGCGAAGATCGGTGCGTAAAAATAAATCCACGAATCTGAAAACTGCGTGTGTAAAAAGAACGATATTACCTAGGGAGATCGTATATTCCTGAGCTCCTATAGATCCATGAAGGAGGATAAAAGAAGTCAAGCGTCCTCCTCTCTAGTGGTATCTACACGGTAGGGACTACAACGATGCTCTTTCTTGGGGAGAGGATAATAGAAGGTGGCTACCAAGAAAACCCCAACATATGAACCTTTGGTTCCCTCCTTTTATAGAGCCCTCCTGTAAACCCTAAAGGATCCTGCCCTATTGGGTATTGGATCTCTATCCAATTACCCAAGTCTTTTAGATTAATGGGTCTCTACTCAATAATCTAGCTCTTATTGGATCTCACCCATGGGATCCAATAATACATGGGCTTATTGGATATCCAATAAGATAGGGGATTCGACGGATATTTCATATCCGAACATCTACTTGTCGCAACACCTACCATATGTATGTGACTCTCTTGTCCCAATATCGAGCTGACTGTAAGTCATACCTGTCAAAACTCCTTCTGACTCAATGAATTATTATCTCTATAATAATTCACTCGACTCATCGACTACGGATGTACTAGGCCACTACGCCGTAGTCCCCAGACGATACAAGAGAATCCAATCCTTTAGACCTATCTGCCCTTAGTTACCATGTACCTATAGTCCCTTATCCATCTAATATCCCAGAGACCGTATATCGGGCATGGTGCTGTCAGGCCCATACGGTTTCTACTCGAGTCTCACTCTAATTAGATTCTCTCGGAGAGCTCTTTCTCTCTCAATCCGAATGACCTTGGCCAAGGATTTGCCTAAGCAAAAACACATGAGATATTCCTCTCATGATACCGAGAGTGGATGATCCTCTATTGACACTCAATTGCCCTCGTAAGGTTGGCTGCCACTCTCAATAACCGATTGTACTAGATTTAGAATTTTCAAACCTATAAGTCCGGTATCAAAGAATGAAGTACTCATATAAGACTTCCTTGGTGTCTCAAGTTTAAGGACCAGATATACTACTAGACTATGAAATCGCTGTTTGATATGAGGTATCAATAACCATCCAGCATTCCGTAAGCGAATCAATCAGTGAACTCATTCTCCAATGAGCACCTGTACTGTACCCTTAATGTCCCCACATGAGTAGCTATGAGACCAACCACCTCCATCGTATGGACGAGTATACAACACACCAGTCTGTCTGGTTATCTCAATGTCCCTCTCGAGTAACCTATAACCGGGGTTATTTAGGGTCTGTGTTTAAAAGTGAATCGATCTCATTATCATGATCTCATCATAATCTGATTCCTATTGCACAGATCCAAGGATATCATAATGTACATTCAGATGATGTGAGAAAATATCAATAATCATAAGCAAAGAGATTGACGCAGCGTGTTACAAGTGTCGTCGCTCACGTGATTGGCTTGTAGGGCACCTATAATTAACACTTGGCTTAATGCAAACCATAAGTGAGGAGTACGAGTACTGTTGGTGATGATCTATTACCAACCTACCCCTCCCATTGTTGAGGTGCCCATTTCTTCTTGACTTGTCAGGTTTCCAACTATCATGCTATTGGGGAAATCTGATCAAAGTATTATATACACAGCGAAAAATAAAAAGTCTAGATTTCCCAAAAATAGTATATCATCATTGTGCGAAGATTAGTGCACATAAAATTGTAAAACCGAAAAATGCACATATAAATTAAGATTTGTTACCTAGGGAGATCGTATATCCATGAAAAATCCTAGATCTATAGGAGAGAATGAAGGAGGTCAACTATCCTCCTCTCTGGTGGTGATCAACATGACAGATGTGGCGATGACGCTCCTCAAATCGTTGCACGATCCTCTTCTTTGCGTGCACCAAAAAGGCTACACCGTGATCAAGAATGAGCTAGCCCTTTTTACTATCCATATGCCTCAAATTGGGACTATCTTCTGAGGGGGAGAGGAGAGGGAGGAGTATAAGAGAGGCGGCTAAGATGTGACTAGCCTATGCCACCTTTTGGCCTCTCTTATTTACATATGTTCCTACCACTGAATCCTAATGGATCCTGTCCTATTAGGTACTGAATATTTATCTAATTATCTAAGCCTTTTCGATTAGTGAATCTCTATCCAATAATCTATATTTACTCTTAATGGGTCTCACCCAAAAAATTTAATAATTCAAGGGCTTACTAGATATCCAATAAGATATAGGCTTTAGCGGATATCTCATATCCGAACCTTTACTCATCGCAACACTTACCATATGTGTGTAACTCTCTAGGCCTAATATCGAGCATGGTGTTATCAGGCCCATACGATATCTACTCGAGTCTCGCTCTACTCGGATTCTCCTAGAGAACTCTTTTTCTCTCAATCTGAATGACCCTAGCTAACAATTTGTCTGAATAAGGACACATAGGATATTCTTCTCATGACACCGAGAGTAGATAATCCTCTATCGATACTCAATTGCACTGGTAAAATTAGTTGTCACTCCCGATGACTGGTTGTGCTAGATCTAGAACTTCTAGACCTATAAATCCGGTATCAAAGAATGAAGTACTCATACAAGACATCCTTAGTATCTCAAGTCTAAAGATTAGATACACAATTAAGATGATAGAATCGTTGTTTAACAATGAAGAATCATTAACCATCCAATATTTTGTGAGCGGATTAATCAGTGAACTTATTCTTTAATGAGCACTTGTATTATATCCCTAGTATCCCCACACGAGTAGCTATGAAACCAGCTGCCTCCATCATATGGATGAGTATAGAATACACCAGTCTGTCCGATTATTTCGATGTCCCTTTCGAGTAACTTATGATGGGAATTTTTAGGGTCTATGTTTAAAGGCAAATCGATCTCATTATTGTTATCTCATAATGATCTGATTCCTATTGCACAAATCTATAAATATCACCATATATGCAACATGTAACATAAAGTGAGAAAATGCCTATAATAATAATAAGCAAAAAGATCGCATAGCGTGTTACATGTGTCATCACTCACGTGATTGGCTTGCAAGGCACTTATGACTAGCACATATCTCGGGCAAAGGAGGGGATCGAGTTTTCTGGACCTCCCTAGCTCGGTGAGGACTGCAAGGGTGGGTTGTGAGCACTACTAGTAGTAGTCCATCATTGACCTACCCCTCTTCTTTTACTCGTCATCGAGGCGAGCTATGAGAGAAGCCAAGGCCAGCTACAAACGGTGCAGTGAGCTCCTCCTCTATTCATCCCTAAGGGGCTCATGTCAGGAAACAGGTCAATAGTGAGGATATTGCGAAGCCCCTCGTCACCAACCTATCACTCTACTTTTGCTCACCATCGAGGCAGGCTGCAAGAGGAGTTAAGGTAGGTTGTAGGCAGTGCAAAAGTGGGCTCTACTTCTGCTCATCCCTAAGGGACTCACGTTGGCCAATAGGTCCACAGCGGGGATGCAATGAAGCCCCCCATCACTGACTTGTCCCTTTTCTTCATCTCACCATTGAGGTGGGCTGTTAGAGAAGCTGAGATAGGCTACATGCAGTGTCGAGGTACGTTCCTCCTTTACTCATCGTCGAAGGAATCACATCATGCAACGAGTCTATAGTGGGGTTGCTACGAAGCCCCTTGTCACTGACCTACTGATCTTCTTTCACTCTTTATGAAGCCGACTGCTAGAAGAACTAAGACAAGCTATAAGGAGTGTCCTCCTTTGCTTGTCCCTAAGGAACCCACATCCGACAGTGAATCCACAATGAGGATATTGTAAAGCTCCCCGTCGCTAACATGCCTCTCCCATCGTAGAGGGACCCACTTCGAGAGGAGGAGGGTCAACCTCACCTGATGTGTCCATATTTTTTTTTATGGGTCTTCAAGTCGATAAGCTATGTTGGGTAGTGGCCTACCCACATTAAGTAGAGAAGGGGGGGGGTGTCAATATTTGACCTCCCTACTTCAGATATTCTTTCTTTTGTGTCTCCCGTCAGATCAAGTTTTTTCGACTTATATGTCATGGATGCTAATTATAGGTGCCTTGCAAGCTACTTACGTGAGAGATGACACATGTAATTTGCTGCATCTCTTTTTGGCTAATATTAATAATGACATTTTCTCACTTTATATTATATGATGAATATATTATAATATTTTTGAATCTGTGCAATGAGAATTTAATTATGATAAGATCATAATAATGAGAACAATTTACCTTTAAACATAGATCCTAAATATTCATAATCATAAGTTACTCAAGAAGAACATCGAGATAACCGAACAAATTGGTATACTATATACCTGTCCATATGATAGAGATAATTGGTCTCATAGTTGTTTGTGTGAAGACAATAGGGATATAGTACAGGTGCTCATTGGAGAATGAATTCATTTAATGATTCGCTTACAAAATACTAGATAATTAATGATATCTCATCATCAGATAATAATTTTATAGTTCTAATTGTGTATCTAGTCCTTAGACTTGAGACACCAAAGATGTCTTGTTTGAGTACTCTGTTCTTTTATACCGAACATATAGGTTTGGAAGTTATAGATCTATTATAGACGGTCATTGGGAATAATCGCTAATCTTACGAAGGTAATTTGGTATCAATAAAGGATTATCTACTCTCGATATCATGAAAGGAATATCCTATATATTCTCACTTAGGTAAATATTTAGTCAAGGTCAATCAAACTGGTTTCTCTTTGATCAGATTGAGGAGAAGAGTTCCTGAGTACAAAGTTCATCTAATTTCTTAAGGATCATGAGATTCTATCCTAATTGACTCCTCCTTATACACATCAGCTCAACGGTATATCAGAAAGGAGGAATCATATATTGTTAGATATAGTGCGGTTCATGATGAGTTTCGTCAACTTACCCATATCTTTCTAAGGATATGCCTTAGAGTTTACAACTTACCTTTTGAATAGAGTTTCATCTAAGGTGGCAGTGTCTACACCATATAAGATATGAAAAGGAAAGAAGTTTAATCTTAAGATTGTTAAGATTTGGGACTGCCTTATCTATGTTAGGAGACACAACTCCGATAAGTTGGAATCAACGACAGAACGGTATAAATTCATGAGATACTACAAGGAAACTTATGAGTATTATTTCTATCACTCTAAGGACTAAAAGATTTTTGTTGCTAAGAGAGTGATATTTCTTAAGAAGGATCACATTCTTTGTAGAAATAGTGGGAGCATGATAAAGTTGAGCGAGGTTGGGGAACCTAGCTCAAGTACCATTCCATAGAATGAGAATGTTCAAGTACTTAACACACATGTTCTGACTTTACGTAGGTCTAATACGGTGTTCATCCCTCTTTAGAGATACATGGGGCATATCAAGGGAGATGACATTAAAGATATCGATCCTTAAACCTATGATGATACTATTATGAGCATAGACTTCATGAAGTAATAAGAGGCCATGAGTTTTAAGATAAATTCTATATACTCCAACAAGGTATGAAACCTAGTTGAGACACTTAAAGGTATTATACCCATTGGTTGCTAATAGATCTTTTTGAAGAAAAGTGGTGTAGATGAAAAGGTAGAGACCTATAAAGCAAGGCTAAAGACAATATGTTGACTATGATGAAACTTTCTCGCCCATGGTCATACTGAAATCGATCTGAATTCTACTAGCTATTACAATATACTATGATTATGAGATTTGGTAGATAGACGTGAAAATCATGTTCTTCAATAGTAACCTTGAGGAGGAGGTATATATGATGCAGCCTAAGGGATTCATGTCCAAGAAAAGTCCAAATAAGTTATACAGATTACTTAAGTCCACATATAGACTAAAGCAAGCTTTCCGAAGTTAGAACATAAGATTTGATGAAGCGATCAGATCTTATAACTTCGTTAAGAATGAAAATAAACCTTATGTGTGCAAGAAGGTAAATGGGAGCACTATCATCTTTTTAGTGTTGTATATGGATGACATTTTAATCATTGAGAATGATATAGGAATGCTCTTCACGGTTAAGGCTTAGTTATCAAGATACTTCTCCATGAAGGACTCAGGAGAAGCATCCTACATTTTAGGGTTTCAGATCTATAGAGATAGATCCAAGAGAATGCTTGGCTTATTCCATTCCAAGTACACAAGCACCATTGTCAAAAAGTTTGACATAGAAAATTCCAAGAGAAGTCTCATACTAATGAGATATAAAATATTATTTTCTAAAAGTATGTCCTCAAAGACTCCTATAGAAAAGGTAGACATAGATAAGATACACTATGCCTTAGTGATAGGGTTTATCATGTATGTTATGTTATATACTAGACTTGATATAACGTATACTTTAAATATTATGAGCAAGTATTAGGTAAATCCAAGTTTGAAATATTAGAAGGTAGTAAAGTATAACTTTAAGTACTTAAGAAGGACTAATGATCTTTTACTGATATATGGAGAAAATAACCTCAAGGTTGAGGGCTATATGGACTCGAGTTTCTAGTCCGATGTTGATGATAGCAAGTTAAACTCAGGGTATGTGTTTATCCTGAATAGAGGAGCAGTAAGCTGGAAGAGTTTCAAGTAAGATACTATTACTAACTCGACCATTGAGACAGAGTTTATTATTATGACAACAGCAGTAAAGGAGATAGCCTAGATTAAGAAGTTCATCATAGATCTAGGAGTTGTGCCAAACAACTATAAGTTAATTATCTTATATTGCAACAACAACAGGTGGTTACTCAAGCGAAGGAACCCAAGTCTCATTAGAAGTCCAAACACATTATGAAGAGTTTTAATTTTATCAGAGAAATTGTAGCCCATGGTGATGTAATAGTAGAAAGAGTTCCATCCGAAAATAACATTGTAGATTCATTAACAAAGTTATTATCTCAGATTTTTATTTAGCTTTACTAGGGTCTGATGAGGATCAAGCACGTGGGTGATTAGCTTTAGGTTAAGTAAGAGATTACTAATTACATGTATCCTATATGCCAATTACATGAGTATTGATATATGTAATCCACTACACAATCTATTTTAATTAATATTAATAATAGTATTTCCATATTTTATATTATATGATGAATATATTATGATGTTCTTGAATCTATACAATAAGAATTGAATGATGATGAACTCATGATAATGAAACAAATTCACTTTTAAACGCATATCCTAAATATTCATAGTCATACGTTACTCGATAAGGACATTGAGGTAAATATACAAACTGATGTACTATATACCCATCCATATGATAGAAGTATCTAATCTTATAGTTGCTTGTATGATGACACTAGGGATATCGTGTTGTTGCTCATTAGATAATTAGTTCACTTATGAAATGTTAAATAGTTAATGATACTTTATCGTCAGATAGCAATTCTGTAGTCCCAATTGTGTTTTTGGTTCTTAGACTTAAGATACCATTGATGTATTATTTGAGTACTCTGTTCTTTGATACCGGATTTATAGTTTGGAAGTTTCAAATATAGTATAGACGGTCATTGGGATTAGTAACTAACTTTACAAAGGCAATTAGGTACCAATAAATTATCAACTCTTGATATCATGAGAGGAATATCTCGTATATTCTCACTCAAGCAAATCCCTAGTTAGGGTTAATTAGATTGAGATAATCTGATAAGAGTGAGACTCGGATTAAGAGAAAAGAAGTTCTCTAGGAGAATCTGATAAGAGTGAGACTCGGATAGATTCCGTATGGGCCTGATAGCACTATACCTGGTATATGATCTTTGGAATATTAAATAGATAAAAAACTATATATACATAATAATAAGGGCACATAGGTTCAATAGATTAGATCTCCTTATAACGTTTGGGGACTATAGCACAGTGGCTTAATGCATCGTCGATAAGTTGAGTGAATTATTATAGGGATAATAATTCATTGAGTCAGAAGGAGTATTGAGTTAGAAGAGGTTTTGATGCGTGTAACTTATAACCAGTTTGGTATTAGGCCTAGAGAATCACACACATATGGTGGATGAATAGATGATTAGATATGAGATATCCAATAAGCCTCATTTACCCTTGTTTTCTATTGGGTGAGATCCAATAAAGCATGAATCTTAGAGGGGTTATTGGATAAGGATTCGATACCTATTAAGCTAGTGGTCATGAAGGGGCTTTCTATAAATAGGAGTGGGGCTCAAAGAATCATAGGTTGGACCCGTGGAGTCATCGAACTCCTCATCTCTTCCTCCTATCCCTCCCTTGTCGTGAGGCCTCTCTCTGGTGTGATAGAACAGCAAGAGGGCCAACCCCTTCTTGGTTATTGATACTACGTGGTAGTGCATTATCACGAGGAGAGAACCCATAGCGAGGAAGAGGTGCATTGGACCAAGATCTATGTTTTAAGAGATATACAAGCTCTCATAGGTAAGAATGTCTCACCCTCTTAGTGTAGTTTTGTGATTTTGAGTTTTACGCTCTCGATTATTACTCAGTGATCCGATGCTCCTTGTTTGGGAAATAATTTTATTTTATATTTGCACTGTGCATGTGATGCTCCCTTGATGGTTTCCCAATAATAGATATATCTTGCCTTGTGCCTCTCATCATAGCATATTTTATTATATATAAGTCGAGTTTTTCTAACTCACACACCTCAAGCACTATTAATCTCGTGCCTCTTGTGTATGAATCGATAATTTTTGTCCCTTGTTTGATATACTAAATTTCTTGATGATTCAGTATTTCTTGAATGAGCTTTATCATGATCTTGATTTCTCGACATTTGATACTTGAGATTTTTCTTGAGAATCAAGATCTCTTATTTGATCTCTTGAGTTTCTTATGCTATTTACAAAGAAGAGACATATCAAAGTGAATCATGATCTTTATGTCGATACTTAATGCTTATGATTCTTCAAGATTCTTTATCTGAATTCTTTTCCTTATTTGCTAAAAAAAAGAAGAGATTTGTCAAAATGATTTATGGACTTTTGATACTCATGATATGATTTCTTTATGGATTTTATGCATCATGTGATGATTGAAATATTGAATGATGCAAAATTATTTGATGTGAAAAGTTTTGTCAAAAGCAAGAAAACAATGTTATTGTAATGAAAGCAAAATTGCTAGCATTTTTGTTACCAATTATTGAATTTCATGTAAAATATTAATCCTCCCTTTCTTTTTGACATTGACAAAGGGGGAGAAGGGTTTGCTACCTTACACATTGCAAATAAAAGCAAAATTGCTAGTATGCAAAGGAATCAAAACTTGCAAGCTTACACTTCTCAAAGAGAAGAAAGAAATTGCAAAGTTGCATATCTTTAACTTGTTAGCTTGTACGTTTAAAGTGATGTAAATTTTATAAAAATTGCTAGCTTGCAAGGTAAAACTAAAGTGCACTTCTCAAGAGAGAAAAAATAAAGTGTTATCTTACCTATGGTGAGAAACAAAGTGCAAACTTACATATCTCAAGAAGTAAGTGATGAATTGCTATGCTTGGATATTCTTAAAAACTTGCTATGATTGAATATTATAAATCTTGCTAGTATATTGTAAAAACTTACATATCCTTAAAACTAACTAGATGTAACTTCTCCTTTTTGTTGATGACAAAAGGGAAGAAATAGATTGATGTTTATGTATTCTATTGAATATTTTGAAATACTATATGATTTTTTTGACATGTTACTTGGATTTTTTTGAAATCCAAGGGTTTTATCAATATGACATATTGATATGGAGAGTTTGTTTAAACTCTAGGAGTTAAGGTTAATTCTATCATCAATTAGTTATCATCATTAAAAGGAGAAGATTATTGAATCTCAAATTTTGATGATAAAATTAATTAATTATATTTTGGTGATCTAACTATGTTTTGAGTCACGCAGGTCTACTCTCGATTAGGATTAGATAATTGACGCAGGAGGAATCGATGTTGCGCCGAAGGAGAACGTGTCAGGAGATTGGATGTCGAGTCAGAGGTCCCGTCGATAATCGACAGAAGAATTTGGATAAAGAAATCGGGCATTGGGCCAAGAAGAGCAGAGTTGCACTAAAGAGATCGGGGTTGTAGGCGTCAACTGTCGATTGGGCAACAGGTCACAAGAGAGGACGATGCGCCGAAGAACCGAACGAAACGTCGACAGACCAATGACGTGCCGAGCAACAGAATATTGATTCATATTATAAAAATAATCTAAATCAAAGTAGGATTAGATTTAATTTGATTGAAATTGAGCCAACCCAGTTATGGGCTAATTGAGCCCGAATCAGGGCTATGTTGGGCCGGATGAAAGGCCCATACAATGTCCGAAAGCCACATCAGACGGTGGCACCGCCAGGTGGGCGGTGGAATCGCCTGAAGGCTCAGTCTTCTAGACTAAGTCTAGAGGTTGGTACCACCCAGTGACAATATGTCTGAGTGGTGGTATCGCCTAGTGTCAGACAGCTCTGGTGGTGGTACTGCCCAGTGTCAGAACCCATTAGCGATGGTATTGCCAATACCCGGTAGACTCGAGATGGGATAATTTTTTGCTCCAAGTTTGAATCTATTTGGAGCCTATAAATACCCCTCTCATCCCTGGGTAGAACACACAAACATAGAGAATTTGAAAGAAGCAAAACGCTATAAAAATCACTTCAAGACATCCCTCCTCTAGCCTTAGATAAATTACAGCTTAAAGAGATGAGTGTATGCTTGTAAGGGTTCTCTCATAAACTTATGAAAAAGAGAAGTGAGCTGTAAAAGAGAGTTAGTCTTCATCTGTTGGAAGGAAGATAACTAGTGGAAGCCGGTGGCCTCAAGCGAAGAGGAATCGGGAGTGGACGTAGGTATGATGATCGAACCACTATAAAAATCAGTTTACGTCCTTATTCTTGCTATTTATATTTCTGCAAACCTTCTTTACTTGCTACTCCACTTCCCCATCTCCTTCTTACGAACATCTTTAAGCTAAAACGTAATCGAAATCATTTTTCATCGAAACATGATTTTTTTCGTACGAAGTTTTTTGAAATATCTCGAAATCATTGAATTTATCGTATCTTAATCTCTGTACTAATTCACACCCCTCTCTTACTGTCGAATTGATCTTAATAGAAAAATGATATGTCAAACAACATAGGCTTCATGATTGTAATTGCAGTGTTTTGATCGAAGTTGTTTAGAGTATAATTAAGTTGGTTTTAGAGTGTAACCAGACCAACTTAATTAGGAGCCTAGTAGGCCTAAACCAAGTTTGAATTAGGGATGAATTCGGGCTATTAGAAGGTCAATTCAATGATCGGAGGTTGGGTCAAGGGTCAAGTGGTGGTATCACCTGTGAGTTGGAAAGTACGACGTGTATATTTTTGAAAAACCTAATGGTGGTACCACTAGGGTCAGCGATGGATCGCCTAGTATCAGGTAGTAGTACCACCCAAACTAGCGATGGTACCGTTATAGCTCGGTCTCCCAAGATCTATCAAGCGATAGTACTGCCCAGCACTAGTGATAGTATTGCTAATACCTCGAAAACCCGAGGATGAGAATTTTTTACTCTATTTTTAAAGTCATTTAGAGCCTATAAATACCCCACTCATTCTTGCTTGAGAAAGTAAGAATTGTGAATGAAAAACTTATGATTTCAAAGTATTGTAACCCTTGAAAAGTGTTGAGTCCCCTTCTCCTTATGTCTAGAGTTTATTATAAGGAAGGTGTGAGATTTGTTGTAAAAGAGAGGTATAAATATTTTCTCCTAAACCTGTGAAAAGGAGAAATAATTATAATATGAGTAGTTGATCTTCACATATTAAAAAGAATATTATTTGTGAAAGTCGGTAACCTCGAGAGAGGAGGAATCATGAGTGGACGTAGGTTGCGACAATCGAATCTCTATAAATTTGATGTGTATTTCTTTTTATGCTCTTTTTTGCTATTGCTATTTAATTTCTTACTCACACTCCAAGTTAAATGTATTTTCGATATCGATTTTATCGCTTGAAATTTTTGAAATGGTTCTTCTTCTCAAAAGCATTAATTCAGCCCCCTTCTCTTAGTGCTTTTATAATCCTAATAGAGTAGTGATGCGGTTCGTTGAATTTCATAGTTGGGGACCTGAGTATCCCCTCGATCAGTGGTTTGATGGGTTTTGGGTGCTCTTAGGATGTCGACACTATGTTAGGTTGAGGAACCTCGATGAGTGTCGATTTTGGTGGCGGTTAAGCTGATGACCATAACTGAGCTGGCAACACCACCTATTAGGCTAATTGGGAAAAAAAAAGCAAAATAACGATTTCTTCAATCGAGCATTTATTAAGATGATTGGTAGGTAAGTGTTTATATGACATCAGACCCTCCTTTTAGCACTAAAAATAATACGAGAAGAAGTTATTGGTATCTTGGTCAACCGACGTAGTTTTGACCTATGTGTGTAGGGCTATCTAAGTTACCTCTAAGGTGAAAATATCGAGCTCTTAAGGTGTTACTCGATATTAAAATTAGTAATCCTAATTTTTTAATATTTAAATATTGGCCATACCGAAAAAACACATGCTGTAACTTTTAACAGTCGTCAAAATTACAAGGTAAAACCGATAACTTCTTTAAATGATAATATCGTGAGTTTACATGTAGTCGTGTTCTGTTAAATATCTGCTTCAAACAATAGTGTCGACATTTTTCTCGTGCTATGCGAGTGAGGAAGGTTCCGTTCACGTCAAAGACGATTGTGGCACGCACCTCTTACACGACGAATGAAGTTACAACTAGCTATCGTAGGAAGCGGATATGCTCATTTGGACGCATGCCACATCAGCAACTCGTGGGTCAAGTAGGGCCCCGAAGTGCGTTTTTGTTAACTTGAACGGCCCACTTCTCCGAGGCTCAACACGAACCCATTAGGAGGCCCAACACAGCCCACGGCAATAGCAATCTCCCGATTCTATATGTCCTCGTTCTTGATGGTGTCTCGAGATCCCGTAGAACCAAAACCATCCTCATCGTCTCGATCCATTCTCTCCGACGTCTCACCGGATCGCAGCTGTTCCTCCCCTCCCTCCTCGCCGATCTCGGCCTTCTCAAACCCTAGCTTTCTAGGGTTCGGGCTCACTGATTCGCAGGTTTCCCCCACTTCGCAACTTCGTGCTCTGTCTGCGGTTTAAAGATGGTACGTTCGCTCGATTTTTGTGTTCTCGATCGCGGTTTTCTCGTAGTAATATTAGATCTGGCATGAATCACCTCTGATTCGACTGGAGGAGTTCGATTGGTGGCTTGTTGCTTGGATTTTGTGATTCTCATCGTTAGATGTTTCAATTAACTTGAGATCTGGATTTTCTAAGTCGTGGCTGATGATCCTTCACTTTTCTTTTTGTTGTTTTGGTACCTGCGGGAAAATTGCAGCCTCTGAGACTGGAAATCAAGGTAAGTTCGACTGATGCATGTGGAACACTAGTAGATCTTATCTTTGGACTGATTCGAAATGCCGAGTGCATGCTACGTTTGATTGGTTTTGTCTTGAATTATGTTTATGGTCATCTGTGGATCAGAGGAAACTTTCTCAAAGGTCGGAAAGGGTGAAATCGGTAGATCTACATCCAACAGAGCCATGGTAAGGATGCATGCGTTATTCTGTGCAACAATCCCTTATGAGTATGGATATGGATGGTGCAAGTTTCCATATGATCTTATGATATGTGATCCTGCAACATCTTCTTCCTGCAGGATTCTTGCAAGTCTTTATTCTGGTACTGTTTGTATCTGGAACTATCAATCACAGGCAAGTCACTTGTTCTCGATATGTTGCATTGGTATTTGTATTCTTGTTTGGTGTGATTAACTTTGGAAAACATTCTTTCATTAGTTCATGATAGTATTTTTACATACTATACTAACAAGCAGACATGGGATGCTGGCAGTTTATTGTGCACATCTTCACCAACATATGGACTGAAATTGTATTATGTTGTTTTTAACTTTCAAGATCATGACCTTAATGACGTTCTTTTACTGATCCTAAAGTAATTAAGGTTCCACAGAGCTTAGAGAACTCGGTTGATCATTAAGAGTGAAGAAAGTAATGGGACATTATGAGACTAAAGACACATTCTACATCACGTGCTGGTCAATTTTAATGTCGTTTTGCCCTTAAATTCTGAAATTAATCATACGATATGCATTTTGCATCATTAAAATTTTGGTGCTTGGCTTGATCTGATACAATTTAACTAAGACTTTGTTGATTGCAGACCATGGTAAAATCTTTTGAAGTAACTGAATTACCAGGTATACTGCTTTTATCTTAACTTTCTTGATTCTCAGAATTTTTGCTGTAAATTCTCAACATTTGTGTGCTTGAATTTCAGTCCGCTCAGCAAAGTTTATAGCACGCAAGCAGTGGGTTGTGGCTGGTGCCGATGATATGTTTATTCGTGTCTACAATTACAATACTATGGACAAAATCAAAGTATTTGAGGCACATACAGATTACATAAGGTGTGTGGCTGTACATCCTACACTTCCTTATGTGTTGTCATCATCAGATGACATGTTGATAAAGCTTTGGGACTGGGACAAGGGTTGGATGTGTACCCAAATTTTCGAAGGACACTCTCACTATGTGATGCAAGTGACCTTTAATCCAAAGGACACTAATACTTTCGCAAGTGCCTCCTTGGACCGCACAGTAAAGGTATTGTTCTGAGATCTTTGATGTTGTAGCATTAAGTTTTCTGTGGTTTTCCAAGTACCTTACACTGCCTGTTCCGATTTTTCCAGATATGGAATCTTGGATCTCCTGATCCAAATTTTACATTAGATGCTCATTCGAAAGGAGTAAATTGTGTTGATTATTTTACTGGTGGGGATAGGCCTTATTTGATTACTGGTTCTGATGATCAAACCGCAAAGGTCTGCCTTGTGCTTTCTGGTGGTCCTTTCTCCATGTTATATTCTGAACTTTTATGTTAATAAGTTTTGTTTAATCAGGTGTGGGATTACCAAACCAAGAGTTGCGTTCAAACACTTGAAGGCCATACACATAATGTTTCAGCTGTTTGTTTCCATCCTGAACTTCCAATAATAATAACAGGTTCAGAGGATGGAACTGTCAGAATATGGCATGCAACTACATATAGGTAACAGTGTTATGGACATAGATTTAAATTGCATGTGCATCATTCTCTGTTAAACTTATATGTATTTGCTCATTTGAACTGTGAAGATTCTTTTTCTTTAGAAACTAACTCCATTTGGGTTTAAATTCTATCTTGAATATTGGAAGTAAATTTATGAATCGCTAAAGCAAAAAAATAAGAATTTGAATTACACCAGTCCTATATTTGGAATTATTCCATAATTTGATATTGTTGGTGTGGTCTTCTATAAATCTGATTGACCTCTGGGATACAAGTGGGAGGCCTTGAGTGGCCTATTATGAGTAATGTGGATGTATGCCCATTCGCATAGGCCACTAGTAGGTGTCTTGAACTGTGATACTGTTTTAGTAAATGATACAACTACAGAATTGGTTGCTCAGTATTCTCTTCTTCCACATGTCTCATGTTGCCATTGTTGGACTGACGACTTTGGAAGACCTTGAAAGTTGAAAGAGCAGAGTCATACTACTCAATCAGTAACAAGATCCTTTATTTTTAAAGTTTTGTCATAGATTTGTCAAGATGAAAATCTTTGTTACATTTGCTGTCAAACCTTTTGTGGGATATTGGTGATTTGTGAAAGCTTATTGAAAGGATTTCTTTGATGTGGAATCTTTATATATCTTTATACATTTTATCAGGCCTGGTTGTTTTTATTTTCATAAACTTTTTTGTCAATAGTTTTATAGCATATGTGTCAACTCAAATTTTGTTTCCTAGGAAGTTAAATGGATAAACAATCTACAATTACTTGTTTGACAATCAGTTTTCAGCTAATGATGTTGGGTAGTCAAGATACATAGGATTTTGTGTTAGACTGTTTTGCACCAACATTTATGGCATGTGCTTTATGTTTGAATTCTAAAAAAGTATTGCTTTAGTGGTGGAAAACTCATGGACCTAATTCAGTCCTAAATAAGTTAATTTGTATGTTAACTTGTTATTGAATGAGTTTACACCAATTCATATTCTGTAGTCAGTTAAAATTCTGTTCTTCATTCAGGATCTTATTCTATACTTTTACAGACTTGAAAATACTCTAAATTACGGTCTGGAACGAGTTTGGGCAGTAGGATACATGAAAGGATCAAGGAGGTATGGACAAGCATTCTTTTTTTTTTATAATGCAACAATTGCTAGAGTTGCATTTGATACAACATTAATTGGGAATGTGATAGTTAGGAAGTCTTTGCAAGTTTATAAAAGTTGTAGGCGGTTTATTCGAGGATTCAAAATTTTCTCTGGAAAATGTTGTTGTCAGCTCCTGATGAATATTGCTTTTCTTTTACTAAATTGTGCATATGGATTATTATTCAGGGTTGTTATAGGATATGATGAAGGAACCATTATGGTGAAGATTGGCCGTGAAATACCAGTTGCTAGTATGGAGAGCAGTGGAAAAATCATATGGGCGAAGCACAATGAGATTCAGACAGTTAATATTAAGACAGTTGGAGCAGATTTTGAGGTTTGGTAGCTCTAGTATGCTCTTAAAAAAAGATATGAAACTTCTGCATATGTTAAAGGTTATGGAATTCATTCTGTTCGCAGGTGACAGATGGCGAAAGGTTACCTTTAGCAGTCAAAGAGTTAGGTAGTTGTGATCTCTACCCTCAAGTAAGTTTAGCTAGAAGCAATTGTTTTGCAAGTACCTCTTTTTCTTTTCCAAATTGCCATTCAGCAGTTTTAGATTAGTGATTTTCGTCAGTTTAATTGGACAATCACTAAAAGGAATTCAGAAAATCTACCAACTCGTAAGACTTACCAGGCAGGAACACTGACTTTGTTGCTTGGATTACATATACAACATATCAAGGAACTTTTTGTTAGTTTTTAAGTCATAGAATTGGTTCGTAGGTTAATTGCTTATGTATCCTTTAGTACATACTAATCATACTACCATCGAAATATTCAAATATTTGATGTATGTACAATAAACATTTTAGTTATGATACCAGTGTTGATATCTTGTAGTAGTTAATGTGAGCTATCGATAACATATAGAATTATCATTGGAATCATATGCCGCATTGTTTTTTAATACTAGCTTAATTACCCTCATATACCCTCATGTGAGATGTGGTCACAATCATGCTGAATATTTGTTCTCGATTTTGGGAGTGAAGTCGATTTCTTTCAATAATTGTTGAAATAGTTATGATATTTGTGTGTGTGCCCAAGTGGATAATTATGGGATAAGTAGGGTTGGAGCTGCTTGTTGGTTGTTGCAGAACCTTGTTATATGAGGGAGCTACCACTGACATAATGCATTCAACATGCTTCATGTCTTGGGCTATTGGAAGTACTTTGCTTACTGGAACCTATATGGCTAAGCTGTACAACTGGTCTGCTTGCCATGTATCATAGTATGTATTGGCACCCAAATCCTTGCTTCATATCCATTTGTTCTGTTTGGTGTTTGCTCTCTTAGTTAAATTCCTCTAAGATCGTATAACTTCCAACCTATAAGTAGTGACTTCCCAATGATTTTGACTAGTTTAGTTGTGTATTCACCAAGAGATTGAAGCAAAACCTTTTGACTATTAGTCAATTATCATTGAAATCACCTAATTGCTATTTCTACTGCTTTAATCAATGCTTCTTTTAGTAAGGAGATTATCTCTACCAGAACCTGCTCTTGGAATTGCTTAAATAAGTTGATACAATACTCTTTTGAGTATCATGTTTGTGAATTGTAGTCTTTTTACTTGACTTGCTGCTTTCTATTTAAAGTGCATTATAATAGTTTTGTTCTTCTATTTATTCAGAACTTAAAGCATAATCCAAATGGGAGATTTGTTGTCGTTTGTGGAGACGGAGAATACATTATATATACTGCATTGGCATGGAGGAATAGATCATTTGGATCTGCTCTGGAGTTTGTCTGGTCCTCTGACGGAGAGTATGCGATCAGGGAAAGTACATCAAGAGTCAAGATCTTTAGTAAGACCTTCCAGGTCTGCCCTTTGTCTTCACTTTTCTGTTGGCACTTTACAAGTCTTTGCTCTATGGGTATATTTAGTTGCGTAGATATGTCCTTTAGTTAAAAATATAGTCAATGATATTCTTATATAATGTAATCATGCCAGATGGAATATGCTTTTTAAGTTCATATGAGTAGGTGTGGATGGAAACAAGTTATATATTAAATCCTATTATTGTTGATCCACAAAAAAATTATGCTTTCTGATTTTAGAATTCTCAATTTGCTGAAATTCTCTTTCTTCTGTTGGTCTCACTTCTAAACTTCTTATCCATAGAAATGGTTTTTCATGTGTGCAGTACCTGTGCTCTTATCTTATTATGAAGCATGATGCTTTATGGTTTCTGATCACCAGAAGACTGAGTTTTCCCTTGACTTCTGATGTTATTTCATCTTTCAGGAGAGAAAAAGTATTCGTCCAACCTTTTCCGCAGAGCATATTTTTGGTGGGATACTGTTAGCAATGTGTTCCAATGACTTCATTTGTTTTTATGATTGGTCTGAGTGCAGATTAATACGTCGGATTGATGTCAATGTTAAAGTAAGTTCATGATTTCTTTTTTTTTAGTTTGTTGCCAGGCTTTAGGCAGATTCCTGGAATACATTTTTTGTTGAGTGTTGCAGAATCTTTATTGGGCTGATAGTGGTGACCTACTGGTTATAGCTAGTGATACATCCTTCTACATTCTGAAGTACAATGTAAGTTGTTTTACTTATTTTGTCCTTTGGCAAATATATATAATATCCTTTTACATGTATAAGCAACATAGTTACAGTATGTATGCTTGCTGCTTGGTGCTTCACTTTTCTCATAAACATGCATAGAAAATTATGCCATTTGCATGTTCACTATATTGCTTTTCGCACAGAGAGATGTCGTCTCCTCTTACCTAGAAAGTGGCAAACCGGTAGATGATGAAGGTGTTGAAGATGCATTTGAGCTTCTTCATGAAGTAAATGAGCGGGTTCGAACTGGGATATGGGTTGGTGACTGTTTCATTTATAATAATTCTTCTTGGCGACTAAATTACTGTGTTGGTGGAGAGGTACTTATTCATATTTTCTTATCTTGATATAGATGCATGTGGTAATGTATTTTACACAGTGTCTATGGTTGTTGGTTTGTCAAATTCAGGTCACCACCATGTTCCATTTAGACCGGCCTATGTACTTGCTGGGATATCTTGCTAGTCAAAGTCGGGTGTACCTTATTGACAAGGAGTTCAAGTGAGTTGTCATCATAGTTGATTGCTGAATATTCCTTTCTTCATAATTTTTATTTATGAATAATTTCTTTCATTTTCAGTGTTATAGGTTACACCTTACTCCTCAGTTTAATCGAGTATAAAACTCTTGTTATGCGTGGGGATTTAGAACATGCAAGTGAAGTTTTGCCATCAATTCCAAAGGAACATCATAATAGGTACATGTTCCTTAAAGGAGTTTGCAATTCTTATGTTTGAATATTGTGTACCATTGTCTATTCATATGTGTGTCAACATATTATTTTATGTTTGTTATTGGCTGTTAATTGGAAAATTTAATTTGCTAGTGTGGCTCACTTCCTGGAATCTCGGGGCATGCTAGAGGATGCTCTTGAAGTAGCAACAGATCCTAATTACAAATTTGATTTAGCTGTTCAGCTTGGTAGATTGGAGATTGCAAAGGTATACATACAATTTATAATCATGTAACTATAGGCAGTTCCGACATGCTTGTTCTTTATGTTAGCCTAGGTCCATCCCAGAGTGATTGTTTAGGTCTGCTTTTTTTCTTTTTCATTTGAAGACAAAAGTTTGTTCTGCAGGCGATTGCCATGGAAGTACAAAGTGAGTCAAAGTGGAAGCAGTTGGGGGAATTGGCTATGTCTACTGGCAAAGTAAATCTGTAACCTTTTAGAATTTTGGTTACTATTTGCCTGCTATTTGAAATTATTATGTGCAGACACATTGAACTAACATGAGTACCATTATGCTTTTAATGGTACTCATTTTTTTGTAAATTTATAAGATACACTCAAGGAAATATTAGGATCATTATCTAGCCTGCATGTATAGCTAGAGAAGATTAGAGGGAAAAAATATTGACTGAAGAAGATCAAATATTACAAGCCTGGAATAATGTGCCAGCAAAGCCATTAATTTCAGTCAGCTGCTGGCATGGTACATGACATAGTTATAGCATGACCAATTGTAATGCTGAGAAGGGGTTTCCTTTGACATCAAAATGATTTTTTAAAATGATTAAAATATCATTAACAAATATAAAAGAGGCCCTCTCCGGCAATCTCCCATAGTCCCATTATTGGTCCCCAAGTATGGTTGTGGGAGCGGCAAGGAGTGTCTGGTTTAAGCATAGCATTTGAACTTGATTAGCTGCAGTCTGATGACAAAGGCCAGGTTGGCCCTATGAATGGGCAGGTTTACATTACAAGATCCCTTGGGTCTTGATAGCAAGCTGGCTTGATGTTTTTCAGACAGTATATTGAGATATAATTGAAACTTCAACATCTTTTAAACTAGAGCATTTAGGCCCTATTTGCTTTCGACTATGCTGAAGTTTTACCAATTCCAGTATAGGATACTGTTAACAGTTACACTGGTGCTGAATTTGCTTGTTTGACTTTCAAGTTGTGATATGTAGTCACCTCAGCACATTAAGTTTAGAGGAGTTTCATCCCTGGAAATTAGCTTGTTCACCTCAACATCCTGCTATGTAGTTATTGTGAAGTTCGTTTTCTGAATTATCTGGTGTACTTGTTCAGTTATATTTCATTTCGTGCTTCACAGTTAGAGATGGCTGAGGAATGTCTATCACACGCTATGGATTTGAGTGGCCTATTGCTTCTTTATTCAGCTCTTGGTGATGCTGAAGGGATAACAAAACTTTCATCTCTTGCAAAGCAGCAAGGAAAGAATAATGTTGCATTTCTTTGTCTATTCATGCTAGGTAAATTAGAGGATTGCCTTCAGTTATTGGTGGAGAGGTACTTTTGCTTTACACTTGTATTAAGCAAAATCTTTTTTTTTATTATCTTGTGATTGTAATATATTGTATGATATTTTGTTCACTACTGCATTATTAAATTGTCATGTTTTGCAGTAACCGTATTCCAGAAGCTGCACTGATGGCAAGGTCTTATCTTCCAAGCAAAGTTTCAGAGATTGTATCAATTTGGAAAAGAGATCTCAGCAAGGCATGTTTCATTTTTCCTCTACTAAATAATTTTCTGAATAACATTCTGTGGTGGTTAGAATCATCACAGTTTACTTGAAACGGCCTGGGCTGATCCTCATAACCTTTACTCTCACTTTGTTAAAGGTCAATACAAAAGCTGCAGATTCTTTGGCTGATCCAGAAGAATACCCTAATTTATTCAAGGACTGGCAGGTTGCTCTGGCTGTTGAATCAAATCTTGCAGATAACAGGTCCCTATCATGTTGTATCTTCTTCTAGCTTTCTTTGCATGTGAAAAAGTACTTATTTTTTATTAGTTTGCTATAGCCAAAAGGCAATTGTTTTGTATATATAAGGTGTATGAGCCAATATAATTTTGCAAGACTAGGAACATTGTCATCTATGTCATATGATAATGGATATAGATTTGGGATCAGGCTAATTATATAACTTGTTCATGTCCACAACAAGAACAGTTGTGGTTGATTGGATTCTGGATGCTAGAATAAGATGGTTTAATCTTTGCACTTACTCATATAGAAGAAAACAAGTAAAAAACATTTTTATATTTAGTCATAAAGCTCATTGATTATCTGCATCAGTGAGAAAGGAGATACTTTGTTTTCAAATATTTTATTGCCTACTAATCACATGAGGTAACTTTGTGGGTTTATTATTATTTATCTCCAAAAGCACAGTTTTGCAAATGGGATTTACATCTGGAAATGCCTGAAAAAACTTTCTATCTGAATGTGTGAGAAATTTCTATCTAGAGGTCCGGAATTTGATTTCTAACTAGTTCATTTTTCTTATATGTGCACCAAATCCAATCAGTTTTGTGAACTCGTTTGTCTCTCATTATATAGAAGTAGCTACGCAAGTCAACTTATGAAACAAATAAGTATTTTTTCATGATTCTAAAAGTAGAAGTTGATTTATGTGGCAAGAAGACGTGCCATTATTTGTTGTGTTTTATCTTCCATCTTGTAGGCAACATAAATTAAGCTAGAATAATAGTTTTTGAGAAGTGGCTGTGGGTGTTTAGCTCTGGTTGACAGGTGGAAGCCTAGGTAAATAAACCTAAAATTTTATGATTCTTATTGAAACTTTGGTTTTAAGGTTGGAAAGATATATGGATTTCGAGGGTTATGCAAGAGTCTGAACTTAAATCTTTTTCATGGCTGGAAATAGACACTAGAACATAATTATATGAACTGACAATTTTAGCATTATGTTTTCATGTCATATTTTGGTTAGTTTTTAATGCTTCTGAAGAAGTCTTGCTTGTTTGGACCCAATTTGTAGTTGACTTACAGCTTTGCAAATTAAATGGAACGAATTTAGTTACTGTAAATGCTATTGTCAATAACAGGGGTAAGTATCCTCTTGCTGAGGAATACTTGAGCTATGTTGAAAAATCAAATATTAATCCCATTGAAGCATTCAAAAGCATGCAAGTTGTTGAAGAGAGCCTGCCTCTTGAAAATGGTGATTCGGGCCATGAGGTATGGATGTATTTAATCTTTCCTGCAGTAGCATATTGTTTCTTATGCAAGTTTAATTTGAGAATGTATATAGAGAATGCTAAAACAGGTGATATAGGTTTTGATCGATCCAAGTACTTTATTTAGAGCAGCCAGTTAGCAGAATTATACTTGTATGTTTTAGCTCAGGCAGATCATGTCAAAACTGATCAGGGCAGGGGCTGCAGCTGGGAGAAACACTAAGAATTTTTTTTAAAGTTAATAAAAGTGGGAAGTAAATTTTAATAGATCACAACATAAAGATTTCAAGAAGGATGCGTATCAGATTTAAGCGACGCAAAGCTGTTGTCGCAGAAGTGTTTCAAGCAGAACAATAGAAAAGAGAAGAATATGGCAAAATTGAATAAAAAGACAATATTGGAGAGGACAATGAACATATGTTAGTTATTTATAGGACAGTGAGCTGACAGTAGTCAAGCCTGGCATCACTTCACCATTCTTTCCTTCACAGTTTTGATGGTACACCTTACAGTTGGTTATTTATAGGACAGTGAACATATGTTACCTTCTATTCGGAATCCAGACAAAATAAGACCTCTGTCATGTGTCTTTTTTTTATGAAAAAAGTTTAAACTTAAATTATGAGATGATATACAGTAAAACCATTATTTCTATCAACTATATATAGATAGCCAAATCTGGCATCATTGCACCATACTTTTATTCATGACAACAACTCGATATCATTCGGTTGTGCAAAGTTCTACTAATATTGTATTTTAGGGATCTTGAAGACCCTTGAGGTAAATGAAATTTTCTCTTCATTTCCCAGGATATGTTCTTTGACTTCACACTTGTTTTGATCTATTTCTTTTCTCGTCCCATTGCCACATAATGCAATGTCCATGATAAACAAATTGCAGGTGATGGAAGAGGATGGAGTGGAGGAGGGTCAAGAGGAACCCGTCGAAGTTGATGTAGATGATTCTACAGACAGTGCTGTCCTTGTCAATGGGAACGAGAATGAGGAACAGTGGGGTATGAGTAATGAAGGGAATCCATCAGCTTAAACGCTTTTGGTTGAGCAGCTGTAAAATCGAAATTTTGTCTGGTGATTTATTGTTTCCCATCCTCAACTTTCACATTTTCTATAGAAATGTTCCATTGCTGCTGGTATTAGAGAAATAAGGTGTTTTTTAACCTGAAGTGTTGGATTAGAGCCTCAACCAAGTTATATTACTAAATCATGTCCCTGTAGCGACCATGTTCCAATTGATTACTCCATATTGTCAACAGTTGCTGCAGAAGTTTAATCTTCCTCTGTGGTGTAAATTGTTTTGTTGCTAGTCTGGAGTCAACATTTAATTTCAGCTCTGTAGTTGCATTGCCGAGAGCATGTTTGGGCCTCTTTTTTTTTTTTGTATTTGCCCAAGGATGGAAAATTGTTTGAGAGATAATATAACTCCAACCAGGTTTTTGCGAACTTGATGCTTTCCTTTTGTAAGATACAGCAGATTATTGCTTTCTTTCCCTGCATATCTGTGTTAATTGTCTGGTGTATATTTTTCATCTACTATCAGCATATGCCTAGTCATTAGATATTTTGTGTCACAATAGCTTCTCGTCATTCCAACTACATATGGAAATCTAGATGTGATCTTGGATAAATTTTGTGCAGTCATTGAGAATCTTAAGTGTCTTTGTTATGGTAACTAGTCAAATTTCATCTCTGGTAGCTATCATGTTGCTTCACTGATAAATTCAGCTTTTGACACCATTACTTGTGTGTTTTCATTTTTTTTTTCTTGTCAAAATGAATGAAAATTTTCTATATTATTTGATGACATTTTTTGGTGTTCCTCGTCCACAAGCTTGTCTTGTTTACATTATGGCCAGGTTCTTGCAGGTAACTGTGCTTGGTCTGTCGATGTCCAGCCCTGAGATGTTGTCCTCCTGGTTCATGGTCTTTTTAGAAATGTCAATCAGTATAAAAGGATCCATGAAATAGCATGAAATCTACCGGTTGCCTTTACACTGCATTCCTAAAAATATTGGTAGAATTATAGATGCTTGGTTTTCCCAGCCGAGCAGACAACCCTATCTGTCAAGCTATTGAATTTAGTTGTATACGAATTTCTGCTGTTGCTTTGGATTTTTTAGTTCTTTGAGAAATGTCCTTCAAATGAAAAGAATAATCGTTTAAATGTTGCATGATTTTCTATAGCTGATTGACTGTTCTCTTAAAATTAACATTCTTTATTTTTTTCTTCGAAGAAATTTGGTGGTCCTGTATATGTGTCATCGTGTCCCTCTCTGTCTTTATGAGTGGGTCTTCATTCATGAGGGCCGACAGGCTGCGGTAGGCGGCTAAGCTGAGATCGCATCCGCGAGCAGGGTCCAACGCACCCTACTAACGACGCGAGGCAAAGCAAGTGTTTTGCCGTTACCCCCCTCGAGGTTTTGTAGTTTTCTACGCTTCGCCCCCAAAAGATTTATCTTCTTCCGAGTGTTATTTGGTTTATTCTTTTACATAGAGTTTCTGAGTTAAGAACTCGTTTTTTGTAGCGTTATACAAGATTTTTTCACTCTATTGGTACTGGATACGCGGGTGTACTTGGTTTTGTAGGCGTTTTCTAGTGTACCTCCACAGGGTTGGCCAAGTTTGATTAGTCGTTTCCTCGGGTAGTCCGCGTTGTTACGGATGGCTCCGCCAAGAGGACGGGCTAATGCTGGAGGCCTGTCAGCTTTTCTTGGACTGAGATGCCAATTTTGTCTACACAGCATTCATTCACCTGGCCACACTAATTCCTCGTCAGCCTCATCCACACGGCACATCTATGTAGACGTCAATACAGTGAAATGACAGTGCAATCTCCACCGAGACAGCCTCTTATCTGATTCACTAAATGACATAACACGTGCGTTCTTCGTCTACTACTCGGTGGTCAGACCATACGGATGAGTTTCGTTTGGCGTAGGTGAAGGCTTCATTTGAGGCTCGCGATCTCCCCCACGAACGCCCTCAGATTGCGATCCGACGACCCGCCTTCGCCCACCGCCTCCCGGGCCCTCTCCTTCCACATCGCCACCCTTTTCCTTACCTCCTTCCCCCTCTCCCCTTCTCCCATGACCGTCTCCAAGCACCTGCACAGCTCTGCCCCTTGCAAAACTCCTTCTCCGTCAAGCTCGCCCCTCACTCCCAGGCCCCGCAGCTCCGCCAGCATTGCGTTCGTCACCTGGTCTGACCACTGCGGCACGGCCACCATTGGCACCCCGCACACCATGCTCTCTACCGTCGAGTTCCAGCCGCAGTGCGTCACGAAGCACCCAACCGCCGGGTGCGACAGCACCCGCACCTGCGAGCACCACTCCACCACCATCCCGCCCTCCCCCTCCTCCTCCAGCTTGTCCCCCAGTTCCCCTCTGTTCTCCTTCCTCACCACCCACAGGTACGGCTTTCGGTTCTCCTTCAACCACCGCAGGATCTCCTCCGCCTGGCGCTTCTTCATCACCGCGAGGCTCCCGAACGATACGTACACCACCGACTTCTCCGGCTTCGAGTCCAGCCACTCCATGTAGTGCTTCTCGTCCGGCTTGAAGAGATCGGCCCCTGCGCTCGCCATGCCTTTTGCTTCCTTGGTGCCTTCCAGCTGCAGAGGAGACGGCAGCATCGGCCCTATCGGTATCAGCTTTACCTGTCCAGCGACTGCCGCCAGCGCGTCCCCTTCTAATTCTTCGAAGGTGTTCACCAGAACCCTCGCCGTCGAGTTGGCTTCTTCGCGATCCAGCACATCGAACGTTTCCCGAAACATATCGGTCACCGCGGCGTAGGGATCGTCAGGCCTCGTAATGCTGAGGAAGGAAGGGAGGTCACGGATCTTGAACGGTGGCAGCCCGGGCAAGGTCACCTCGAACTGCGGGTCGTGGCCATGGGAGGCGATCAGGCCATCGTAGCCATGGAAGTAGTGGTAGTACATGGCGAAGACGGTGGCCGGCTGGATCCAGTAGAGGACAGAGGGGATTCCGTGATCGTGAGCCACGTCGGCCACCCACGGCAGAAGCAGGGTGTGGATAATGCAGGTGACGGGGCGGCCGCGTTGCTGGAGTGACCGGACGATGGCGGCAAGCGTCCTGGTGCCGACGGATTTGGCCCGGAGACGGAACTCGTCGCGGTTGCCGGTCTCCCTGTCGAAGCCGCCGTCGTAGCCGTCGGAGAAAGGGACGTAGCAGACGACGCCGTCGTCAACCTCCTGGTCAGCCGAGCTGGCGAACATGCGACGGTGACCGGAGATGGAGGTGGAGAAGGTGACCCTTGCGCCGGCGACGCGCGCGAGGCGCCTGCACAGGTGGAGAGCAGGGTTGACGTGGCCCTGGGCAGCGTATGTGACTACAAGAAAGTGTTGCTCCATTGTTCTACGGCGTGGCTTCACAAGGCTTTTGGTGGCGATATAATACCGCGAGGTGGCGGAGACTTCGACGGTGGAGGGTTCTTCGTGACGTTTGTCCTGACGATCCACCGCAGTCCACATATTTGACCAGGTGACATGTTGTTTGGAAGCTATCAAACGTTCAATGGCGCAGTCGCCATCAATCCAATCCAATTGCAGTTTGCTTGGAACCCACTCAAAGACCACAAGGCAAAGTGTCAAGAGACAGCCGCTTGTGCTTACTGAGAACCTTTGGTGCCAGTAGCATATCAATTAAGGAAGAAAGCCTTCCATCAGGCATTGCTTCACAATAATAGATGAATCATGACTCCTCAATTTTATTATGATTCTATGTTGGAGAGGGATGAGAGACACCAGCTTTGAGCTGCAGGGACAGGTCTGACACAGATATATTATTTCGTTTGCCACTGCTGCTGTTCATGTTACCGGTGACAGCATCCAAGACCATCAACACCGGACCACAAGGTTTGCTGTAGCTCAGGCTTCCATTCATTGAGATGGATGTGGCCTAACTACAGCGATCCATCGCACCTTCTCATATACTCGACGAAGGAATTGTCGGCAGATGGAACGAGCCACGACCTCCGTGTATTATGTGTTGAGGTAGTCAAGATGATTGGTCTTCATTTATTTTTATTATTGATTCAGCATGTGATCCATGTCAGAAGTGAACAGGTTGGCGAGCTTCTGGCGAGAGAGTCACCCTCCACAGCAGTGTGACATACTTGATTGTGGTGGACAAAAATTTTGTACAATTTCAAAATTACTTTAAGATTTGTGAGGACAAAAGTTTATTTTTTAAGATATATTTTTTAAATTCAAGCTATTTACTAATTATATATTATTTCTGTAATTAGTTATTTTTAGTATTTCGATCTTTATATTTTCAAAAGATATATTAGGATTCATATATTTACGAAAGTAAAATATTTAATTATATTTCTTCTCGTGATGTCTATCTTGAAAATATCGTATGCGCTATCATATGTAAAAAAAAAATGACATTAAAATAGCGTTAAAAATATAATTTTATAATGCTACTCTTATTGAAAAAATCATGTTATTTAGTTACTCCATCTTTTTTCTCTGTCTTTAAAAGTTTTATTCAAAAGTAAAGTACTCTGTAGAAAGTAAAATACTTAGCGGTATTTTCGTCAGTAGAGTCAACGACGTGAAGAGAAACAATATGAAATATTTTATTTTTGTAAATATAGAGATCCTAATGTAACTTTTAAAAATATAAGGATCGAAATAATAAAAATAACTAACTACGTTGGGTAACTTATATTTAAAGGTTACTAAGAATGTCGTATTTTTTTATGATCAAAACACCTCTATCTTTCAACATCCTATCAAAAAAATATTACAATTGAACTAACTCAATTCAAAACCTAATAGAAATTAACTTATATATAAAAAATAACATTTTAAATTATTATCCTTGTTAGTTTAGGAATTATATCAACTAAATAGGGTAACTTCTTGTGGGTTATAATGTTTTTGAGCATCTTAAGATATTTTTGGCACCTTTATCAATAGCACTTTAAATCTTTTCATAAACATTGTGAGAAGCAATTATAAAACTCAAAACCTAATCAAAATTAATTTCTACAAAAAAAATAGAGTTTTAAATATATGTTCTTACTGCTTTATGAATAAAATTAAATAAATATGAAGATGGTTATATCTTATAATATTTTTAATAGACTTACAGTATCTCGAAAAATACTTAGATCTATTCAAAAATATTATAACCGGGAACTCTTGAGGTATTTGATATAAATTCTTATGATTCTTTCTGTTTCATGCTATAGATATGCCATAATTTGTACCAAGGCATTTTATATATGTTATAAAAAATTAACTATACTATTTTGGAATGCCATTATAGTGTTCATTCATATATATATATATATATATATATATATATATATATATATATATTATCTCAATAGAGTTACAGGGGTAACTCATTCGTATACAAGAAACATTATATCTCAATAGGGATAGACTATGAAGAGATAATGACGCAAATGTTTATGATTCTTTCCATTGCATGCAATGTATATAAATGAACATAAACATAATTTGCATTCACTTGTTCGATACAAGTCATAAAAAGTCAATTATACTAGTTTAGAACATCATTACAATGTTTTGAACTTGTCTTGAACTTTGTGAATAAGGGGCCATGAATCAATCACATATGAATGAGGAGTCATGAATCAAACAGCATAATGCCGTCTCAAAATATTATAATGATTTAGACGAGTATACCTTTGGGCGGAGTCACAAGGTGTAGGGATGAATTGTTTCAGTGGAGATGGTGAGAGATATTTACGGTATTACAGTAAAAATATATATATCAAATAAAAAAATAAGAACGAAGGTATACTTTGAGAAAAGCCAAAAAATTAAAATATTATTAGTTAATATATTTGGAGGAGGACGAAGCTTGAAGTAGCCTTTCGCGTGCGGATGGTATGGACGCAGTCAACGGCCTCCTCGTACGTCACGACAAACGTCACCACGATCGAGCAGGGGTTCTCCGGGAAGGACAACACTTCACGGCAGCGCCCCCACTCCCTCTATATCAGCTCGCCCATTCCTGGGTGGATCCACCAGCGCCACAAACTCCTCGCCCTCCTCCTCACGGTTTGGCGACCGGCAGCTCAGTTCAATGGAGCAGCATTTCCTTGTGCTGACCTACCCGCTTCAAGGGCACATCAACCCTGCCCTCCACCTCGCCCGGCGCCTCGCGCGCGTCGCCGGCGCCAGGATCACCTTCTCCACCGCCTTGTCCGGCCACCGCCGCATGTTCCCCAGCTCGGCCGATGGAGAAGTCGACGACGGCCTCATCTCCTACGTCCCTCACTCCGATGGCTACGACGACGGCTACAAACCGGACGTGGACGACATCAAGGATCAATGGCTTCGGACCAGATCCATCGGCTCCAAGACCCTCTCCGCCGTCATCCGGTCCCTCGACGAACGCGGCCGACCTGTCACCTGTGTCATCTACACCTTGCTTCTGCCGTGGGCCGCCGATGTGGCGCATGAGCACGGCCTCCCCTCTGTTCTCTACTGCATACAGCCGGCCACCGTCTTCGCCCTTTACTACCACTACTTCCATGGCTATGATGGCCTGATAGCGTCGCACAGACAAGACCCGTTGTTCCAGATGAACTTGCCTGGGCTGTCACCGTTCAGGATTTGCGACCTACCTTCCTTTCTCAGGATTACGAGCCCCGACGATCCCTACTTCATGCTCATCGAGATGTTTCAGGAAACGTTCGATGTGCTGGACGGCGAAGAAGCTCGCTCGACGGCGAGGGTTCTGGTGAACACGTTCGAGGAATTAGAATCCGTTGCGCTTGTGGCTTCCGGAAAGATGAAACTGATCCCGATAGGGCCGACTGTGCCGTCTGCTCTGTTAGAAGGCACCGAGGGCGCAAGAGGCACGGGGAGCACAGGAGTCGATCTCTTCAAGCTCGACGAGAAGCAGTACATGGAGTGGCTGGACTCGAAGCCGGAGAAGTCGGTGGTGTACGTGTCGTTCGGAAGCCTCGCGGTGATCAAGAAGCGGCAGGCCGAGGAGATAGTGCGGGGACTGAAGGAGAGCGGGCGGCCGTATCTGTGGGTGTTGAAGAAGGAGAACAGAAGGGAACTGGAGGGGGAGGTGGAGGTGGAGGAGGGGGGCGGGATGGTGGTGGAGTGGTGCTCGCAGGTGCGGGTGCTGTCGCACCCGGCGGTAGGGTGCTTCGTGACGCACTGCGGCTGGAACTCGACGGTAGAGAGCATGGCGTGCGGGGTGCCAATGGTGGCCGTGCCGCAGTGGTCGGACCAGAGCACCAACGCGAGGCTGATGGAGCTGTGGGGCACGGGTGTGAGGGGCGAGCTCGACGGAGAAGGAGTCCTGGAAGGGGCAGAGCTGAGCAGGTGCGTGGAGATTGTGATGGGGGAAGGCGAGACGGGGAAGGAGATGAGGAGGAGGGCGGAGATGTGGAAGGAGAAGGCACGGGAGGCGGTGAGCGAAGGCGGGTCGTCGGATCGCAATCTGAGGGCGTTCGTGGAGGAGATCGCTAGCCTCAAATGAAGCCATCGGTCACCGCACGCCAAAAGATGACACCGCGGACTGCAACGGCGACGTGGGAAGAACGTAACATCTTTGTCTCCATTTGATACTAAAAAAGAGACGACTCTGTGCTACGAAATCGATGAGAAACTTGCGTGAAACACGTGTCACGTTTCTCGACGGTCACAGCTCTTGTCTCATACGGTGTCACACTCCGCGACGTATCGTGGCGTGTCGTCTATGGTCTTCAGTTTATGGATGCTGTTTATGTTCCTTCAGTTTATGTTAGGGTCACTTTTGGGGTCGTCTACGTACTTGAGGTTTTGATTAGGTTTTATGATCGGCTTTTGGTGTCGTCAGTTTTTTAATGCTTTTGGTTGGATTTTATGTTCACTTTTGACTTGTCAAACACGGATTAGATTGTATGATGTCGTTGCCCAATAAAATATCTGACTCGTAAAACATGGATTGTGCACATCCTATCATCTTACGACGCCCCTTGGCAACGAGGGTTTGTAGTCTGCTGATCTTTGTAGTTATTTGTTTGATTTGTGAGTGCAGCTTATGCATAGTCATCACAAGGAAATAAAACTTTTCAAAAACAGAGCCTCCCAACCATTTTAAATCCTTCGAACACCCTATGTGACACATGATTTGATACAGCTCTAAGATATTATCATAGATAAGGTAAGGTATGACTTTGATAAAAAATCAATTATCTTACATTTTTTTGAAAAAAAATTATCTAAAACATTACATATATCATCTTGGTTGTATGTCTTGGCCTCATCTATGATAATTCAATACTAAATCGTCTTGACCCGCCCATGAACAGTCCTTTATTACTATCTTTATGGTTCAACATTAAATTGATTGACATCGATCATCATGGTTTGATATAATTAACTTGTGGTAAATCTAAATCAGTCACCCAAAATTATTTAGGCTCAAGCTAATAATAGTATTTCCAACATACCACTACTTAGTATTTGTCCTACATGACCCTCAAGATATTATAATCTTCATTAGGAAGTTTAGTCTCATGCCATGATCAATTTTTTTTACGAGGAAAAGAAACTATAAACTGCCAAGGAAGTTAAAGTACATTGTTAAATCAAGAAACTCTTTCCAGCAATTATCGGGTTCATTGAATCTAACAAGGTTTTGTTGGTCACTTTGTCACCCTAACTCCTCCTCTATAAATATGGATAGTGGAGAAGGCATCACAAGTGTCCAAAATACAAGAGATGTTTCTCTTAGTGTTCACAAAACCTTCTCGGTCAAAAATGTTAGTCAAGTAACTTGGAATCAGATGCAATAACAAATTTACATCTCCCATCAGAATCCCTAATAACAAATGCTATGCCAATATTGTTAGTATTATCCAAGGATTAGTGGCTCATCGCTGGTGATAAGAAGCAGAGAGTTTTGATGAATGAGGATAATAGAAATATTTTAGATATACAATGATTTTATTTTTAAAAAACTCAAAACTAGTTTTTTTAGTGACCACAGATTGAATAATTGTCAGCAAGACAAGTATGGGAATGTCTCGGCCATCATCATGAAATATGATGGCCATCTACTGCAGAACGACAAATCGGTGGCCTCTGCTAAGAGAACAAAAGAGATTGGCATCCACAACCTACTGGTTATTTTTGCAGCAAAGGCACAAGCATTGGAAACTAGCAGAAATCGCAAATGTCCATGAGATACTGATCATTAAAATACCAAAGTAATTCGTTACATGAGATATAAGGACGACAAAAAAGGATCGGAACAGCCTACAGTCTAATCAAAGAGATCAATAGTAATATGATCAGGTCATTTACGGGTATCCCAATATTTATTTTTTCGAGTTCAGCTAAAACATAGGGCATGTGGTTGTGGTGGCTTCTCATAATAGTCGAAGAGAGGAACATTACCGCACTGGCTGTTGATTGTAGTGGCTCTTCTCCTTCTTCTTTGCAGCTGCAAGCCTCGCACTCCGCGCGGCTGCCTCCACAGCAGCAGCTTTTGCTGCAGCATCCATCTCTTTGTTCGATTTCTTCTTCTTAGTGGAAGTCACTTTCTTTAGCCTCTCCTTCATATCGACCGTAGGTGTATCCTCCTCTCCAGGTTCAGCGACTTCATCTGGTTTCTTGTTATTATTGAGATCTGGGAGCTGTTCCTCTTGTTCCTTCGTGTCCTTGGAAGACTTGTCTTTTTTGGCCTTCTTCTTCTTTGAACTTTTGCTTTCTGAAGGAGCACCTGTGTTTTCCTTTTTCTCTCCATCACCACTTTGCTCCTGTTGTTTCTTATCTGAGAAAATTGACAGACCGAGGACATTTTAGAAGGAAATACACATTCATCACAGAAACAATTACTAGATTATCATTTGTACAAACTAAAAGAGGTATATACGCATGCTAAACAAGAAAACATTGACTGCATGTGTATGTATATAGATGTATATTATATATGCGTGAACCAGTTTCATATATAGACTGTCATATCTCATTCTATTGAAGGTAAAAGTCTACCATTTGCCTCATCTTGTGCAGCATTGCTGTCTTTGCCGGAAATGCCAAGCTCATTTAGAATTGCATCAAGTTCCTCCATTTCCTTTTTCTTCAGCTCCTTCTTTGATAGCTGCCTTTCTGAATCTTTCGCAGGTACTGAAACAGGAGCAGGTTTCTCTATTATTGGTTCACTTGCAACAGCAATCTCAGGTTCATTTTCAGGTTCCTCTTCAACGTCATCTTCACCGCTATCAAGACCATCATCCTCGCTTTCACTTTCCTAAACAAATCCACAAAGACAACAAGTCTTGAAGATTCTAAAGTAAATTAATGACAGTTAAACTAAAAAAAATCTTTAAAATACTTGATTAAACATTACATACATTATAAGCAATAATTTGTTAATAAATTTGCAATCAAACTTGTAAACCAGAGATATTCACAATTAAAAATGGTTCAAGGAGCATTGATGTGCTAAGTTCTCTTGGAGCCAAAGGGCATGGCACAACCGAAAGCACAAGCCCACCACAGGCCTTATTGAAGCAAGGCTCGAAAGAAAAACTTGTCTTAAGCACAAAATGGTGTACTCGAAATTTCCTTACAATTGCATAATATATTTCATTCATATGGTAGACTTTGTATTAATTGCAAAAGAAAAAGAACATTAAGTATCTAAGTGCATGTTCATATCCAACATCATTAACATTAGACATCCGGAACTAAATTAATAGATAAAGCATCACACTGTTGAGAGAAATTAAACTAAATAGAACAACACATAATTATACCCATGATACGGATAACCATGTGATAGATGTGATAACATTGTAACAAGGGCTTGCTTAGCTCTCTAGACCATGAAGCAAAAGCTTTGGACGACAACAAGATGTTGTAATGTCCCAGCTATTTAGGGTAATTTATATAGATCTCTTCCTACTAGTTGGTTTTATAACTGTTTTAGAAAATTTTTCTTCTAGTCTAAGGAAAACATGATGATTAACCACTTAGTTTATACTCCATGATAATGTCTTCATCAATCTCTCATTTTTATTGAACAATAGATCCAAGATATGTAGCACTTTTCCTTATCAAAACTTCTACCTCATCCATTCTTATGACATCCTCAATTTTTTCTTAGTATTGTTCACA
The DNA here is from genome assembly GCA_023547065.1 of Musa troglodytarum. Lineage (NCBI taxonomy): Eukaryota > Viridiplantae > Streptophyta > Magnoliopsida > Zingiberales > Musaceae > Musa > Musa troglodytarum. The sequence continues at coordinate 6,936,883 of CP097508.1, read as the reverse complement.
TTACATTTCATTTATTCAATCCTAGACCTACTTAATCTAAAGCCTTTACTTTCAATAGTTTGCCTCCATAATCAGGCTTGAAGTTAATCTCAACTTAACTTACTTCAAATATCTTGTATACAAATAGTAGATTTATTCGTTACTAATGTGAAAAAAAAATAAAGACTCAAGGTGACCCTTGATTCAATCCTATAATTATAGGAAAAGACACCAGAAACACTCCCTATATTTCTAACATCAATGACTAGTCTATCTTATATATTCTTTGGAACATCCCCATAATACTAGGTACTCTTTTCTTTTTTAAAAAATCACCATAATAAATCACTCATAACTGTATTGTAGGTTTTTCCAAGTCTATGAAGACGCAAAAAAATCTATGTTCATATATCTGTATTTTTTGTCATTGATTGCCTCGATAGATTAGAAGCACCTACAGTCGATCTTAGAGATACAGAACCAAATTGATTTTTGAGAATGTGTTCGGCATCTTATTCTTTCTTCAGTCACACTTTCCCAAATGTTCATAGTGTGACTCATTGGTTTAATCCCTTCATAATCAAAACTTCCTGGTATATCTCTCTTATTCTTATAAATTAATACTAAGAATCCTTTTCTTCATTCATCCAACACCTTTGTAATCCTCAATTTTCTAAAATAAACTACTCAATTAAACTACTCTTGATATACTAGTCTCATTTAAACCTCAAAAAGGGATGCCACCAACCCCTATATTTTTCCCTAATGTCAACCTCTTTAAATCTTCCTTTATCTCATTTATTATAGTTTTACGAACCAATCTATGATTTTTAATTTTACTGCTACTCACTATATCTAGGATCAAATTACCTATAAAATGCTTATTAAATAATCTATATAAATATTTTCTTATTAATCTTCATGATTAACAAGTACCTTAAAGTCTTCATCCTTTTACATCTGAAGTTATCCAAATCTCTTCTTTTTACTAATTTTATCAATTCAGTTAATGTTTTTTTTCTCATCTTTAAAACCTAGGTTACTATAAGAATAATAACAAGTCATGGATTTTGTCAAACTTATAGCCTTCTCTCTCTCACTTTTTTTTTTTGCTACTAATTTTCTAAACTTCTTATTTTTGTAACTTCTGCAAATATTAACATGTTCTTTTTGTAGTGATTGCTTTTTAATCTTCTACACTCCACCACCAACTCTCTATTAAAGACTGCACCTCTACCTTCAAGTTATCCAAGAATCTAGTTTGTCACGCGCATAATCTTAAAAGACGTCCACATGGCTTCTTTCTCCACCCTACTTTAGAAAACCTAATATTACCATCTTTGAAACTCCACAGTCTAATAATTACATAACTATTTGCTGTTTTCCCCCTTCCATTTCCTGAAACATACATCTAATACTATTAACTTGTGTAGATTAATCAAGCTTTCTCAAGGCATTGAATACTATTAAGAAATCACTAGTGAATTCTCCAGGTATAACCTGTGTAGACTAATTAAGCTTTCTCCAGGTATAACTTCACAATCATTAACTCTAATCACTAGTGAAGAAATCCCCTGAGCGATAATCATTTAAATTCTTATAATGTTCATCTCTTCTCATGAAATGAGATATCAAATTTTACCTAAAACTAAACATAGATAATATTTACCAAACAACCTTGTCTAGATAAGCAGAACTAACTAGAATGATGTGACAATATACCTTCTTTTTTCTGCCACCAGCTCTCCGCTTGATAGAAAAAATATGCTAAAACATTGATCTACAATTTCCAATTGAGAATTGTGCTTGGATTAAAAAATAAATTAATTTACAAAAAATAAATTAATTCTTCATGGAAAGGTTAAGTAAAAGTACAATAAAATTGACTTGAGTATGAGAAATTTAGAATAGATAATGAAAATCCAATTATAAATCAAAATTTATGGCAAAATTCAATATTAACAAAAAGGATATATTAACAAATAGGATATTACAATGAAATTCACAAAATTAATATACAACTTAATCTGCTACATAACACAGTACCACATTTAAGCTGCAAAGAAGAGAATAATTCATCTAGTTGGAAAGCACAAAATATTGAGAACATGATGCAGAAACAAACAGCTTGCAAAATAGATATTATACAGGCAGCAAGTATTTAATCTGATAAAAGGTTCTTAATAGTAGTTGTTCTTAAATGAATTTAAGATATTAAACTGATTAGGTAAAAATTATCTTTTGGGAACACAGACATGTGGACATCAATGTGGTAGATAACAACAAAATCAGTCATTTCAAATATGCCACATCACCCAAAACAACAAAAAATATTCTAAAAATCAAGAATGATTTAAAGAATATTTTCTTTATCGCTAGTAAAGAGGCCCTGACACTAAAAAGGAGGTTCTTTTCCTTCTCCATCGGGACTCTCTCTATTCTCCACCTTGGAATCCTACTATCTAAGGCTACTAACTAAGGCATTGGGACCGCGATTCAAAAAATCAAACAATCTTTCTTTGCAAGCATTGGAGGCCCACAGCAATTCATCTCGGCACTTTGGGAACTCTCTTCTCCTTACATCGGTATTGAGACTCAGGTTTGGGTTGATCTCAGTTCCTGCACCTACTTCAGGCCCAGACCAACTCAAGTCGTTTCTACCATCTCCCTATGAGACTGACTTTGGAGATTAAAAAAACCAATATGCACCAAAGTCCCGGAATGGGAATTCATATATCAGATAAATTTGTATTCAACTATTCTAAAACTCATAATTCAAACATATTTATATTGAACCATTCCCCAAAAAATTATAATTCCCGTCATGAAGTTGAAAAAACTGCTGAAAAAACAACTACTTCAACAATTATAATCTACAACACAAGTAGCCATATAGACAAACAAGTTTGTTACACAAACCTCCTCTACGACTGCAACAGATTCCTTGTTCTGCTGTTGCTCCGACGACCCCCAGACGGACTGGGGAGGCGCTGTGGTCGCATAGTAATCATCGTCATCGTCAACATCGGCCCAAGATGTTGACGTTAATGGCGTCGGAGTCCAAAACACCTGCGGCTCCGGCTCCTTCGCCTGGCTCTTGGACGATCCCGCCTTGCTCTTAGTCTCTTTGTTCGATTTCTTCTTCTTCTTAAGGGTTTCAAGCGCTGCGAAAACGTTGGTGCTGTTAATCTTCAAGGGCCCATCGTCCCTCCTGCTTCCACCTCCAGCCATCTCTCCCTGCGCAACGCTAATATAGATCCAACCTACGGTTTCAAGTTTTGCAAAAGACCACCTCAATGGAAAAAAATCCGCAGAAGCTCCCAAATCTCACGGATTCAAGAACCCCGGAACTATATAACCTCTTACACAACAAGTCAAAGAACAGGGATCGAGTTTCTCAAGATCCACACTTCGATGAAGTAACAAACAATCAACCAAATGGTTCGATTTTAGCAACGAGTTCTGATGAGATCTCCTAAAAGGCGAGATTTTTTGCAGGGAACTAAATTTACGACTGGGGGAAAGATCAGAAGAAATCGAATCACGGGTATTGCGAAGGCCGGCGACGGGTGGTCAGTCAGGAAAATTTACAGGATGATGATGAGAAAGGATTTCCAGAAGTAAATCCCAGACTCTCAGAAGGAAGAGGATCGATTTCTAGGGAATCGATGCAAGAAAGGGAGCAGTCGAAGGAGGAGACGGAGAGGCCGGGCGATGGCAAACGGGTAAAGAGTCAGATTAGGGTAAACAGATAACGTCGTCGATGCCTCCACGAGAGCGTCTATTTTCCACATATATAATAAAAATACTTAGCTTATTCATTTTCGTTTCCCGATTGTCTTACCTACGTCATCGATCATTTGAGATTACTCATCTGGGTCCCACACGATCAAGGACAAATCACCACTGAACAAACAGGTACACGATGGGGTAATAGAGAACCCGTCGGGCAAACATCTTTATCTTGTGAGCGAGGTAGGACCGCGGTTAACCGACGCCACCCGGTGAGTGGCCAAACTCCAAGCCATGGACGTTTGCAGATGGCCTTGGAACACCATAACCTAACCTGTATCCGAGGCACTACATCGATCATCCAGATCATGTCCGTTGGATCCACATCGGAGGGAGGTGATTCCATGTAGGGCAAGAAGATCCTACGGACGATAGAAGTTGAATAGTGGAGATTGTTGCGTTACAGTAAGGATTATAACGGGAAAATGATATTTAGGAATTAGGATGACAATATCAATAAGAAATCAATATTCAATGACCCATGTAACTGAATTCGAAATAATTACAACATTATGGCTTTGTGTTATATCAGTTAAAGATTATTAAAATTAGCCACCATCTATAAAATTTGCATAAGCATCATAAAATCTTGCTTTCAAGTGTTCAAGGCTTTTAACAGCTACGTTAGTTGATGCCCTAAGTTTTTATGTGATTTTGTCAAAACACCACATGGATACACTCTTAAATACATTTTTGTCTCGATACCTGACATGCATTGTAAGAATATACCTCACTGGAGATGTGATGCTTACTGGGAGAATTGATATTGTTTTCCTATCAATTCATTGTTTCATACATTTTAATTGATTGAGAATTATTAAGCCTCTAATTTCAAACTGCTAGTCTTTTTTTCTTTTCATTGGCGTGTTGTGATTGTTTAAAATGATTTGAAATAATCAAATAACTCAACTTGTATGGAAGCTCTGTAGTTACTATCTTTTCAGACAAGCAGATTTAGGCAACATGAGCTTCGAAGAAATAGTTTTTCCAGTCATTAACTTTTAAGAAACATGATAAGTAAACTTTAAAAGAGTATATTTGTATTTCTCTGCTGCTCATGCTGGTAAATATACTAAATTCTCCATGAAAATTGAGGCTTAGTATCTCATATCAACCATGATGATGCATTAATCCATTGAAAAGATCAGTAAAATGAAGTAACATTCACAGGAAGTCTAAGCAACCAGCAGTGTGTTGTTGCAGTTATTCGTTATTTATTGCAAGGAATGGAAGCGCAGCCGTTTCGTACGTGCATGGCGAGCGCATGCACTTCACGTCCATGTGATGGCCATGGGGCACGTCACCACGTGCTTGTCCGAGATCCATTCGAGCTTGCCTCCGGAGAAGGAGCTGTTTCCTGGGGACTCTGTGGAGTTGACGCTTACTCTGACTTGGAAGCTCGCATCTTGGCCGGGCCTCCAGAAACGAAGCTCGTACGCGGAGAGCTCCACCGTCACCCCCGGCGGGGCCGTGATCTGGGCACGGTAGTCCTCGGCCACGTCGCCCACGTTCTTCGCGGTTCGTTTGAGGGTGATCACCTCCCTGCTCTCGCGAGATAGACCGACGGCGAGGGAGGCGTAGTTCAGCTGCTGGGCGTGGATGGGGTGGACGTTGGAGCACTTGACTTTGCGCCCGACGAGCACCGTGACTTCCTTGTTGCTGTAGCCGAGGCCGCAGAGGTAGCCGGTGTAGTCATTGGTGTTGATCTCGAAGAGGAGGCCCGGATCCACAGCTCCCGAGGGGTTCACCTGCCCGGCGCCGACCGCGAAGATGACAGCGGTCGTGTTGGTGTTCTCGTCCACGATGTAGTTGCCGTCGAGGTCGAGGTTCTTGGCCGACGTTATGATGGCCGATTGTATCGCCGAGGGCGACCACTCGGGGTGCTTGGTCTTGATGAGCGCCACGATCCCGCTCACGTGAGGTGCCGCCATGGACGTGCCGCTGAGGAAGTTGAAGGTCGGGTCTACTATATTCGTCGGATGAGGCCCGACCTTGAACGGCCAGGCGGCTAAAATATTCACGCCTGGCGCGAGGACGTCCGGCTTCAGGATGCCGCCGTTTGTCAGTGCTGGTCCCCTGGATGAGAAGGAGGCGACTGCCGGAGCCGGCCGCGCGCCGAAGACGGTGTCCTCGAAGACTATCGTGGCCAAGGCCGAGTCCGTGGCTGCCAGATAGTATTCCAGGACCTTCAACCCGTCCTCATAAGTCAGGTGGCTGGCCGGAAGGACATGAGCCTCAGCGTCGGTGGTGTAGCCCTCGTTCTTCCTGTTAATGATGATCATGGCGGCGCCTCCGGCTTTATAGACCACCTTCCCCTTCTCGATGTTCTCTATCTCACCAGTAAAACAGACGACGATCTTGCCAGACACATCGAGGAAGTCCAGAGATCCGTTGACGCAGTATCTGGCTAGAAAGCCTCTTGTTGCGCCGGGGATCACGATCGACTTCAAGTCGGAGGAATTGAAGGAGCTCGGTTGGTACGCTGACTCGCCAGCCAACTCCGTCCCGTCGCCGAGCTTCACGATCGCACTGATCCTCCGGTCGGTCGTGCTCGCACCGACGGTCAGGACCCACGGCGCTTCGTGGGACAGCGTGCTGTTCTTGGGGCCGTAGTTGCCGGCGGCAGCGATGGCGGATATCTGGTGGCGCAGCGCAGCAAATGAGCCTTGCGCGACGGGGTCGTCGGTGAAGTTATCCGGCGTTTCTTTGCCGATGGACATGGATATTATGTTGACCTTGTCCTTGATGGCGCGCTCTATCGCTGCCAATACGTCGCAGTCATGGCAGAAGCCCCGGAAGCAGACCTTGTAGATGGAGAGATGAGCTCTGGGAGCCATGCCCGAGGCCGTGCCGAGCGCCATGCCCAGTACCTCGGCGTCGAAGACGAAGTTGCCCGCCGCAATGCTAGCCACATGTGTGCCGTGCCCGTCGTCATCGATGGCGGAGACCTTCTTGCCTTTTCGGAACGCCCTCGCGCCAACTATCTTATGGTTGCACTTCACCCGGCTCTTACTGCTGCAGGACCCCTTAAACTTTTTCGGCGGGCGCGGCATGCCGTCGTCGCTGAAGGAAGGGTGGGAGGGGAAGATCCCGGTGTCGATCACCCCAATCACGATTCCCTCACCCCAGGAGGTCGTCCGCCATGTGCCATTCCACTGGCTCAACCCCAAGAACTCCGGCGTGTACGTCGTCTGGATCCGCCGCACCTTGTCCGGCCGCGCGTACACGAACCCATCGATGGCTTCCATGGCCCTCACCTCTTCCGCCGTCAACCTCGCCGCGAACCCGCTGATGGCTTCCCGGTAGGAGTATAGCAGGCGCGGCTCGCCGGAGTCGAGGGTGGTGTTGGGCAGGAAGGACTCATGCCACCGCTGAAGATCTTCACTGCTGAGGAATTCTATTCCCTCGGGCTTCTCGACGTGAACGATGTAGGTTTGCAGGCCATTAGGGTTGCCTCCCTGGACATCGACGATGGGAAGAAGCTGGCCTTCACTCACCAAAAGAGTGAAACCATGGAAGAACAGGAAGAAGACGTAGCATCGGAATAGGAGTACACAACGGTGCCCCATTGGAAAAGGATGAAGATGTTGCAGACAAACTTGCGATGGTTTGGTGACTGAGAGCTTGCATGATGAACGTAAGATATATACACTGCGGATCTCAGGGATGAAACATACTGCATTTGGTGTCTTCTGATGTGGACGTACGTGGTTTGCTTTGTTTACGAGCAATACGACGATGAACGAAGGTGCCGCCCAGGCTAATAATGCTGTGTATAATTCATGTTGATGCTAATAATAATGTTCATATCATGCAGTGATAGATGCGAATACGAGAGGGGTTCTTGTGGCCTTTTCAAGTGCATATTGGGCAATGATGCCTTCATCTTTCTCGTGGGAGGATATCCATATCATTATTGTACATGAGCTTGGACTAAGTAATCTAGGGATTATTGTAACAAGATATATATATATATATATAGCAAATTTCCTAAAAAAAATTTCAGCAGAGCGCATTTTTAGATAAACTAATTACTCTTTAAAAGTAAGATAAGTCTTTCTCTCCTCTTTCACTGCCCTCTAGTTATTTAGTTTAGGACTTGATAGTTATTAGAATATATAAAGAAACAATATATCATATTTTTTATAAATAAAAAAATAAATATATAATTGTTAGTACCTTTATACTATGGTCGTTGAGTTAGCATGGTTGGGTTCGAGTCCGTATGCATCGAGATCTCCTTGACTGAATTTAGAGTTGACCACAAATGTTGGGTTGATCAAAGTAAACCCTCGGTCGGCTTCAGGAGAAAGCTTCCTTTCCGGACGCGGCTCGCCTCGGGTTCTTTGGCTCTTGCACGCAGGTCGGGGCCGGAGGATACGACCCGACCCCTCTGATGGTTAAGTTAGTATATCGCTGTGGAAGGTTTTACTTTTGGAAAGGGTTGAAGAAGCCAAGGAAGAAGATCCCCCTCCAGGGAATGGTCTGGAGGTTTTTATACTGGAGGGAGGGTTGACTCCCGGGGTGTAGCACCGTGCCACCTCGGGTCTCCATGAGACGTCCGGGGGCTGAGTCCCAAGCTTTCTGGAACGACGCTATGAAGGCACCTTCCCGGGCTCTCTTGGGCGGCGCTACCCCTCGACGCTTGCGCCTGCATGAGGGCATTCCTGGCAGGGTCATGTCGGTGCCGTTTCTGGGCTTTCCGGGACGACACCCACGCCCATGCAAGGATGTGGCTAGGAGGGTGACATCTTGTGCCCTGATCGGCGCCCATTTAGGTACGGCTAGGGGACAGTCGAGCTAAGCTGAGGTGGTCCACCACCTTAGCTTTTATGCTGATGCGATAGTAGAGCACTACCCATGAGCGAGTGGCACGGGTACTTAACATATCATTGCCCCCCCCCCCCCACCCCGAAGGAAGCCATGCATCGACTCTTGGTGGAGGGAAGCCGAGGCATGACTTTCGTTCCCCGAAGCTAAGACTTCCGGTTTGCCTTTTGTGCTGTTACTGAGAAGATTTCGAAGTGTACGATAGGGTGATCTACGGTTGGGGTGTACGACTCGGGCAGCTCGCTGCCGAAGTACATGACTCGGGCAGTCTGTGACCGAGGTGCACGGCTCGGGCAGTCTGCGACCGAGGTGCATGGCTCGGGCTATCTGCGATCGAGGTATGTGACTCAGGCATTCTGCGGTCGAGGTATATGGCTCGGGCATTCTGTGGCCGAGGTATACGGCTCGGGCAGTCTGTGGCCGAGGTATACGGCTCGGGCATTCTACGGTCGAGGTATATGGCTCGGGCATTCTGTGGTCAAAGTATACAGCTCAAGCATTCTGTGACCGAGGTATACGGCTAGGGCAGCTTGCTGCCGAAGTATATGACTCGGGCAGCCTACGGCCGAGGTGCACGGCTCGAGCAGTCTACGGTCGAGGTGCACGACTCGGGCATTTTACGACTGAAGTATATGGCTCGGGCATTCTGCGGTCGAGGTATGTGACTCGGGTAGTCTGCGGCCGAGGTATACAGCTCGGGCAGTCTATGGCCGAGGTATACGGCTCGGGCAGTCTGTGGCCGAGGTATACGGCTCGCATTCTACAGTCGAGGTATACGGCTCGGGTAACTTGTTGCCGAAGTACATGACTCGGGCAGTCAGCGGCCGAGGTACACGGCTCAGGCTGTCTGCGGTCGAGGTGCACGGCTCGGGTTGTTTGCAGCCGAGGTGCCCGACTTGAGTATTCTACGATTGAGGTATACGGCTCGAGCAGTACAGGAAGCTTGCTCATACACTGAAGGCCCCGAAGGACCCTTTTGGGATGTCGAGCGGGTCCTTGTACGAAGGGAGTTTCAGAAGACGATCCTGGAGTGTCGAGCCGTAGGGTTTCGGGCGCCAAATTCGAAGAGCCCATGCTTTGGCGGTTATTCCGCGTGCCTCCTGGCTATCACGTTAGGCCTCATTTATTGTCGAGCAGCGTTTGGGTTGCCTGACGCAACGTACTCTACAGGTGGGTGCAATGACAGAGTGGGCTGTCATCCACTCCTAGGGAGGCGAAGGGTTGCCTGGTGTTGGCGGGACCTATAAGTAGCATGGAGCCCCTTTCCCACACGCTCTCTGCTAGTAATCTGTTGGGTCGTTCCTCCCTGGTTTCCATTGTTTTCTCCAGTCATTCCCTTCGATCTTCGTCTTCTTCTCTGGTTGTTCCCTTCAGTCTCTGCTGTCTTCTCCGATTGTCTCGACTCACTCTTCCTTCCTATTACAGGTCAATGAGGATGACCTCCTCCTCTACCTCCTTGTCCTCCTCTTCTAGTAGCGTCGGGGGGAGCCCCTTGCCCTCGGGCCATGACTCCCCCATCAACGAGAAGGCAGCACGAGCCCTTGAGACCCTAATGTGGTGGCATGACCTCGACTCTACAGTGAGCGAGGATCTGCTCAGTAACATCCGGGAGCGCTACAGCATTCCGGTAGATTACGAGTTTCACGCCCCAAAACCGGAACAACGGGCTATGACCCATTTCCTTAGGGATTTGGTCTGACCCTGGATGCCCTCGAGGCAGGACTGCGCTTCCCCCTGCATCTTGTTATCGAATCCTGTTTATCCTTATGGCGCATCTCCCCATCACAAATGACGCCGAACTCTTGGCATTATCTAGTGGTATTCCTAGGGGAATGCCATAACGCCGGCATCACGCCGACTCGATCTCTTTTCCTATCCTATTTTCGCCTTTCTAAGGGATCGGGGGGCTATTATCTATCAGGGCCCTTTCCAGCAATAAGGGATGATTCTTTTACATCAGTTGCACGTGGGGTTGGAGCTTTGGCCTCTGATGGTCGACACACATGATAGACAATTCCGCTCCGGGGCTGATTGATGAAGAGTATAAGGGCCTCGGGAGGCTGAGGGGGAGCCTCCCTACCTCTTGAGCCATACGAGATATGACCGAGCAGTAGCTTATCGAGGTGAGCCTTAGCCCTGCACCTCAAGGTATGCTCGCGGTTTCTAGCTACTGGTCCTCATAGGATGTTTGGTGTTCTATCTAACCTTTTGCCTTTTCGTAGAGATGGTAAACCTCAAGGCTGTGCGAGGGGGACGGGCTTCATCCGTTCCAGCTACTTGTCCGACAGCAGAGCCGACTTCGGGATCCAAGGAGGTGCCCGTGGAGGTCGAGACTGATCAGCCGTGGAAAAAGATGAAGGTCTGCACCACCAAAAAGTCCGACGTGGCCTCAGCTCATACAGGGGGCGCTTCTGCCGAGCATGCGCCCCGTGCGGGAACTGGTCGCAAGTGGGGCAAAGTCGGCCCTAGTCGGGAAGAGGCAGGGAAGGCTCCATGCGTTCCTTTCGTGTGCAGCCTTTGTCATGTCCCTGCTCGTGCCAAGGATGAACCTTACCTAGCTCTAGTGATGGGTGACCTCCCGGAGGGAGAGGCGTCGGACCCGTTGGTGTCTTGTTGGGGAAACTTGTCCCGTGGGGACCGGGTGTGGCCCGATGGTGGCTCCACGGCCTCGTTTCTCTGTGGGGGGCTCCACCACGACCTGGCTCGTGAGCTGTACACCTCCTCCTCGGAGGTCTTGCTTACCAAGTTCGCTAAGTCGCTGCTGTGGGTAAGTATCTCATCCATGGTTTCCAGGTGTTGTTTGAGTGCTGTCGCTCTAACTCATTCTTTTTGCAGGGCCAACATTATGCCATGGCGTTAATTGACCGCGTTCGCGATGCCGGTCGGATTATTAACAGCATGGACGATCGCATCGCCGAGCTGCGAAGAGTGAATGAGGAGCTTCGGGCCGGGTCGGCTCCCGAAGTTGTGGCTGCTGCCGAGCAACGCGCGACCGATCTGGAGGCGAAAGTAGCACACCTCAAGCTTGAGCTCGAGGAGGCCGAGCGACAAAAGGGAGAGCTTCAGGTGCAGCTGAAGGGGGCCTGGGCCCAGATCCGCTCATTGGAGGGGGAGTCGCTCGAGCTCTCTAAGAAGCTGGAGGCGATTAGTGCTGAGACTCGTACGTCATCTGAGGCACTGGCCGAGGAGGTTCACCAAAGGCCCGAGAAGGACAAACAGCTGATTGAGGCCTACAAAGGGTCCCAAGGCTTCCAACTTGTGCTAACGCGGTCGGGGCAAGTCACCTATGAGTATGGGTACTGAATCGTGATGGCCTGGTTCCGAGCACGGCACCCCGATCTCTAGGTCGAGGATGACCCCTTCACCTCCCTGCCAGAAGATGAAGGCGTCAATATGCCCGAGGAGGTTCCTTTTGATGACAACCTGGATATCCCCGAGAAGTAGGGCTGTCATTTTGTAATCCTTTTTCCTGAAGGGGTCGGTCGGGAGTGGACAAGCATTGTAAGTCACGATCAACCCAAACTTGTAACTGAGTTTTTGGCCAAATGAAAATCCTTCATTAGAACTCCATATTATTTTGTTTGATCTATCTACACAAAAAATCTCTTCAAATTCAGTACATTTCACGTCCTTGGTATAGGGTGGCCCTCCATTGTCACAAGTCAGTACGTGCCGTCTCAGACGACCTCGGCCACCCGATAAGGTTCTTCCCAGCTAGGGGCGATCTTGCCGCATGACTGGGTCGGGTCACCAACTTTGGCTTTGCGCAAGACCAAGTCGTCTAACCTGATTGGTCGGGGGCATACCTTTTGGTTGTAGATTCTTACGATGGCTCTTTTGTAGGAGAGGGCCTTTAAGTGGGCGTTGACCTGCCGTTCCTCGAGCAAGTCAAGATCAGCTTAGAGTCCTTTTGATGATGCCTCTTCCTTGTAGCTTTCTACCCGAGGAGTGGAGATAACCACCCAGGTGGTAAGACGACCTTGGTGCCGAATGTGAGGCTGTAAGGGGATTCTCCAATAGCGGTCTTGGGAGTGGTCTGTGAAGACCACAGGATGCTTGGGAGCTCATCCACCCAAGCAGTCCGAGCCGCAGACACTCTTCTTTTAAGTCCATTTAAAGATGGCCCGGTTGGTCACTTTCGCTAGGCCGTTCGTCTGGGGATATGCCACCGAGCTGAATTTTAGTTGTATCCCGTGGCTTGCGCAAAATTTCTTAAATCTGGCATTGGCTAATTGGGTCCTGTTGTCGGTAATGATGACCCTAGGTAGGCTGAACCGAGTCACTATGTTCCTCCATATGAATTTCTCCACTTAGCGCTCCATAATCATTGCCAGTGGCTTGGCCTCGACCCACTTTGTGAAGTAATCCACCCCGATGATGATATACTTCTGTTGTCCCGAGGTTGGCAGGAAGGGGCCGAGAAGGTCCATTCCCTATTACGCGAAAGGCCACGCGGAGTCCACAGGGGTGAGCGGCACTGTGGGTTGCCACGGCGTCTTGGCGTGCCTCTGGCTTGGGCCGCATTGTTCTACATAGGCCTTCGCGTCACGACATATGGTGGGCCAGTAATACCCCTAGTGAAGGATCTTAAACACCAAGATTCGCCCATCGATGTGCTCATCGTAGATTCCCTCATGAACTTCAGCTAGGACTGATCGAGTCTCTTCGGGGTTTAGACACCGCAAGAGTGGGCGGGTGAACAACCTCCGGTAGAAGAACTCGTTCATCTCATAGTACCAGGCCTGGGTGCACTGTAGGCATCGAGCCGCAGCTTGTCGATGGGCAAAGTCCCACTTCGCTTAAATTATAATATCTCTTGTATCCACGTTACCGGCTCGTCGACCGGGGTCACTACCTCGATTGTGATGGCGCGGAATGGGAGCTCCTCGACCTCAGGACTGACTTCGGGGCCGGGTTTCGAGGCTAATTTCACTAGCGCATCTGCCCGCTCGTTCTGATCCCTTAGGACCCTGGAGAGCACAAAGCGATGAAAGTTAGTAGCTAGCTTCTTTACCTCAGTCAGGTACTTGGAGATGTTCGGATCCCAAGCCTCGTATCCCCCGTTGATGTGCTCGGCTACCAGCTGCGAGTTAGTGTAGACGTATATGCCTTCCGCTTGCATCTCGACAGCCAGCCTGAGTCCAGCTAGGAGCGCCTCGTATTCCATCTCATTGTTTATGGCTCTGAAGCCGAAGTGGGGAAAGTTTGATTGACTGCCCGTCGGGACCTTCCAGCACCAATCCTGCACCTGCGTTCCTTGAGTTGGCAGACCCGTCCACACGCAGGGTCCATCTCCTTTCGGATTGTTCCGACTCTTCCCTCTCGGATGGAGTTAGCTCCGAGATGAGTCGGCGACTGCCTGAGCTTTAATGGCGGTCCTCGGTGCATATTGTATGTCAATCTCATCGAGCTCTACCGACCACTTGAGGAGGCTACCTGAGACGTCGAACTTAGATAGAACTTATCGAAGTGGTTGATCAGTGATTACCTTGACCGGGTGAACTTAAAAGTAAGGGCGTAGCTTCCGGGCTGCCAATACGAGTGTTAGGGCCAACTTCTCAATTGGCCGATATCGCACCTCGGGCCCGCTTAGCACATGGCTGGTGTAGTAGACTGGTAGCTGCACTCTAGAAGTTTCCTTGATCAGGACGGAGCTAGCCGCGTGTTGGGAAGCGACCAGGTAAAGGCTGAGTTGTTCCCCTGGGGAGACCGTAGTAAGGCGAGGGGGCTCGACCAGGTGTTGTTTTATCCATGCAAGGGCTTCATCACACTAAATTGTCCATTTGAAGCCTTCGGGTTCTTCAAGGCCTAGAAGAAGGGGAGACATCTATCGCCTGATCGGGATAGGAATCGAGATAGGGCAACGAGTCTCCCGCTTAGCCGCTACACTTCCTTGATTGTTGGGGCGGCTTCATGTCCATGATGGCTTGGACCTTTTCAGGGTTGGTGCCGATTCCTCTTTCGTGTATGATGAATCTGAGGAACTTTCCTGAGCCGACGCCAAAGGTGCACTTTGCAGAGTTAAGGTGCATGTTGAATCTCTACAGCGTGGCGAATGCCTCGACCAAGTCGAACCGATGTGTTGCGGTTGTCCGGCTTTTGACAATCATGTCATCGACGTACACTTCCATGTTTCGCTCGATCTGTTGGACGAACATCTTATTCATGGTTTTATGATACGTGGCTCTGGCATTCTTTAGCCTGAACGGCATAACCCGATAGAAATATATTCCCTGATCGGTGATGAAGGTTGTATGCTCTTGGTTCTCGGGCGTCATCCTGATCTAGTTGTAGCCGGAGAAGGTGCCCATAAATGAGAGACGAGCATGTTCGGAGGTCGCATGGACCAGCTGGTTGATCCTAGGGAGAGGGTAGTAGTCTTTCGGGTATACCCGATTGAGATCAGTGTAATCAACGCACATTCTCCAGCTTCAATTAGGTTTCTTGACGAGGACTACATTGGATAACCACAGTGGGTACTTGGCTTCGGCTATGAAGCCCGCCGCTAAGAGACGATCCACTTCGCTACGGACCGCTTGTTGTCGATCGGGGGCTAGCCATCGAGGCTTTTGCTTCACTGGGCAAGCTTCGGGCAAAATGCTCAGGCGATGCTGTGCCACCCTATGGTCGACACGGGGCATATCTGTTGGTGACTAGGCGAAGACGTCGGCGTTGTCCACCAGGAAGCTGATGAGTTGCACCCGTTCTTGCTTCGGGAGTTCCGACCCAACCCTTACTATTCGATCTGGTCGGTCGCAGCGCCCTTGGGTGGCGACAACCCCGGGTCGGTAAACAGCCATTAGTATGTTCTGAAGTTACCACGGGGTCTTCAGTTTGGAGCCCACCAGGTGGTGGGGGGCACTCCCAGGTTCCTCTTGTCGGGTGGGATCCCTCCACCATGCGTTCGCCTGGGTCAGTTCGTTGGTCTCGCGACACCGGGCTCTCCTAGTGCCAATCTATTAGTACCTTTATGCTGTGGCCGCTGAGTTAGCATGGTTGGGTTCGGGTCCGTATGCGCTGAGATCTCTTTAACTGAATTTAGAGTTGACCACAGATGTTGGGTTGATCGAAGTAGACCCTCGGTCGGCTTCAGGAGAAAGCTTCCTTTTCTGACACGGCTCACCTTGGGTTCTCCAGCACCTGCATGCAGGTTGGGTCGGGAGGATACAACCTGACCCCTCCGATGGTTAAGTTAGTATATCGTTGTGGAAGGTTTTACTTTTGGAAATGGTAGAAGAAGCAGAGAAAGAAGAAGATCCCCCTCCAGGGCATGGTCTAGGGGTTTTTATACTGGAGGGAGGGCTAACTCCCGGGGTGTAGCACCGTGCTGCCTCGGGTCTCTGTGAGACGTCCGGGGGCTGAGTCCCGGGTTTTTGAAACGACGCTATGTAGGCGTTGTCCCTGGCTCTCTAAGGCCGCGCTACCCCTCGTCACTTGCGCCCGCATTAGGGCATTCCTGGTAGGGTCATGTCGGTGTCGTCTCTGGACTTTCCGGGATAGCACCCACACCCGTGCAAGGACGTGGCTCGGAGGGTGACATCTTGTGCCCTGGTTGGTGCCCGTTCTGGTACGGTCAGGGGACCGTCGAGCTAAGTTGAGGTGGTCTACCACCTTAGCTTTTATGCTGATGCGATAGTAGACCCATGAGCGGACGGCACAAGTACTTGACCTATCAATAATAAAAAGTTTATAAGTTATGTGGCTATAAAAAACTTGATGTGAATGACATGAGATTTTTAGAATAGTAAAATAAAGGTATACATATTGTTTTAATGAAAAAAAGATAATCATAAATTGATAAATTTTAAAAATTCCCTTTATATTTTGTCACATTGCAATAAAGCCTCAATTCTGAGATGTATGCTCTTTAGATCAAAAAATGTTCCATTCGGTGATATTGTTTTCTAATTATATGTTTGTCTCTTTAGAACATTAAATTATAAACTTAATCAAAAAAAATATTGTTCTCGAATTATGCACATATATTTGAATGTAGATGAAATGGGGATCAGCTAAGGTATTGTTTTGCTGCTTCTGGTGTGACCCCATACTTGAATTGAGTTTTGAGTTAAGACATAGCGTGTTTCTTTTCTAAAAAAGAAAAAAGAAAAGAAAAACTCTCCCCCGTCCCACGAAAGACTCAAATCCTTGACTACGATTTAAAGAGATTAAAATATCATATAAAATTAGATATTTTCTATTTTTAAAAATAATTAGAGACTAAAAAGGTCAACTGCAACAGTAAATTTAAAACCATAAATTCTAATACATAAAAGACTAACATTTTCAGAAAATTAGAGTAAGCACACCGACCAGCTTTGACCATCCTGTTATTTTATATATTAATATATATTTTAAAAATAGTTGATTTAAACAAGCATGTCGTTGTAGTATAGTGGTGAGTATTCCCGCCTGTCACGCGGGTGACCCGGGTTCGATCCCCGGCAACGGCGTTTGTTTTAATTATTCTTATTATGTATATATTAGATTAATTACTTTTTCCAAATTTAATGATTGACAC
Organism: Musa troglodytarum; assembly: GCA_023547065.1. Lineage (NCBI taxonomy): Eukaryota > Viridiplantae > Streptophyta > Magnoliopsida > Zingiberales > Musaceae > Musa > Musa troglodytarum. The sequence continues at coordinate 6,919,761 of CP097508.1, read as the reverse complement.
TGAATTTATCAATAATAATTAATCATGATAAATATTATTTTAATTTATTGCTAAGTTTGAATATGGATTCAAACCAGATTATAGTACTTACAATATCTCAATATAAATTATTCTTAATATTCTAACAGATCAAGGAAAAGAGAAATACTAAAAAAATTGGTATCCCACGACAAATAAAATCTGAAATAAGAATGGCTTTCCCAATTAATTTTTTATTTTTTTATTTTATCTATAGATTAGAATTTTTTTATTTTTTATTTTTTAAAATTTTTAATTATATGTACAGATTATATTAATTATTATTATTTTCATAAAAATGAGATTTATGAGTTTATTGAGTGACTCTGACATCAAAACTAGTTATATTTATTTTATTTTATTGATGATAATTAATTGGAAAATATTATTTTGATTTATAGTTAAGTTCGAATGTGAACTCGAACCAAAACGGAATAGAGAATGCTAAAAAAATAGATTAATTTTTATCTTAATTTTATGTATAATTCTGACTATCATAGATTAAATTTTCTTTCTTTTTAATATGTCGGGTTTGTTCTGAAAATAATAATAACAAAGAACATAGTCAACGTTCAAAATACGTTTCTTGCGTTATATTTCCTTGACCACATGAACGTAGAACGCAACACAAAATCCTGTTGAACTTTTAAGTGGAACCATAAAATCCAATGCACATCTAGTTGTACAACAATGATTAAGTACTAATTTTTATCCCAACTGGATTATTTCAATCACTACAATAGTTCATGAGCGACCATCATGTGTAAATCAAAATTGTTTTCAAAGGTAGAAGAAATAAAATATAATTCATCTTAACATCTTAAAGCCCTCGATGGAATATGATTGGATGAGGCTACATAATAAGTTTGGTTTTATAATCGATATCGTATAAACACTTGTATATATCATTATATACATGCTAACTTTTGACTATTTGTCACGTGACTAATTTGTGTGATCCCAAATTATATTTCGATGGAGTTACGACAATCGTTTGCTTGTGCATTCACTTATGAATTATGAATATTTTTTTATTTTTATATAAATTATTAACCAGTCACATAAGCAGTGGTGGAAGACTTAGATCTGAGGTGAACCGACGTTAGATTGTGTCCAGATCAAGGCTAACCCGTCCTCTGAGTCCGAACCATAGTCCTTCTACTAGCTCGAGCTCAACACAGTAGCAATGGTGGATGAGACTGGAAGAACAAGTAAACACAGTTACGTACTCGGTTCATATATCAAGACTATATCAAGTGGAGAATGAAGCAGTTGGCTCACAGGCGGTTCTCGTCGTCTTCCCAAGCTTCCCACCGAGACGACGACAAATTCATCCTTTCCAAAAGGCTCCAACTCTCGCACTCTTTCCGTGGCACAACACGACAACCAACGCTCCATCTCCGTCCCCCTACTGCTGCGTCACTTTTCCGCAAGCTATCTACCACATGATGTAGGACGTACTCCGACAGGCTGAAGCGGTCAGAACTTGAGGGTCACGTTGCCGCCGCCGTTCCCGTCCTCTGCCTTCACCGGCAGCGGCAACAGCGCCTTCTCCTCCGCCGATGGAGTTCCCTCTTCCTCCTCCTCCTCCTCTTCCTCTTCTTCCCTCTCCTCCCCTTCTTCCTCTTCCTCGATGCTCTCCGACCGCTCCCCGCCGCTCCTCACCTCCGACTCCGGCGAGCCGGAGGACCTCCCCTTGTAGGCCGCGGCCCCGCGGTGGAGGGGAGGGTGCAGGTGGTGGTGATGCGCCACCGGTGGGGGCGGCGGGTAAAACTCCTGCGGCACGGGCGTGGCGGCGCAGTAGTGCCCGGGGGCCGCGTGCGCGCCGTAGATGGCAGGGCCGGCTGCCGCAGCGGCGGCAGCCGACGTGGCGTACTCGGGCGGCACCCAGATGCCGCCCAGCACCACCAACTGCGGCGCAGCTGCCGCTGCCGCCTGCGGCGCCGGGGCCGGCCTCCTCGTATGAAGACGATACTTCTGTCGCACACAGCAAAAGGAAAAGGAAACCTGTCACTTTACAGCCAGAAAGAGAACAGAGAGATGGTGGCAAAATGGACTTAAGATCTCACCTGCAGGTGGCTTTTCACCTCATCATTGGTCAATCCATCCACCTTCATCAGCTCCCTTATCTGCTTTGGGGTGGCAACTGCTCCAAGTTTCAGATCAAAAGGTTAAACTCACACATCTTTGAGGAAAGGAATTAAGCCACAGGCCAAACTTCTCTTTATAGAGAAGAAAACCTTCACATATACACTCGCAAACATCTGCATATATTTACAATTCCTACCTTGGGAGCCTCCCAGTATCTGAAGAGCATTGACAAAACGACGGTGCAAGTCCGGTGACCAGCATCTCCTGGCCTTCCTATGCGTCGGTGGCCCGGCCGCCTGGCCCTCGGTTGCGCTGCTGCTACCTCCCTTGCCATGTTCTGCTCCCCCTCCTCCGGTGCCATTTTCTCTTCTAGTGATGACACCTCCGTTCTCCAACTCCACGCACTTCTTGTCCTCGACCACCACCTTCTCCGGGGAAGCGAGTGCGAGCTCCGGAAGAGCGCGCGAGGCAGTGCGGGCGGCTTTGCTCTTCTCTTTGGAGAAAGGGAGGAAGGCGCCACCATTCCTTTGCTTGGTGTCCAGTGAGAGCTTGGGGTTGACATCGAAGGCCTGCTCTGTCTCCTTCGGCGGCGGCGGCGGTGGCGGCGGCACCGGCTGTTGCTTGGCGGCGTCGACGGGCGGGATCCATAGCTGAGCTGAGACCATCCAGCTCGCCTTCTCAGAGTGCGCGCTGGGGTCCTTGTCGGACCCGTCCATGCTCATGTGTTTAAGCGGTATGAATTCTTCGAGCACCGGCCTCGGCCCCTGGTTTGTCTGATATGTCTCCAGCTGCTGCTTATAACACTCTATCGCTGTTGTGACAAGAAAGAAGATGTAAGCCATGAATCATTGTCGGTCATCATCGGTTGCACCATTGGGATTCCACTACAGCAGAGTGCAGGAGGACAGCAGAGAATTCTGAAACCAATCAGTCTGCCACGAACAATTTATTGAGGAGACATGATGTTTACTTACCATTGTTAAGAAGCTGCATGCAGAGGGGCAGCTCGCGCTTGAAGGCATCGATCTTATGGCGTTCTTCTTCGAGGCAGGCGAGGAAGTCTTGTATCTTCTGGGTCTGGTCAGGCTGCTCTCCTATCTGCTTTTGGATCATGGTGTAACTGTTGGGCTTGTAGTCTAGGCTAAGCTCAGCCGGTGAAGCCATGTCCAGGGCCACTGCTAATTAATGCCAGCTCTCCTAGAAGAAGATAAGATGAGGGGGGAGATGGTGATGATGATGGTGTTGTTTGCGCAAGAGGAATCAGGAGGGATGACCCTCTTTTTTAGGGTGAGTTTGAGGGGGGAGAATAAAGTGAGATTTGAGGAGACGAAAAGAAAAAGCAGGAGATAAAGCATGGTAACTTCTTGCAAAGAACAAAGGCAAAAGCTTGTAGAGGTTCATGAGAAGGGAATCAAGGTGGCCAAGGGGTCATGTGCTCTGGCCCTGGTTTTGGTACCTTTGGACTCCTTGTACTAATTCAAATCAACTGCATCAAAAAAGATTCTTCTTCTTCTTCTTCTTCTTCTTCTTCTTCTTCTTCTTCTTCTTCTGTTCCTTGTCCTTTTTGGTGAGCAAATCCACACACACAACTTGAGGTCTAACCATGTTTGTGTAAAGATCTACAGCAACTAGACAACATATGTCAAAGTAATATTTGGAGAAGACCATGATTCTGCAATGATTAAACTAACAAATGAGCAGTAAAGCTGTGGGAGCATATACTGCACATAAAAAATTTAAACAAGTTATGCAGAGATTCTCACTCTTATCTCACACACACACACACACACACACACACACACAGTCCATTTGAAAGGAAAGAGAGGTTCCTCTTCTTTCTTTCGTATTCAAAAGGTATACACTGGCTGTGTAACCCTTCACACTCACAAAGAATGCAAGGAAGGCAAAAAGGCAGGATATGTAATGCATGCTTAAAAGAATATTACTGTCATAGGGGCCTCCATAAGCAAGGAATATATTAATGGTGACCAACACACACACACACACACACGTCCATAAAATATGCTTTAAGGGGCAGCTCAACTCACTCCTCACCCCCAAAGCATGCAAAGGGAAGAGTGTGTGGGCTGGGGAATCTTCCATCCTGCTACTACTGCTAGCTTTAGAGGAAGTGGGCAGGAAGGTAAGTAGATTCCTGTATGCATTGAGGGAGGGGGGAGAAGGAGAAGAGCTGCATCGAATTCGCTGTGCAATTATGAGGGTTGGTCGCTTTCTGCATCAGTCTTCAGGTACAAGCCTCCAACCCATGCCTTTTGTGTGGATTCTCTCAAGCTTTCTCTCTAAACTTGTCCTCTAATTTCCTCTCTTTTCTCTCCCCTCCTTGTGTCCCTCGACCATATTCCCCAGCATCTCTCCTGTTGAATATACCTTTTGTCTAATGCGAGCAGAGAATATTCCCTTCGGGCCATGGAGATAGGATTGCATTTAGATCTCTAATTATCTTCTTCCTTAGTTTAAAGCTCAAGTTATCTACAGACGAGGATGATTCCCTGCCTTTGGAAAGGTGAGGGCAAGCCAAGAAGAAAAAGAACGGCCCTGACATTGTGTGGAATCCTTGAGATGTTAGTTTGCTAATTGAGGCTTTTGTGCTCATTAAGTTCTTTCTGGTAAAGTAAGATTGCCCATTTTTGTACTAAAGGCCGCATTTGATAGTTGGCAATTGCGTTGCTTGTTTGTAAGTATTTTTTATTACCTATATATACATATATATATATGTATGTATGTATATATATAAGTGGATTTAGGGGTTGAAATGTCATATGCGTTGCTTGCAAGTTTGGTTAGAAGTCAAAATTACATTTGTTTTTTTTTTTTTTTTTTTTTGGTTCTTACATGTTGTCTCCTCACATGTTAGTCTTCTCTCTTTTTGCCTTAGCCCATACTTGCGAGTATCAATGGTGGTTTTCTTTATTATGATGACAAACTTATAAATGGAGATCCAAGCAATTCTATTACCTCAGTTTAGGCTCACTCACAGTTGATGTAGGAGATGACTTGAGTCTCTGTAAAGAGGGACTAAATATATGTGCTACATTAAATTGCACCTAGACATTTCAAAACAGTAGTTTAGGCTCATCTGAATAGGAAAGGATTACCTGTAAATATGCATCATGGCATGGATTCACCAGTGGTTTGGTAGTGGGGAAAATTATAATGCCCCAATTTAATCCCACATCCGACGTAGAAAGTGGCTTGAGTATCACAACAAGTGTTAGATAGGCACACTACATTTAATTTGAGCTTGAAATTTGAGATCAATATTTCAGTGCATTATGTTAATATGATAGTTATTCATAGCCCCAGGTCATGTTCAACAGGTTTATCTTGATTATGGAAACACTAGAAGAAAATTGCTAGTTGCTTATAGTATGTAAATTGCACTTCAGTTTTTCTTCAGATAGGTGAACCTGGGAACAAGTACAAGTTCTTGAAGCATTTAGACTATCCTGATGTGCTGCTAATCATCCAAAGAGGAAGCAAGTGAATAACTTCCCTTCATGAAGAAGTTCTAAGTCTGCTTACTTGTGAAGGGGCTAAAGTATTGAGTTAAGAAGTACTTGAAGCATTTGCCGTGGGAGGTTGATCTGAAAAATGGAAAAGATTGGAATGGATCAGATTCATCTCCGGTGGTGCATCAAGTTATGGATCTGCATTGATTACCGAGAACATGGAACTTTTTCTTGTGTAGGAGAGACCGAGATCATGTAGGTTGCTTTCAGGGTTCTAGAGCTTTCGTATCAGGTGGAAAAAAAAAAAAACACTTAGACCGGAATCATTCAACTGTGTGAGCAACAATAAAAGGTGGACAGGTTCTTAGGCTTGAACAACACATGTGATACATTTTGGCCATAGGGTATGCAACATCCTCAGCCCTCACATCGGTAGGAAGCTTACAACTCAAATCATCTGTCTGCATGACCTTTCTTGCTTCTAGAATGGAGGGTTGTTCTGTAGATATATAGATTCAAAGGCTCAAGCATAGGAGACCGATCCGCTCCCAATTGTTTATTTTGTGACTTCTACCAGTAAGCAACCCAGTAGAGAATATATGTAAATTCTTATACAGAAAGTTTTTGTGATGACTGAATTTTGATGCATTGTCAACATTGCAGCTGGAATCAAGTTCTCCAATGTAGTTTCGGCTGCCTTTTTCACATGGCATGCATGGTCATGAAACTAGAACCTGCACAAATGCTGCAAAGAGCCGATCCATAACCTGCCATGAAAAGAACAAAGCAGATCAGATAGAATTTTGGGATTTTTCAGGGACAAAATCTTGGTCAAATATGACTTCTCCAACTTGCTGCCAGGTAAGAGTTTAAGAGATTCCTTATATAAGCCTTGCTTTTTAGATTGTAGTTCACAGCTGTTGAAGACAATTCCTGCATCTAGAATTACCTTTCATATATTGAAGAGAATTCTGATAGAAACACTTGACACCGAAAAAAAAAAAGAAGCTATGGACAAGATAACAAGGACTCTGCTCGGAAGTTGAACTGTACAGAACAATCATTTCGGCAGAAATAAAGCTGAAATAATTAAATCATGCACCTGGTATACTCTTATTTGGTTTAACTGTCAGACCTTTTTAAGGATTCTAAATTCTGTCGGGGCATAAAATCAATGGATGGGTTACCATTACAAGATTCTTAATCTGGAAAAATCTTGATGTTAGAGTTTTAGTATAGTTAAGCATAGTTAAGATTCTTAAGCCGTTTGCTACTCTCATGTGTAAGTTGATCGATTGGCTCTGCTGCTTCTCATTTGGGCATTGATTGATAGGCTCATCTTTGCTTGACCCATGTGTGACCCATTGGGTCAACTCACCAAAGGTTCGGGCCTATCCCCGCACCGAACCCTAGTAAGAAGAAGATTGCTGAGGTATTTTTCAGATTCATAAAATCTTTAATTCAGTATTACTATAACAAATATGTATGTCGACCTAACAAATTAACCAAGTAACTGAGTGAAGATTTTATCTTTTATATTCCAGCTTTATTATAATGACTTTAACTCACGAAAACTCAGTTTAATAGGTCTTATACCGATAGATTGGGACAAGATCTTCCTTAGTATTTCTCAAAACTTTTTGTTCTTATCTTTGGATTTTTAAGCCACAGATAATTGTAGAGTCTTCTTTTTCTATTAGAGTTCAAGGACATCATCTTTTCAGTCTGAAAGTGGAACTCTTTATCAAGTTCATACTCGAGCAGTTGGGCTTCTCAACTTGCCAAATGTTCTCCATTCCCTTCTATATAGTCTGTCAGTAATTTCATAAAATAACTTTGATCGTAATCATGTTCTCTTTGCATAATAACACGGCATCTCCATTCAAGGTGACTCATTTATGTATCTTCTATCAGTCAACTGCTTGTTTTGACACTCTCAGGCTCATGAAGCACAGATGAAACTTAGAAACAGTCAAGATGTTTTCTTTCAGATAAGATACAGACTGATCCTGGTCATAGACAGGACAGTCACCACAAAACATCATCCTTAAGGAAGAAAACAATAGATGTTGATTGCAATCCTTGGTGTTGTGCAGCCAAGAATCTGCTGCATCCTTTTCAGAAATTATTGCATCTGCCAGAGTACGGCAGGTGCAAGTGAATCATGTATTCTCTTCTTCAATGACACATTAACAAGATATAAATGAGAAAAAGATAAGTTGAAAGGCTGAAAGAGATCCTGAACCAAGCCAGTGTCTTTTGTATTTGCTGTTTGCCATATCTCTGCTTCTGATTCCAAATGTCATGATGCAGAAGCTAATGCATTCCAAAGTAACACTTTTTGATGCATTGATGTACCAGTCAACAGAAAGGGTAAAAACTGCTGCACTTTGCCACCTGTTGGTATCATCCATGATAGAAGAAAAAAAGTTGAACCTGACTGCACTTCTTTGTTTTGCTTTATTTTGAGTGTAAATGATTCTAATATTCACATTTAAATCACTGAATCGGGATTATTATAACAACAAGAGTTAGATCACACTGGAATGCATCCATTGTTAAAATAATTAAGGAAAATGAAGTAGAAAATGGATTACATCCTTATCAGGTCACTGATCAGGTTTTGAATCACAATTTTGTTGTGTTCATAGTGGCACGCTGCTGCACGTGGCAATGTATAAATACATTTTTTTTAAATTTAGATTTATTACATAAATGCACCTGTAATCATTGGTCATTACCTAAGAGCAACCAAACCATGATTAATACATGATTAAGTTTAGTCTGACATGACAAGTGGTTGAGATATCCCTTATAATCTTAAAAAAATACTCTCTTAAATTTAGGTTTTCACAATAATATCCTTCAAGGTATATTTACACCCAATAAATCTAATGACTTCCAAATATCAACTCTTATACATAACTATGTAAGGATTGGTATAGAAGGATACTCTGATCTTTCGTAACAGAGCTCTTTTAATATTGAACTGCTGAAACTAATCAGAAGGCATGTTAGCAAGAAAAATTCAGTAACTGCATTTTTGTGAGAAATACTTGTTAACACAATTACACATTTTGAATAAATATTTCTAGAACACACACACACACACACATATATATATATATATATATATATATATATATATATATATATATATATATATATCCCAAACACTTTCTAACTTTTTTGGTGAAGTGACAATTGATAATAGTCAAAAGTGTTTCCATAAATTTCCGATCCAAATAGTGGCCTCTCTTGTGACATCCTGCAGCATATGCATAGCTTTCAACCAGCCCTTGACCTATTTAGACATGGCTAGTCATTGATGAATCCTTGGTACTGATTCTTGGGCATGCTTACAAGTAACACAATCCCCGCAGTATGATAAGAGTACTGATTCTTCCTCGTGCTTGGCTGTGCAGGACATCAAAACATCAGTCCAAATGACATCATTTTGGTTGGAAGAGGAGAATCCTGCATCCTATGTGAGTCATGTGGCACAACGTTTGAGATCACATCTGAAATATAAATTTCTGCCAGCTGATAGTGATCTCTGACAGGTTACACATTTTCACAATACCTTGCTTCTTAAAAGTGTTCATCTTGTCCTAAAGCAATGAGAAAAGTGCTCATCTCAGTAATCAGCACTCATATCAGATCAGCTTGGATTTGGACTGAGATCATGTATCCTTGCCATTGGACCTTGATAAGCCAACTCAAGGGAAGAATGAGATCATATGAACTTTAATGGAACTATGACAAAATTTAAAGTTTGTGTCAGATGAAGCAACAATTATCTGCTGCTGAACTTTTGTTGGCAAAAGTTCCCATTTCTTCAGGAGGAGTTCTCATGACCTCTTTGAAAAGTCTGGTGCAGGCAACAATATCCTTTTGCCATATGTACCATAATCTGCAGCAACACAATCAATGTATTAGGAGTTGCATTGCTGATCTTTCTTGTCTATAAACCCCCCCCCCCCCCCCCCCCCCCCCCACAACCAAAAAACAAAAAAAAAATTTCTTACATCGCACTTGAATGTTTTGTGCAGTGTGGCAGGGAGGTTGGGCTTCAAGAGGGGACTCCGCAGGCAATCATGTCTGCACCCCCTTCCTTCCACTTCCTCGTTGGGGACAAGCTGGTGACCTAACAGACCATCAGAGGCTTGAGCAGACCCCAAAGCATGCAGCAACACTGCACAGAAGGCTGATGCATCACCTTTACATATCCACCATAGTCTCCTCCCAATACATGAAAGGAAGGCGAGTACTCCATCTCCATCCCTTTGATTTGACAGACCCAAATAAAAGGGCGAAGGCAACATTCCCTCGCCGGGGGGCACTCACTCGGTGGCGAAAGCTTGGAAGCATGGGATCACGTGGTGGCGACTGAGGGCGTGGCGTGACAGGCAGGCCATGAATGAGGAACTGCAGCAGCGTTGGCGACGCACTCAAACAGTTTGTGTGCCCGGCTTTTGCCAAAGCTGCTGATCATGTATATAAAGGAGCCCCCAAGAAATGCATGCATGATAAAAGCAACTGGCCATGGGAGGGCGGTCAAAGCAGCACTCCATTTTCCTGCCCCTAAAGGAGGGGTCAAGTGCTTTAGTGGCGGGGATGAGATGCTTGTGTTCTCGAAGAAACACGCAGCAAGAGCGCTTTAATCCCATTTTGTGTGGACTGACGCCACTGACATGAACACCTTTTCCTTTCTCATTCTTTTGCAATGGTGGATCCTCACTCAGATGGTGGTGGCATGGTCACCTCCCTCTCTGACTTCCTAGTCTTTCTCTTCATCCCATCATGTTCATATCTTTCTTCCTGGCTCTCATTGTGCTTCAATTCATGTAGGACATGTCAAACTTGTCACCCATATTTGTCGAACAGGGATAGGATGAGTTCTTCTATTTGCCGGTGCATAGGAAGCATTTTGTCGTCTTCTTTTAAGGAAAGTAGAGAGAGAGAGAGAGAGAGAGAAAAAGCTTGGAACTTTAATTTATTTTTAATTACTATAAAATTATGCTTTAACAGGGGTCGGAAGAACTTGTTATCTCGATCCATCTTTCTTTTGAACTCTCTTCCGGAAGAAAGCACCATTTCTATCCATGATGTATCGTATTAGTTTAATTGTCATGTCTGTGCTCATCTTAAATTCGTTGTATTTATATTAAGCAAATGAAATAAAAAATATTAGTACCCAATTAGTATGCACATTCAGCTCTTAAATTTTCTCATTCATAATTATATACCGACATGAATGACTTCAATTCTAAACTTGTGCATGACACTGGTCTTTTGATTTAAAATTTATTTGTAGCTGGGTTTTCATATATGAATCCCCAAAATCTTTTCTTTTTGTGTGCATCCTTCCCAATTCTTTATATTTATATAAAATTCAAAGTTAGTGTTCTTTATATTTATATAAACAATCAGCTTTAAAATATTGTAAAAATAATTTAGAAAATTGTCTAAAATATGGTGATATTACTAACTTGACAAAGTAGTACATTCCTAAAATATTAATTTTTTTTATAAAATTTAAATTACGAGATTCTTCTTAATAAATTAAAAGAACTTAGGGTAAATTCTTAAAAATATCCCTTATTTTTATTTTTTTTATTAGTGTCATCCTTTTTGGTTTATGCTCATGGAGCATCCTTTATTTTTTTTTCTATGATGAAATTATCTTTAGTCCTCGCTTCGTTGTAGTGCCTTCGACCCTCGTCATTGTCTTTGCTCCACTATAAGGTCTTGCACCCTCGTCTCTCATTCTTGCTTCCTTCGTACTTTTCTCCTCTCTAACTCTTTCTGCGACATCTTCCTTCGTCACCATATCTTTCATCGTCGTTCTAGCCTCCCCTCCCCTTTTATTTTGATTTATTTTTTTCTATCACTATAATTGTTATCACCCTCGTCTCCTCTCCCTCTTCGATTCATAAATATTAATTTAATAAAAAATTAATGATCCTAAGATTTAATAAGAGAAGATATATGATTGAAAAGGAGATACGAAGGAAACAGGAACAAGGACAATAAGGTGAAGGTAGTGGACTAAGGACAGAGGCGAAGGCTATGGTCGACAATTCAGGAGCCAAGGATAATTTTATTATTTTTTAAAAAAATTAAAAATATAAATACGAGAATAAATGGAAAGAGGATGTTAATGTAAAAAAAGTGTAAAATAGGAGGGTTTTTTTTTACAGTAATTCACCAAAGAACTTATACGAGTTGCATCCGTTGGGGACGAAGAAATGTACTCCAAAAGTTAATCCACCGTTCCTCGTTAGAACTGTTTGCTTACGTCTAAAATAAGATTACCTTTTTCCCGTATCGGAGACATAATAAAAGGAGAATAAAAGTATATTTACATTTGTAAAAGGATACAAATAAATTTTCGAGATATAAAAGTATATTTACATCAACTCATCGCGCATGCTATGGTAACGTATGGTCATAGCTTTGGTATGCTTACAAAAGCAAAGACGCGCACTTTATGACCTACACTGCTGTTCGTCTCCCTCATCGCGCATGCTTCCCGAGCGGTCTTCGCTCCTCCGTCCCACGCACATTCTCTGCAATCGCTGCGTCGGCATGGACGCCCCCATATCTTCCTCGCCTTGGTTCTTTGTCTAGCTCTCAACCCTAGACGACGCACCAGAGGGCCACGGAGAGAGGGGGGAGGAAGGAAGGAAGGAAGGCGCGCACCAGCAAAAGAGCACGTACCTGTGTCGAGAAAGGAGATCGGAAAGCCCTCCTTGCTTTTGGCGACGGATGGGGTGTGCCTTATTATAATCCCACCGTGGGAGTCGGCAAGCGTGGAGGCGAGCTTATAAAAATACGCGACCAAGGAGGAGGCTGCTTCTTGCAATCGCACGCTCCCACCTCAAAAGACCTCGCCCTCTCTTTATCGGTGGTGCAGTCGCAGGCGCAGCAGCAGCAGCAGCAGTGGTGGGTGAGAGATCCGGTCGCAGCCAGCAGGTTTGCTTGTTCTCTCTCCTCCTTCCTTCCCCCATTTCCTCTGTTCCGCAGAGAAAGTGGCGAGTGTGTTCTTAGTTTTCTTGCTTCTTTGGCTGTCGAAGCTTGCAATTCCCAGCGGTGATTAGGTCTCAGTTCTTGGAGAATAGCAGTAGTAATTGTCACATAGCCATACCTCCAAGCATGCCGATGTTTGGCAATGAATGATAGCCACAGACGACCGGCATTAAAAGCCACTGCGCTTCTCTCTCTTTCTCTCTCTCTCTGTGTTGGTGTTGGGTGGTTCAAAAGAATAAAGAGGGAGGTGGGAGAGAAGTAGGCTTCTCCTTTTCTCTTTCTTGTTTGAACGGTAGGGAGGCAAGGCAGCCTGCAAGTAAAGCGTGAAGCAAAAGGTTGTTCATGCCCACCTCTCTCTCTCTCTCTCTCTCTCTCTCTCTTCCCTCTTACACTCCTGCTCTCTCACCACAAATCCACAGAGATAACATCTCATGATTGCCCCTGCAGTTCTGTAGCTGTCCTTTTCCCCACGCCTCGCTGCAAACGTGAAACTCCATCCGCCTTGCGTGGGAGCATGGAGATCTCGTGGGTCTCGTCTCATCTCGTCATCATCCATCATCGTCATCATCACCAACAACCTTTCTTAGGCGTCCACCATTTCCTCTCCAGGACTAGTATGTTTCTTGAGGGTCTTTCTGCTGTCATTTGGCTGGCTGTTGCCTTTCGCATCACCAATGTCTTTATCTTCTTTGCCTTGGTGGTGATTGTTTCTTTTGGATCCTTCGTATCCCTCTTGCCCTTTTCGGCACCTCATCCGACGTAGTTGTCTTAGAAATGGGGTTGATATGACCTTCATCCCGCTCACGCCACTGCAGCGAGCCACTTCCGGTTGCCGTTTACTGCTCTCTTTACATACATGTCTTCCCCTGTGCCGATCACATCATGCCTCCACCTTGGCTGCTTCCATAAAATCTAGCCTGACACCTCGCTACCTATTAGATCGGCTTCATGTAATGCTGCAAAGACAAAAGAGAAGCTCAGAGAAACCGGACGATGCTGTTCTTCCCCCGTTAGGCTCAGCAACCGAGGCTGTGAACTTGATGCGATTGTTCTGCAAGCACGATGCTCTTACTTGGACGAAGGAGCAAATGGCTACATGTCTTCCTAATGTGATGATGGTGTGAGCGAGCTTCTTCGTCGCCGAAGCGGTCATAAATCGCCATGAAACCCTCTTCGAGCTTCCTCCTCTGCATCAGAACGATATTTATTTTGGCCATGTACGGTGATCAGGCTACAGTCCTCACATAGAACTGTGGGTGCTGCGTGTCTCGTGTTCCGCTCACAAGCAGCGCACCTCTTGAGGCGCTCGCTGCCACCATTATCCCTTACATCAGTAATAAACTATGGAGACCTCTCTCTCTCTCTCTCCTCTGCTTTTGCAGCAGCAGCTGCTGCCACTGCAGCACTACGGGCTGACTACTGAATGCTACGCTTTGTCCCATGGGCTTTTAGGGAAGCGAGTCGCTTGTCCTTACTGTGCTCCCCACTATATTCCTTAGAGCCATTTTGTAGCCCAGATCGGAGCCCACCGCAACCGACACCTCTGCAGTAGGATCCCCCACACGACCCTTTTCCTGTCCCCATCCCAATCCTTCGCCATAAACACATATACACGCGCACACTGTTCCTTCTCCAAGGCTCCCATGTCGGGATCCCAGTGTGACTGCGACTAAGCCATCCCAATGTTCTTAGATCAGCCATTTCTTGTTGATACTCCCAGTGGATCCTTCTTTTGTCTTGTAATAACTCGGTGCCATCTCACTATAATACTTTACTAGCTTGTGTTATTGCAGCTACCGGCGTTACATGAATGGACCTTTGCCCTGTGGCCATGTCTGTAATGCTCTGAACGAAGCCTTTTATGGGGTTTAGACGAGAGAGGGGTTGGGTTGTTTGTTGAGCAGGTGCAAACAGTCCCATGGCCTGTGGAAGGTGGGTCATGATGATGGTCTTCTGCTTGCTTCTGCATCTCGTGGCAGCCGTTGCTTGCAACGTATCTCTGCTGTGCTTTAACCATCTTCCTTCCTCTTTCCTCTTTGCTTAGATTGAGCTCCTAAACATTGCGTACTGTAGATCTGCTCTGCACCTCTGCATGAGATATTAATGCTTCTGTTTATACCACATCTCTGCTACTGCTGCTGCTGCTGCTTCTTCTTCCTGCTATCGCTGCAAAGCATTCATTATATCCCCTTATTTAAACCTTCTGCAGCTGAGCTTACCTTTGCCTTTCCCTGTCTTTGTGCTGGTACGCCCAGAAGGCTCGATAAATACATGTGGGTTCAGACTGGCTTGCAATGCTAGCTGATGTAGAGAGACGAGGTGCTTGCTTCTGTACTTCGCCATCGCCGTACACCGCCGCGATGCCCAGCCGGCAGATGACGAGTGCACTCAAGGGCGAGAAGCACATTGTCTCGAAGAAGCCTCTGCACAACAGCGTGAACCAGCAGAAGCTCGACAACGGGTGCCAGCTACAGGAAGTGAAGAGCATGGGCCGCCGTCGGGGGAGAGCGAGAGGCAAGGCCGCGGAGCGGCAGGTGAAGTCGGAAGCGGAAGCCGGACTCGAAAGAGTTGCTCCTCCTGTGTCAAGCAAGGGCATTGTTTTCTGCCGGCGGCCAGGATTTGGACAGGAAGGCACCAGGTGCATTGTTAAGGCAAATCATTTCCTTGCGGAGTTGCCTGATAAGGATTTAAATCAATATGATGTAAGTGTTTATACTTGTTTGTCACATCATCGATTGGGGTTGGTAATGGTATTGCATATGAGATGTTGTTCTAATGGGGCACTTCATTTGCAGGTGACAATTATACCGGAAGTAAGTTGTAGGAGTATGAACAGGGCTATTATTGCAGAATTGGTGAGACTGTATAGGGAGACTGAGTTGGGAACGAGGCTTCCGGCTTATGATGGAAGGAAGAGCCTTTATACAGCAGGGAGTTTGCCCTTTAATTCGAAGGAGTTCATCATAAGGCTTGTGGAGGATGATGATGGAATGGGGGTTACTAGGTTTTACTGACTTTTGCCTTTTATTTTCATGTCATTTGTATTAGTATTGTATTCTTTTATTTTCTCAATGGTACTTGAAATATTGCATTGAGGAGGCTCTTACCTGTGCCAATTTTGTTGTGAAGAGAAAAGGAGTACAGAGTTGGGATCAAGTTTGTAGCCCGTGCCGACCTTCACCATTTGCGCCAATTTATAGCTGGACAGCAGACTGATGCTCCCCGGGAAGCCCTTCAGGTTCTTGATATTGTTCTGAGGGAATTATCAAATCAAAGGTGCCATTTCTTGCAAGAAGCATGCGCATCCTGTTAGGAGTTTGAATACTTTGTAATTGTTCAAAGTGCTGGCTGGTAGGTACATATCTGTCGGAAGATGCTTTTATTCACCAGATATCAGAAAACCACAACGGCTGGGTGATGGCTTGCAGTCATGGTGTGGATTCTACCAGAGTATCAGACCAACTCAGATGGGCCTCTCACTCAATATCGGTATCTGTTTGTTTTTTTTCCTTTTACTGTAGTATAGGGCACAAATAAATTGAATCTATATTTCTCTTGTATCTGGCTTTCTGAATGTATGTGATTTATATTGAATGTTCAGATCTGTCATCCACTGCTTTCATCGATCCTCTTCCTGTGATTGAGTTTGTAGCTCAGGTCCTATGCAAAGATGTATTGTCTAGACCATTATCAGATGCTGATCGTATAAAGGTATGCATCAGGGGAAGAGTAACTTTAGACTATACAACTACAGTTCCTTGTTTTTCTACATCTGGACTTTAGTGCTTACTAGGTGTTTAATATGTCATACAATTTGCTCCAGATATGATGCAAAAGCAACTTGGTATTTTGCTTTCAAATAATTATGTCTTTGCTCAGCTGCCTTCTGGCTATTTTCAACATATTTTTAGTGCTAGTGTAACCAAGATCAATCATGCATAGTTGGTAATGTCAAGCAGATCAAGAAGGCCTTGAGAGGTGTCAAAGTTGAGGTCACACACAGGGGAAATGTGCGGAGGAAATATCGAGTTTCAGGCCTAACGTCACAACCTACACATGAACTGATGTGAGTGTATTATTCTAATAGTGTTTTTGTCAATGCATTTTCTAGAAAATACAATGTCAGTTAGAATTTCCTATACACCAGAAAAGCCTCAGCTTGCTAATAACATATGTCTTGATGAGGTTTGTGTTAATCTTCATATGTAAATTTTCCACAACATTGATGCATAATCAACATTTGAGGGTTTCCCTGCTGTGCCATTTCAGTGTGCAAAATTATTATACTGAAATTGTAATCATGTTTGCTGCTAGCGTTCTGACTCTACCATCTCAACAGCTTCCCAATTGATGATCAGATGAATATGAAATCTGTGGTCGAATACTTCAAAGAGATGTATGGGTTTACAATTCAGTATGCTCATCTTCCTTGCCTTCAGGTAGGAAATCAGAAGAAGGCAAATTATCTTCCAATGGAGGTGAGCTTGGTCGAGCATAACAAATTTCTTAATCAAGTTATTTCAGATCTGATTTTATGTTACATACAGGCTTGCAAGATAGTTGAGGGACAGAGATATACAAAGAGGCTGAATGAAAAGCAAATTACTTCCTTGCTAAAAGTTACATGCCAGAGACCCAGAGATCAAGAAATTGATATTTTGCAGGTAAGTAAAATATGCTTAAAGTCTACAATCACCTCAGTGCCATGGGGACTTCTGTTTATCGTTGGTTGTGAGGGAACAGGTACTAGGTATGCATCTATATGGTTTTATGCTTGTAGCTCTAAAAGTAAGGTTACACAAGTAAAAGTACAGTTAACATTATAAATAGGATTCTTAGACTGCACAGCTTATGATGGTGAAGGAAGCAAGCAAACACGAAAAAATAAATGCAGGGTTGGAAGGTGCAATAATGGGAGGGGATGCATTAGAAAGTGAAAAGTATAGGACACAAATTTAGTTTTGGTTTGGATAAGTGTGTTTTCTTTTCTTTTGGTTGTTTGCAAAATTAACTGTATAGGGGTATGTTATATCATTGAATGAAGCAGCTAATCATGGAATCTTGCTTGCCATTTCCTCCTGGTGGAAAAGATTTTCATCCCCACATATCTAATTTGTTTGCTAAGGATCTTCATCGTCAATTACAGGGTCCAATACGATGTCATTTTGGATGTTCTCAAATGCTCTGGGATGTCCTCTTCATGGGAGGTAGACACACATTTAGGCATTGAATTGGTTTATATGGCTAGAGTGAGTCCATCATCGTTAATATAGGTTAAGCATTATGGGTCATCTGGGCCAATAACCTTGTCAAGTTGGGTCGTGACATCTTGTATTCTGCTTATGATGCTGGAAGCTACCTGACCTTTAATTGGTCAGGCATAGAAATACATATTAATCATTAATGATCTTGAGATATATAATAATAGTGAGATATTGAGTATGATGACTTTGTCTATAGTTATGACATTAATAAAATGTGTTATCTTAATTTAGACTACTGTCATGCTATGTTTTCTTTGGTTGCTATTGAATCTGTAAAATAATGTGAAATTGTTACACATCCATCTTTCCCCTTCAGACAGTTCGTCAAAATGCTTATGGGCATGATCCCTATGCAAAGGAGTTTGGAATCAACATCAGTGAGAAGCTAAGCTCAGTGGAAGCTCGAGTACTTCCTGCTCCATGGGTAATATGTTGTTCAAGCAACTTAATGAAATCAAAGAGATATTATTGTTTTCAACTGTTATGTAGTCAACCGTCCATGACAATATTTTGATTTATGCTGTGTGCATTATGAAGCTTAAGTACAATGACACTGGGAAGGAAAAAGAGTGCCTGCCTCAAGTTGGTCAGTGGAATATGATGAATAAGGTACTCGACCAATTAAATCCTGTTGCATTGCTAACTGCATCATCTCCAGTTGCTCTGTGGCTCCAATTAGGATCAAGCTACATTCAGGTAAATGTTCAGACACACAATGAAGTGGTGTCTGCATCTGTGAATGGTTTGATCTGAGATTTGGACTATCAGAAGTACTATTGGAGCTGATTGTCACCCGCATTTTCCAAGTAAAATTGTTCTTGCCCTCTAGAATGTCTTCATATCTAACCCCATTGGTATTTGCTATCAAATGCAGAAAGTGATCAATGGATGCACAGTAAATTACTGGGCCTGCATTAACTTTTCTCGGAGTGTTCAGGAAAACACTGCTCGCAGTTTTTGTCAGGAGCTAGCACAGATGTGCCAAGTATCTGGCATGGTAACTTTTCATGTTTCAATTTCTTTTTTCAAATATCTTAACTATATTATAATTGCAGTATACAGTTATGATGTATTTAATCTTGAAACACATAACATCTGTGAAAAGATTCAAAGAAACATGGACATAATTCTCATGGTCACGCTTTACAGGAATTTGACCATGAACCAGTTATCCCAATATATTCTGCAAGGCCAGACCAAGTGGAGAAGGCCTTAAGGCATGTATATAATGCAGCAACCAACAAACTGAAGGGAAAAGAGCTAGAGCTTCTTATAGCCATCCTTCCTGATAATAATGGTTCTTTATACGGTGTGATGCAAATCTTACATCCATCATTTTTTTGGATTTTTGTTTGCTTTTGGCCAAAAGCATGATTTAAAATAATGTTTGTCCATCTACAGGTGATCTTAAACGAATATGTGAAACTGATTTGGGGTTGATCTCCCAGTGCTGCCTCACAAAGCATGTGTTTAAGATCAGCAAACAATACCTTGCAAATGTCTCACTCAAAATAAATGTCAAGGTACTTTCTGAAGCTGCTTGTCATCTTCCTTGTTATGAAATGGACTGCTAGATACTCCAAGTACCATTTATCAAACTCCTTGTGCAGCTTTTATCTTTCCGACTTGTGCAGATGGGAGGAAGAAACACTGTGCTATTAGATGCCATAAGTTGGAGAATTCCTTTGGTCAGTGATATACCAACTATCATTTTTGGAGCAGATGTAACACATCCTGAGACCGGAGAAGATTCTAGTCCATCTATTGCTGCTGTAAAGAAAAAGATTCTGCATTACTTGTTCTGCAAATGCTACAGGTTGTGGCATCCATTCATCTTGTCTAATTTTTTGATTTCAGGTTGTTGCCTCTCAGGACTGGCCTGAAGTTACAAAGTATGCTGGACTGGTCTGTGCTCAGGCACATCGACAAGAGCTCATTCAGGATCTTTACAAGACATGGCATGATCCTCAACGGGGTACAGTTACAGGAGGCATGATCAGGTTTGCATCTCTTTCATTTAAGCATAAGCATAACATTTCAGAGAGTCCCACACCAAAGTTTGTTAAAAGAGTGGTCCATCGCTTTTAGGAATTCATGTCAGGTTGATGCTCCTAGTCTAATTAGTTGCTTTTCATTGTGGTGCTGAGATCTCCAGTCATAACTGTAGAGCCCGTCAGTATATCTGCTCGAAGTTCATTTGGTCTAGCAGATCTTTTGGAGCTTCCAGTAGAAGGAAGCAAGAAAAATATCATTGAAGCATACATAGTTCTCCAAGAGCTTACATGTTTCATTCATCTTCTTCTGCAGGGAACTACTGATATCTTTCCGGAAGGCAACTGGACAAAAGCCATTGAGGATAATCTTCTATAGGTAGTTGTCTATTTTATGGACAGCCTAGTGGATATTGGTTTGCCTAATGCCAAATGCTTGAGCTTATTGGTTTTGTAATCTTGTTTACTTTTTGACTTTCTCTGCAGGGATGGAGTTAGTGAAGGGCAATTCTATCAAGTCTTGCTATATGAACTTGATGCTATTCGCAAGGTTAATAAGATTCAGTGTTTTAACTGAACCTTGTCTCTCAAAATACTGCTGCTTATTGACCCATATTTTCAGGCATGCGCATCCTTAGAACCAAATTACCAGCCTCCTGTGACTTTTGTGGTGGTGCAAAAACGCCATCATACAAGATTATTTGCAAACAATCACAAAGACAGAAGTAGCATGGACAAGAGTGGAAATATCCTACCCGGTAATTACGGCCATCCTTACTGAACCATTGTAGTTAATAGAGAAACTTTTGTAATTACTTCTCAAGGAAAATTTGGCTATATTTTGTAATCACAGTTGCATTGGTTAGACTAGGTTCAGGACTGATTGTTTGTGTGGCAGGAACTGTGGTTGATACTAAGATATGTCATCCTGCTGAGTTTGACTTCTACCTATGCAGTCATGCAGGAATACAGGTAAGACATGTCAAAAGCTTGTATCTTTCTTTACCTAAACAATTCATGCTTGCATTGCACGATGGTAAATTTGTTGGAGGCTGGAGCTACATGTCCATATGAGCATTGTGATTCATGTAAAGCAAGACAAAAGAATGTTTCAAAGAAATATTCGACGGTCATACGCATATGAACTGAAAGATAGTAGTGGCAAGAATTGACAGTTGTTTTTTTCATTTATACTAAGACTTTAAGCTGGAAGTTGATGAACAATGATAGTTGATATATCAATAAATAATATGTGATGTCCTTCATGCACATTCTTTGCACTCAAAATAATGGCCAAGCAAAAGTAAACAGAAAAGATAGGTACTATAAACACATGATCTTCCTGCATTCAGCGACATGGTTCAAGTGCTTTAGTTTCTGATTATTGTAATAATAATTTCTGGCCTGCTTTATTTGGTAGGGTACTAGTCGACCAGCCCATTACCATGTTCTATGGGATGAGAACAATTTCACAGCAGACGAAATGCAGACGCTGACAAACAATCTCTGTTACACGTAAAGTCATTCAAATGACAACATATTTCATATATGATTTAAATAACTAGCTCTATTTATTAAGGTTACCCTCTGATTGCAGATATGCTCGGTGCACCCGGTCTGTTTCTATTGGTACGACCTGCTCCTTTTTTATATTTACAGTAGTTTGTTTCTTTTAGTTCTTTTTACTTTGTGAAACAGGAATGTGACTGATAAAAATGACCTCTTCATTTCTGCAGTTTCTAGACAAATCATAAGCATTAATTGTAATCTATGAGTTGGCTGTTGATCATAAACATATCAATCTGTTAGCAGGGCTTTCTCAATTTTGGGTAGTGTTTCTATGCCGCTGCTAACAATAGGGCAGCTCAAATTCATGTTTTTTATCCAAACAAACTTGTTCCAACAGCAGAATAATTCCCCCAAAAATCCTTATATGGTACATTTAACCCAAGTTGACACCTAGTCTAGTGCTTCATGCAACTTGAATGCCTTTGTTTGCTCGGCTTTGTTTGTTTATTCCATCTAGTTTAGAATTCTAAGAATCAGAAAAGATGGATACTCTATCGTCTTTCAATTCCTTCGGATTCGGTTGAAGCATGGCACATTGATGTTACTGATCTAATTCATGATTGAACAGTGCCGCCTGCATATTATGCTCATCTAGCTGCCTTCCGAGCTCGGTTCTACATGGATCCAGAGGTGTCCGAGAATGCATCACGTGGCATGCACCAGACAAATGGATCCTCTGTGAAGCCCCTGCCTGCCCTTAAAGACAAGGTGAAGAGGGTGATGTTCTACTGCTAGAAGGGAGGGAGGAGCAGCAAAGAAATTACTTTGTAAATCCATGTTATGTTTATACTGTAGAGAGCAAGCTTCAGTGTTCCAGCATGCTGGTTCTCAAACTAAAGCCTTGCAGCCTTGTTGGGAACTGAATTCTTGGTGTTGTATACTAGCTATTTCAGGAAATGTGATACATGACTGATGATATGCCAATGTAGGATTTTGAATTGGTTGTGTTCTATGTTTGAGCTTCCAGATCTGAAATCTCAACTGTTTTCTCATCCTTCACTGTTTCTTTCCCACTAAGAATGATAAATGTGATCAGCATTTGACAGTCAATTCCCAGAACACACACTCCACATCCATTTCAGTGTCAAAGAACACAGCAAGCAAGCTTTCTTCATCACCCTAACCTTGAGAAGAATGCATTGCATTCTCATCTCATGGTTGATGTGATGTGACTAATGAATGCATGGTTTGAGTCCCACAGCAAGGAGCCTCTATGAGTGTTTGTTTAGTGTGACAGCAACCTGATCCAATGGGATCAAGTTGATGGTATTATCCATCAAATTCTTATATATCCACTTTTTATATGATGATATTATTTGTTACCCTCCTCTACAAAATCAACTCTGATATCATTTAATATCATTAATTTATTGAGCCTAAACCATTAGTCTAAAATTATTAATTCCAAATTAATGATAGTATATTTTTGAGCTTTTTTTAAAGTCAACCTCAGTTACTAAACTGAGGTGTTATATTTATTAATGATAGTATATTTTACTCTCCAAGACCTAAAAATAAAAATCCTACCGTCTTCATTTTTTTTTTTTCAAATTTTCATGACGTGAAACTATAAAATAAATAACAAATCCTACTTGTATCCTAAAATTAAAGTGAACCTCTAAAATTAAATTTTTGGGAGGATTACTATTTTGCTCTCAAATTCTCATCTTGTTCCTCATGTAGACGGGTCAGTGATTTCACACACCGAACCAAATTCTTTCTCATGGAATGCATTATACTAATTTTACCTTATTTATTACAGCAATTTTTTTAATTATAATATTATATTCTTATATAAATTATATACTTATATGCAAACATGTATATCCAATTTGCCTTTTTGTTTTCATTTAACATATACACTTTTATGTATTCATCTATCAAAAACTTTTTCTGTGGAATAAGCTATGCCAATTTTACCTTCCTTATTACCTAGCTATTCGGTGTTTTTTTAATTATACTATAATATTCTTATGTAACTTATAGAGTTATATGTATTCAAATGTATCTTAAGAGTTATATGTAAATATTTATACTTTTATTTGATTGAAGTAAAGCTCCTTGGTGCTGAACACCGGCGTTGGGTGGAATGTTAGCGGATGTGACGAGCGGGATGAGCGTCTATTGAAGGCGATAGAGGAGCGTTGAGATAGGCAAAAGTGATGGTTTTGGGGCTTTCGGAGGATCCTAGTAGTCGTCGTAATGGCGATCATCGGAGTTTGGCCAAACTTCAACATGGAAGGTACCTCGTTCTACCAAGTGCCATCGGAATTCCTCAAATTGATGACCTGACCCAAGTACTAGATTGTAAGAAGATCTCTCACTTTTCTTTTGCATTTGATTTGATTCACCAATGGGATCGATTTCGATATCATTTTCTTTTAATTCTGCATCAATGAATGATCTCTCCCTGTTCTTTTATTCAAAATTTTCTTCCGATGAATGCGCTAAAGTTTTTTTTTTCTTTCAATGAATGATGCATCAATGAATGCTACTAAATGAGTTGAAAGATTGAGAAGAAATTATTCGAAAAAAACTCTTGATGCATCAATGCATCAACACTCGGATCCTTCCCCCTTGATGATATTCTTTATTGATAAGCTTTCATCTTCCAATCTTTAAACAAGATTTATGATCATCAGTCAAGAATGAATCTTTAAACAAGATTTATATGAACTCGGGGTGAATTCTTATGTAGTGGAAGCGTATTAGGAGCAATTTAGTTGGTTTATTAATAAAACAAATTTAATTAGTTTAGTTATATTTTGGATATATAATAAACTTGGAAGAAATCAAATTATGATTATGAATAAAGATTCCAAATCCTGATTACAATTTTATCAAGATTTTTATCTTTTTTTGAAAGAAATATCAAATCCTATATTTGATTTGATGTAATCGTAGATTTTCTATGTTTATATTTTCTTTGTTTTCTTTTACTTTTGTCTATAAAACAGGATTAAAACAGTCTGATGTATCAATCACAAAGACTCAATGAATTAAGTTCTTTTCCTATCTCGTACGTAAATGGTACAAGGTCACAACTATTTTTATGATAGAATAATTTCATTATCCATGTGCGATACTCTTCGTCTTAGGAGTATTCTCCCTGTCTCATAATGGGTCTGGTATTTATCGTTTTATTTTTTTTTGTTACTTTTTAGTTATATTTTTCTATTTTGTGTCATATAATAAGTTGTCACGTGATGATATCTACAAAGGAAACAAATGCAAGGAGAAAATAACATCAAAATCCTTAATGTGCCCTATTTAAGCAAAATATTTTCTTATGTATGATATATCCGTTAGGATAAAAACATCCAAAGTATTTAATGTGTCTTAACTGAGGAAAATATTTTATTGTGCTCGATCCGTATAGCTAAGAGATAAGCACTAAAAGGTTTTGATGCACACTAGCTGGTCAAAGCATCATCCCATGCATAATGCATATACCAAAGACAAGTATCAAAATGCCCGATGACTTCTAATTGAGTGAAACATCTACTTAGAATATAATTATGAAAGTGCTTGATAGCATTCTAATCGAGAAAACATCTCTCCACGTATTTTATATTTTATGTATTGTAACTGAGCGAACTATCTTCCCATATACAATGTGTCTATCTGGTGCATATGTATCAAATCACTTGATGCATCCTCAATAATCTCTTCGTGCATGATGCATCTGCCTAAAATGTAAGCATCAAAGTGCCTTAATATGCATCTCCCGATGCAAGCTGCATTCCTGGACATAAACCTCGAGGCAAAATATCTCTCCACATATTATGCATTCATCCATGACATAAGACCAAGGTGCCCGATGTGTCATAACAAAACAAAACATCTTTTCATGCATGATAGATTTGCTTAGGATATAAACCTCATGGCGAATGCTCTATCCATTATACTTGATGCGTTCATACTGAATCAAGACATTAGGAGCACCTTTTGGCCATTTTTAATATAGTCAATAGTTATCGAGTTTGTAAACCCTTTATCTGAATGGGTCAAATGATATGATCATAATTTTTAACCAATCAGGATTTGATATGTAAAGCTAGTTAGCATAAATATGACAATACACTAATCAAGTATGCTATGTTAATATGATATTTAAAGAAAATACTCTATTATAGCACTTGGTATCCTAATACCGTAACTTTGGTAACAAGATCTCTTTAGTTAAGAATGAACACTTGAGTTTTTTTTAATATTTATTGACAGTGGACAAACATTAACTTGATCATCAAAAGAGTTTTGGACGTGAATATCGTCACATCTAGTTGACGAACACAAGTTTTCAAAAGATAAATAAAGAATAACTTAAAAATAACTTTAGAAAAAGTAATCTCATCTGGCATCATAGCCTATGCTCAAAAACCTGTGTTGACTACGGCTTCTGCTGGTTTATGTGAGTTACAGTTTTAATATGAAGGTTAGACCCATCTAGAATGTATCAACTGAGTCATCCCCATGTCTAAGTACGTCTGTGTATACACCTTTTGATGTGCAAATGGTTGCACCAGAAGATAAAGATGTGTGCAGTACAGTGAGGCAGGGGAGAACCCTACAGGACATTATAGTGTTCACTTGCCTCCAAAAGGCAAAGTTGTGACATCAAGATCCCTGGTGGATTCTTGGTCATGGTCATTGCATGGAGGCATTTCCCTAGGAGAATGGAATCAGCCCACAAGCACTTTGCTTTCTTTTCACAGTTCACCACCGCCCTTTAACTTCACCCAACACAAGGGAGGACATGTTATCCTATGGTTTTGAGGCTCCTCTTCGCTTAACTCCATGAGAAAGTAGGGGGAAGCAAAAGCAAAAGCAGAACCACTCATACATATAACACACCACACCAAAGGGGAGAGAGAGAGAGAGAGAGAGAGAGGTGGGGGTCAGAAAAAGAAAAGGGAGGTTGAACTTGGATAGCAAAATAACAATCAAGGGAAGCAGAAGCCGAGGGACATGAAGCAAGTGAAAAGATGGTCAAGACCTTCCTCCGAGACCACTTTCTTTATCGAAATCCCTAACTGGTGCATGAAAAACGTTGAAAGGATGCTTTCTCCCTCTTCAAAAATTCCTTCAGTCTCTCTCAACTACGAGTAAAAAGATAAAGCCATCCATAACTATCCTTTTGTTTTATCCTTCTCTTCTTTCTTTCCCTGTTTTGTTTTGCACATCTGATATGCAAGATGGTGGAGATGGCAAAGCAAGATAAGACCCCTCCACGAATAAATCATAAGCATAGATACATATTTGATGGAACAGTAGCAGCATGTAGATGTGTCTTTTCTCGATAAGATAATGCTGCCGCAGTACTCTTCGTGTCTATCTTAAAGATTTCTGCAGAACAGGAAACCATAGTTAGCAGGCATTATTTTGTCCAATAATAATTGAGATCTCACGTCCTTGAACAAAGATATGTGGCTCAGATGCTCCCTCCACATGCATGACTTAAAAGATGCTGCTGAGCAATCCATGTTCGAATTGGCCATACAATTTTCCTGGTCTTTTGGCATCCCTCGCGGTGCTCTTTATCTTCTTCTTTTTCTTTTGGGGTGGTTTTTATTTTTATTTGTTCTGATGCTTCTTATTCTTCCTGTGATTGCAGTGTTCAAGAAGTGGCAGTGAAAAGAAAAGTGGGAACATCGCCGGGCCTCCACACCCCATTTAGATTCTCAATTATTGAGCCCGAGATGCAAGTATAAAAGGCCACCCCCCACCTAGCAATCTTAGACCAAGCCGACATCACATACGGCACTCGCTCGCTTCTCCTGAGTCAGGGTAAGCCTTCCACCACCACCGCTGTACCTTCTCTCTTCTCTGATGGAGGTGTTTGCATGATTGCAGTGTTTGTCGATTCTTATCCTTAAAATGAGTTCTTGATCTGTCTCTGTTGGCTATCTTGGAGCGTAGGAGTCGGCAAGATGAACAGGAAGCCGGGAGACTGGACCTGCAGGTCCTGCCAGCACCTCAACTTCAGCCGCCGCGACTCGTGCCAGCGGTGCGGCGACGCGAGGCCGAGCAGCGACCGCTCCGAGTACGCCAGCTTCGGCGGCCGCGGCGGGTCCTCCTTCAGCTTCACTGGCTCCGACGTCCGGCCGGGTGACTGGTACTGCTCCTGCGGTGCCCACAACTTCGCCAGCCGCTCCAGCTGCTTCAAGTGTTGTGCCCTGAAGGAGGACTCCGCGGTCGGCGGCGGCGGTGGCTTCGACGGCGACATGCCACGCTCCCGGGGGTACGGCTTCGGCGGTGGCGGTGGCGGTGGCGGTGGGCGCGCCGGGTGGAAGTCCGGGGACTGGATCTGCAACAGGTGTCTTTCAAGTCCCCCTCTCCTTTTCATTGTTTGATTCAGAGCAGCAGCAAGAAACATAAGGCGATAGATTATACCAAGAAACCTGAGTTCTTTGGCATGAAGCCCAAATGGCATGTCTCTATCTGTGAGCGATGCTATTACCTCTCATGAACAAGCCTTTTACCAGAGTCTGGTCTACATCATTAGTAGCATAAACTGCTGCATGATCGGCACATTATTTATGCTGATAGAACCAAACAAAACGGTCTTACTATCTCTACTTGCATCTTTACAGGTCGGGCTGCAACGAACACAACTTCGCCAGCAGGATGGAATGCTTCCGCTGCAACGCACCGAGGGATTCCGGTAACCCATCCGCCACTGCACTAATCACACTTTGCTCTCAACTTAATTCCCGATGATACCACCAACCGAGATCATCTTTGGGCAGGCACCGAAGTCTAAGGAGAAGATGAAGATGACCAAAAGAGATGAACGAGAGCTTATGATACAATAGTAATCTCAAGTTGTAGTACTAGTTTTGCCACCTCTCAGACTTAATTTTTCTGCCTTTGGCTTTAAAGCCCATGTTCTATGTTGAGTGTCTTTCCTTTTCTTTTGAAGTCCTGTGTCCCTCATCCATCTCATACTTCAGAAGTGTGTTGCTGCACCTCTTCTACTTGGATAAGTGTCTTGGTGAGTCTTGTTGGAAAAGGGCTTCCTCGCTTCTTGTAAGACAGGATGGTGATCTTTGAAATAGGTAATCGGAAGTCCCCTTTCTATCTTATTATGAATGAAAGATATATATTCTAGCACAAAATCTTTTCTGTTCGACTCTGTCATCTCCATTGGTGGGATATATTCTCAGACTCATAAAGAAGGTGGTCCAAGGATTGTGTTGGGAAATGCCTTGGTTTTGTGAAATGTCCACCAAAGCTGGGCCACCATTGAGGTTTTATTCTAAAGCATATAAAAGCACCATTGTCATCTGATAAAGGATGAATCTGGAAAGATACACATTTTTACCAAAGACAAATAACAGCAGTAATGCTGTTCTGCCATTTTTACCATGCTTGTACATTTGTAGCCAAAATCTATCCTCTTCAAATCGCATTGGATTCTCTTTAGCTTTTGAGCCAGCTTTACTAACTAAGGTTCCCTAAGATGAGCTGTGGCATGTCAGCTAAGAAATAGATCTGGTCAAAAGTCCATGACACCTCCAATTAATTTATTTCTTAGCACCTCCATTACTTGCACTTTTAGCAGCCCTCTTTTCCCTGCTCTCTTTTGTTACTTGGCACCTCCGTTACTTGCACTTTTGAAGACATATCTCGGACACAATTACTGTCTTCAGTTCATCTATTCTAGAGGCTCTGTTCTTGGGTTACATGCATTCTAATGGAGAAGAATTAGTCTCTCCTGTGTGCTTACCCAGAATACTTCCAAGTGCATATAGATGCAGAGAGCTAACCTTTATCTGATGAGAAAAATCCAATAAATGTATTCTCGTCAAGCAAGATAGAAACTGAAGTTGAGTTGATGCAAACTAAACAGCAAGGCTCACTGCAAGACATCTTTGCAGCTGATCAGAGTTCCTAATATTCATGCAATTGATAGTGGTAAAAGAATTTGATAGTTGTCAAGTAGCCACAGTTGATCAAAGGGCCTGTGATCACATTTTCCTCACCTCAGGTAAGAAGATTGTGTCACAGACTCAATAAATCTTTGTTTTAATTAGTCTAAGCTATGTACAATCCATAATCTGAGTCATGAAAGATTCTGTTCTTTTTGCTACATAAACCATATATACTTGAATTCAAATGGATTTCATCCCCTGGATCATCATCATTTATGACCGTGATTATTTTGTCTAGTCCTGAATTCTATCATGGATATAGTGGGAGATATTTATCTGATAAAAAAAATTCTATTAGAAAAGCTAGTCCAAAATTTAAAAGAAATATATCGCGAGCCCTTAAATGAGTACACAAGAAAAAAAGACATCTGCTCCCTTTATTATAGTCAAAAGGAGAGGAACCATGAGCCACTGGAACAGCCACTAATCCAACGGTTCAAGAGCCTCCACGCTCGACTTCTCCGCTCCTTTGGATTCCCACCGGGTTTCCGGCTCCTCCTTCGTCCACGCTCACGAGCTTGGCACCGTTCGATGCGTTCCGATCGGACGGTACGAAGCGCATCTCTGGATCCCGAACCCCACCCCCCCTTCCCCTTGATGTTCTTCGCTCGGTCTCCTTCCCCGCTCTTCCCCGAACTGTGAGAGTGAGGCCGAGTACTCGAAGCAACCTCCTTCCTCTTCTTCTTCTTCTTCTTCAACGACGAGGAGGAGGATGCTGCAGGATCAGGCGACCAGCTCCCTTCATTCGAGCAGCGAGAGGTACTCTAGCCCCCCGTCTCAGATGGAAGTCAAAGAAGGCAAGTCTCATCTTTTATTGCCTGATTTGTCCTGATATAACTTGTTTGATCCATTATTTTGCTTGACAATCTTGTTTTTCTTTCTCAAAATATTGAAATTTCTCGTTTAATTTGATCAATGTGCCAATTTGTTGCGTTTGCTTCGTCAATATACTGCTTTATTGCAAATGAGGGAGTTCCACTGTATCTTAATTCGAGTTTCGAGATGCGTTTTGGATTTTTAATCTCTTCATGCGAGGATGTCGATGAAATGGGTGTCTATGGCTCCGATTTAGGAATGGAGAGCGACGAGGAGATCAGGAGAGTTCCGGATTTCGGATTGAAGCCGGCCGGCCCGTCGACCTCCGGGCGGGAGGCCACTTCGATGGCTGGTCCGGACCGGGCCCAGTCCGCCGCCCAGCCCGTCCAGCGGCGGAGAGGAAGGAGCGCCGACAAGGAGCACACTCGGCTGAAGAGGTTTGGAACATGTTTCCTCTTCTGCCCTCCATTTGGATATTTCGGAAAGTATCTGTTGACGTGATAGCTCGAATGGCTACTTTTGATGCGTCCTTTTTCCACAAAAGGTTGCTGAGGAATCGAGTGTCAGCTCAGCAAGCAAGGGAGAGGAAGAAAGCTTACCTGAATGATTTGGAGGCCAAGGCGAAGGATTTGGAGGCCAGGAACACAGAACTGGAGGAGAGGTTGTCCACGTTGCAGAAAGAGAACAACATGCTGAGACAAGTACGTCTTATTCACTCTTTGTCATAGTCACTGTTATAAACGTTGACACTCCATCATTGTATGAGGATTTGAAATCCTAGAATTTGTCAGAAGTTTTTCTGAGTATAGATCCAAATTCTTCAATGAAACTTATCCAAATTCCAGGTAATGATTGGATATTTGTTTTTTGGGGCACTTGAGGATTTCAAGCAGGATTGGGAATCTTAGGATTTGACAATTTCGAGGCACCATTGGAGCTTAGATCTTAAAATTTGGAGAGTGAAATCCTAGAGGGTGGGATTTAGAAGGTGGAATTTGGAGGGGATTTTCTCAAATCTAAAAAACTTATAACACTTAAATGTGTTTGGAATTGAATGGAGGAGGGATTTGGAGGGTAGAATTTGGATGAAAGTGACTATTTTGGTATCAGAATTTCGAAACTGAAATTTTCAGATGAGATTTCAAGGGATCAGTCTTTTCATGAGGGATTCTTTGGACATAATAATTTGTTTTCTTGTAATGCTTCCTATCATCTAAATTTCATAAATTTTCTTTTATAATATATGAAATTCACTAGGATGCCTTCCTGAATCTAGAGTTTTGCTTCTCTAAAGCTATTGGTTTGCAATCGCCATGATATATGTTTCTGAAGTTAATGACCATATTTGTAAAACTGAGTGTAGATATCGAGTTTCCACAGTTTTGAGTAGGGATAAAGCCATAAAATGTGTAGAGGGGGTATCATATACAGTGATCATACCCAAATACAACGAAGGACAATAAATTCAAATGAAATCTTATAATTTTTTAGATTACAAAAGTAACTAAAAAGTATAAGCATAGGCTTAAGTAGGAAAAAATATGTGTAA
This sequence comes from Musa troglodytarum, assembly GCA_023547065.1. Taxonomy (NCBI): domain Eukaryota; kingdom Viridiplantae; phylum Streptophyta; class Magnoliopsida; order Zingiberales; family Musaceae; genus Musa; species Musa troglodytarum. The sequence continues at coordinate 6,888,027 of CP097508.1, read as the reverse complement.
TAGAGGAATTAAATGAGATATTATCATCTATAGTTTTAGAACTTGAAAGCTTTTGAATCTACCTCTACTGGTTTGAGTACACAAAAAAATGATGTCTTTTTAAGAACCAAACGGTTCTCATCTTGCCACAACTTCTTGTCATGCACCAAAACCATTTATTATTGTTTCATTGTTGTTGCGTGTGTATATATATTTATAGGAATAAAAGAGCAGGAAAGTTTCTGATAGTGTATGGTGGACTTTTTTTTTCTTGTCCATGAGGACATCCCGCCTGATTTGGCAGGAAGTGTAATGCAGCTTACATCTTGTATGACAGAAGGCTAATCTTTGCCATGTTGTCTGGCTCTGTGAAGCCTCGTTCACGACTCTGTCTAACAATGGCACCTAATTTCTGTTTTGGAAACAACACTGCCACTGGGCCTTCAATTTCTTTGGATGTGTAGTGGATGTTTGCCAATTTACACTCCACTTCATGCTTCTCTGATGCTTAGTAGTGTTTGTAAGCTATTCATGAGTTTGTTTGTCTGGGATTTATGTTACTTTGCTTGAAGACATTTTAATTCAGGAAATAAAAACTTGTCTGACAACTTCTATTTCTCCTGCAGATCTTGAAAAACACTACTCTTGGTAGGAGAGGATCAAATATTGGTGCCAATGAGGAAGGCAGGTAGAGAATTGTTCTAAACACCACACAGTCTTTGGATATTGAGATCTCACACCAACAAGCCTATTGTAATCTCATAGTGACCCTGGTGAAAGGGTCCATGAAAGAGAAAGAAAGACATTTATGATTGAAATGTTTTGGGTTTTTGTGTCAAGGAACAGCTTGTGCACTCTTTTCATTTGAATTTAATTTGTTGGTTGAGTTTTCTATTCTCATCGTGAAGATCTTCATGTCATTAGTTGGATGAGCAAAAACATCATTTTCTTCTACTAATTGTTTGTATCAGTGATTTGGGTTCAGTAACACATCAAAAGATGAATGTTTCACACTTTATTATTTATCAAAATCGGGTTGGATTTAGGTGGAACAAATCCAAATCCGATTACATATGTCTTTACGAGCAGATGGTGTCTCTCTCTACTACATACGGTACCGGAGTTTACGTGGAATGGATCCGAATCCGATTACTTGACGCCGCTGCCGTTCCGTAACGCCGTTTCGCGTACTGTTCTTTTGGGGTTGCGGGTTAGGGTTGGGGTTGTTTCGAATCGTCTCTCTGTTCGCAGGCGAAGCGCGCGTCAATGGAGGAGATCGCGGACGGCTTTAACAATCTGACCGTCGCCGCCGATTCCCAGAAGAAGAACCGCATTCAGGTCTCGAACACCAAGAAGCCACTCTTCTTCTACGTCAATCTCGCCAAGGTACGGAACGCCCGGTGCTGTCATCGATATTGTTTGGTTGAGGTGGTGGCTTGGCGAGAAGAAATTTCTTTGCTTTTCTAGCTTTATTTTCCCCTTTCTTGGGGTAAAATTCATCGACTTAACAATGTTGGGTTCCAAGTTCTATCTTTTGCTCCGCGATTGGGGCTTGGACGTTGTGGTGTTTGCTTCATGTGCTTGTATGTTCCGTGTATGATTTATTCGTTGTATGTCTTGCAACGCTATTGCACTATTGGTTGCAGAGATACATGCAGCATCACAATGAAGTGGAGCTTTCGGCTTTTGGAATGGGTATGATTTCTTTTCTTCCCCACTCGATCATTCTATATAACAACCGTTCAAGTCTATATCTTTTCGTCATTGTCTTGATGATTTTTCTTGATGGTTGCAATCATTTGTCGAACTGGCATAAGTACAAGAATGCCATATTTAACACAAAAGTAAGCCAAAGTGCCCCACAAATTCTGAATTTTCTTGTCATTCTTTTGTTATCTTGTCTTCAATGATTCTGTTTTTATCAGTTCTATGGTAATTGGTTTGCATTGTCTTCGAGAACATACTGTTCTTTCTGAAAGCATTCGTAAGACCTCGCTTCGTTTGCGGACGTCAACTTATCTGAGTCTCTTCATTCGATTTGTTTTTGGGCAACTATTTCATTACACAAATTTGCTATCGATTTTGCTTTTTCGGTTTCATCTAGTATCACTTTTATCTGCCTGTTCATTCAACATCTGTGCTGAACTTTGATCAACTCATCGCTGTGTAAATCAGTTAAAGTTATTGTGTTTTTTCTTTGCTTTACAACTTTAGTTAAAATGTTAGACCTATTTATTGATTTTACTCTCATTATTGCTAGTATTTCTTTTTTTCTTTAATGCTTCTATGCTTGATTATATTTTTGTGTGCACTTTGTTATGCTATTCTTAACCTTTACACCATATAACACGCCTGTTGTTGTATACCACAAAGAGAATAAAAGTGAAGTTGTAGTGTTTTCTGCATGCTTTTTCAACTCAGTTATTTTCTTATTGATTTCAATTCTTATCTTGTCATGTCTTATTAAATGTATGTATTTGCATATACAATGTTCTAATGGGTGCAGTGGAATAGGGATAACAATGTACCAGATAGCGCATGTGAGATATTCAGGTGCCTTTGCGGGCAGATGCATGATTGATATTAAAATGTATAAAGAAATATAATCAAGTATAAGCAAAGAACATATGGTATGAGATATACCAGACCTATGCTGTTCCAGCCAATGACCAATGCGGGTTGGGTACCTGAAACTTCAAACCTTGATTTGAATGTTCACATTAATTAGGGAGATTGTGGAATGCCCATGTTATTTGGACCAATTAAAGGCTTCAGGCAGTGGAAAGTGAGCAAAAAGCTAGTACAGAATTTCACATCTTGCATCCGGTCTTGTTTTTGTTGATTGATGGTTCTTCTACCCTAACTTTTTTGTGGTAAAATTATTCTCTTTCACACTACATGTAGCATCAATATTGTGGAATGTGTTGTTGCTAAGTGGATAAAATTTTGTATTTAGCTGTGCAATTGTGCTTAAAGATTCATAATTCCTGGTTGTCTGACACACACGCACATACACAGCCTATGAATCTTGTTATAGTTTTTCTAAACTACATTCATACTGATCACTTCTTAACAATTGTTTCTTCAGCCATTGCAACTGTAGTCACCATGGCAGAAATTCTCAAAACAATGGTCTTGCTGTTGAGAAGAGTAAGATACAACACTAGTTTATCTTACTACACTTTGAATTATATATTTGACATAGTTGGTGTCTAGTTGTTCTTTCAATAAAAATATCCAGAGATTACAACATCTACGGTTGATGTGAAGGATGAATCAAGGGGATGGCCAATGCAGAAAGCAAAGGCACGATTTGAATGAACAATAACACAAATTGTAGTAGTTTTTGATGTGTGTTTCCACGCCCAGATTGAGATATTGTTGGGAAAGACAGAAAAATCCGATGAGTTGATGGTGGTGGCCGCGGCGGCGGCAGCAGCAGCAGCGGAGAAAGACGGCAGAGATGGTGAGGAGCAGAGCTGAAAGAATGAATTCCAAGTTGTTTTGTTATTTAGTTATTAGTTAAGTAATTCCTTTGAATTGAAGAGCACCAACATGAAGATTTCAAGCCTAGTAGGCTTCCGTTGCCTGATCATTGCAGCTTCATACATGGGTAATCTTTTTCATGCATTGAATTCAAATCAATATACACAGTCCTAAATCCCAAATCATTGATTCTGGTATGGCCCATGTTGGGTAGATCCAAATTAGGAGTGTTTTTTGCTTATTTGGAAGACATAATTTTGTCATTCACATTGGTGATAAAGACTAATATATCTCTTATCATAATTAATTGAAGAAATTAATTCTGGTTTTTTTTTCTTCTGTTTTTTAGATCAGTAGCAGGGGATGTTACAAAACATTTCACAATCAATATGTCACAGGGCACATGGGTTCAACCAGGGTGTGGTCTCGGATATCTCGGGTAAGAGAAATGTGGTCCCTGATGTATTGGTTCATAGGCGACACGAGAAGTACCTACCTCAACTCGACGCAACACGATTCACCCCTTGATTTTTATGGCCTTTCCTCCTTCCTGCCTTTGATCTCGATCTCCCAATCTATACTATTGATAGCTTTCTCAAGTCCATCAAACTTTCCCCATTCCACTTTGGTCTTCACCCTCTCGCTCTCTTTCTCTCGTCTCGAAGGCTTCAAGGTTTGAGTTGTTCTCTTCTCCTAGAGCTCATCGAATCATGTCTCTTTCTTTAAGAAGGTATGCAATCTCTGGAGATCTCATTATCCGTATTCTTATTTATAGTTGAAGTAGAAATTGCATATATCTTTGATTATGGATCAAACTATCTTGTTTCTTATTTTTATTTTTGTTAAGGAAAAATATCATTGATGTCTTAGTCAATCCGATATGATTCGGATCCAAATGCATAAGATTATCCAAGGTGTCTTCGAGGTGAGAATGCTTAGCTCTCGAAGTATCATTTACATGAAGATCGAGGTCAAGAGATGTTTTTCGACTTAGTCTCTTTGACGCTCAAGTTAATAACTCGAGGTATAAGAGTGTTGATATCAATAATTCAAAAAAGTCTTCCTTCTTCTATGTTAGAGGTAAGTTTTTATACTTGATTATAAATGATATGAAGAAAGCTTGTGATTGTCTTTTTCATCATTTAAGGTAGTGATTGTCCTCGCCAAAAATGACAAGAAATAAATTTTGTTTTCTCTTCTCCCTTTGGGCATCATGTGTTGGTGACATGTTGATAATGTTTCTCTTATCATTTCTCCTTTCTTAAAGGTGCACTTTGGAGTTTTTTTAGAGGAGCTCGAAGTACAACGTTTAGTTCATCCAACACGTGAGTGCTTAGGATTTGCTTATGTGGGTTGGATTGTCATTTTTGTCATGATGGATTTTTCTTTATGTAAGTCAAATTTTGACTCATGCATCTCGGTGATAGGACCCTAGCAAGGTTGGGTCCTACTCAACCATGTAGCAGCTAATTAAAATCCTGTGAGAGTGTAATAAATCCCACCTAGCCGCCTCTATCCTAGAAGAAGAGAGGCTAGGGTTTACGTTTGGGTCTTTGGACTTCTTAGCTATCGCCCCCTTTGTTGCTAGGTCGACCCGCTAAGGTTGAGGGCAAATTGGGTAGTTCACTTAGGAAGCAACTCCTAGAGCTAGGGTTTGGAGCTCTATATAAGCATGTAGCCTCCATCTCTTGGGAATAAGAAGAATCATCTACAATTGCAGCCACCAGGCTACTTGGAGGGTGGAACCCCTATAGTGTTCCAAGGGTTGATCCCCCTCAAAGATCAATCTACATAGAATTCCTCTAGGGTTCTATCATATGGTATCAGAGCAGCGATCTTGTTGCTTTTGCTACCATCCCTACCGTCCACCATCAACCAAGCAATTCTCATAATTGCTCTTGATGTCGTCGTCTCCACCTTCATCCTCTGTTGTAGATCAAATCAATCTACTGCCGTCGCTTCCAATTGCATCAGAGATCTGGTATTCTCTTATCACTAATACCTTTTGCTGTTGCAATTTATCATTAAAAATATCAAAAAAAAGGTCTTACTATCTATCCCTTGTTGTGAATTTCTTTCGTCATAAAAGTTATCATCTTTGCGAATGAAGGATTGCTATAGAAAATTTCAACCGCATATTGCTGTCTTTAAACTGATATATTGCTATTTTTTTTGAACGAAATTTCTTGAGCACCTTATAGATCATCTTGGCTTTTATCTGGGATTGATCTATCGTGATATTCATCTCTGAAACATTATTGTGTTGCTACAAGTTTTCGTCGTAAATCGCTGAAATTTTTTGATGAGAATTCTGCTATCACAACTTGCATCGAATTTTTTGCTGTTATGTTGTCGAAATTTTCTTGATCCAAGTTGTCATTCATGCTATTAATTAAACTGAGATTCTACTATCAAATCCCCTCAAATTTTTGGGTTCTCGCTGAAAATTTCATCGAGAAACCATTGTTTCTTCGATGATAATTTTGCTCTTACGAGACTGCGCATATCGGCAGCAACTTCCACTGAATTCTGTCAAATCTCTACTACCATCTACCATAGATCTAAAACCCTCTTCCTTAACCTTTATCCACTACCATCTCAGCCCAAAACTCCATCAAATCGCAACCCCAAACCGCACCCAAAACAGCCACAAAACAAGCCTAAACCACAGCCTACATCCACCAATCCACAAACCCTTTCGGCCACCACTTCCCTCAAACAATACATGCCTTTAACCCGACAACAAAAGAGAGATCTTAATATTATAGATCTGGAGGCATATACTATGGCAACTGAAGAGGCAATCAATGCTAAGTTCGAAGCCTTTGAGACGAGGATGGAGGAGAAGATTCGGATCCTCTTTGCCGAACTCAATTTGGGTCGACCACCGAGCCCAAAGAAATCACATCAAGGAGAGAGCTCTGATCGAAGAGATGACTTCCAGGAGAGGGGAAGCTCTATGATCGATCCCTACTACCCACGCATGAGGATGGACTTCCCTAGATGGGAAGAAGGAGACCCGATTAGGTGGATCTTGCGTGCGGAGCGGTATTTTTAATACCACAAAATCACGGACGCATCTATGGTGGAAATTGCAGCTATACATCTTGAAGGGGATGTCATACAGTGGTTTGATTGGTTTGAATACACTCATGGAATCCTCTCACGACGATAATTCAAAGAAGGACTACTGATTCGCTTCAGACCAACCGATCACGAGAACATCGATGGACAACTAGCGAAGATCCGATAAACCTCCACCATTCAGGAGTATCAAACCAGGTTTGAACGATTATCTAATCAAACTCGTGATTGGTCTGAAAAACAATTATTGGGAACGTTTATGAAATCCGGGGAGAAGTTAAAGCGCAATAGCCATACACGCTTATGGCAGCCATCTCTTTCGCATGACTTCAAGAGGAGCGATTGAACCACGAAGCCCAGAGGACTAGGGTCGCTCCTCGACTAGCACTACTAAAGCCCTCAACCCCCCCTACTGTCAGCCATGCTCCTGCACCAAAAAAGTTGACAAGAGAAGAGCTTCGGGAGGGATCTATAAATGGGTTATATTGGCATTGCGATGAGCCATGGAGCTATGAGCATCGTTGTAAAAAGGGAAGAATTCTTGTGATCGAACCAGTGGAAGAACAGGGCATTGAGCAACCAGAAGAGAGCCTTGAACATGAGGAAGGAGATGCGGAAGAAGAGCCACAATCGATCGATTTTATGGTACACACGTTAGCAGGCTACTCAAATCCGCAAACAATGAAAGTTGGAGGCCTTCTCAAACAATAACCGATCATCATTCTCATCGACACGTGCAGCACAAATAACTTCCTGAACAATAAGGTCGCTGCTCGGATGACACTCCATATCGAAGGCTGCAGCAAGTTCAACGTAAAGGTCGCAGACGATCGAATCCTAAAGTGCGACCAAAGATGCCCGCATGTGAAACTATTATTGCAAGACCAAGAAATTATCGTTAACTTCTTCCTCCTACCAATTAATGATTATGAGGTTGTCCTGGGCATAGAATAGCTAACAATGCTAGATGACGTCTCCAGGAACTTTTCCAAATTAATTATGAAATTCTACTACAAGGGTAAACAGGTCACCTTACGCGGGAAGCGTAGAAGCAACGTAACCACTGTTTCGACCCAACGAATGGAGAAAGTTTTACACAAGATAAATGGTGGCTTTTTGATGCATCTCCAGCAGCAACCAGAGGGGAAGAAAATAGAAATTGAAGATCAAAATCTCACCCAATTACTTGCTGAATTTGACGATGTTTTTATCGAACCGCGTGGTCTTCCTCCTACTCGACAATATGACCATCGAATTCTAATTCTTTCGGACAAACCACTAACGAACACTCGGCCATACCACTATCCTTACCTATAGAAGGATGAGATTGAGAAGATTGTAAAGGAGATGCTTGAAACATGGGTGATTCGGCCAAGCTACAGCCCCTATTCCTCACCGGTACTACTTGTACGCAAGAAGGACGGAACTTGGCGGATGTGTATCGACTATCGAGCTCTAAATGGCATCACCGTCAAGGGTAAGTACCCAATACCAATGGTGGATGAACTTCTTGATGAGTTAAGAGGAGCTCGAGTCTTCACGAAGTTGGACCTCCGATCCGATTACCACCAAATTCAGGTATGTGAAGACGACATCCCAAAAATAGCTTTCCGCATCATAACGGCTACTATGAATTCTTGGTAATGCCTTTTGGACTCACTAATGCTCCTTCAACTTTCCAAAGTCTCATGAACGATATTTTTTGAAGTTTTTTTTCGTAAATTCATGCTAGTATTTTTCAATGATATTCTCATTTACAGTCCTTCTCTTGAGACTCACTTTCAGCATTTGCGGTTTGTTTTGACGATCCTTCGGAAGAGTACTCTTTTTATTAAACTATCAAACTACAACTTCCTCCAGGAAAAAGTTGAGTACCTTGGGCACATAATATCAGAAGGAGTGGCAGTAGGCCCAACAAAAATCGAGGTAATGCAGAGCTGGCCGAAACCTACAAATGTGAAATTGCTGTTTGGGTTCCTTGGACTAACGGGCTACTACCGAAAATTCATGAAAAACTATGGGAAGATCAGTGCACCTCTCACTTCTCTACTGAAAAAAGATGCCTTCCAATGGTCGGACGAAGCTTCCGCTGCCTTCGATAAACTTAAGACAGTCATGACGACGACACCGGTGCTAGTATTACCAGATTTCAATCGGCCCTTCATCATTGAAGCCGACACATCTGGAGTCGGAATTGGGGCTGTTCTCATGTAAGAGGGTCGACCGCTTGCATACACCAGCAAGGCATTGTCTTCGTCCTATCAAAAAATATCTATCTATGATAAGGAGATGCTTGTCATTGTGCATGCAGTAACAAAGTGGAGACTCTACCTAATCGGTCGATGATTTCAGATTAAAACCGACCATAGAAGCCTCAAGTACTTTTTGGAGTAGAAGATATCATCCCCGGAGCAACAAAAATAGGTAACCAAACTTCTAGGATTTAATTATGAAATTATTTACAAAAAGGGGAAAGAAAATGTTATTGTAGATGCGCTCTCACGGCTACATGAGTAAGCTGAATTTTCAGCTGTCTTTCTTCCTACCACCGGCTTCCTTGAGGACATTAGGGAGGAATGGAAGGACCCAGAGACTAGTAACATCATTAAAAAATTGGAGGAGGATCCAGGCACAATAGCTCACTATACCTAGGATTCGAGGGATCTACGCTACAAAGGTCGTATTGTGCTTACACCCAACTCCCCTTGCATCAAAGTCATTCTGCACGAAATGTACTCCACACCTTCAGCAGGACACTCTGGATTTTTGAGAACCTACAAAAGAGTGAAACAAAATTTTTATTGGAGAGGGATGAAAAAAATTATTTCTGAATACGTGACACAATGTGATGTATGTTAACAACAAAAGGGTAAAACAATTGCGAGTCCAGGGAAACTACAACCGCTACCCATACCGGACTCAGTGTGGATTGACATCTCCATGGATTTCATCGAAGGGCTGCCACCTTCCAAATATAAAAGCACAATCCTCATGGTGGTTGATCGACTTATGAAATATGCTTATTTTTGTGCTGTACGAAATCCCTACACTGCTACTAGTATTGCTCAGATTTTTTATAGAAAATATTATTAAATTGTATAGGATGTCAAGGTCCATTGTAAGTGATCGTAACATGGTTTTCACTAGTAAATTTTGGACCAAGTTATTCCAGTTGCAGAACACCAAACTCAAGATGAGCATAGCATATCATCCACAAACTGATGGCCAAACAGTGGTGGTGAACATGTGTTTAAAGATGTACCTTCGGTATTTCGCCAGTGACCGACCGAAAGAGTGGGCGAAATGGCTCCCCTGGGCCGAATTGTGGTATAATACTATGTATCATTCATCTACAAAATATACCTCATATGAAGCATTGTATGGTCGGCCAGCCCCTATGATTCCAAAGTATGTAATTGGCTCAGCCAAGGTAGATCAGATTGATCAAGATCTAATTGACAAGGACGAACTCCTACAATTGCTAAAGGATAATTTTTCTATCGCTCAAGCCAGAATGAAACAGCAAGCCGACACACGACAAAGTGAAAGAGAATTTTCAATATGAGATTGAGTTTATCTTCGCCTACAGCCATACAAGTAGCTCTCCATTAACACACGAGCCTCCATGTAGCTATCTCCATGTTTTTATGGGCCCTATCAGATCATAGAGCGTATTGGAGTTGTGGAGTATAGACTTAAATTACCTGAAAATATCAAAATTCACCCTGTCTTCCATGTGTCATACTTGAAGCCCAAGTTAGGAGAACACGAGTCACCCTAAATCCAACTACCCAACACCACTAATGATGAAAATATTTAAGCCCAACCACAAGCCATCCTCGATCGCAGAATCGTGATATATCGTCAACGTCCCTTACTGAAGTACTAGTACATTAGACTAATTTATCACTCGAAGATGCCACATAGGAATCATATGAGGAGTTGAAGACCCGATTCCCTAAGTTCATAGAACCCAGCGACAAGGCTGATTTGAAGAGGGGGCTTGATAAGACCCTAGTAAGGTTGGGTCCTACTCAACCATGTAGCAGTTAATAAAAACATTGTGAGAGTATAATAAACCCCACCGAGCCGCCTCTATCCTATAAAGAAGAGAGACTAAGGTTTACATTTGGGTCTTTGGGCTTCTTAGCCATCGCCCCCCTTATTACTAGGTCGGCCCGCTAAGGTTGAGGGTAAATTGGGTAGTTCACTTAGGAAGCAGCCCCTAGGGCTAGGGTTTGGAGCTCTATATAAGCATGTAGCCTCAATCTCTTGGGAATAAGAAGAATCATCTATAATTGCAGCCACCAGGCTACTTGGAGGGTGGAACCCCTATAGTGTTCCAAGGGTTGATCCCCCTCAAAGATTAATCTACATAGAATTCCTTTGGGGTTCTATCACTCGGGCATATTTTACATTGTGCTTCTATTGTAGTAATTTTTTTTCAAGCGAGTTAGGTTTTTTTTTACTTATGCATCTTGAATATATTTGGTTTCATCTTTTCATCGTGATGGATTTTTCTTTTCACAACTCGAGTTTTCTTATCTCACACATCTCTGGTGCATTTGGCCTTCGTCTCCGTCATGGTGGATTTCTCTTCATGTGGGTCGGATTTTCCTGACGTATGCATCTCGGGTGCATTTACCATTGCCTCTCTATCATGGCGGATTTTACTTCATATGGGTTGGGTTTTTTTTTGACTCATATGTTTTAGGTGAATTTGGCCTTGTATCTTCATCGTGACGGATTTCTTTTTACGCAGGTTAGATTTTTTTGATTCACGTGTCTCGGGCGCATTTGGTCTTGTGTCTTCATTGTGATATATTTCTCTTCACACGAGTCAGGTTTTCTTAACTCATATATTTTCGGTGCATTTGGCTTTGTGTCTTCGTCATATTGAATTTTTCTTCACGCGGGTTGAGCGTATTTAGCCTTGCGCCTCCCTTATGGCGGATTTTTGCTCATCTTATGTCTTCCATTTGGCGCGTTTTAAATCTTTCATTTGACATGTTTCAAATTCGTTGTCCAACGCTTTTCGAATCCTTTATTCGATGATTTTTTAGTCTTTAATTCGTTGGCATCTCTTGGGAAGCATCTCGAAAGGACACTTATCTCAATCATGGGAGGAGAGAGACCGTCTTCCTTCCTATAAATCATTGTTCATCTTAAGGAGAGGTTTATTCTTCCATCTGAGCCTCTAGAGCCTTCTTAAGAATCTTTTATGTTTCATCCTAGTTTCTTGAATGACGTGTTGGTTCTTGAGTCTCTCGTAGTCCCAATGTTGGTTTAACAATAGATCAGTCTTCTACTATTCTGCTTCTTTGTCTCCTCAAGTTGGGATGTTTCTCCTTTATCGTACAAGTTTCTTTTAATCTACCAATCACTAGACGATCGAGGTCTATGCGTTGTCTTTAGACAACCTAAGGGTAGGGGAAGTCCCGACCTCCCCTTCGTTAGCGGAGGTAGTTCTCGTGAACCCAAAAGTTATTCGAGATTTAGAGTCTATGAAAAGCTCATACGACTGTGTTCAGTGATGAATGCATAACTTCTGGATCACCTGCGAGTTAAGTTTTCCATCCATTCGATCTCGCATTAGGATCTCTTTGTTTGTCCCATGACACTCTCAAGGTGGGATTTCATCTTTCCCTTCACCTAGTGATAGTGTCTTGCCTAAAATGGTAGAAGATATCTCCTTTTCATATGGCATCTAACTTGTGGCGCTACCTGTTAGGGGTTTTAAAAATGACGTGACACCTGGTCTTCGGTCGTACTCCCGGATGACGTCATTGCCCCTACTGCGCTCCATTAATCCCACGATTTGATCGCCCGACGTCGCCTCTCCTCTGCATCGCCCCAACTACCCACCAAGTTGACCACGGCACCCCACCTGCGAGGTCAGGCCCGTACGCCACCCGCAGACGCAGCCGGAGGCACGCCACCCGCAGACAGCCGGAAGCATGCCCTCCGTCCGACCTATTTAAGCCGAACAGGTAAGACTGGAAGTGGGAGACTCGATTGATTCCAAGAACACTCCGAGAGGTGAGTAGACTCGAACACCCCCGCAATTCTCTCTGGGGAACTCCACGACGGCCAAGATCGAGGCGTGAGGGGTCGCGGAGCATCCGACCCGCCCTGCGCAGTCTCGCTCCCGACGTCCGAGCACGCAGCCGCCGGAGCGGTCGACAGCGGAGCAGGAGCCATCGACGTTCGAACCGCATCGAGACGCACTCGCTTCTCGGATTCCGCGCGGCGCCCGGGTCACGGTAAAAGTTGTTTCCCCTAACAGATTGGCGCTAGAAGGAGGGCCTCTCGCCGAGGGTCTCCCGCTCCGCTTTAACGGCACATGGACGAAAGGTCGCTTTCGGCCGGCACCTACGGAGGTCCCGCACTCCGAACCCCGGAGGGACGATCCGCCGCGACCGCAGGTCGCTATTGGAGTATATTTAGCGACGCCGACTCCATCCGCCGAGTCGGGTTCCACCGCTTCTCCCCACCGCCACGGCGGAGGCTTTTCGTGACCTCTCCCAACAGTCCGGACCGCAAGTATCTGTGTCGCCCTCCCGCCTACTTCGGAGGCGCAGAATCCGACCCTCCCAAGGCCGGAACCTCTTCCCCGCATCGAGGCATTCCCACCATCTTCCCCACCTCGCGTTCGGACGGAACCCGGGCTGAAGTTCGACGCCCCGCCCAACCCGAGGCGGTGTCCTCATTCGACGGACTTATTCTCGCTCAAATCCGTTCCATCGCATGCCGGACGAGGTGCAAAGGGACGTCCGTAAGTCCAAAGAAGAGGAGAGGGAAGTGTCCCACTGGGAGTCCCCGTTCGCCACCGACATACGGGAATACCCAGTGCCCTTGAACTTCCGTCTCCCCTCCATCGATCTTTATGATGGAGTCAGTGACCCAGCGGATCACATCGCCGCCGCCGGGCTCGATGGCCCTATATGGAACCTCTGACGCCTTGATGTGCCGGGCGTTCCCACGCTGAAAGGATCCGCCCGCACGCGTGGTACAAAGACCTTGAAAAGCGGGACGGTGACATCCTTTGAACAGCTCGCCAAGGACTTCGAGCTGCGTTTTCTGGCGTTTGCGCGACCAAAGCCTTATGTTGCGCTCCTCCTGGGTTTGAAGCAAAAGGAGGACGAACCCCTCTCCAACTTCGTTCGAAGGTTCACCACGGAGGTACGGGAGTTATCGGACGCTCACCCATCGTTGTTGATGCAGGCGTTTATGATGGGGCTGACCGTCCGAGGTTTTTTGGTCCTTGGTGGAGCGACCCCGCATCCATCGCGGAGATGTTTCACGGGCAAGTCAATATGTGGCGAGGCCGGATGTGGGGAAGAAAGGAAGAACGACCGAGGGGGCATTCTATCCCATCCCGATCGGGAACGACGACTAAGCGGGAGTCCCCACACCAGGGACGCCGGAAGGGGCACCCCGACCCATATGCGCCCGCGCCGCCACCTCCCCCCTTGAACGCGTCTCGGACGCAAATATTCCTTCAGATAAAGGAGCGAGGCATGCTCAGGCCGCCCCCCCCGATGAGGGACTAACGAGAGCTGGCCGGTCATACCCCCTATTGCCGCTTCCACCGCAAAATGGACATGATACGGAGCGGTGCCACGAGCCAAGCGGCAAATCGAGGAGCTGATCCGAAGAGTCCACCTACATCAATTCCTCCAGCGACAACGGGAACCATCCCTGTGTCCCGAAGGCCCCATCGAGCAACACATCGACGTAATCACGGGGGGGCCCGTCGCCGGAGGACATAGCGCTTCGGGTCGAAAGGCTTACGCCCGAGCCGTTGACACCGGGGAGTACCACCCTCCCTCCGAGCCAGTGATCACATTCCCCACGGGGGATATGGGAGTAACCGAGCATGATGATGCGCTGGTGGTGTCGGCCCGAATAGCCAACGACAGTCCGAAGGATTATGGTCGACATCGGCAGCTCGGACATCCTCTACTTCGAGGCCTTCGAAGTTGGGGTTGCGAAGGAAGCCACAAGCCCTTGCACTCGGCACTCACCGGCTTCACCGGCGACCGATTTCGCCGGGTGCGGTGACCCTACCGTTGACTCTCGGGATTCTCCAAGGCCAAAACTCGATGGTAACCTTCGGTGGTTGACCTCCCTACGCAGACAACGCCATCCCGGGCCGACCCACCTCAACGGCTAAGGGCCATTATATCCACATACCACCGGGCGTGAAGTTCCGGCCGGTCGGTGTCGGGAAGTTCGGGAGATCCTCGAGTCCAGACGGTGTTACTTGACATGACCTCCACGGTAAGAGAAAAGGCGAACAGCCCTCGAAGACCCACGCGACGCAGCGCCGACCGAGCATCCCGAGCCGACGAACCCGGCGGTTAATATTCCGCTGCAAGATGACCGTCCCGATCGGACAGTCGGAATCGGCCCGGACCTGGATGATCAAGAGCGGGCACAGCTTATCAGCCTCCTCCAGGAAAGCACCGATGTCTTCGCCTGGACAGCTGCCGACCTCCCGGGAATTGATTCCGAAGTTTCTCAACACCACCTGCACATTTCCCCGACCGCCCGCTCGGTAAGACAGAGACCCCGGCCTCAGTCCCTCGAGCGCCAACAGGCAGTGCAAATGGAAGTCGACAGGCTCTTGGCGTCTGACTTCATTGAAGAGGTCCGGTATCCTCAGTGGTTGTCCAATGTAGTCCTCGTCAAGAAGCCTAATGGAAGCTGGAGGATGTGTGTCGACTACACTGATCTAAATCGTGCTTGCCCGAAGGATTGCTTCCCCTTGCCTAGGATCGACCAGCTGGTCGACTCAACCGCGGGGTACGCCCGCTTCTCTTTCATGGACGCTGATAGGGATATTAAGTATGACGAGACACCAGGTCTTCGGTCGTACTCCCGGATGACGTCATCGCCCCTCCTGCGCTCCATAACACCCGCGATTTGACCGCCCGACGTCGCTTCTCCTCAGCATCGCCCCAACTACTCGCCAAGTTGACCACGGCACCGACCTGCGAGGTCAGACCCGTACGCCACTTGCAGACAGTCGGAAGCACGCTCTCCGTCCAACCTATTTAACCCGAACAGGTAAGACAGGAAGGGGGATCTGCGATCCGGCTCAGGATCTCTCTCATCTTTGCTCTCTGAACCCTTTCTTGGCTTGAACACTCCGAGAGGTGAGTAGACTCGGACACCCCGCAATTCTCTCTGGGGAACTCCGGCCAACGGGTCGGCACTGACTTGGGCGTCGGAGGGGTCGGGCGGAGCATCCGACCCGCCTTGCTGCAGGTCTCGTCCCCGACGGCCGAGGAGCGCGCAGCCGCCTTTCGGAGAGCTCGAAGGGCGTGAGCAGGAGCCATCGACGGGCCCGAACCGTACCGAGACGACCCCCCGCTTTCCGGATTCCGCGCCGTGCGCTCCGGGGTCACGGTAAAAAGTTGTTTCCCCTAACAGATTGGCGCTAGAAGGAGGGCCACTCTGTCGAAGGACCACCTGCTCCGCCCGTAACGACACATGGACGAAAGGTCGTTTCCGGCTGGCACCTCGGCGGAGGTCCCGCAGACCTCCGAACTCCGGAGGGACGATCCTGCCGCAACTATAGATCGCTATTGGAATATATTTAGCGACGCTGGGCTCTACCCGCCAAGTCGGGTTCCACCATTTCCCCCCACCGTCACGGTGGAGGCTTTTCAGGACCTTTCCCAACAGGTCCGAACCCTGGCAAGTACTGTCCAGGCTGTCCTCCCCCGCCTACTCCAGGAGGCGGCAGAGCCGAACCTCCAAACGCCGGAACCTCTTCCCCGGCATCAGGAGGCGATACCGGTACATCATCTTCTCCAGCCTCCCGCCGGTTCGTGACGGAACCGGGCTCTTGAAAACTGGACGCCCCGCTTTGAACTTCGAGGCGGTGTCTTCGCACTCGACGGACCTATTCCTCGCTCAGATCCGATCCATCGCGCGTCGGAGGAGGTGCAAAGGGACGTCCGCAAGTCCAAAGAGGAGCAGAGGGAAGTGCCCCACTAGGAGTCCCCGTTCGCCAGCGATATACGGGAATACCCAGTGCCCTTAAACTTCCGTCTCCCCTCCATCGACCTTTATGATGGAGTCAGTGATCCAGCCGATCACGTCGCCGCCTTCCGGGCTCAAATGGCCCTATATGGAACTTCGGACGCCTTGATGTGCAGGCGTTCCCTCACCACGTTGAAAGGATCCGCCCGTATATGGTACAGTACCTTAAAGAGCGGGTCGGTAACATCCTTTGAACAGCTCGCCAAGGACTTCGAGCTACGCTTCTTGGCGTTTGCGCGACCAAAGCCCTCTGTCGCGCTCCTCCTGGGTTTGAAGCAAAAGGAGGACGAACCCCTCTCCCACTTCGTGCGAAGGTTCACCACGGAGGTACGGGAGTTATCGGATGCTCACCCATCGTTATTGGTGCAGGCATTCATGATGGGGCTGCGACCGTCGAGATTCTGCTGGTCCTTGGTGGAGCGACCCCCCGCGTCCATCGCGGAAATGTTTCAGCGGGCGAATCAATACGTGGCGGCCGAGTCCTGGATGTCGGGAAGGAAGGAAGAACGACCGAGGGGGCATCCTATTCCTTCCCGATCGGGACCGACAACCAAGCGGGAGTCCCCGCACCAAGGGCGCCGCATTGTCACGCCAAGCACCCAAAGAGGGTAGGCAGGGTGAATTCTCAAGGATATCACGGTGATCACCCCGGAGGGGGTATCACGCCGTGCACCCCAAGAGGGGGTGCGCCCCAAGAGTGGGTAGGCAAGGTGCATTTAGTCCCACATTGGTAAGGAAAGGGGAGGTCTTGAGCCTTATAGCATTGGCGCTGCACACCCTAAGGGACCGGTTTTGCGGGGAGAGGGTAATGGCCATGTGACAAGTGGTATCAGAGCAACCCCTGGCCTTCACCAATCACCCCAGAGGGGGTGTCCACGCCGAGCGCCTGCAGGGGTAGGCAGGTGGTCGGCCCGTGACAGGGCGCCACGAGGTTGGGTGGGGAGAATGTCACGCTGCGCCCAAAGAGGGAAGGCAGGGTGAATTCTCAAGGATATCACGGTGATCACCCCGAAGGGGATATCACGCCGTGCACCCCAAGAGGGGGTGCGCCCCAAGAGTGGGTAGGCAAGGTGCATTTAGTCCCACATTGGTAAGGAAAGGGGAGGTCTTGAGCCTTATAGCATTGGCGCTGCACACCCTAAGGGACCGGTTTTGCGGGGAGAGGGTAATGGCCATGTGACAGCATGGGCCGCCCCGACCCATACGCGGCCGAGCCGCCACCTCCCCCCTTGAAGGCGTCTCGGACGCAAATATTCCTCCAAATAAAGGAGCGGGGAATACTCAGGCCGCCCCCCCAGATGAAGGGCCGGCGACAGCTGGCCGATAGCACCCGGTATTGCCGCTTCCATCGGCAAAATGGACATGACACGGAGCAATGCTACGAGAAGCGACAAATTGAAGAGCCGATCCGAAGCGTCACCTCGATCAATACCTCCGCATCCGCGGCACCATCCCTGCGCCCGACGGCCCGGTCGAGCAACACATCGACGTGATCACCGGGGACTGCATTGGAGGACAGCGCTGGTCGAAGGGCTTACGCCCGAGCCGCGATCGGGAATATCACCCTCCTCCGAGCCGGAGATCACATTCTCGGGGATATGGGAGCAACAGAGCATGACGATGCCGGTGGTGTCGGCCCAATTGCCAACGCACGGTCCGACGGATTATGGTCGACACCGCAGCTCGGCCGACATCCTCTACTGAGGCCTTTCGGTTGGGCCGCCAAGGAAGCCCGCCTTTGCACTCGGCGCCACCGGCTTCATCGGGCGACTCGATCTCGCCGGGTGCGGTAATCCCTACCATTGACCTCGGCGATTCTCAAGGCCAAAACTCGCTGGTAACTTTTTCCGTGGTGGTCGACCTCCCATCGTGCATAACGCCATCCCGGGCCGACCCACCTCAACAGTGCTAAGGGCCGTTTATCCACATACCACCGACTGAAGTTCCCACCACGGAGTCGGGAGGTGCGGGAGATCCTCGAGTCCACGGTGTTACTTGACGGCGACCTCCGGGTAAGAGGAAAAGGCCGAACCGCCTCGAAGACCCACGCGGGACGCAGTACCGACCGAGCATCCCGAGCCGACAAACCCGGCGGTTAATATTCCACGCAAGATGACCGTCCCGGACGGATACGGATCGCCTGCACTGATAATCAAGAGCGGCGCAACTCATCGCCTCCTCCAGAAAGCGCAGATGTCTTCGCCGATACCGCCGACCTCCCGAATCGACGCCGAAGTCGCCCAACACCATCTACACATTTCCCCAACCGCCCGCTCGGTGAGACAGAGACCTCGGCCTCAGTCCCTCGAGCGCCAACAAACTGTGCAGAAGGAAGTCGACATGCTCTTGGCGTCTGACTTCATTGAGGAGGTCCGGTACCCTCAGTGGCTGTCCAATGTAGTCCTCGTCAAGAAGCCTAATGGAAGCTGGAGGATGTGTGTTGACTACACCGATCTAAATCGTGCTTGCCCGAAGGATTGCTTCCCCTACCCGGGATCGACCAACCGGTCGACTCAACTGGGCTGGATACGCCCGCTTCTCCTTCATGGACGCCTACTCCGGTTACAACCAGATCCGGATGGCCCCCGAGGATCGGCAACATACAGCCTTCCACACACCCCAAGGAGCCTACTTCTACAAAGTTATGCCATTCGGGTTAAAGAATGCAGGCGCCACCTACCAAAGGATGGTGAACAAGGTCTTCGCCCGGCAAATAGGGCGAAACATGGAGGTATACGTTGACGATATGATCGTGAAAAGTCGCACAGGGGCTGCACACCTCGACGACTTGCGGGAAACCTTCTCTACGCTGAGAAGACACGGGATGCGCCTTAATCCGGCCAAGTGCGTCTTCGGCGTGACATCGGGAAAGTTCCTCGGGTTTATCATACACGAGAGGAATTGATGCCAACCCCGAGAAGATCCGAGCTCACCGACATGAGATCTCCAAGTACGAAAGGAGCTGCAGTGCCTTAACGGAAGGATAGCGGCTCTGTCCCGGTTTCTATCCCGGTCGGGAGATAAGTGCCTTCCTTTCTTCCGAGTCCTCAAGGACCCAAAGAACTTCCAATGGACGGCCGAATGCGAGGAAGCCTTCGCCGGCCTGAAGCAGCACTTATCCGAGCTACCCCGACTTACCTCGGTGTCTGCGCCAGAAAAACTTACCCTCTACCTGGCGGCCTCTCAGCATGCAGTGAGCTCGGTGCTTGTGAAAGAAGCCCCCGATGCGCAACACCCGATTTACTACACCAGCTACGTGCGTGGGCGGAGCCGCTATCCTCCCATTGAAAGGTGCACCGGCACTTATTCTCGCGGCTCGGAAGCTACGCCTACTTCCGTGCCCATACGATTTAGGTATTGACCGACCAACCCCTGCGTCAAGTTCTTTCTAAGTTTGACGAGGTATGCCTCCTAAAGTGGTCGGTGGAGCTATCCGAGTTCGACCTCTGCTACAAGCCGAGAACAGCCATCAAGGCCCAGGCCTTGGCCGATTTCATCTCGGAATTGACACCATCGGAAGCAGAGACCGTTGAGCAAATCCACCGAGACTGGATGCTGCACGTGGATGGGTCTTCGGCTCCGTGGAGCCGGCCGACTCATTCTCGAGGATCCCGACGGCACGCCGAGCGCTCTCCGCTTCGGTTCGCTGCCACGAACAATGAGGCCGAACGCGCTGGCAGGCTGCCTCCGCTTTGGCGGCCGAGATGCAATTGGGAGCAATCCACATTCTCACGGATTCCCAACTTGTCGCCGAGCAAGTTGGTGGAGAGTATCGGCGCGCGGACTCAACCATGTCCAGACACCGACCGAGGTAAAAGCCCAAACTTCTAACTTTCCAGTGGTACGTGGTACCTGTGTCCCGTAACGAGCGCGGACCAGCTCATAAATTGGCCTCGGAGCCGATCCAGGAACATCCCGAGGTCGAAGAGTCGACACACACCTGGCCGGTGGCCATCATGGAGATCGGGGACCCCGAGTCCCACCACCCCACCCACGTGGATTCGTGGAGGTATTGAAGTACAAACGCGAGGATCCCGCCACGGATGAGGTCAAGGCACGGTTCGGCCGACCCAGCGTGGCATCGCGAAATTGGCGACCGCTCTACAAAGGTCGTTCTCCCACCCCTACTACGATGCTTAGATCCCGGCGAGGCGGAGTGATTCTCGCCGAGGTCCACGGCGGATTTGTGGGGAGCACATGGGCGGCCGAACTCGGCCTTCAAAATATCTGCGCTGTGGCTATCGCCTACGCCGCACCGAGACGCCAGGGCTTTGTGCGGCGGTGCGACACTTGCCGCCACGGGCCCGAGCCTCGCAGCTCCTGCGGTCCCGCTCGCCTCCATGGATTGCGCCCGCCCTTCGCCAATGAGGAATGGACCTCTTGGGGCCGTTTCCCGGCGTCCGGCCGGAGACATATCATCGTGGGGATAGATTATTTCACCAAGTGGGTGGAAGCGAGCCCGGCAACCATTACACCAACGGGTCGAATAGCCAGATGGAAGAACATCGTGACCCGATTCGCCCAACGCGTTATCATCATCGATAACGGAACCCGGTTCGCCAAAGACTCGGTTCTCGGAGTTCTGCGCGACTTATCACATCCGATTGAGGTTTAGCTCGGTGGCCCACCCCGCACCAACGGGCTTGCCGAGGTGACCAACCGATCTATCCCGGATGGACTTAGGAAAAGGACTTTGGAAGCCCGATCGAGTGGGTCGACGAGCTCCCGAACATCCTATGGTCTCTGCGGACTACCCTGAAAACGGCAGGCGAGTCCCCTACCTTGCATTCGGCGTGGAAGCATCCTACCAGCCGAGTTGGTCATCCCAACATTCCGGTGGAGAACTATGAGGAATCCACCTCGGCCTGTGGAGTTCGGGCTGGCCTAGACCGCTAGAAGAACGCAGGCCAACGCGCACGCAAAAATCGGCGCATACAGAGTGTTGCCGGAGTTACAACAAGAGGGTGCGCCCTCGATCCTCGGAATGGGCGACTTAGTCTCACGCAGGCGGAAGTGGCGACCCTCGCCACTCAAGGGGCAAGCTTGCACCCAAGTGGGAAGGCCTCACCGAGTAATCAAGGTAGGTAGGCCAGGAGCGTTATTTCGCGACTATAGTAGCTGACGATTCTAGGACTTAGACGTAATCCTTAAGAAATATTTTGTTTAAGGACAAAATGGAAGTAAGTCAATACCAGACACAGGCCATTAGAAAGAAGTCGGAGATTGTATTAAAGAAGGCAAATTTGTATTACCAAAAAGTTTGGATTACAAATTGGGCCCCTGGTGGGGAAAGAAGTATTACAAAACAAGGGAAGACCCTCCAAAAAGAAGAAAAGAGGTCTTCAAGCCGCAGCTCGGAAGGTCGCTCCGTCGAAGGAACTCGCCAGCATGTCGACCCCATGATCTTCGTGGCATGAGACGAAGGATTCTCTCGATCACCGAGCCCGAGGACATGCTCGAACCGCCAGGGCAACTTTGTCCCCATACTCGTACGACACCCGGCCCGTCCGGCCCAGGCCGAGGAGGAAGCCCCCCGACTTCTTGTAAGCGCCGACTGCCTCCCGGTCCTTCTCCGGCCGACTCCCTTCCGCCGCGACAAGGGCTTCGCGGCCCCGGCCTCTTCGAGGTCACCGGCGGCCAATCCGAGGCCTCCTCCATCCGGAGGCGGTTCTCCACCGATGTCCGGAGGAGCTGCAGTCCGGCCTCGCCGCCGAGGCGCTCGAAGCTCGGCGGTCGACGCGAACTTCGCGCCATGTCCGCGCCACGCTCGGCAAGAAGAATCGCCGGTCCCCGCTGGGCTTCCTTGAGGCGGCGCAACTCCAAGTTGCGCGCCTGCACCATGCACCAAACGATCGAGTCATGCACCCGGCCGAGGAGGGCTGTGGTGTAGTGGAGATTCTGCACAAAGAGAAAGAAAGTGAAAGTAGTGAGTCACCAAGAATATACAGTAGACGGTGCTTACCCACAACACCGACTTGGCGGACTTGGCGATCGGCGCCGAGGAGGGTGTATAGATCCCGAGCCATGTCGGGATGGAGCGCCCGAGGTAGTGGCCGAGGGCTCTCCGACCCACACCTTGTCCCCTGGGATGCACTCATGCCACCGGGCCACGAGAGGTCGCCAATGGCCCGATGGGACCTCCCCATCATTCGAGAAAGGAACTACCGATCCTTCCCCGACGTGACCGCAAGACAGTCCTTCATGGTCGGAGGACGCTGGTCCTTCCCGCCGCCTGGCCGGGACCAAAGACTCGGCAGAGTGGTGGCGCCTGGCCGCTCGGTCGCCGGCCAAGACACCGGCGCCTGTGTGTCCACCACGTCCTTGGCCTTCGCCCTTTTCTTGGGACGCCCCTCATCGGTGGTGCGCGGGGAGCCACCCCCCGCCCGCTTAGAGACCGCCGGAGAGCGCGGAGATGGTCCCCTCGGAGCACCCGAGTCGTGGAAGGACCGCAGGTTCACCATCCTCGCAAAAACGCATGCATATGTCGTAAGATAGAGTATGGCAGCAATCCAAAAAGAGGCGAGACAACGACGGCCTACCCCGAGAGCGCGGACTTAGTCCGGCCTCCACCACCACGCTCGACATGTTGCGGATGGCTTGTGAGGAAGGGAGGATTACCTCAGCTGCTCGAGGTGAGCGCGCTCCTCGGCATTGAGCTTCGGGGCAGCATTATCGATGGTTCTAGACGACCATCGAACCCCGAAACCCCAGTCCTCTTGGCACTGGACAAAAAAGAAGCGCCTCTTCCACCCTTTGTTATTGGTGGGGGCGCCACTAACCCGGAACCCTGGTCGTGCGGCCAGGAAGTATCCCCCCGACCCCTTGAAGAGGCGAAAGCAGGAGAGGAAGAGGTTGCGGGTCGATGTTGGCGTAATGGCATTCCCAGAAAGCCACCAAATACCGCCGAGTTGGGAGTTATCCGGGAAGGCGAAATACGCCACAGGAGATACAGGATATGATGATTGGGTGCGGGAAGGCGAGGTCGCCTCTAGGGCATCGGGCGGTCGTGGCAAAGCCCTTGGGAACCGGTCAAAGCCCGCTGTCCCGCTTCCGCCAGAGGTTGAACTCCTCCGGATGCCGTAGCGCCACGAGTATCCCCACCATACGCTCATCCAAGATGGAGTCTTGGTCGTGCGACCACATTAGGGCCTCTAACGCACGCGCCGCTTCCGCATCTGAGGAAGGGTTGGAAGCAGGAGATGAAGGGAGAGCGGCGACGCGGGTTGTGATTGAGGGGGAGGAGGAGGAAGAAGCAGAGGAAGAGGAAGTGGAAGGAAGACCCATCGCACACTAACCTATAATGGAAGGAATCGGCTGGAAGAAGTTAAAAGGCACCGGAGCCTAAGGAGAAAACTTGAAGGAAGACGACGGCAGGACAAGGGATGAAAACTCCGCTGATAAAGTGATAGAGAGACGCGGAACTCCCTATTTATAGAAAAAGGGGGGCCTCGACCTTTCGCCTCCCGAGGCAGGCGACAGCATGACACCGCCACATCGCCCAATGGCATCACATCGCAATCGGCGCCGCCATATTAATGAAGAGCCGACGTGTACACCCCTGTAAGAAACTTACCCCGCACGCCCGCCTCGATTCCAAAGAACCGCACTATTGCGAGCCGTTTTGGCGCATAGCGGCGTTCGGTTTTCTAGGTCTTGAGCAATGGCTCGACCATTGGTATTCGGGCCTTGAGCGGCGCTCGCCATATACATCCCGAACGGCGGTTGGCGATTCTCGTCTTCTAGGTCTTGAGCGCAGCTCGACCATCGGTATTCTCGGGCATTGAGCGGCGTCGGCCACACATCCAACGGCGGTTCGGCGATTTCGTCTTCTAGGTCTTGAGGCTCGACCATCGGTCTTCGGCAGCGGCGGCGGCCACATTTATCCCGAAGCAGCTTCGCTATTATGGTCTTTCGTGTCGGTGCGTGACTCGACCCTTTGTACTAAAACGACGGGGTGAAGGTGGAGGACTCGTGCGTCTCAACCCCGACCGGACGTCCGCTGGTACGGGTATCGGGCGCTCCTCGACTTCTTCATCCCGAGCTCGGCTATTATGGTCTTTCGTGTCATGTGCGTGACCTCGACCCTTGTACTAAAACGACGGCCTGAAGTGTGGAGGACTGCGCCTCAACCCCCGACTTCCGGACGTCCGCTGGCAATGGGTATCGGCGCCTCTCGACTTCTTCATCCCGAACGGCAGTTCGGCTATTATGGTCTTTCGTGTCGTAGGCGTGACCTCGACCCTTGCACAAAACGACGCCTGCGGTGGAGGACTCGTGCGCCTCAACCCCGACTTAGGACGTCCGCTTAATGGTATCGCGCGTCTCTCGACCCCATTTATCCCGAACGGCAGTTCGGCTACTCTTTTTTAGGCCCTGAGCGGCAGCTCGGCCACACACACATCCCGAACGGCAGTTCGGCTACTCTGGTTTCTTAGGCCCTGAGCGGCAGCTCGGCCACACACCCATCCCGAACGGCAGTTCGGCTATCATGGTTTTTCAGGTCGTGTGCGTGACCTCGACCCCTAGTACCCAACGACGGGTCGAGGACTTGACGCCGCCGCCCTTACCTCGAGCTGCTCACCCACCCATCGTTCAACGGGCCTAAGCGCGAAGTCTCAACCCCGACACGGACGGGCTTCGGCAAACGGAAATCGGGCGCCTCGGCGACCCCATTTATCCCGAACGGCAGGTCGGTACATGGTCTTGAGCCACAGCTCGATCAGCGGCATCCTAGGGCTTGAGCGGTGGCTCGCACTATATCCCAAACGACGGTTCGGCGACTATGGCTTTGGGTCTTGAGGTTCCTCGACTTCATCCCGAACGGCGGTTCGGCGTGAGATCTCGAGCTTCCTCGATCATCGGTTTTCCGGGTCTTGAGCGGCGCCGACCCCTATCCTCGCAGCGGATTCGGCCAATTATGACACGACACGGTGGAACCGCCGCCCGAGATCTCGTCGGCAACCAGGTTCTTCCGAGTAACACCCTCCAAGTTGTACCCCAGGAGTGGCTTTTTGGAGGGGGGTAGTGATAGGGAAATTAAGTATGACCAGACACCGTGTCTTGGCCGTACTCCGGATGACGCCATCGCCTCCTGCGCTCCATAACACCCGCGATTTGACCGTCCGACGCCGCTTCTCTCAAGACGCCCCAACTACTCGCCAAGTTGACCACGGCACCGACTGCGAGGTCGCACTGCACGCCACTTGCGCATGGGAAGCACGCCCTCCGTCCAACCTATTTAACCCGAACAGGTAAGACAGGAGGGGGGGATCCGGCTCAGGATCTCTCTCATCTTTGCTCTCTGAACCCTTTCTTGGCTTGAACACTCCGAGAGGTGAGTAGACTCGGACACCCCGCAATTCTCTCTGGGGAACTCCGGCCAACGGGTCGGCACTGACTTGGGCGTCGGAGGGGTCGGGCGGAGCATCCGACCCGCCTTGCTGCAGGTCTCGTCCCCGACGGCCGAGGAGCGCGCAGCCGCCTTTCGGAGAGCTCGAAGGGCGTGAGCAGGAGCCATCGACGGGCCCGAACCGTACCGAGACGACCCCCCGCTTTCCGGATTCCGCGCCGTGCGCTCCGGGGTCACGGTAAAAAGTTGTTTCCCCTAACAGACGCCTACTCCGGTTACAACCAGATCCGGATGGCACCCGAGGATCAGCAACATACAACCTTCCATACGCCCCAAGGAGCTTACTTCTACAAAGTTATGTCGTTCGGACTAAAGAACGCGGGCGCCACCTACCAAAGGATGGTAAACAAGGTGTTCGCCCAGCAAATAGGGCGAAACATGGAGGTATATGTTGACGACATGATCGTAAAAAGTCGCACAGGGGCTGCGCACCTTGACGACTTGCGGGAAACCTTCGCTACGCTGAGAAGATATGGGATGCGCCTCAATCCAGCCAAGTGCGTCTTCGGCGTGACATCCGGAAAGTTCCTCGGGTTCATCATACACGAGAGAGGAATTGATGCCAACCCCGAGAAGATCCGAGCTCTCACCGACATGAGATCTCCAAGAACAGTGAAGGAGCTTCAATGCCTTAACGGAAGGATAGCGGCTCTGTCCCGGTTTCTGTCCCGATCGGGAGATAAGTGCCTTCCTTTCTTCCGGGTCCTCAAAGATCCAAAGAACTTCCAATGGACGGCAGAATGCGAAGAAGCATTCAGCGGCAAAGCACTTATATCTGAGCTCCCCCGCCTTATCTCGGTGTCCGCGCTAGAAAAACTTACCCTCTACCTGGCGGCATCTCAGCATGCAGTGAGCTCGGTGCTTGTGAAAGAAGCCCCCGATGCGCAACATCCGGTTTACTACACCAGCCACGTGCTGCGTGGGCCGGAGCAGCGCTATCCTCCCATTGAAAGGTTGGCATTGGCACTTGTCCTA
The DNA here is from genome assembly GCA_023547065.1 of Musa troglodytarum. Taxonomy (NCBI): domain Eukaryota; kingdom Viridiplantae; phylum Streptophyta; class Magnoliopsida; order Zingiberales; family Musaceae; genus Musa; species Musa troglodytarum. Next base: position 6,861,041 of record CP097508.1, on the reverse strand, counting down.
GCGGCTCGGAAGCTACGCCCCTACTTCCAAGCCCATACGGTTGAGGTAATGACCGACCAACCCCTGTGTCAAGTTCTTTCTAAGTTTGACGTAGCAGGGCGTCTTCTAAAGTGGTCGGTGGAGCTATCCGAGTTCGATCTCTGCTATAAGCCAAGAACAGCCATCAAGGCCCAGGCCTTGGCCGATTTCATCTCGGAGTTGACGCAGCCAGAGACAGAGTGCGTCGAGCAAATCCACCGAGACCGACGCTGACGTGGATGGGTCTTCCACTCGGGAGCCGGCACGACTCATTCTCGAGGACCTCGACGGACACGCCGGCGTTCCCTCCGCTTCGGTTTCAAGGCCACAAACAATGAGGCCGAATATGAGGCGCTTCTGGCAGGCCTCCGTTTGGCGGCCGAGATGCAACTGGGAGCAGTCCATGTTCTCACTGATTCCCAACTTGTGGCCGAACAAGTTGGCGGAGAGTATCGGGCGCGGGACTCGACCATGTCCAAATACCTGACCAAGGTAAAAGCCCAAACCTCTAACTTTCCTCGTTCACTGGCCCGTGGTCCCTGTGTCCCAAAACGAGCGGGCGGACCAGCTCGCGAAATTAGCCTCTGAGCCGATCCAGAGGAACATCCCGAGGTCGAAGAGCGACACGCCTGGTCGGTGGCCATCATGGAGATAGGAGATCCCGAGTCCCGACCACCCCACCCACGTGGATTCGTGAAGCATCAAGTATAAACGCGATGGGATCCTGCCCGCGGACGAGGTCAAGGCACGGCGGCTCCACCGAACCCAGGCGTGGTACTGCGAGATTGGCGACCGGCTCTACAAAAGGTCGTTCTCCCACCCCCTACTACGATGCTTAGATCCCGATGAGGCGGAAGTGATTCTCGCCGAGGTCCACGGCGGGATATGTGGGGAGCATATGGGCGGTCGGACTCTGGCCTTCAAAATACTGTGCCAGGGCTATTACTGGCCTACGCTGCACCGAGACGCCAAGGCTTTCGTGCGGCGGTGCGACACTTGCGCGCACAGTTCGCGCTCCGCAGCTCCTCGCGGTCCCGCCGCCTCCATGGATTGCGCTGGCCCTTCGCCAATGGGGAATGGACCTCTTGGGGCCGTTTCCCGGCGTCCGACGGAGACATATCATCGTGGGGATAGATTATTTCACTAAGTGGGTGGAAGCCGAGCCCTGCAACCATTACACCGAACGGTCGAACAGGTTCATATGGAAGAACATCGTGACCCGATTCGGTCGCCTAACGTTATCATCATCGATAACGGAACCCGCCGCCAAAGACTCGGTTCTCGGAGTTCTGCGGCGACGTATCACATCCGCTTGAGGTTTAGCTCGGTGGCCCACCCCAAACCAACGGGCTCGGCCGAGGTGACCAACCGATCTATCCCGGATGGACTTAGAAAGGACTTTGGAAGCCCGATGGAGCGGGCTCGACGAACTCCCGAACATCCTATGGTCTTTACGGACTACCCCGGAGACGGCTTCGGGCGAGTCCCCCTACAGCCAGGCATTCGGCGTGGATGCAGTCCTGCCAGCCGAGCTGGTCATTCCAACCTTCCGGGTGGAGAACTATGAAGGACCCACCTCGCCCAGTGGAGTTCGGGCTGGCCTAGACTCGGAAGAACGCAGGCCAACGCAAGACGTAAAGATGCCGCGAAGTGTTGCCGGTTATAACAAGAAGGTGCGCCCTCGACCCTCGGGATGGGAGACTTAGTCCTACGCAAGGCGGAAGTAAGCGACCCCGCCCACTCGAGGGGCAAGCTTGCACCTAAGTGGGAAGGCCCCTACCGAGTAATCAAAGTAGTCCGACCGGGAACGTTCTAGCTCGCGACTATGACCGGGCAACAGTTCCCGAGGACCTGGAATATCCAGAACCTTAAGAAGTACTTTGTCTGAAGGCCAAAACGGAAGTAAGTCAATATAAGACTCAGGCTATTGGAAAGAAGTCGGAGATTGCATTAAAAAGGGGAAATTGTATTGCCAAAAGACTTGGATTACAAAAATGGGCCCCTAGAGGGGAAAGAAGTATTACATAGGCGAGGGAGGGCCCTCCAAAAGGAAGAAAAAAATTCTTCAAGCCGCAGCTTCGGGAAGGCTGTCGTCAAAGGGAACCTCGCCAAGCATGTCGACCCCATGATCCTCGGGGCATGAGGTGAAGGGATCCTCCTCGACCGCCGAGCCTGGAGGGCATGCTCGGAACCGGGCGTGGCAACCTTGTACCCATATCAGACGATACCCGGCCCGTCCGGTCGTGCCGAGGAGGAAGCCCTCCGACTTCTTGTACGCCTGACGCCTCCCGGTCCCTCTCCGGCCAATCGCTTCCGCTGCAAGAGCCTCTGGCGGCCTTCAGCTCGGCCTCCTCGAGGTCGCTTGGCGGCCAACTCAAGCCTCCTTCATCCGGAGGCGGTTCTCCGCCTTCTCCGTCCGGAGGAGCTTCGATCTGGCCTCGCCGCCGAGGCGGCCTCGAGCTCGGCGGTCGACGCGCGACTTCGCGCCCATGTCCGCCGCGTTGCTCGGCAAGACAACCGCCGGGTCCCGACCCCGCTGGGCCTCCTCGGGCGGCACAACTCCAGTTGCGCCGCTGCATCGGCACCAATCGACCGGAGTCGTGCACCCGGTCGATGAGGGCCGTGGTGTAGTGGAGATTCTGCACAAAGAGAAAGAAGGCTGAAAGTGATGGACAGTGCTCAGCTAAGAAGATACACGCAAGACGGTGCTTACCCACAACACCGACTTGGCTGACTTGGCGATGAGCGCTCCGAGGAGTGTGTATAGGTCCCGAGCGACGCCGGATGGAGCGCCCGAGGTAGTGGCCGAGGGCTCTCCCCGACTCCACACTTTGTCCCCTTGGGATGACCATGCCACCGGGCCACGAGAGGTCGCCACGCCCCGGCGACCTCCCCATCACTCGGGAAAGGAACGGCCGATCCTTCCCCAACGTGACTCAGACAGTCCTTCATGGCTGGAGGACTGGCCCTTCGGCCGTCCTCGGCCGGGACCGCACTCGGCAGGGGTGGAGGCGCCGGCCGTTCGGTCGCCCGGCGCGAGCCACAGCGTCTCTGAGTCCACCAAGTCCTGGCCTTGGCCCTCTTCGGGCGCCTCCTCAATGGTGCGCGGGGAGCCACCCCCCGCCCGCTTGGAGACCGCCGGAGAGCGCGGAGACGGTCCTCTCGGAGCACCCGAGTCATGAAAGGACCTCAGGTTCACCATCCCTGCAGAGAACAAGGATGTGTTAGAAGCTAGAATACGGCAGCAAGCCTAAAAGAGGCGAGACAACAACGGCCTACCCCGTGAACACGGACTTAGTCCGGCCTCCACGAGCCACATCTCCGACATGTTGCGGATGGCTTGCGAGGAAGGGAGGATTACCCTCAACCGCTCGAGATGAGCACGCTCCTCGGCACTGAGTTTCGGGGCAGTGTTATCGATGGTTCTAGACGACCACCGAACCCCAAAACCCCAGTCCATTTGGCACTGGACAAAAAAGAAGCGCCTCTTCCACCCTTTGTTATTGGTGGGGGCGCCGCTAACCCGGAACCCTGGTCGTGCGGCCAGGAAGTATCCCCCCGACCCCTTGAAGAGGCGGAAGCAGGAGAGGAAGAGGTTGCGGGTCGGGGCGATGTTGGCGTAATGGCATTCCCCCAGGAAAGCCACCAAATACCGCCAGGAGTTTGGAGTTATCTGTGAAGGCGAGATCCGCCACAGTGATATACAAGATACGATGATTGGATGCAGGGGAAGGCGCAGGCCGGCCTCTAGGGCATCGGCGGTCAGGGCAAAGCCCTTGGGAACCGGGTCGAAAGCCCGCTGTCCCGCTTCAGGGGCCAGGAGGTTGTATTCCTCCGGGATGCCGTAGCGCCGCGGAGAATCCCACCATGCGCCGCCCAAGGTGGAGTCTTGGTCGTGGCGGCCACATTATGGCCTCTAACGCACGCGCCGCTTCGCATCCGAGGAAGGGCTGGAAGAAGGAGATGAAGGGAGGCGCGGCGGGTTGTAACTGATGGGGAGGAGGAGGAAGAAGCAGAGGAAGAGGAAGTGGAAGGAAGACCCATCGCGCACTAACCTATAATGGAAGAAATCGGCTGGAAGAAGTTGAAAGGCACCGGAGCCAAGAAGGAAGACGACGGCAGGACAAGAGAGGAAAACTCCGCTGATAAAGTGATAGAGTGTCGCGGAGCTTGCTATTTATAGAAAGGGGGGGGCCTCGACCTTTCGCCTCCCGGGGCAGGCGACAAAGATGACACCGCCACACCGCCCAATAGCATCACATCGGGCAGTCGAAGCGCCGGCGTCATATTAATGAAGAGGTGACGTGTCCACCGCCCAGGTAAGAGACTTACCCCACACACGCCGCTCTCGATTCCAGCAACCGCACTATCGCGAGCCGTTTTTCGAAGCGGCACGGCGGCGGTTCGGTTTTCCAGGTCTTGAGCGGCGGCTCGACCACTGGTATTCTGGGCCTTGAGCGGCGGCTCGGCCCCATATCCCGAACGGCGGTTCGGCGATTTCGGTCTTCTAGGTCTTGAGCGGCGGCTCGACCATCGGTATTCTAAGGCCTTGAGCGGCGGCTCGGCCCCATATCCCGAACGGCGGTTCGGTTATTCTGGTATTCGGCCTTGAGCGCGGCGCTCGCTCATATCCAACGGCGGTTCGGCGATTTCGGTCTTCTAGGTCTTGAGCGGCGGCTCGTCCACTGGTATTCTGGGCCTTGAGCCATGGCTCGGCCCCATATCCCCAACGGCGGTTCGGTTATTCTGGTTTTCCAGTGTGCGTGACCTCGACTTATTACCAAACGACGGGTCGCAATGTGAATCGACGTCGCCTGCCCTTACCCCGAACGGCGGTTCGGCACATGGTCCTGAGTACCTCAACCATTGGTTTTACGGGCCTAGCGCGGGTCTTCACCCCTGATTACCGGACGTCGGATTGGCAACGGGGAATCGGCGCCTCTCGACTTCTTTATCCCGAACGGCGGTTCGGTTATTCTGTTTTTCCAGGTCTTGAGCGGCGGCTCGACCACTGGTCTTCTGGGCCTCGAGCGGCGGCTCGGCCCCATATCCCGAACGGCGGTTCGGTTATCATGGCTTTCAAGGTCTTGTGCGTGACCTCGACCCCTTATACCAAACGACGGGTCGGTAACAGGGAGTTGGACGTCGCCTGCCCTTAACCCCGAACGGCGGTTCGGTACATGGTCCTGAGTACCTCAACCATTGGTTTTACGGGCCTAGCGCGGGTCTCGACCCCTGATTACCGGACGTCGGCTTGGCAACGGGGGATCGGGCGTCTCCTCGACCCCCTTTATCCCGAACGGCGGTTCGGTTACATGGTCTTTTGCGACGGCTCGACCATCGGCTTCCTAGGCCTTGAGCGGCGGCTCGGCCCTATATCCCGGACGACGGTTCGGTGATTATGGTTTTCTGGGTCTTGAGGTTCCTCGACCCCCTTTATCCCGAACGGCGGTTCGGTTACATGATCTCGAGCTTCCTCGATCATCGGTTTTCCGGGTCTTGAGCGATGACCTTACTCGCATGGATTCCACCAATTATGTCACGACGCGCGTAACCTCCGCCCGAGATCTCTCGGCAACCAGTGTTTTTCGAGCACCACTTCAACCTCAAAGACCGTCCCCGCAGGAGTGGCTTTTGAGGGGGTATGTTAGGGTTTTAAAATGACGTGACACCGGTCTTCGATCGATTCCCGGATGACGCCATTGCCCTCCCGCGCTCCATTAATCCCACGATTTGATCGCCCGACGCCGCCTCTCCTCTGACGCCCCAACTACCCACCAAGTTGACCACGGCACCCCACCGCGAGGTCGCCCAGACGCCACTCAGACGCAGCCGGAGGCACGCCACCCGCAGACAGCCGGAAGCATGCCCTCCGTCCGACCTATTTAAGCCGAACAGGTAAGACTGGAAGTGGGAGACTCGATTGATTCCAAGAACACTCCGAGAGGTGAGTAGACTCGAACACCCCCGCAATTCTCTCTGGGGAACTCCGGCCGACGGCGATCGACTTAGGCGTTGAGGGGTCGGGCGGAGCATCCGACCCGCCCTGCTGCAGGTCTCGTTCCCCCCGACGTCCGAGGAGCGCGCAGCCGCCTTTTCGGAGCGGTCGACAGGCGTGAGCAGGAGCCATCGACGGGCCCGAACCGTACCGAGACGACCCCCCGGTTTCCGGATTCCGCGCCGTGCGCCCCGGGGTCACGGTAAAAAGTTGTTTCCCCTAACACTACATAATAGTGTTCATCTGGGAATGTTGTCGTGCTAGCATTGTTTTGACCTGTAAACTTTTTGTAGCTTGTTTTCGATTATGTAATGGGAAAATTAACTACCATTTGGTCACTCAAGGGGGCTTTAAAAGTTATTGGAGCCGCTGCCAACCACAAGGGTCGGAAGGAGTGCTTCTTTTTCATAAGTTTGGGTTGAGATTGGGGGTTTGATTTTGTCTGATCAATGCACTATATAGATAACACCCCATGACGATCATGCAAACACTTTGATGTTCTTCTTTAGGAAATTGATAAGTTGTACTCGATCCTCCTCGGGAAGTGTTGCCTCGATCTTGATAATTTAATTGAGATGGGCTTTATCTAGGGGTGCTTTGATCACTGATTCCACCGGCTCATGGTGCGGGAGGGATTTAATGAAACTTCAAGGATCCATAAGTGAAGCCTCGGATTGTGCCTTTTTCAGTAGGGAGATCGTCGTAAGGTAGCATTTGCGTGACTCCCTTATATTGCTTCTCAGCTCTCGAATGTTAGTCCTCATCGAAAACTTTATCACTATGTGGTAGGTCGACACCACCACTCTCAACCCATTTGGTGTGAGGCATCCTATGATTACATTGTATGCTGTGGGGATATTGACCATCAGGAACTTGGTCATCACCGTTTTGGAGCGTGGCTCATCCCCAAATGTGACGTATAGGTTCATAATCCTGAGAGGAGAGATCGAGTCACCAATGAACCTCGTCAACGGAGAAGTCATAAGAGTGAGGTTGTTAGTCAAGATCCCCAGCTTTTGAAAAGCGTCAAAATAGAGGATATCAATAGTGCTACTGGTATCAATCATGACCCTCTGCACTTATATATTAATCATCCTTACAAAGACGACTAAGGCATCATTGTGGTTTGGATCTGGGTACTCCATCTCTTCCTCTTTGAAAATTATCTCAGGGTCATCCTCCGTCCTTGAGTGCTTTTGAATGGCAGCTCGACGTAAGTTTTACGACTCAAGAAGGTATCTCCTCCCGAGGCTAGTCCACCAATGATGACATTAATCTGTTTTTCCACTACTCCTTAGGGTCGGGGTGAAGGTTCTTGGTGTTTTCGGATGAACCGCCTGAGGTGTCTTCAATGAATGAGTTTTTCAATTTGTTCTTTCAAGTCATAATAATCTTTCGTGTCGTGGTAGTAATCTAAGTGGAAGCGATAGTACTTGGATTTATTTCTTTTTTCTAATGGAGTCTTCATGAGTTAGAGAGTCTTTTAAGAGTCCTTTCTCTCTTATTTGAAAAAAAAATTAGTCCTGGTCATATTTAGTAGAGTTGACTTAGGCCTCGAATGAGGTAACTCGGGTTTGTCACCTCTTCGTCGCTACGATGACCTTGGGATCAATGAAGATTGTAGCTACTCTTGTCTTGGCCTTTTGTGTTTCTTCGCATATACCCATGACCATTGCCTCTAGCACAATGTATTAATTGACCTGTTGGATTACATCAGGTACTATCATTGATGGTTTATATGACAAGAGGGCTTGAGTTCCATCATGAAGGCTTGTATGACAAGTGATGCGTGGACATCTTGCACCTCTCGGATCTGGTTAGTAAATCGAGTGATGAAGTCCGAGAACATCTCCTCCTCCCCCTGCCTATGTCTGAGAAACATTATCATTAATGACTTTGGGCATATATTCCCAAAGAAATGAAACTCAAATTATTTGATGATTTGAACGAAGCAACTAATAGAGAGTGGCTTTAATCGGGTGTATCATTCTCATGTTGGGCCTCTTAATATAGTTGAAAAAGGCACAACACATTAGGACATCTAAGGTACCATATATCAATGTGCTCTAGTAGGTTGGTATTACCATCGAAGGCCTCCAATGATTGGAGACAAAATTTGGCTAGGATCGGCTCCTCTTGGATGTCATTAGTGAACGACGATCATCCCAAGGCGTGGTTGATCAACCCTTTCTCTTTGGATTGTTGGAATTCTCATCGTATTTCCTCTAAACATTGGTCCCCATAATTGAATTATCAAGGAATCATTTATCAAATCTATCGATTAGGTTTGGGATTCGTGTGACATAAGATGGTGGTATGGTGGTCCATTGAATTCCACAATTGGGAAATGAGGTGCTTGCTCGATGGGCCTTGGCACTCTTGAGATATTGGCATTGTGTCAGGTGGAGGAACCTCGATGGGTGCTAGTGTTGGTGTCGATTGAGTTAATGACTGTGGCTTACGCTGTAGCATTGCTTGTTGGGTTAGTTGAGACAAGAGCAGAACAACAGCTTGCGTTATACCCGCTAGCGTTTGCACTTGTTGAGTGAGATTTAGAAATGCCTAAGTGGGGATGAGCAAGTGACTTGGGATCACCCTTAGGTCATTGAACGGATGCCAATATTACATCGACATTTGTGTCGAGATAGATATGTCCATGCACAAAAAAGGTGGCTATTGGCCCCATGAATTAAAGTACTGTGGGTCGAGGGCAGAGTCTTCTCGCGTAGCCATTCATTAAGAAGGTTGGTAGGCGGACGTTTCTGCATTATCATGACCTCTTTCTAGCATCATGTTAGAGAAAAATATTGTTGATGTCTTAGTCAGTTAGACGTGATTCGGGCCCAGATGCGTAAGACTGTTTGAGGTGTTTCCAAGGTGAGAACATCGAGCACTCGGGGTGTCACCTATATGAAGATCGAGATCAAAAGAGGTTTTCCGACCTAGTCTCTCTGATACTCAGGTTAGTAATCCAAGGTATAAGAGTGTGTACATCAATAGTTCAAGGAAATTTATTTTTCTGTGTCAGAGATGAGTTTTTATACTTGATTGTGAAGAATATGAAGGAAATTTGTGATCGTCTCTCTCACTATAAACAAGGAGAAGGAAGTTTGTGATTATCTTTCTCTTTGAGCATCACCGGTGAAAAGTGTCTTCGAGGGCACTTTAGTGGTAATGGAATAAGGTAACGACCCAAGTTATTGACGAGTGGAAATACATATGAATCAAGATAGGGAAAGAGCTCCATAATTCGATTCATCTGCAAATTCTAAGTAGATATTCCGACCTGGGAGGCGAACTTAATCCCATGGGCTCATCGGTAACGAAAAACATGTACGGTGGCCCTCTCATGCAAGTTTTGAGAAATTTCTATGAAGCATCTTAAATTTCAAAAAATTTAATGAAAAATTCATTTTACCCTTGTCATTCGCAGTGTATTGCCGCATCCTCTGCCATAGCTTCGCCCCTCTTGCCCCATCGAACCTAGCTTTCGTGCAAGGGAGGGGGTCCGAGCTACCTACCACCACCTCCATGAATCCGATTGGCCTCTATCGGACCCATCGCCATCACGCGAGATCTGATTGATATGCTGTATCATTAAAAAGAAGAACTCGACAATTTTCTTTTGAAAATAAAGACACTATTCAAAAAATTCTCAAAATTTAAAATCTTAATCTTATTATCAATTCCTAGTGATCCATTTGCCAAAGCCACAGCGACTTCGGCAAATGACCGACTTCGATTGCCCCGTCAAGTCCCATGCCATCAACTGGAACCTGAAATAATTGCATGTCAAAATAAAAATAAAAATAGAATAATAATAATAATTGCCTCCTCAAGTCTCAGACCAAAGAATTATTCTGAAATAATAGAATAAACCACTCCGTTGGCAAACATTTAGGCATGTCAAAATAAAATACATGAAGAAAGATCCAAATATACTTTGTTCACCTGAGTGGCCATGGAACCAAGGAGATAGTTGGTCAGATTCCCAGTTGTGGGTCAACATCATCCAGCTCACCGGTAACACTCAAATCGTAATGCAAGACACCTTTTGGCCCACCTGCATTTTCCTTAAAATTAACAGCTTGTTGTCGATGATTAACCATCCAGAATCATTTTTTTATGTCCCATCTTAAGAATCTTCCATTAAAACAAGCAAAGTGTAGATATACAAAAGTCCAATCTATGAAGTAATAATTGCTTTATGTTGCCCACAATGCAAAAGAAGGGAGGACAATCAACAAGCACAACAGTCTCACTACTACTTGAAAGGTCGATCCTGTCTCAGCATGAGAAAGTGACGATTTCAAGATCACTGGCCCTCTTCTGATTCCTTCTTTGGGGCTCCGTTGATCTCATCAGCTCCATCCTCCTGCCAGGCAACATTAGTTAGATGATGAAGATAATAGAATGACAAAAGATAACAGTGCCACCAAATGTAAGTAAACCGACCGTAATATCAGATGTCCACAATGTCAAGTTATCTCGGAGAAGCTGCATAATCAAAGTACTGTCCTTGTACGATTCTTCGCCCAGGGTATCAAGCTCAGAGATGGCTTCATCAAATGCCTGCAATTGACACCAACTTCAAAGTTTCAAGAAGTGAACCAAAAAGATACTCTGGTTGATCCGATCAAATCAAACCGCTGGATTGGTAAGCGATGAACAAACCATCATCGATCATGTCTTAGAAAACCCAAATAGAAACAAATTTCATCAATCAATCTAGCTTTCTAGATTGACTTCTAAAATGTATGGATAAAGAAGATGAAAAAAGAGACAAAAGTCTTGTCAGATTCAGCAGCATTTGTTTGGCAAAACACAGCTTAAAGTCCACTTGGAACGACTCAAAGCACAAGTGAGATGACCTGATGAATTATCACCACAATCTTACTGGACTCTTTTTCTACCAACCTTTTCTATTGGTTAGTGATCCCATTGTTCATATGTGCTTTTCGGTTATCTGTCCATTAGCATCCCAAACTACAAGTAACAATCAGAAGTTCCACAATTTATTAATTAATCAGCAACAGGACCATACGTAGTCTGCAGTTTGCTGGCCAAATAAACAATGTTTGGCATCAACATATGAAATAGAAAGTGTAACAAGTTGATTAGAGTATTTGCAGGTCTACTTAACAAAAATAAGCTCCATCAATCACAACACCAAATCAAGTATTTGCTGAGACATACCAAATAGACTCATCATGATTTGTTCACTTTGCTTCATTAATTACCAAACTTTTGTAAGTTTCTCAGTGAGGAGCCTTCGAGGAAACATGGTACCGTTTGAATTAATGGATTCTATTCATGGGTTTTGCATTGGAATTCTATCCTGCCATAAATGGAGCTTATAACCATGATCAGATTCACATGGGGCATTTTCTCGACCCTAACATATAACAGCAGCAATGATGCATTGAATTAGGGAACAGAGAGGACAAAAGATCTGAAGTCTTTCACAGTAATGTCAAATATCAGACTTCGTTAAATCATATGTAGAGCTTTGTTGGTTGTTTCCCTTTCAGAATATCAAGTTTCCTAGTAACAGTAAAATTTAAAAAATATATATATTATTTGTTTATTATTATAGAATAATAAAGATAAAATAACAAAATTCTTCACCAAACTCTTTGGCAGAATAATGAAATCATCTCCTTTTTCAGGTTCAATGCAAGTATGCTAATGTATTGAACACCCAAAATTATATTCTAAACTCTGAAGTATTGGCATGACAAAGCTCTACAAGCAATCTCCAAATTCAGAGTATACATCAAAACCAATATAATACATCAAATAAATAAAATTATCCTAAATCTAAAATGGCACAAAGTGGAATAAATCGTATAAAATTGTTAAACTAAAACTCTTCTTTTGTCTCATTTATAAACACCAACTATTTCTAATTTCACCCTTTATTATTTGACTGAACAATTTATCACATTATACTCAGTGTCAGACAAAGACATCATCATATGATAAATTTATCAATTTATCATGACTGTTGTTGTTGAAGATTATTTAGCACACATCTCGATTTAGAAAATTACAGTGATGAAGTGCAATTCATGCACCTCATAAAATTAATTATTTTCAGATTTGACATGCTGATGAAAATACAAGTCAGCAATGCAATAAATGGTTGTAGAATGTCAATTGAACATAACATTGCTCTGAATAAAAGACAGGTGGGATCCGTGAGATAAACCTGCTTGGCAAGGCTGCAAGCTCGGTCTGGAGAGTTAAGAATCTCATAATAGAACACAGAGAAGTTGAGTGCTAGCCCCAGTCTTATAGGATGAGTGGAAGCCAGTTCAGCTAAAGCAATATCCTGTTGCAATTTTTGCCAAGTGTAAAAAAATTGAAGCAAGGTTTACCAAACTGACTTGCAAAAGAGACAGAAAGGATAATTTTCCAGTAATGAATTTGCAAAACATGAAAAATGATGTTTACAATTATCAGTATTACATCCACATAGTTATGTGGTATCTACAGAAGAAAAAGGTTTTTACCAAACCAAGAAAATTACTGAAAAGGAGATCAAAGCAGTGCCTGAAAATAAAGATAAACATAAGCAGTAAATAAAGATTGAAAGCCATGCTTCGTCTGTAAACAGACCCCTTTTTTTGTCTGCAATCGATAATACTGACTGTGATATAATGCTATTGCACAAAATCAAAGATCCTAAGCTCGAATCATGGACTCAAAATCCTTTCGTTCTTTCCTTGATCTACCTCGAATAATAATTCAATTCTTGAAAGGAAATGCATCTTCTCAGCATTGCACTGAGTTATTTCAAAAAAAAAAAGATGGGAAAAGACAAAGAATCAGAAGAAGATTGATTAATACATAGAAGTTACACACCTGCGCAGATTTGTATGCCAAAAGAGTGCTTTCAGCTGCTTCTTTCCTCTCAGCTCCAGTCTTGAATTCCGCAAGGTACCTAAGCGCAACACCAAAGAGTATCATAGTTAATCAAATCCAGTAGTAGTATACACAAATTTATTCTTCATTTTTAGTACAACTACATTCTTTTTTCTGGGAGAAATATACATCAGCTAACCTGTGGTAGTCACCCTTCATCTTAAGGTAAAACACCTTGGACTCTGCACTGGTGGCGGAAGGGGTGAGGTGGGAATCAAGCAGCTTCAGGATCCCATCGCAGATCTTGCTAAGCTCGGCCTCGACCTTTCCACGGTACTCCTTGATCAAGGCGACGTGATCTTCGTTGCCGCGGCTCTCCTCCTTCTGCTCGATGGAGGAGATGATCCGCCAGGACGCGCGGCGAGCTCCAATCACGTTCTTGTAGGCCACGGAGAGGAGGTTGCGCTCCTCCACGGTGAGCTCCTCCCCGCTGATGGTCTTCACCACCTTCTCCATGAACTCCACCATCTCCTCGTACCGCTCCGCCTGCTCCGCCAGCTTGGCCATGTACACATTCTCCTCGCGGGGCGACTCCACCGGAGGCATTTTGTTAGATCTCTACCAAGAAATCCCTCTCTGGCGAAGCATGAACAGATCGACATCAAGAATATCAGGCCCCAAATCAAGAGAACACTACAAAGGAAAAAAGTTCGCACAGAACAATTTCCACGATAATCCATGCATCCGAAGGGATCTATAAAATTCTTATATCAAACTGTCCGAAATTACCCGTCCCTTCGTTCCTAGTGACTCGATCAAGGAACTCAACGAAGAAAGCACTCATGAAACAACATAGAAAAATCAAAACCTAGATTAGATATCATACGCCGAAATGCATCATCACAAGAATTTCCCCAGACGAAGAAACTGTTCGAGTCTAATATCGGCGACACACGGCGGAATCTAAAGAAACAGGGGCGACAGGAGACGTACCCTTCACCGAAACGAGATGCTTAGGGTTCCTCCGTCTCCGCGGCCATCGACTTCCGGGTTATTTAGCGTGCGGCAGGTGCGGCGATATGAAAGAGACTAATGCTCTCCTACCTGATTCAATTGGACCCATCGTCATCCACCGCTGTCATTTCGAGGCCCACATAAATTTGACCAATGAAAATTCTGGTAGAGTCGAGGGACGCATGAACCGGTAAGAAAGAGACAGTGGAAATGCGGAGACTTGAAGGGGGAGGACGCAACACGGCACGACGTCCACGCGGAATGCGGCCCCACTCGAGTAGGCCGATGCGGTCCTGCCAAATTGACGGACAGCCCGCGTCATGCGGCCGAGAGAAGGGCGGGCCGAGGATCCCCTGTCTCGCCCGAGGCGAGGAACAGGATCTGCCAGGCTACTGATGACGTCATTGATCCCTGAACGGGGCCTGGCCTGAGGCAGTTTCGCCCTCTCAAATTGTATCCTTTGTGGGTTTGTGTTCCTTCTCAGATCGTGTAAGCGTGGACTAATGAGGTTGACATTGATGGGCCCCTCACAACAACAGTGGATCCACCCCGAAATCATCTCCTCTCAGATGATGATAGAATATTAGATTTAATCTTATGAGCCACTTAAACTGGGAAGCACACATTGTTTTAGGACGGAATGGGGTACGAAGATGGGCACCAATGTCAAGTGAAGATTAGATACCTACGTAGTTACTCGGGTGTTGGTGAAGTTTGTGGGTACATGCAGTATCGTGTTTGTTATGGGTATTAAATGTGACACGACATCAGATCCTGTGTATCACGTCTGGATGACGTCATAGTCCCTCCTGCGCTCAACTACGGTCGGGGTTGATCGCCCGACGTCATTTCGCCTCTGCCTCGCCCCAGGTCCGTGCGAGAGTCGACTACGGCATCAGCCAGCGGAGCCAGGCCCGTACACCGCCCTCAGACGCAACCAGAAACGCGTCAACCGCCTGACATATTTAAGCCACGGAAGAGTAAGGTGAAGGAGAGCTTTTTGGACCCCATGACTTGGTAACCAATTCAAAAACGAGAACCCTCGAATCCTTATCTTCTAGGGGGAAGTTGACTTGAGCGTCGGAGGGGTTGGGCGGAGCTACCTCAGACCCGCTTTTGTGCAGGAATAGGCCCGGGCGACGTCAGCGCTCCCGACGGAACTTCTCTCTCTCATCTCTTCCCGACCGGGACCCCGCTGGAGCACGAAGACCTCGACCGGCCCGAACCCTACCGCGACGATCCCGGAGTCACGACCGCTCACTCCTAGGTCACGGTAAAAGTTGTTTGCATTAACAGATTGGCGCTAAAAGGAGGGCTATGTCGAGAGATCATCTGCTAAACTCTGACGGGTACCCGACGGAGGGGCCATATCCAAGGGGAGCTTCGGCGGAAGCCCCCCTCCCCTCCAGAACATGGAGGGAAGACCCTGCTTCGACTTCGGAACGCTACTGGTGTTTGTTTAACGATCCCGGGCTCCCTCCGCCTGAAGGTGTTCCTCCTTCCCCTTTCCCCATCACCGCGGAAGCCTTTCGAGATCTCGCCCAACAGGTCCGGGTATTGGCGGACACGGTGCAAGTCATCGTTCCCCACCTTCCCCGGACGTCAGGAGCGCCGGACGGCCAGGGACATGCCCCCCCCCCCTCCGGGCCCACGATGCGTCCCCCACGCCACCGTCCTCACCTACGTCCCATCCAGTTTTGGACGGAGTTCGGATTCCCCAAAACCCGGGTGTCCCACCCAAACCCGAAGCGGTATCCTCGGATTCAACGGACTTGTTCCGAGCCTAGCTCCGTTCCATGTGCCAGCGCTTGGATGAGGTCCAAAGGGACATCTGGAAGTCAAAGGAGGAGCAGAGGGAGGAGCCTCACTGAGAGTCCCCGTTCACCAGTGACATACGGGATTACCCGGTGCCTCTGAACTTTCGCCTCCCCTCCATCGATCTTTATGATGGAGCCAGCGATCCGGTAGATCATGTCGCCGCCTTTCGAGCTCAGATGGCCCTATACGGAACCTCCGACGCCTTGATGTGCCGAGCGTTCCCCACCACGTTGAAAGGGCCCGCCCGTGCCTGGTACAGCACTTTGAAGAGTGGGACAATCACATCTTTCGAACAGCTCGCCAAGGGTTTCGAGCTGCACTTTCTGGCGTTCGCACGTCCGAAGCCATCTATCGCGCTCCTCCTGGGATTGAAGCAAAAGGAGGACGAACCTCTCTCCCACTTCGTACGTCAGTTCACCACGGAGATACGGGGGTTAGCTGACGCACACCCTTCGCTGTTGATGCAGGCGTTCATGATAGGGCTGCGACCCTCGAGGTTTTGTTGGTCTCTGGTGGAGCGACCCCCCGCCTCGATCGTAGAGATATTTTAGCGGGCGAATCAATATGGGGCGGCCGAGGCCTGGATGTCGGGAAGAAGAGAAGAACGATAGAAGGGGCATCCAGAACCTGCCCGAACGAGAACGGTGTCCAGGCGACAGTCCGCGCAGCCAAGGCGCAAGGCAGAGCGCCCCGACCACTCCGTGTCAGGGCTCCCGCCTCCCCCCTTAAATACATCTCGGACGCAAATATTCCTCCAGATAAAGGAGAGGGGGATGCTCAAGCCTCCCGTCCGATGTGGCCGGCGAGTTGATTGATCACACCCGCTATTGCCGCTTCCATCGGCAGAATGGGCACGACACGGAACAATGCTATGAATTGAAGCGACAGATTGAGGAACTGATACGGAGAGGTCACTTAGACCGCTACATCCAACAGCCACGGGAACCCTCTCTGTGTCCCGAAGGTCCGGTCGAGCAACACATCGACATAATCACTGGGGGACCAGCCTCCGGAGGAAACAACACCGCAGCACGAAAAGCATACGCCCGCGCCAACGCGACCGGGGAGCAGGAACCCATCCCCGAGCCAGAAGTAACGTTCCCAACTGAGGACTCCGGGCGGCCGGAGCATGATGATGCGCTGGTAGTATCAGCCCGAATCGCCAACACACAAGTTAGAAGGATCATGGTGGACACGGGCAGCTCAGCCGATATTCTGTACTTCGACGCCTTCCTAAAGTTGCGACTACCGAAGGACGCCTTGAAGCCCCTATGTTCAGCGCTCACCGGGTTCACCGGCGACTCAATCTCACCACGAGGTGCGGTCACCTTACCTTTAACGCTCGGGGACTCGTCGAAGACGAAAACAGTGTTGGTGACCTTTTTGGTGGTCGATCTGCCCACGGCGTACAACGCCATCCTGGGGCGACCCACCCTCAACAAGATAAGAGCAGTCATCTCCACATATCATCGGACTTTGAAGTTCCCGACTAGCGCTGGAGTCGGGGAAGTCCGGCGAGATCCTCACGAATCCAGGCGGTGCTACCTGACGGCGATCTCCCTAGACAAGAGAAGGAAACCGGAGCAGCCCCTCGAAGACCCCCATGAAACCCAACGTCCAACTCAGCGTCCCGAGCCGATGAAGCCGGCGATCGATGTCCCTCTGCAGGATGGTCATCCCGATCGGACGGTCGGGATCGGCTCGGAACTCAGCGGGCAGGAGCAGGCTCAGCTCATCAGCCTCCTCCAGGAAAATGCCGACGTCTTCGCTTGGACAGCGGCCGACCTCCCGGGGATCGACCCGGAGGTTTCTCAGCACCATCTGTGCATTTCCCCGACCGCACGCCCGATAAAACAAAGACACCGGGCTCAGGCTCCCGAGCGGCAACAAGCCGTGTAAAGGGAGGTGGAGCGACTCTTGGCGTCTGGCTTCATTGAGGAGGTCAGGTACCCCCAATGGCTGTCCAATGTAGTCCTCGTGAAAAAGCCTAATGGAAACTGGAGGATGTGTGTTGACTACACCGATCTTAATCGTGCTTGCCCGAATGATTGCTACCCCTTGCCTAGGATCGACCAATTGGTCGACTCAACTGCGGGACATGCTCGCTTTTCATTTATGGATGCCTTCTCCGACTACAACCAGATCCGGATGGCACCCGAGGATCAGGAGCACACGGCCTTCTACACCCCCAAGGAGCTTATTTTTACAAGGTTATGCCGTTCGGGTTAAAGAATGCTAGAGCCACCTATCAGAGGACGATAAGTAGGATATTCGCCCAGCAGATAGGGCGAAACATGGAAGTCTATGTTGACGACATGATCGTGAAAGGTTGAACGGGAGCCGCCCACCTCGCCGACCTGAGGGAGACTTTCACCACACTGAGGGAATTCGGGATGCGCCTCAATCCGGCAAAATGCGCTTTCGGCGTAACTTCGGGTAGATTCCTCGGATTTATCATACATGAGAGGGGAATCGATGCTAACCCAGAGAAAATCCAAGCAATCATCAACATGGGAGCCCCCCGAACGGTGAAGGAGCTCCAATGTCTCAACGGAAGGATTACAGCTCTAGCTCGGTTCTTGTCCCGATCGGGAGACAAGTGTCTTCCCTTCTTCCGGGTCTTGAAGGATCCGAAGAACTTTCTGTGGACGGCGGAATATGAAGAAGCCTTCGCGCATCTAAAGCAACACTTATCCACCCTGACTCGCCTTACCTCGGTCTCCACTCCGGAGAAGCTCTGCCTCTACCTGGCGGCGTCTCAACACGCAATAAGCTCTGTGCTGGTCAAGGAGGCCCCCGAGAAACAACACCCGGTTTACTATGTCAGTCATGTCCTGTGAGGGCCAGAGTAGCGCTATCCCCCAGTTGAGAAGTTGGCATTGGCGCTCATTCTTGCAGCCCGGAAGCTACGCCCTTATTTTCAAGCCCACACAATTGAGGTAATGACCGACTAACCACTGCGTCAAGTTCTTTCTAAATTTGACGTAGCAGGGCGCCTCCTCAAATGGTCGGTGGAGCTGTCCGAATTTGATCTCCAATACAAACCGAGGACGACCATCAAAGCACAAGCCCTGGCCGATTTCATCTCGGAATTGACACAACCAGAGACGAAGAGCACGGAGCAAGTTCACAAGGACTGGGTCCTGCGGGTTGATGGGTCGTCTGGCTCAAAGGGCACCGGAGCCGGACTCATATTGGAAGCCCCCGATGGACGTTCGTTCGAGCGTTCTCTCCGTTTCAGCTTCGAGGCCACTAACAACGAGGCGGAGTACAAAGCGCTGTTAGCCGGCCTTCGGTTGGCGGCCGAGATGCAGCTGGGAGCTGTCCATGTCCTCACCGACTCACAACTGGTTGTCGAGCAACTAAGTGGAGAATATCGGGCCCGGGATCCAACCATGTCAAAATACCTGATGGAGGTAAGAGCCCAGACCGCTGGCTTTTCCCGCTTTACGCTATCTAGAATCCCCAGGTGCCAGAACGAGCGGGCGGACTAGCTCGCAAAGTTGGCCTCGGGGTCCGACCTCGGGGAGCATCCCGAGGTCGAGGAACTTGCACGTCGATCGGTGGCCACCATGAGGCTAAGCCAACCCGAAGTCCCAGTCCCCCCGATCACGTGGACACAGGAGATGCGGAGGTACAAGCGCGATGGCATCCTTCCACCCGATGACGCCACGGCCGAACCTGCATGGCATCGCGAAATCGACGATTAGCTCTACAGAAGGTTATTCACGCGCCCCCTGTTACGATGTTTGGATCCCGACGAGGCGGAGGTGGTCCTCGCCGAGGTCCGCGGTGGGATCTATGGGAAGCATATGGGCGGCCGAGCCTTGGCATTCAAGATATTGCGTTAAGGCTACTACTGGCCCACGTTGCACCGGGATGCTAAGGCCTACGTGCGGCGATGCGACGCATGCCAGCGCCATGCCCGAGCCCCCCAGCACCCCACGATCCCACTCACCCCTTTGAATTGCGCTTGGCCCTTCGCACAATGGGGAATGGACCTCCTCAAACCATTCCCCCCGGCGTCCGGGCATCGAAGATATATTATCGTAGGAGTCGACTACTTCACCAAATGGGTGGAAGCCGAGCCGTTGGCGACTATCACGGCCCGATAGGTCGAGCAGTTTGTGTGGAGAAATATCGTGACCCGATTCGGCCTCCCCAGAGTTATCGTCACCGACAATGGCACTCAGTTTGCTAGCACTCGGTTTAGGGAATTCTGCATAACTTATCGGATACAGTTAAAGTTTAGCTCGGTGGCCCACCCTCAGACCAACGGGCTCACCGAGGTGACCAACCGATCCATCCTTGACGGGCTTAAGAAAAGAACTCTGAGTGCCCGATCAAGCTGGGTCGACGAGCTGCCGAGCATCCTATGGTCTTTACGAACCACCCCGAAAATGGCTTCGGGTGAATCACCGCATACCGGCGCTCAGACGGAGGCGGTTCACCGGTGGTCTTACCGACTCCTCGGGTAGAAGCCTTTGAAGAACCGACGTCGACCCAGGGAGTTCGAGCCGGGCTAGACCTGCTCGAGGAACGCAGAGCCGACGCTCACCTAAAAATCTTGGCCTACAACCAAAGTGTCGCCAGAAACTACAACAAAGGAGTTCGCCCTCGACCTCTTGGGTTGGGAGATTTGGTATTGCGCAAGGCTGAGGTAAGCGACCCCGTCCGCGCAAGGGGCAAACTTGCACCTAAGAGGGAAGGTCCTTACCGCGTTAGCAAAGTCATCCGATCGGGCACATTCTGACTCACAACAATGTCGGGACAGTAGGTGCCGAGGGCCTGGAACGTCGAGAACTTTAGGAAATATTTTGTCTGAAGGTTTTTACGATGAAATCAAAGGCCAAGCAGAAAGGCGAACATTGCATCTACTGAAATTGCATTACTGAAAGTGGATTATCGAAATTTCAAAGTACAAAATGAATCCCTAAGAAAGGGAAAGGTATACATAGCTAAAAAGGAAAAACCCCCACAAAAACAAGATGTCCCTTAGGAATCTGCCCCCTTTAGGCTGTCATCAAAGGAAACCTCCTCGGGCATACTTGCCCCCAGATCCTCGGGACGGGAGGTGAAGAGATCTTCCTCGGCCGTAGAACCTGGAGGGCATGCCCGGAATCGAGCCAAGGCCACTTTGTATCCATATTCGTAGGATACTCGGCCCGTCCGATCCAAACCGAGGAGAAACCCCTCCGACTTCTTGTAGCGCTTGATCGCCTCCCGCTCCCTCTCTGGTCGGAGGCGTTCTTCCGCCGCAAGTGCTTCCTGGGAAGCTTTTGCCTCGACCTCTTTAGAAGCCAGCTTCGCAGCCAGGTCGGAGGCCTCTGTCTTCCGGAGATGGTTCTCCAGCTTCTCCGTCCGCAGTAGTTTCTGCAGGCTAGCATGAGATGCGGACGCGGTCTCGAGCTCGGCGGTTAAACGAGCCACTTCCGCATCTATGTCGGCCGCCCGTTTCTCGGCTGCGGCGACCGCCTTAGGGCCAGACCCAACACGAACTTTCTCTAGTTGCCGGCGCAGTTCGGAATTGCGCTCGCAAAGGCCGCCTATGATCCGACCGGCATCGTGTGCCCAGTCGATCAAGGCAGTGGTGTAGTGGAGATTCTGCACAAAAGGGACATGGTAAACAACGACAGAAGGAGAAAATTAGAAAGGGACACCCGAGACGATGCTTACCCACATCGTCGATTTTGCTGACTTGGCAATGAGAGCCTCCGAGGGGAGCGTGTACAAATCCCGAGCTATATCAGGATGAAGCGCCCCCCGGAGGTAGGTGGCCGAAGGATTCCCCCCGATCCACACTTTGTCCCCTTGGGACAATCCACCCCACCGGGCGACCAGAGGGTCGCTCGCCTCCCCGGGAGGGACCTTGCCCATTACCCGAGAAAAGAAGGGCTCATCCCTGCCCGGTGGAACTCGGCACAAGTCCCTCACGGTCGAAGGGCGAAGGCTCTTCCCGGTCGCCCCCTGACTGGGCCCAGCCCCCTCCAGTGGGGCGGGCGCTCCCAGTCGGTCGCTCCGCTCGTCGGTCGCCCCTTCAGGATGAGTCGCCGGCACCTCGGGATCCGGAGCATCCGTCACCTTGGATTTTTTCTTCGGTCGCCCCCCCCCCCCTCGACCGCCAGTGGGGAATCTCCCCCCGCTCGCTTATAGACCAGCGGCACACGCGGGGATGAGCCTACCGAAGTCCCCACGCCATGGAATGACCGTAGGTTCACTATTTCTGCGAAAAATAAAGGACCGATTAGGATGGGGAAGCGGCCATGAACCCAAGCGATGAACATCAATGACCTACCCCGAGAGCGTGGGCTAAGTCCCGCTTCCACAAGCCATCGTTCCGACATATTGCGGATGGCTTGAGAGGAGGAAAGGATTACCCTCAGCCTCTCCAGATGTGCACGCTCTCCGGCGTTTAGCTTCGGGGCCATATTGTCGATGGTCCTAGAAGACCATCGAACCCCGAAACCCCAGTCCTTTTCACATCGGACATAGAAGAAGCGTCTCTTCCATCCCTTGTTATTTGTAGGGGTGCCGCTGATGCGGAATCCTGCCCGGGCAACAAAAAAATATCCCCCCGACCCCTTAAAGAGGAAAAAACACGAGAGGAAAAGGTTTCGGGTCGGGGTGATATCGGCGTAATGGCATTTCCCCAGGAAGGCCACCAAATATCGCCAAGAGTTAGGTGTTATTTGTGATGGCGAGATTCGCCACAGAGATAGATAGGAAACGATGACGGAATGTAGGGGGAGACGCAAACCGGCCTCCAAGACAACGAGGGTCAAGGCAAAGTCCTTAGGAACGAGATCGAAGGCCCGCTGCCCTGCTTCGGGAGCCACGAGGATGTAATCCTCCGGGATGCTGTAGCGCTTCCGGAGGATCCCTACGGAGGAATCATCAAGGGTGGAATCTTTATCGTGCGGCCACATTAGGGCCTCCAGCGCGCGCGCTGCCTCCTCATCAGAAGAACGGTTTGAAGGCGGAGAAGGTGGAAGGTCAGCAGCACGAGTGGTGACGGAAGGGGAGGAAGAGGAAGAAGTGGAGGAGGAAGAAGTGGGAGAAGAAGTCATTCTGCATTGACCTACGGCGAAAAAGGTCGACTGAAGGGTGGCGAGGGACGCCGAAGCCAAGGAAGAAGGTTCGGAAGAAGGAGACGGTAGGACTCGAGACAGAAAACCCCACTGATAAAAAGTTGCAAAGTGTTGCAACCCGCGCTATTTAAAGAGAGAAAGGCTTCGCCCTTTCGTCTCCCGAAGTAGGCAACAGCATGTCACCGCACATACCACCCACCCACATCACATCGGGCAGTCCAAACGACGATGCGATATTAATGGGGACATGGCGTGTCGATCATCCAAGCGGGTAACTTGGGCGGCACGCTAGCGCCCCCTCGATTCCCGTAACTACGCTCGTACGAACGGTTTTTGAAACGGCCCAAGGGCCGCGGGACTCTCGACCTCTCATCCCGAACGGCGGTTCGGTTCTCTTGGTCTTGAGCGGCGACTCGACCATCGGTTCTCTTGGTCTTGAGCGGTGGCTCAACCCCTTATCCCGAACGGCGGTTCAGCTCTCTTGGTCTTGAGCGACGGCTCGACCATCGGTTTTCTGGGTCTTGAGTGGCGGCTCGACCATCGGTTCTCTTGGTCTTGAGCGGCGGCTCGACCCCTTATCCCGAACGGCGGTTCGGTTCTCTTGGTCTTGAGCGGCGACTCGACCATCGGTTTTCTGAGTCTTGAGCAGCGGCTCGACCCTTTATCCCGAACGGCGATTCGATTCTCTTGGTCTTGAGCGGCGGCTCGACCATCGATTTTCTGAGTCTTGAGCGGCGGCTCGACCCCTTATCCCGAACGGCGGTTCGGTTCTCTTGGTCTTGAGTGACGGCTTGACCATCGGTTTTCTGGGTCTTGAGCGGCGGCTCGACCCTTTATCCCGAACGGCGGTTCGGTTCTCTTGGTCTTGAGTGGCGGCTCGACCATCGGTTTTCTGTGTCTTGAGCGACGATTCGACCCTTTATCCCGAACGGCGGTTCGGTTCTCTTGGTCTTGAGCGGCGGCTCGACCATCGGTTTTCTAAGTCTTGAGCGACGGCTCGACCCCTTATCCCGAACGGCGGTTCGGTTCTCTTGGTCTTGAGCGGCGGCTCGACCCCTTATCCCGAACGGCGGTTCGGTTCTCTTGGTCTTGAGCGGCGGCTCGCCCATCGGCTTTCTGGGTCTTGAGCGACGGCTCGACCCCTTATCCCGAACGACAGTTCGGTTCTCTTGGTCTTGAGCGGCGGCTCGACCATCGGTTTTCTGGGTCTTGAGCAGCGGCTCGACCCTTTATCCCGAACGGCGGTTCGGTTCTCTTGGTCTTGAGCGGCGGCTCGACCATCGGTTTTCTGGGTCTTGAGCGGCGGCTCGACTTATCGAACGGCGGTTCGGTTCTCTGTTCTTGAGCGGCTCGACAATCGGTTTTCAGGTCTTGAGCGGCTCGACCTTTATATCCCGAACGGCGGTTCGGCCAGGCTTTGAGTGGCGACCATTAGTATCATGGCAAGTCACATCCCCAAACACAGTCTCCGCCAAACCGCCTAAATGCGATCGGGTTTCGAAAAAATATGACCCCAGCCCTCGGAGCTAGTCTCGCAGGAGGGGTTTTTTTCGAGGGGGGTAGTGTTATGGGTATTAAATGTGACGCGACATCGGATCCTGTGTATCACGTCTGGATGACGTCATAGCCCCTCCTGCGCTCAACTATGGTCGGGGTTGACCGCCCGACGTCATTTCGCCTCTGCCTCGCCCTAGGTCCGTGCGAGAGTCGATCACGGCATCAGCCAGCGGAGCTAGGCCCATACACCGCCCTCAGACGTAACCAGAAACGCGCCAACCGCCCGACATATTTAAGCCACGGAAGAGTAAGGTGAAGGAGAGCTTTTTGGACCCCACGACTGGGTAACCAATTCAAAAACGAGAACCCTCGAATCCTCATCTTTCAGGGGGAAGCTGACTTGAGCGTCGGAGGGGTCGGGCGAAGCTTCCTCCGACCCGCCTTTGTGCAGGAGCAGGCCCGGGCGACGTCAGCGCTCCCGACGAAACTTCTCTCTCTCATCTCTTCCCGACCGGGACCCCACCGGAGCACGAAGACCTCGACCAACCCGAACCCTACCGCGACGATCCCGGAGTCACGACCGCTCACTCCTAGGTCACGGTATCGTTGTGTGGGTCATCCGAGCTCAAAAAAACCCGCTTGGCTCGGTCCGCCTTGGTTCACTGAGGCCCTGTTTGATCCGGTCCGGCCCAGACTCTTTAGTACGACCCGAGCGTCTTCCCGCACTAAGATGAGGGGCGCGCTTCAGACGTCATCCGGCTTCAGACAACCCTAGGCTTCCCGCGTCCCGACGTCATGGCGGTGCTGCGGATCTTCCCGCCGCCGTCCCCGGTCCTGTCGGCGAGGTTGCACCCGGTCGTCCTCTTCAGCATCTGCGACTTCTACGTCCGGCGCCCGGACCAGGCCGACCGCGTCATCGGAACCCTCCTCGGCACAGTCTTCGGTGGCGTCGTTGAGATCAAGAACTCCTACGCCGTCCCCCACAACGAGTCCGCCGACCAGGTCAGTCGCGGTCTGTGACGGGGTCTTTTTCCCATCCTTGGTTAACCTACGCTTCTCATTACATCATTAACCTTTAGTAAGGATCATCACATGTTATGCACCTTGATGGTTAGGCATCGTGTGCTCCATACATCCCCATTATAAGCTCTCCAATATGTTGTGGTCATCTGTTCTTGAAGAAACATCCATCATCAGACAATATTATTATCTGAACTATATTTATAAAATATCTGCTAAATATTTTTTTACAGTTTTGTTGTTGGGCCTCTTGATGTTTTAATCTCCTTCCGTCATACTAAATATTTTCTTTCAAGAAATTCATAATTTTAGTAGGTTTTAATAGAAAAATTTTAGGGAAACTCATCTCAGGGTAGGTGAATTGTGTAGTTGAAATTTTGAAGTAGTCTATGAACAGAACATTTATTTTATCGATATCACAATAATGAAAAGCAGAATATTTGTGTTGGGCTGCCCTAATTTATCATGATTTCTACAAGGCTAGTCTAGCTTTGATTGGAATTTAAATGATATGGTACGGTGGTTATAATAGCTTTGTGTTATTTCAACTTGATTTCTGATATTTATCACTCCATCGATACTGTCTAAGAATTTGCAGTGCATTGGCACATTTCCGTTATTCTGTGTTTATATATAATGTTGCCACATGCTTAGGTTACACTAGATGTTGAGCACCATCGCAACATGTATATGTCCCACCTAAAAGTGAATCCCAAGGAAGTACTGGTTGGATGGTAAGTACCTCTATTTCTTGGAATTGCATTGGTTTTTCTGCATTTTTTTTTCACACAGGTGCATTCGATATGTCCTTGTACTTTTGTATATTTTACCATGATCTTTTTGGCGTCTCTTGGTCTGTTTTTCATCTGTCGGTAAATATGTTGTTAGGAAATTTACTTTCTATGAGTAATAAAGTGTTTGGGTTGGCATTTTTAATCAAATGGGTGGCAATAATTTCTTTTATACTCTGTGTATCTTAAATTACATTTTTATGACTTTGTTATTGCTACATTAATTTAAAACATGCTTATTAAGCAATTAATTTTGCTTCCAAAAATTATTCAAGGTGGCAATTTGCAGTAGTACCCAAGGGTAGCATATTGGTTGCTAATGGTTTCGGTTTCATTAAGTATTTGCTATCTTGAACTAGCACACTAAATTAATCTTGGTTGATAAGTGTTTTTTTTAGTTCCCAGAATCACATTTGTAAGTTGGTGGTTTATATATACAGAGACATTTTTATTTGGCAATGGTGGTGAATACAATGATTATATAGCTTGAATCTTCACCTATTTCTTTAAGTTTACAACTTTACATCAGCAAGTTGTCAGTTGTTCCTTTTTCTTTTTTGAAGTTGATTTTCTGTCTTCTCTCTTCCAATCTCATCACCTTTAATTGTAAATTAGCTAAGATTTGATCTCTAGAGGACCTCCATTGATTTGGCCCGCACTTTCATCAATTTGCATCCTATACTTTCTCCTTTATAGTAGATACTTTGTGGGTGTTAACTTTCAAGTTACTGATAATATTGTCATGTTTGTTTATATCCTGAAAAGAACATACTGATATACCTTGATAATGTACCTTGTGCAGGTATTCGACTGGCGTTGGTGTTTCTGGTGGGAGTGCATTAATACATGACTTCTATGTAAAAGAACTTAAAGATTCCACAAAAGATATCAGGGAGGCACAGAATTCTGTTCCACCTGTTCATCTTACTGTTGACACTGGATTCAGCAATGGAGAGGCTTCCATAAAAGCTTATATGTCTGTTAATTTGTCTCTTGGGGATAGATCACTTGCAGCACTATTTCAAGAAATTCCTCTTGATTTGAGGATGATTGAAGCAGAGCGAGTTGGATGTAAGACTTTCACTTTCACTCTTGACATTCCACTTTTCTTGTTATTGTTTTCCATACATGCTTATGTTCCAGAACTAATAGGATAGGTCTATTATCTCTGTTGAGTCGCTTTCTCTGGTAGGCCGTTTTTGGTCTTTCAAAACCTTTGTTTGGCCAAAAGTCTGTTTATGACAGGCTATTAATGGAATGTCTTAACTTTTGGTAAATCATTTGGTAATATTAATGGTAAATTCATGTAGGCTAGATTAAAATCGAAGGGTTTAAGTTGTTTTTAATCTAAGATTTATTTTCTACGAATAGGTTCGTTTATATCATGTTTGTTTGCACTTAAAGATAAAATTAAAGACATCTAGTCTCTGCCTGATCAAATTTTTTGGTCAGCTACATCTTCTGTAAACTAATTTATATATTTTCACATACGTACGTACACACACACACACATACTTTTTGAACTAGTGCATCAATGCAAATCATATGGCAGTGGACTTGACCTCAAAAGATGCTAAAATTAAATGTGGTTAAGTTCAGTAATTATCTTTTCTTTCATCTCTTGTTGATTGATAATAACTTGCTGCAGCATCGCTGCATGTATGCTTCTGCAAGTCCTTAGTAAATAGTTTGCATGTTGAAGTTTAATTAGTTAGCTTCATTCATATGATTTCCTTTACAACCTAAGCATTTTTTTAATAAATGTGATGTTTGCATTCTGTACTATCGAATAAATTTAATTTGCCTTTGATGTTTTAGCTTTATATATTCTTATATTAACTATAGGCTATGTATTTCTTGTAGTTTCATTTTTCAAATTAATGTTGAGAAATTGCAATTAGTTTGCTATAGTTAATATGCTGCAAATTAGCTAAGAAAAAGATGGTCCAATGTATGAGCTAATGCTCTAGGGAGGGTCAAAGTACTGTTTTTTTTTTGTTTTTCGACCATGACGGTTGACATTTTAAGAAAACTTCTGTTGACAAGCTCCCCATTGACTTGGAAGGAATGGAAGCTTCAATGGAGAGATTGTATGCTCTGATTGATGATGTTTACAAATATTCTGATGATGTTGTGGTATAGCTCTCCATGGTCCTTTTACCTTTCGATGTGCTGCTCCAAGACTGAGGTGCTCGATGATTTACCAGGAAGGACAGGTGAACCCGGATAATGATATTGGGAGATTTCTTTCTGACACCTTGGCTTCAGTTCCAAAAATATCTCCAGTAGCTTTTGACAAGGTCTTCAATGACAGAGTTCAGGTGAATGCTTGTTTCCATCTGCAATGCTCATCTGCAGCAGCTTTCTCTGTTGCTTATATGCACCCTTTTCCCTTTGTTACAGGACAATCTTGCATTGGTTTACTTGTCAAGCCTCATTCGGGCACAACTCGGCATCGCAGAAAAGCTGAAACCCTTTTCCCTTTGTGACAGGACAATCTTGCATTGGTTTACTTGTCAAGCCTCATTCGGGCACAACTCAGCATCGCAGAAAAGCTGAAACCCTTTTCCCTTTGTTACAGGACAATCTTGCATTGGTTTACTTGTTAAGCCTCATTCGGGCACAACTCAGCATCGCAGAAAAGCTGAACGCAGCTGCTCAGGTCCTGTGATGAGCAAAGAAGCTGCTATTTCACTGAGTAATTATATTCAATAGCGTAGAGTTACAGCTGGGGCATTTGTTGGTGTATTTTTCATATTCTGTTCAAGTTTTGGATATGGATAGCTCTCTGTTGTTGATCATCTTCGATAAAAATTCATCTACTTCAACACCACCTCTTGGCCATGAAGAAGATCGACCCAAGGGTTGTGTTCTCAATTAGGTCGAGTGTTTTCCATTGAATTTCTAGACTTTGTCATTCGTTTTGTTGATCCAAATTTTGCTACGACTTCCCTCCTATTGTTCTCATTGTTGCTACAAATTTCTCTCTTTTTCATCATCCTCTGTCTTCAAGATTTCATTAAGCTTCTGTGGATCTCTTCCTTCTTTCTACTGTTTGTTTTGGTTCCCTGCGCATATATGCTGGTCAAACTCAAGTTGTCCCTTTCCTTCTTCAGCAGACAGATGGCCAGCAAACAACAATGTCGATCTCCACATGATCTGTAAACAAAGCCGTTTCTTATCCCACGCGACTGCAGCAGCCAAAGTAGCAGTCGCTGCAGCAAGAGAGTCCACTCTCGAACCCGGTGGTAAGTACCATGCATACGCCCAGATGAGTATGTGCGGCACGTCGCCTGCTGTGTGTGCCGTCTTTCACGGTCAAGGAGTCTTCCTCCTCGCCGCAATAACAGCAACGAACTCAACAGACAGATTGGCTCCGCTGCCATTTATGTTCGATCTCTCTCAGTCCGTCAGTCCGCCGCTGCCATGAAGAGATCCCTTCTAGCTGATCTTTTCTTATGGCTCACTCTCCTACCGCTGCTGCTGCTGCTACACTGCGGTCGGAGCCAGCATCCTTCCTCGGACCCCAGGAAGATACTATCGACAGTGGCTGATCTCTCCGCGTCTCCTCATGCAAGACTTCATCAAAATGTCAGTCACAGGCATGGCCGGGATTCGCCGCTGGCGGTTGATGGTGGCGCGATCGATCCCGGGTGTGGCGTGGAGAAACGACTCGTTCCGACAGGGCCAAACCCTCTGCACAACTAGCCGACGTTTCATCTGTGGCTGCCGTGGTTGCCTGCAGGGGTGAAGAAGCAGTGAGACGGTCGTGGAGTGTTCATATAAATCTTCCATTCTTAGCAGGTGGAAGTAAAAAGGCCCGATAGGTCTCAAAATAATCAGTCTCTCGATGATATGCTTGCATGTTCGTGTTGGTAGGATTGATGTCGTGAAAGCATAAGAACACACATGATTTTGTTATCTCAAGAAATTATCTTGCTCGCTCGCTCGGAGAATTTTGTCAGTCGGTTTGCCGGTTTGGAGTTTAGAAGAGCATTGATCAATAATATTGCGACTGCTAAATTAGCTTTGATTTTGCCTTGTAAACTGTTAAATTCGTGCATAAATAAAATATTATATTGTGCTACATAAATCTCATTATCTTTATCTATCCGTAGATTCAGGATGGTAAATCAACTTCTAAAGCGATCCTTTTGGGTAAATCATGGACACAGAATTTTGATTTATCTCCCCATCTTTTAAATTATCGATAAAAATATCATATCCTTCAACCATTATGTGTTTAGACAAACTCCTGCCTTCTATCTTTGAATTAACTACAGCATCACAAATCTCGTTAGACACTATTCGATCATAATTCTTGCATAAATCAACTATTCAATGGATGTCCGAATCTATCGTTTGGCCATGTTACTGTATATAATGTCTTAAATCGAGTTGAATTGATCCAAACATCACCGATGACCATCACATCATCACCATTTAAACGGACTTGCTATTTTTGCCGGTTGTCGCACGGTATTCTGAGTCATCTCTTTGAGCCATGCATTCAGATTGAGGCACACTCGTGATCCACGTTTTGTCAAATGAACGATAGATGGATGGTCAAAGTGGAACAACATTGATATGAAACATAAGAAGACGAGTGCAGATTGATTATAATTTTTATGAAAGCAGAAGATGGTGACCCGTCAAATATTTTTAAAGCCAACATCACTGTAGGATGTGGGTGGATTCCAGTGATATTTGTCGTCACATTATCAACTTCCAACCACAATATAAAGTCGAATATTCTCTCAAATCTAAATATGGAGCCGTGAGTAAAGAGCGAGGCACCAAAATGGTGCACTCGAGGTTAGATTCTCTGGTTTCACTGCTCAAACCCACCGCTTTGAGGTTTTTTTATGGAGACCCTGTAGGTGATGCACCCAATCGAAGTTTATTAGCAAGACGATTAATAATGAATTGTACTTTTAAATTTCTCTAATGGGAGACTATCGTCTTTTAGCAAGGCTTAGATCTCAATCGAGTAGGGCTGGTCAATCATTTGGACTACACCAAAAGCTATTAACTATGAATCTTGATATAGACAAAAGTATGGCACATAGGTAATCTAATGATAGACCAAACCCATTTGGCGGTATAGAGTAATGGAGATGTCGACTATATGCCAATATGACAACCTATTCAAACGAGACGATAGCTGGTAGTCCCAATCTCAAGAAAAGTATTACCCATCTCTCTGACGTGCATAGAAATGGACCCGATTAAATCCGAATTCCCTTCGCATACATACATGAAAAAAAATATGAATGTGTTCTCTCTCATGCATTAACTTATATTTACGAGTTAGTGTCCGAGAAACTTCGTAGTGGTATATCCCATGCTAGTATAAACCACATCAACAAGTCCCACGGTTGAGATGGGTCCAAAGCATGGTTTGCACGTTATATTTGTGTATTCCTATATCGTACGTCATATTCTTAAATTTTTCTATGAATTAATATAATAAATTATTATAAATCAATAATTCAAATAATTCAAGAGGTAGAGTTTTTAATTAAGGTATCTCATGACCCTATGCTGTTAATTTGATAGATATATCACTTTCTATTACACCCGAACATTTTGGAATATGATCTTTCATTTGCATATTTACTTTTGAGTTTAATCAAGTATAAGTTTAGTTCACCGTAAAATAATAATGATATAAATTAACATATTCATAGTGCATTTTGAAAAGTATATTTTGAATGATATGATTATCATCAACTAGGCATGAGCTAAACGTGAACGAATATATTTTGTAAGTATAAAAATATATGAATTATAAAGAAAATATATTATATTCACGTATATAAGATAATATGCAAAGTGAGAGTGTATATGTTTTCTATGAGATACAGTGTAGAAATAAATAAATATGTTATGACATTCAATGTACGTATATATTATGATGTGATGTATAAAAGTACACGTATATATTATGACGTATAATTTGAAAATGCATATATGTATTATAACATGCAGTGTAATAATATATATATATATATATATATATATATATATATATATATATATATATATATATATATTTATATATATATATATATATATATATATATATATATATATATATATATATATATATATATATTATGACGTGCGATGAAAGAGTGTATATATATATATATAATATAATAATTTATAATATAAAAATACATATATATGTTATGATATGTGATAATTTAAAATACTAACTTATGATTTGTCTAGCTTACACATATGCGAGTGTTTTTACTACACACCAAAGACGAGGATTTAAGATCCATGAGGGTTTTCAACCATGCATTCAAAGCATTCAAGTATTAAAGGAATGATTAAAAGTCCAGGTGCCGATGTACCTCTGAAAGACCAACGTCCATCAGTGTGGATGCGGACAACATCAGTATCCCTGGAGAAGCAAAATAAGGAAAAAAAAAAAAGCCCCATTCATATCTAGAACAGGTGGGAGGGAAGAACGCTTCCAAACTCCAGCAACCCAAGACTTGATGGTCTCCAACGAGGATGACCTACGAGACTGTAGCGCTAAGGTTTCATCACTTTTCCGAGGTGGTCTCCTAAAACTCGATAAAATCATCTGAAGACTCATGAATTTTATCAAACATAAAGGAGGTTTAGAATCAAAGCTAAGGAGACCCGGAAGAGGAGGGGTGGATTACTCTATCCTCGCTGAGCACAGAGGAAGGAGGGCCAAAGACCAAAAGGGGGTGGAATCGAAGAAACAATTAAAGCAAGACCAAGTACGGAGGATCGAGCAGCGTCGCACAAGGACAAAGGCATCGCATGGGAGGAAGGAGGCATCGCCGCTTTCTCTCACTGTCGCATCTTTTTCACAGCAAATTAACTCTTGAATCTAGTATTCACGTGAACACACTTCCAACCATAGCGTGTATCGAGGACTTTCACGTGATTCAATAAGATAGCTGTTAGTTCAAACAACTTTTTACCGTGACCCAGGGGGTGTGCAATGAAGGCTCCGAAGTTCCGGAGTCGTCTCGGTAAGGTTCGGGGCTAGTCGATGTCTCCTGCTCCAGCTGGGTCCCGATCGATCGTGCGCGCCAACGTCACGGGGAACAGTACCTGCACAAAGGCGGGGAACAGTACCTGCTCCGCCCGACCCCTCCGACGCTCAAGTCAGCCCCTTTCACGAAGGCTCCCGACCTCCACCGGTCCTAGCTCCTAGTCGGAAAACCAATTGAAGAGTTCAGAGAAGACCACCTCCCTTTTTTTCCCCTACTCACCTTACTCCTTGGTAGCTTAAATATATCAGGCGAATGGCGCGTTCCTGGTTGCGTCTGAGGGTGGTATATGGACCTGGCTTCGCAGGCTGGTGCCGTGGTCAACTCCCGCACGGACAGGGGGTGAGACAGAGGAGAAGTGACGTAGTGTCACGGACTTAGCTGGTTTTGCCTAAGCCGTGCGGCACTAATGCGTATCACCGCAAAGGTCAGCCTCCCCGAAATCTTCTAGAATCCCTTAGGACCTACGAAAGAGAGAACGGGATAGAGAAAGCGCTTCACACGGGATCCGCAAGCCACTCTTTTAGCAAACACTTTATAGCCAATGCAAATTCTAACCATGCATATTATAAGCTCAGAACGGTTGCACAACAAAGGTATAAAATTGGTCCACTATAGACCGAATTCTAGTACAAGTATGCACTCGACGCAAGCTTTATGTACAAGCCTACAATGGCTTACAAACTCGCTCAAATGGGGTATTTTGCCTTTGGCAAGCCCTTTACAAGTTTTACAAGTGACAACCAACCAAAAGGGACACGGACATGCATAAGCATTACACCGAACAAGCCGTTTACAATTTTGTCCGTGACATTCTCCCCCACTTATTCCTTTGACGTCCTCGTCGAAGCCTTTGCTGACGCTGCAACTTCTTTTCTTTGTTGGATCTTCGATCTTCTGCTCCTGCTGCAATGCGCCTCTTGGCTCCCAATTGCTCTCCACTTGTTGTTGTTGAGTCGTTGAACTTTAATCCGCCATGCTGCTTCAACTCGCCAATAACTCTGACTCTGGTGTGGGGTCGTGAAGTTGTCGATCCTTCTTGAGTCTTGCGGATTCATCTGATGAAGGAAAAAGACCATCTTTGATATGCGTCAGTCTTCAAATTCTTCTTGTCTCTTGAACTGGATAGATGCTTGTTGGAGCTTTAACAAGCATCGCCTCGCAACCTTTAAAGTTTTCAGGTCCTTCCTCCGCAGAATTTGCCCATCGAATCTTCTTCCACTTAGTTGTCTTGCCCAAGTAGGCTCGCATCACTTCCACTTTCGATTGGCATTCAGTTGGGAAATGAAGCAGACAGTCTACTCTCAGTATCGATCACCGTTAGTGAGAGGACTTGACAACTGTTGTCTTCCATTAGTTTCTTCGAAGGGTCTTTAAATCTGTGCAGCGCTCCTCTGCTGGATAACTAAGAGAGCTGGGGTACTCGGTTTCGCCCATTCTCTTGAGAGTTGAGAAGGCAAAGGTTACTTGACTTCGCCCGCCTCCTCGAGGTTGTACTTCGTGCATCGAGCTAGTTACTAGACTTCGCCTGCTCTTAGCTCACACTTCCGAAGCACTTGAAGTGTTTGCAATCCTTGCACTGAGTCAGCTACTATGATTCGTCTTCTCATTGCCCTTGAACTTCTGGAATGTAAGAAGTTATCACTCCAACTTAGAGTAAGTCTCCGATAGATCTGGTCGCCTTTGGGATTGTACCGCCTTCTCCATCATTTCTGTCACCGACTCCTCTAAGTAGCAAAGGTACAGCACCGCGTACTGCCTGCTCCGATCCTTGGTCATGCACTCTTGCATCGACCCGAAGTCCTTCACTCACGGCTATCTTGATGGAAAGTCTATTGACACTGGTCTTACGAAGTTCCCTGGCTTCTGCCCTTCAGCCTTGTCTTGGTACATGGAGTTTGCCAAAGCATTCTCCTCCTCCACAGCCCATATCACGACCAAGTGCTCTCCCTCTATGAGAGCAAGGGATTGATGACTCCCCGGAAGTCCCGCCTCTGCGGTACCATGGCACTGCAACGCCCATGGCACTACTATCCGTTGTCTCGCATCTACATCCCTTCTTCATGATCGGTAGATTCGCCTCCGCGGCATTGTGGCACTCCTTTGAGTCCACCTTCAATCTAACTGATGATTGATCTTGGGTAGCTGAGTCCCTCTTGGACTCGTCATTGCTTCTTCGCCCTATTTCGACCATCTGCTTCGACACCTCTGTGTTCTCTGAGCGCCCACTTGGTCGGAAAGACAGACTACAACACCCATGTATGGCCACTGCCATTCATGTTACAGGGCTTGCACCATTTCTATTCTCCTTGGCTTCATTGGCTGCAATGTTCGCTTACTCGGCCTTGTCCACTGACTTGCCAGGCTCCCTTAAGCGAATGTGAGCGAGCTCCACTCTTCAACCGCTCCGATCATACCTCTGCATGATCCACTTCCCCTATGGGACTCCCTGGTACTCGCATCTGAACTTCTTCCTTGATAGTTCACAGCCCCCATAAGCTGATATCCAAGGCTTCCATTCAATGTAACATTCGATGCACGCACGAAAGACCCGCCTCTGCGATACCATGGCATTCACTACTTGAATCCATAGCTCTTGTTGTCGTCGTGTTATTCACCGAAGTGGAGCTCCCAGTTGCGCTCCTGGTCATACTTCCAGATGATCATGTCCCGCATGGGACGAACTGTGTGTGTCGCCTTGCCACGAACCATTCCACCACGATCCGTTGCATCATGTCGCCTCCTGGTGACATCTCCTTGCATTGTGATCCTTATGGTATGAACTCAAACTACGATATTTCCATGTATGGACTCCACCAACACATCGTAGGGCCCCTGCCACCTTCGGTTCCGTTCGCTACTTTGGCAATCAGCCTTCGTCCACCCGCTCTTGGGTCACACTCGAACGAAGCCTAACTCTAGGACAATTCATCGCCTAGAAGCTCCTCTGAAGTCCCCTGACTTCGTAGAAATTAGTGCACCATTATGCGGATCACGGGTCTGCCCCTACCAGCACAATCTCCGCTGTGCACCGTTTTCCTCATGGCAACTCGAATGACAACATTATGGCATATTATTCAAGAGTAACTACCTCTGCATCCTCTTGCCCCGTGTTAAGGCCTTTTGACACCAACTTTGCCTCAGCAAACTACGTCGCCTTAGAATCTCCCCCAAATGCTTCATCGAGATAAGGTGCATGTGCCTCAAAGCTCCCTTTGTCTTTAGCACCATGCAAGATGAGTCGGCTCCATCTGAATATGAAACCCATGGAACGACATGATCCGATTCCTGCCTCTGCAAGAGTCCATGTCCTTGACCTCTGTCTAAGGAAAGCTCCAAGCCTCCGCTCCATCGTTCTATCTTCTTTGCCAACTCCGTTCATGCGGTTTGCGTACATCAACAAGTTACCCCTAAGTTATTCCGCTTCTCGATTTGCATTGCATTAATGGTGGCCCTCACGCCCACCATTCCACGGGTCAGCCCTTTGTTGAGTCCGATCTCACTATCGGCTCCAAGTGTGCCTTCACTTTATATTGCCTGGGTTGCTCCCCCACTTGATCTCGCTATGCGTCCACCAACGCATCACCATTTGCGAGATCATGCAATGACTCCTTACCACTCACTCGATCCATCGAGCTTCGACTTGAGGTACTCCTCAACTAGTGCGGTTCATTGCACAAGATTATCCCTATGGAGAATCGGGACTTATCCCTCCTGGATATCCTGTCCGTTGGAGCAACTTCGCTCTTCGCCTCCTTCCCTTTGGAAGTTTTGGAGACCACCATCCCCTTGGACTACTTCGCCTATGCTGAACAAACTGTGCCCAATTCTGCCTTTGCAAATGCACTTGCTAGATTGTGACATTTCACCGATACAGCTCGTACTGCACCCCTCTGGATCTAGCAACATGTCGAACCTGCTACACACTTCAGCCTCTTACGAAAGTATCCTGCACATGCTGAAGAGAAAGTTTTAATGCTCCATGGCGCCGACCTTCGGTCGCCTTGGGATGACCGCGAACAATCCATCGTCCTCATGCAAGGCCTTGCATGAGTATTGAATTCCTTGAGTTAATAACTCTTTCGATTGTTGAACAACCCACTCCACCTTGCACGGTCTCATCCTTTGCCAAGCACTTTGCTTGCCTCGAGCACTGTCAAGTCTGGGTGTTAACGTCGAGCCACTGCTCGAACTTAGCCATCCCAACCTTTGTGCGCTCCGCAATTCCTCTTAGCTTGTTGTACTCGTGGTGCCTCGCTAGGTCCCCCACGTTTGCATGCTAAGTGTTTGTAAGTGGGCTTGTCCCACTTTGATACCATCTGTCACGGACTTAGCTAGTTTTGCCTAAGCCGTGCGGCACCAATGCATATCACAGCAAAGGTCAGCCTCCCCGAAATCTCCTAGAATCCCTTAGGACCTACGAAAGAGAGAACGGGATAGAGAAAGCGTTTCACACGGGATCTGCAAGCCACTCTTTTAGCAAACACTTTATAGCCAATGCAAATTCTAACCATGCATATTACAAGCTCAGAACGGTTGCACAACAAAGGTATAAAATTGGTCCACTACAGATCGAATTCTAGTACAAGTATGCACTCGACGCAAGCTTTATGTACAAGCCTACAATGGCTTACAAACTCGCTCAAATGGGGCATTTTGCCTTTGGCAAGCCCTTTACAAGTTTTACAAGTGACAACCAACCAAAAGGGACACGGACATGCATAAGCATTACACCGAACAAGTCGTTTACAATTTTATCCGTGACAGTAGGGCGATCAGTCTTGGGAGTAAATGGGCGCAGGAGGGGCGATGACGTCATCCGGGCGTAATACTCAGGACCGGGTGTCGCGTCACATTTAATACCCCTAACACTACCCCCCTCGAAAAGCCACTCCTGCGGGACTAACCTCGGGGGCAGGAGGTGGTGTTTCGGGGGAAGCCGGTTGCGCGTAGGCGGCCGGCAGAGACTTCGGCCAGAGGGCTGGCCTGTCGTGGCATAAATGACTGAACCGCCGTTCGGGATAAGGGGTCGAGCCGCCGCTCAAGACCATAAAAACCGAACCGCCGTTCGAGATAAGGGGTCGAGCCGCCGCTCAATACCATAAAAACCGAACCACCTTTCGGGATAAGGGGTCGAGTCGTCG
Organism: Musa troglodytarum; assembly: GCA_023547065.1. NCBI lineage: Eukaryota > Viridiplantae > Streptophyta > Magnoliopsida > Zingiberales > Musaceae > Musa > Musa troglodytarum. Next base: position 6,822,743 of record CP097508.1, on the reverse strand, counting down.
CTCAAGACATAGAAGACCGGTGGTCGAGCCGCCGCTCAAGACCATAAAAACTGAACCGCCGTTCGGGATAAGGGGTCGAGCCGCCGCTCGAGACCCAGAAGACCGGTGGTCGAGCCGCCGCTCAAGACCATAAAAATCGAACCACCGTTCGGAATAAGGGGTCGTTTCGAAAACCGTTTGCACAAGCGCGGTTGCGGGAATCGAGGGGTCGCTGGCGTGCCGGACAAGTTACCCGTCAGGATGATGGACACGTCACGTCCCCATTAATATCGCGTCGTCGTTTGGACTGCCCGATGCGATGCGGTTGGGTGGTACGCGTGGCGACATGCTGTCGCCCACTTCGGGAGGTGAAAGGGCGGAGCCTTTCTTCCTTTAAATAGCGCGCGTTGCGACACTCTACAACTTTTTATCAGTGGAGTTTTTCTGTCTCGGGTCTTGTCGTTTCCTTCCTTCGAGCTTTCCTCCTTGACCTCGGCGTCTCTTGCCACCCTCCAGTCGACCCCATTCGCTGTAGGTCAGTGCAAAAATAACTCCTTCTACTTCTTCCTCCTCTACTTCTTCTTCTTCCTCCCCTTCCATCACTACTCGTGTTGTTGCCTCTCCACCTTCTCCGCCTTCCAATCGTTCTTCAGATGGGGAGGCGGCGCGTGCGCTGGAGGCCATAATGTGGCCGCACGATCAAGATTCCACCCTAGACGAGTCTTCCGTAGGGATCCTCCGGAAGCGCTACAGCATTCCGGAGGAATACATCCTTGCGGCCCCAGAAGCGGGGCAACGGGCCTTCGACCCGGTTCCCAAGGGCTTCGCCCTGACTCTCGACGCCCTGGAGGCCGGTTTGCGTCTCCCCCTACATCCTATCATCGTATCCTGTATATCTCTGTGGCGAATCTCGCCGTCACAAATAACACCCAACTCTTGGCGGTATTTGGTGGCTTTCCTGGGGGAATGCCATTACGCCGATATCACCCCGACCCGCAACCTTTTCCTCTCGTGTTTTCGCCTCTTCAAGGGGTCGGGGGGATATTTCCTCGCTGCCCGGGCAGGGTTCCGCGTTAGCGGCGCCCCTACCAATAACAAGGGATGGAAGAGGCGCTTCTTTTACGTTCGATGTGAAAAAGACTGGGGTTTCGGGGTTCGATGGTCCTCAAGGACCATTGATAACACAGCCCCGAAGCTTAACGCGGAAGAGCGTACACACCTGGAGAGGCTGAGGGCAATCCTTCCTTCCTCTCAGGCCATCCGTAATATGTCGGAGCGGTGGCTTGTGGAAGCGGGACTTAGCCCGAGTTCTCGGGGTAGGTTATCGTTGTTCATTGCTTTGGGGCTATGGCCGTTTTCTCACTCTGACTGGTCTTTTATTTCTCGCAGAAATGGTGAACCTGCGATCATTCCACGGTGCGGGTACTTCAGCAGGCTCGTCCCCGCGCGCACCGGTAGTCCCTAAGCGAGCGGGGGGAGATTCCCCGCTGGAGGTCGAGGGAGGACGACCAAAGAAGAGATCAAAGGCGAAGGAAGTTCTAGACCTCGAGGCGCCGGCGACTCTTCCTGCAGGGGCGACCGATCAGCACGTCGATCGACCGGATGCGCCCGCGCTAATCGAGGGTGCTGGGCCCAGCCAGCACCCGACCGGGAAGGGCCCTCGCCCTCCGGCCATGAAGGACTTGTGCCAGGTCCCCCCGGGCAGGGATGAGCCCTTCCTTTCCCGGGTAATAGGTGAGATCCCTCCCGAAGGGGCGAGCGACCCTCTGGTTGCCCGATGGGGCGGTTTGTCCCGAGAGGACAAGGTGTGGATAGGCGAAAATCCCTCGTCCGCCTACCTCCGGGGGGCGCTCCATCCCGATATGGCTCGGGATTTGTACACACTCCCTTCGGAGGCCCTCATCGGCAAGTCAGCGAAATCGGTGCTGTGGGTAAGCATCGTCTCGGATGTCTTTTTTCAAATTTCTTCCTTCGTCGTTGTTTACCGTGTCCCTCCTATGCAGAATCTCCACTACACCACTGCCCTGATCGATTGGGTGCACGATGCCGGTCGGGTCGTAGGCGGCCTTTGCGAGCGCAATCTCGCTCTGCGCCGGCAATTAGAGGAGGTTCGCGCCGGGTCTGGCCCCGAGGCAGTTGCCGCGGCCGAGAAGCGGGCGGCCGACCTGGACGTGGAAGTGGCACGTCTAACCTCCGAGCTCGAGGCCGCGTCCGCATCGCAGGCCAGTCTGCAGAAATCGCTGCGGACCGAGAGGCTGGAGAACCGTCTCCGCAAGAATGAGGCCTCCGATCTGGCCGCGAAGCTGGCTTCCAAGGAGGCCGAGGCGGCAGCTTCTCAGGAGGCACTTGTGGCGGAAGAACGCCGCCGACCAGAGAGGGATCGGGAGGCAATCGAGCGTTACAAGAAGTCGGAGGGCTTTCTCCTCAGCTTGGACCGGACGGGCAGGGTATCCTACGAATACGGATACAAGGTGACCCTAGCTCGATTTCGGGCGTGCCCTCGGGTTCCAGCATCGAGAAGATCCCTTCACTCTCGTCCAGGATGCGGGGGCGGTATGCCCGAAGAGGTTCCTTTTGATGACAGCCTACCGGGGGCCGATTCTTAAGGGACGTCTTTGTTCTTTTTGTTCTTACTTTTTTGGGTTATGTATTGCTTTTTCCCTTTCTAGGGATTTTGTACTTTGAAACTTTGGTAATACAATTCCCGTTTTCGTAAGTTACCTTTAATACTTTGAATCCAATGCTAGCACTTCTGCTTGGTCTTCGCACTCGTTATAAAAACTTTAAACAAAATACTTTTTGAGGTTCTGGATGTTCCAGGTCCTCGGCACTTGTTGTCCCGACATTGTTGCGAGTCGGAACGTGCCCGGTCGGACGACCTTAGTGACGCGGTAGGGGCCTTCCCACTTAGGTGCAAGTTTGCCTCTCGCGCGGGCGAGGTCACTTACCTCCGCCTTGCGCAGTACCAGATCTCCCATCCCGAGGGGCCGAGGGCGAAGGCTTCTGTTGTAGTTTCTGGCGACACTTCGGTTGTAGGCTAAGATTTTTAGGTGTGCGTCGGCCCTGCGTTCTTCGAGCAGGTCCAGACCGGCTCGAACTCCCTTGGTTGACGTCGGCTCCTCATAGGTTTCTACCCGGGGAGTCGGAATGACCAACTCGGCTGGCAGAACTACTTCCGTGCCGAACGCCAGACTGTATGGTGACTCGCCCGAAGCCGTTTTCGGGGTGGTTCGCAAAGACCATAGGATGCTCGGTAGCTCGTCGGCCCAGCTTGATCGGGCTCTCAGAGTTCTTTTCTTAAGCCCATCAAGAATAGATCGGTTGGTCACCTCGGCGCTAAACCTCAACTGAATCCGATAATTCGCACAAAATTTCCTGAACCGGGCGCTGGCAAACTGGGTTCCATTATCGGTGACGATGACGTTGGGAAGGCCGAATCGGGTCACAATATTTCTCCATACGAACTGCTCGACCCGACCGGCCGTAACGGTCGCCAGCGGCTCAGCTTCCACCCACTTGGTGAAATAATCAACTCCCACGATGATGTATCTTCGCTGGCCGGACGTGGGAGGGAATGGTCCTAGGAGGTCCATTCCCCATTGTGCGAAGGGCCAGGCGCAATCCATGGAAGTGAGCGGGACCGCGGGGTGCTGCGGGGCTCGGGCATGGCGCTGGCATGCGTCGCACCGCCGCGCGTAGGCCTTGGCGTCTCGGTGCAACGTGGGCCAGTAATAGCCTTGACGCAGTATCTTGAAGGCCAACGCTCAGCCACCCATATGCTCCCCGCAGGTCCCACCGTGGACCTCAGCGAGGATTACTTCCGCCTCGTCGGGATCCAAGCATCGTAACAGGGTGCGAGAGAATGACCTTCTGTAGAGCTGATCGTCAATTTCGCAGTACCACGACTGGGTTCGGCGGAGGCGCCGCACCTTGATGTCATCCGCAGGAAGGATGCCCTCGCGCTTGTATCTCCGTATCTCCTGTACTCACGTGAGCGGAGGCACCGGGACCCCGGGCTCCCCTACCCTCGTAGTAGCCACCGACCAGTGTGTGAGCTCCTCCACTTCGGGATGCTCCCCAAGTTCACCCCCCGAGGCTAACTTTGCGAGCCAGTTCGCTCGCTCGTTCGGGGACCTGGGGATTCTAGATAGAGTGAAGCAAGAGAAATTAGTGGTCTGGGCTTTTACCTCCATTAGGTATTTCGACATAGTCGGGTCTCGGGCCCGATATTCTCCGCAACTTGTTCGGCAACCAGTTGGGAGTCAGTGAGGACGTGGACTGCTCGGTGTATCTCGGCCCATGAGCGAAGACCGGCTAAGAGGGCTTCGTATTCCGCCTCGTTGTTTGTGGCCTCGAAGCCGAGGTGGAGAGAACGCTCAAAAGAGTGTCCCCCGAGGTCTTCCAAGATAAGTCCAGCTCCGGCACCCCTTGAGCCGGATGACCCGTCGACGCGTAGGACCCAGTCTTGATGAACTTACTCCGCACCTTCTGTCTCCGGTTGAGCTAACTCCGAGATGAAATCGGCCAGGGCCTGTGCTTTGATGGCCGTCCTTGGTTTGTAGTGGAGATCAAATTCGGATAGTTCCACTGACCATTTGAGGAGGCGCCCTGCCACGTCAAATTTAGAAAGAACTTTGACGTAGTAGTTGGTCAGTCATTACCTCGATTGTTTGGGCCTGGAAATAGGGGTGTAGCTTCCGAGCTGCCAAGATGAGCGCTAATGCCAACCTTTCAATGGGTGGGTAGCGCTGTTCCGGCCCTCGCAGGACATGGCTGATGTAATAAACCGGGTGCTATTTTTCGGTGGCCTCTTTTACCAGCACAGAGCTCACTGCGTGTTGAGACGCTGCCAGGTAGAGGCAAAGTTTCTCCGGCGTAGACACCGAGGTAAGGCGTGGGAGTGCGGCAAGATGCTGCTTTAGGCGCGCGAAGGCTTCCTCGCATTCCGCCGTCCACCAAAAGTTCTACGGATCTTTCAAGACTTGGAAGAAGGGAAGAAACTTATCTCTCGATCGGGACAAGAATCGAGATAGAGCCGCAATCCTCCCGTTGAGACATTGGAGCTCCTTCACCATTCTGGGAGCTCTCATGTTGATAATTGCTTGGATCTTTTCCGGATTAGCATCGATTCCCCTCTCGTGTATGATGAATCCAAGGAACTTTCCTGATGTCACACCAAAAACGCATTTAGCCGGATTAAGGCGCATTCCGTATCCCCTTAGCGTAGCGAAGGTCTCCTTCAGATCATCAAGGTGGGAGGCTCCCATTCGACTTTTCACGATCATGTCGTCAACGTAGACTTTCATGTTTCACCCTATCTGCTGGGCGAATATCCTATTCACAGTCCTTTGATAAGTGGCCCCGGCATTCTTTAATCCGAATGGCATGACCTTGTAAAAATAAGCTCCCTGGGTGGTGTGGAAGGCTGTGTGTTGCTGATCCTCGGGTAACATCCGGATCTGATTGTAACCGGTGAAGGCATCCATGAAGGAGAAGCGGGCATGCCCTGTGGTTGAGTCGACCAGCTGCTCGATCCTAGGCAAGGGGAAGCAATCCTTCGGGCAAGCACGATTAATTTCGGTGTAGTCGACACACATCCTCCAGCTTCCATTAGGCTTTTTTACGAGGACTACATTGGATAGCCATTGGGGGTATTTGACTTCCTCAATGAAGCCGGACGCCAAGAGTTTATCCACCTCCATTCGCACAGCTCGTTGCTGCTCTGGGGCCTGAGCCCGGGGTTTTTGCCTTACCGGGTGTTAGGGGAAAACAGATTTTACCGTGACCCCGGGGCCCACTGCGCGGGATCCGGAAGCCGGGGGTCGTCTCGGTACGGTTCGGGCCTGTCGACGGCTCCTGCTCACGCCCAGGCGACCGCTCCGAAAGGTCGCTACGCACTCCTCGGACGTCGGGGACGATACCTGCAGCAAGGCGGGTCGGATGCTCCGCCCGACCCCTCCGACGCCCAAGTCAGAGTCGGATAGGAGTGAGTGAGTTGTTATGTAGAGAGAGAGAGAGAGAGAGAGAGATCCTTTGTGTGCTGGCCCGTCGGCCGGCTATTCCCCAGAGTGAGTTGCGGGGGTGTCCGAGTCTACTCACCTCTCGGACTGTTTCTGCGTGGAGCAAGGGTTTTGCCAAGAAAGTGCCAGTCCAGTCCCCCCTCACCCAGTCTTACCTGTTCGGCTTAAATAGGTCGGACGGAGGACCTGCCGGATCGCGGTGGCGTGCGGGCGACCCCGCAGTCGGTGCCGTGGTCAAGCGTTGGGTGGTTGGGGCGATCTTGAGGAGAAGCGACATCTGTCCAATCGCGGTTGTTGGGGAGCGCAGGAGGGGCGATGACGTCATCCGGGGGTACGGCCGAAGACCGGGTGTCTCGTCATACTTAAAATCCCTATCACTACCCCCCCCGCAAAAAGCCACTCCTGCGGGACAATTTAGAGGGTGTCGCTCGGAAGAACATGGTTGCCGACTGAGATCTCGGGCGGCAGTTCCACTGTGTTGTCGTAGTTGACCGAATCCCTTTGCAGGATGGGGGGTCGAGGCGCTGCTCAAGACCGGGAAAACCGACGATCGAGGAAGCTCGAGATCTCGCAGCCGAACTGCCGTTCGGGATAAAGGGGGTCGAGGAACCTCAAGACCCAGAAAGCCATGGTCACCGAACCGTCGTTCGGGATATTGTGCCGAGCCGCCGCTCAAGGCCTAGGATGCCGATGATCGAGCCGTCGCTCAAGATCATGTACCGAACTGCCGTTCGGGATAGATGCGGTCGAGGAGACGCCCGAGTTCCGTTCGCCATGCCGACGTCCGGTAATCAGAGGTTGAGACTCGCGAGTTGGCCAGTTGAACCAGTGTGTGTGAGCAGCCGCTCGAGGTAAGGGCCGGCGATGTCCAAGTTTCTGTTACCGACCCGTCGTTGGGTACTAGGGGTCGAGGTCACGCACACGACCTGGAAAACCATGATAGCTGTTAGGGGAAAACAGATTTTACCGTGACCCCGGGGCCCACTGCGCGGGACGTCCGCAAACCGGGGGTCGTCTCGGTGCGGTTCGGGCCTGTCGACGGCTCCTGCTCACGCCCGGGCGACCACTTCCGAAAGGCCACCGCGCGCTCCTCGGACGTCAGGGACGAGACCTGCAGCAAGGCGGGTCGGATGCTCACACCCCTCCGACGCCCAAGTCAAAGTCGGATGGGAGTGAGTGAGTTGTTATGCAGAGAGAGAGAGAGAGAAAGAGAGCCTTTGTGCGCTGGCCCGTCGGCCGGCTATTCCCCAGAGTGAGTTGCGGGGGTGTCCGAGTCTACTCACCTCTCGGACTGTTTCTGCGTGGAACGAGGGTTCTGCCAAGGAAGTGCCAGTTTTCCTCCCCTTTCCCAGCCTTACCTGTTCGGCTTATATAGGTCGGACGGAAGACCTGCTTCCGACTGACTGCGGGTGGCGTACGGGCCTGACCCCGCAGGTCGGTGCCGTGGTCAACTGGTGGGGTAGTTGGGGCGATGCTGAGGAGAAGCGACATCGGTCCAGTTGCTGTTGTTGGGGAGCGCAGGAGGGGCGATGACGTCATCCGGGGTACGGCCGAAGACCGGGTGTCTCGTCATACTTAAAATCCCTATCACTACCCCCCCCGCAAAAGCCACTCCTGCGGGATAGTTTGGAGGATGGTGCTCGGAAAAACCTGGTTGCCGACTGAGATCTCGGGCGGCAGTTCCACTGTGTTGTCGTAGTTGCCCGAATCCCTTCGCAGAATGCCGGGTCGAGGCGCCGCTCAAGGCCCGGAAACCGATGATCGAGGAAGCTCGAGATCCTGTGAACCGCCGTTCGGGATAAAGAAGTCGAGGAACCTCAAGACCCGAAAGCCATAGTCACCGAACCGTCGTTCGGGATATTGTCTTGAGCGCGCTCGAGGCCTAGGTTGCCGATGAGCAAGCCGTCGCCCAAGATCATGTACCGATCACCGTTTCGGGATAAATGCGGCCGAGGAGACGCCCGACTCCCGTTTGCCAAGCCGACGTTCGGTGATCAGAGGTTGAGACTTGCGAGTTGGCCAGTTGAACCAGTGTGTGTGAGCAGCCGCTCGAGGTAAGGGCCGGCAATGTCCAAGTCTCTGTTACCGACCCGTCGTTGGATACTAGGGGTCGAGGTCACGCACACGACCTGGAAAACCATGATAGCCGAACCACCGTTCGGGAGGTATGTGTGTGGCCGAGCTGCCGCTCAAGGCCCAAGAAACCAGAGTAGCCGAACTGTCATTCGGGATGTGTGTGTGGCCGAGCTGCCGCTCAGGGCCCAAGAAACCGGAGTAGCCGAAGCTGCCGTTCGGGATGTGAGGTCGAGAGGCGCCGATACCCATTGCCAAGCGGACGTCCGGAAGTCAGGGGTTGAGACGCGTCAGGTCCTCCCTGCTTACCGACCCGTCGTTTTAGTGCAAGGGTTCGAGGTCACGCACTCGACCTGAGAGACCATGATGGCCGAATTACCGTTCGGGATGAAGGGGGTCGAGGAGACGCCCGATACCCATTGCCAAGCGGACGTCCGGAAGTCAGGGGTTGAGACACGTCAGGTCCTCCCTGCTTACCGACCCGTCGTTTTAGTGCAAAGGGTCGAGGTCACGCACTCGACCTGAGAGACCATGATAGCCGAACTACCGTTCGGGATAAAGGGGGTCGGGGAGACGCCCGATACCCATTGCCAAGCGGACGTCCGGAAGTCAGGGGTTGAGACACGTCAGGTCCTCCCTGCTTACCGACCCGTCGTTTTAGTGCAAAGGGTCGAGGTCACGCACCCGACCTGGGAGACCATGATAGCCGAACTGCCGCTCGGGATGAAGGGTGTGGCCGAGCTGCCGCTCAAGGCTCATAATACCAGTGGTCGAGCTGCTGCTCCAGACCTAGAAAGCCAAAATAGCCGAATCGCCTTCGGGAGGTGTGTGTGGCCGAGCCGCCGCTCAAGGCTCAGAATACCAGTGGTCGAGCTGCTGCTCCAGACCTAGAAAGCCAAAATAGCCGAATCGCCTTCGGGAGGTGTGTGTGGCCGAGCCGCCGCTCAAGGCTCAGAATACCAGTGGTCGAGCCGCGCTCAGGACCTAGAAAACCGAACCGGCGCTGTGCCGCCGAAACGGCTCGCGGTTGGGCGGTTCTTTGGAATCAGTCGCTGGCGTGCTTTGGATAAGTCTCTTACAGGGGTGTACCGCGTCGGCTCTTCATTAATATGATGCCGGCGCTTGACGCCGATGTGATGCCATTGGGCGAGGTGGCGGTGTCATGCTGTCGCCTGCCTCGGGAGGCGAAAGGTCGAGGCCCCCTCCCCCTTTCTATAAATAGGGAGCTCCACGTTTTTTCCATCTCTCCATCAGCGGAGTATTCATCTATTCTCCTGCCGTCGTCTTCCTTCAAGTTTTCTCCCTAGGCTCCGGTGCCTTTTAACTTCTTCCAGCCGACCTCTTCCATTATAGGTTAGTGTGCGATGGGTCTTCCTTCCACTTCCTCCTCCTCTGCTTCTTCCTCCTCCTCCCCATCAGTTACAACCCGCGTCGCCGCTCTCCCATCGTCTCCTCCTTCCAGCCCTTCCTCGGATGTGGAAGCGGCGCGTGCGTTGGAGGCCTTAATGTAGCGCCACGACCAGGACTCCGTCTTGGATGGCGTATGGTGGGGATACTCGGCGGCGCTCTGGCGTCGGAGGAGTTCCATCTCCTGGCGGCGAGCGGGACAGCGGGCTTTGACCCGGTTCCCAAGGGCTTTGCCACGACCGCCCGATGCCCTAGAGGCGGCTGCGCCTTCCCTACACCCAGTCATTGCTTTGCATCTCCTGTGGCGCATTCGCCTTCCCGGATAACCCCCAACTCTTGGCGGTATCGGTGGTTTTCCTAGGGAATGCCACTACGCAAACATTGCCCGACCATCAACCTTTTCCTCTGCTTTCGCCTCTTCAAAGGGGTGGGGCTACTTCTGGCCGCTCGACCGGGGTTTCGGGTTAGCGGCGCCCCACCAATAACAAAGGGTGGAAGGCGCTTCTTTTTGTCAGATGCCGGGGGGGTTTTGAGGTTCGGTGGTCGTCAGGACCATCGACAATCTTGCTCGGTGAGTGCCGAGGCGTGCTCTCTCGGCGGTGAGGTAATCCTCCCTTCCTCGCAAGCCATCCGCAACATGTCGGGCGGTGGGTGGAGGCGGATTAAGTCCGCGCCCTCGGGGTAGGCCGTCGTTGTTTTGCCTTTCTTTTGGATTGCTGCCATACTCTATTTTCGACATGTCATTTGCTCTTTGCGAGGATGGTGAACTGCGGTCCTTCCACGACTTCGGGTGCTCAGGGGACCATCTCCGCGCTCTCCGGCGGTTACTAGGCGGGCGGGGATGGCTCCCAGCGCAGTTGAGGAGGCGCGCGAGAAGAGGCGAGGTCCAAGGGCGTGGTGGACACAGAGGCGCGGCCGTGTGTGCCGGCGGGCGTCGAGCGACCGAGGACCAGCCTTCTGCCGAGAGAGCTGGTCCAGCCAAGCGGCGGGAAGGACCAGCGTCCTCCCACCATGCAGGACTGTGCCGGGTCACATCGGGAAGGATGAGCCGTTCCTTTCCCGAATGATGGGGAGGTCTCTTCGGGGCCGTGGGCGACCTCTCGTGGCCGGTGGCGCAGTGCATCCCGGGGACAAGGTATGGGTCGGGGAGAGCCCTCGGCCGCTACCTCGGGCGCTCCATCCAGGACATGGCTCGGGACCTATACACGCTCCTCGGAGGTGTTGCTCGCCAAGTCCGCTAAGTCGGTGTTGTGGGTAAGCACCGCTTTGCTTACATCCTCTTGGCTTAGCTCTGTCCATCCCTTTAGGCGTCTTTTTCTTGTGCAGGCTCCCCACTACACCACTGCTCCCCTCGACCGGGTGCATGCCTCCGGCCGGCTGGTGCATGGCCGGGGTGAGCGCAACTTGGAGTTGCTCCGCCAGCTCGAGAGGCCAGGCGGGTCGGGACCGAGGCGGTTCTTCTTGCCCCGAGCAGCGCGGAGATGGCGCGAGTGGCGCGTCGTCGCCGAGCTCGAGGCCGCCTCGGCGGCCGGGCTGCAGCTCCTCCGTCGGGAAGTTGGAGAAGCCGTCTCCGGAAGGAAGAGGCCTCGGGGTTGGCTGCCAAGGCGGCCTCGAGGAGGCCGAGCTGCGGCGGCGAAGCCCTTGCCGCCCAGAGTCGGCGAGAAGGACCGGAGGCGGTCGCGCCTACAAGAAATCGGAGGGCTTCCTCCTCGGCACCGACGGACGGGCCGTGTATCGTCATCTGGGTACAAAGTTGCCACTGGCCGGTTCGAGCATGTCCTCGGGCTCGGCGGTCGAGAGAATCCCTTCGCTTCATGCCACGAAGATCGAAGTCGACATGCCGGCGAGGTTCCTTCGGCAGACCTTCTGAAGTCGCGGCACGAAGACCTCTTTTGTATTTTGAGGGCTTCCTTCCTTCTTTTTGTAACACTTCTTCCGATTGAGGGCCCATTTTGTAATCCCAATATTTTGGCAATACAAACTTGCTTTCTTATCTGATCTTCACTTCTTTCTAATGGTTTGAGTGCGGTATTGACTTACTTCTGCTTTGTCCTTAGACAAAATATTTCTTAAGGTTGTGGGCGTTCCAAGTCCTCGGAAGGCTGCTGCCCAGTCATAGTCGCGGCCGGAGCGTTCGGTCGGACTACTTGGATTACTCGGTAGGGGCCTTCCCACTTGGGTGCAAGCTTGCCTTGAGTGGCGGGTCGCTTACTTCCGCCTTGCGGAGGACTAAATCGCCCACCCCGAGGGTCGACTTGTTGTAACTCCTGGCCACACTTACATTTATGCGCGGTATTTTTACATGTGCGTTGGCCCGGCGTTCCTCTAGCAGATCTAGGCCGGCCCGAACTCCCTGGGCCGAGGTGGACTCCTCGTAGTTCTCCACCCGGAATGTTGGGATGACCAATTCGGCAGGTAGGACTGCTTCCACGCCGAATGCCGGTGTATGGGGACTCGCCGGCCGTCTTGGGGTGGTCGCGAGACCATAGGATGTTCGGGAGTTAAATGTCGACCCAGCTCGATCGGGCTTCGAGTCCTTTCTAAGTCCATCCAGTATAGATCGGTTGGTCGCCCGGCGAGCCCGTTGGTGCAGGGTGGGCCACCGAGCTAAACCTCGGTGGATGTGATAAGTTCGCGAACTCCGAAAACCGAGTCTTTGGCGGGTCCCGTTATCAGAGATGATAACGTTGGGCAGAGCGAATCGGGCCACGATGATCTTCCATACGAACTGTTCGACCCGTTCGGCCGTGATGGTTGCCAGGGGCTCAGCTTCCACCCACTTAGTGAAATAGTCTATCCCCACGATGATGTGCCTCCGTGGCGGGGCAGCGGGAAGCGGCTAAGGTCCATTCCCCATTGGCGAAGGGCGGGCGCAATCCATGGAAGCGGCGGGACGCGAGGAGCTGCGAGCGCGGGCTTTGGCGGCAAGTGTCGCACACGCCGAAAGCCTTGGCGTCTCGGTGCGGCGTAGGCGATAGCCACAGCGCAATATTTTGAAGGCGAGTTCGGCGCCCATATGCTCCCCACAAATCCGCGTGGACCTCGGCGAGAATCACTCCGCCTCATCGGGATCTAAGCATCGTAGTAGGGGTGGGAAAGCGACCTTTTGTAGAGTCGGTCGCCGATTTCGCGATGCCACGCTTTGAGTTCGGCGAAGCCGCCAGCGCCTTGACCTCATCATTGGCGGGATCCTCGCGTTTGTACCTCGGTACTTCACGAATCACGTTGGTGGGGTGGTCGGGACCGGGATTCCGATCTCCATGGCGGCCACCGATCGGTGTGTCGGCTCCTCGACCTCGGGATGTTCCTGCGGATCGGCTCGAGGCGGTTCGCGAGCTGGAGTACGCGCTCGTTGCGGGACCTAGGCACCTGGGCGAGTGAAGCGGGGAAGTTAGAGGTTTGGGCTTTTACCTCGGTTAGGTATCTGGACATGGTCGGGTCCCGCGCGATACTCTCCACCAACTTGCTCGGCGACAAGTTGGGAATCCGTGAATGTGGATTGCTCCTAGTTGCATCTCGGCGCCAAGCGGAGGCCGCCAGCGCCTCGTATTCGGCCTCGTTGTTTGTGGCGGCCGGCGGAGAGCGCTCGAAAGCGTGTCCGTCGGGATCCTCGAGAATGAGTCCGCCGGCTCCACGGAGGTGGATGACCCATCCACGTCGCGATATCGATCTCGGCGGATCTGCTCCACGCTTCGGCTTCCGGTGGTGTTAACTCCGAGATGAAGTCGGCCAAGGCACAGTGGGCCTTGATGGCTGTTCTCGGCTTGTAGAGGTCGAACTCGGATAGCTCCACCGACCACTTTGAGGCGCCTGCTCGTCAAACTTAGAAAGAACTTGGCGGGGTTGGTCGGTCGATACCTCAATCGTGTGGGCTTGGAAGTAGGCGTGGCTTCCGAGCCGCTAGAACGCAGTGCGGTGCCGACCTTTCAATGGGGATAAGCGGCTCGGCCCACGACGCGTGGGCGATGTAGTAAATCGGGTGTTGCGCGATCGGGGCTTCTTTCACCACACCGAGCTCACTGCATCTTTGAGATGCCGCGGATAAAGAGTAAGTTTTTAGGCGAATACCGAGGTAAGTCGGGTAGCTTCGGATAAGTCTTGCCGAGGCGTGAAGGCTCCCTCGCACTCTGCCGTCCATTGGAAGTTCTTGGGTCTTTGAGGACTCGGAAGAAAGGAGGCACTTATCTCCCGGCCAAGGATAGGAACGGACAGAGCCGCTATCCTCCCGTTAAGGCACTGCAGCTCCTTTCTGTACTTGGAGACCTCATGTCGGTGAGCTCGGATCTTCGGGGTTGGCATCAATTCCTCTCTCATGTATGATGAACCCGAGGAACCTGCCCGATGTCACGCCAAAGACGCACTTGGCCGGGTTGAGGCGCATCCCATACCTTCTCAGTGTGGCGAAGGTTTCCCGCAAGTCGTCAAGGTGGGCAGCCCCTGTGCGACTTTTCACGATCATGTCGTCCACGTAGACCTCCATATTTCGCCCTATTTGTCGGGTGAATACCTTGTTCACCATCCTTTGGTAGGTGGCGCCTGCGTTCTTTAACCGAAGGGCATAACTTTGTAGAAGTAGGCTCCTTGGGGTGTGTGGAAGGTGTGTGTTGCCGATCCTCGGGGCCATCCGGATCTGGTTATGCTTAGGAGTAGGCGTCCATGAAGGAGAAGCGGGCATACCCAGCGGTTGAGTCGACGGTTTGGTCGATCCTAGGTAAAGGAAGCAATCCTTCGGGCAGGCCCGATTTAGATCGGTGTAGTCAACACACATCCTCCGGCTTCCATTAGGCTTCTTGGCGAGGACTACATTGGGACAGCCAGCGAGTACCGAACCTCCTCAATGAAGTCGACGCCAGAGCCTATCGACTTCCTTACGGGCGGCTTGTTGGCGCTCGAGGAGGCGAGGCGAGGTCTCTGTCTCACCGAAGCCGTGATCGAGAAATGTGTAAGCGGTGTTAGGCGACCTCGGAGTCGATTCGGGAGGTCGGCGGTATCGGCGAACATCGGCGCTTTCTGGAGGAGGCGATGAGCTGCGCCGCTCTTGATCACCCAGTCGAGCCAATCCCGGTATCCGTCGGGGCGGTCATCTTAGCGGAATGTTAACGCCGGGTTTGTTGGCTCGGGATGCTCGGTCGGCGCTGCATCCGCGTGGGTCCTCGGCGGTTCGGCCTTTTCCTCTTGCCCGAGAAGGTCGCCGTCAAGTAGCACCTTCTGGACTCTGAGATCTCCCGCACCTCCCGACTCGGCGCTGGTGGGGAACTTGATGTCCGGTGGTATGTGGACGAACGGCCCTTAGCACTGTTGAGGTGGGTCGGCCCAAGATGGCGTTGTATCTTTGTAGGAGGTCGACCACCAAGAAAGTAACCAGCAGCGTCTTGGCCTTGAGGATCGCCGAGGGTCAAGGGTAGGGTTACAGCACCCCGCGGCGAGATTGAGTCGCCAGTGAAGCCTGTGAGCGCCGAGTGCAAAGGCTTCAGGGCTTCCTTCGGCAGCCCTAACTTCAGAAAGGCCTCGAAGTAGAGGATATCGGCCGAGCTGCCAGTGTCGACCATGATCCGTCGAACCTGTGCGTTGGCAATTGGGCCGACACCACGGCGCATCGTCATGCTCCGTTGCCCCCCATATCCCGAGAATGTGATCTCCGGCTCGGAGGGAGGGTAGTATTCGCCGGTCGCAGCGGCTCGGGCGTAAGCCCTTCGACCCGAAGCGCTATGTCCTCCAGCAGCGGGTCCCCCGGTGATTACGTCGATATGTTGCTCGACCGGGCCTTCGGGGTGCAGGGATGGTGCCCGCGGGTCTGGAGGTATTGATCGAGTGACCTCTTGGATCAGCTCTTCAATTTGCCGCTTGACTCATAGCATTGCTCCGTGTCATGTCCGTTTGCCCGATGAGCGGCGATCACAGAATTTGTCGGCCCGGTATCGCCGGCCCTTCATCGTGGTGGCGGCAGGCATTCCCGCTCCTTGATTTGGAGGAATATTTGCGTCGAGACGCCTTCAAGGGAGGCGGTGGCTCGGCGCGTATGGGTCGGCGGCCCATGCGGCGCCCGCGGTGTGGGGACTCCGCTGGAGGTCGGTCCGATCGGGAAGGAGTAGGATGCCCCTTGGTCGTTCTTCCTTCCTTCCCGACATCCGAGGATTAGGCGCCGCGTATTGACTCGCCCATTGAAACATCTCCGCGATGGATGTGAAGTCGTTCCACCAAGGACCAGCGAGAATCTCGGCGGTCGGAGTCCCATCATAAATGCCTGCACCAATAACGATGGGTGAGCATCCGACAACTCCCTTACCTCCGTGGTGAACCTTCGCACGAAGTGGGAGAGGGGTTCGTCCTCCTTTTGCTTCAACCCCAGGAGGAGCGCGGCAGAAGGCTTTGGCCGTGCATAAGCGCCAAAAAGCGTAACTCGAATTCCACTGGCGAGCTGTTCGAAGGATGTCACCGACCGCTTTTTAAGGTCTGTACCATGTTGGGCGGATCCTTTCAGCGTGGTGGGGAACGCCCTGCACATCAAGGCGTCCGAAGTGCCGTATAGGGCCATTTGAGCGCGGAAGGCGGCGACGTGATCGGATGGAACACTAACTCCATCATAGAGGTCGATGGAGGAAGGCGAAAGTTCGAGGGCCTTTGGGTATTCCCGTATATCGGTGGCGAGGACTCGGGACTCCTCCTGTGCTCTTCTTTGGACTTACGGGACGTCCTTTGCACCTCCTCCGGTGTGCGATGGACGGATCTGAGCTCGAAATAGGTCGTCAGTGCGAAGACACCGCCTCGAGTTCGGCGGGGCGTCGGGTTTTCGAGGAGCCGGGTTCGTCCACGAACCCGGTGGGAGGCTGGAGAAGATGGTACGGCGGTATCCCCTCGATGCCGGGAAAAGGTTCCGCGCTTGGAGGCTCGGGTGCCGCCTCGTGGAGTAGGCGGGAGGATAGCACAGGCGGTACTTGCGAGTCGGACACTGTTGAGAGAGGTCCTGAAAGGCCTCCACCGTGACGGTGGGGGGAGACGGGAGAACCCGACTCGGTGGGTAGAGTCCAGCGTCGCTAAATATGTTCCAGTAGCGATCTATGGTTGCGGCGGGATCATCCCTCCGGAGTTCGGAGGTCAGCGGGACCTCCGCCGAGTGCCGGCCGGAAACGACCTTTCGTCCATGAGTCGTCTAGGACGGAGTAGGTGGTCCTTCGACAGAAGAAGCCCTCCTTCTAGCGCCAAATCTGTTAGGGGAAAACAGATTTTACCGTGACCCCGGGGCCCACTGCGCGGGACGTCCGCAAACCGGGGGTCGTCTCGGTACGGTTCGGGCCTGTCGACGGCTCCTGCTCACGCCCGGGCGACCACTTCCGAAAGGCCACCGCGCGCTCCTCGGACGTCGGGGACGAGACCTGCAGCAAGGCGGGTCGGATGCTCCGCCCGACCCCTCCGACGCCCAAGTCAAAGTCGGATGGGAGTGAGTGAGTTGTTATGCAGAGAGAGAGAGAGAGAGAGAGAGGGCCTTTGTGCGCTGGCCCGTCGGTCGGCTATTCCCCAGAGTGAGTTGCGGGGGTGTCCGAGTCTACTCACCTCTCGGACTGTTTCTGCGTGGAGCGAGGTTACGCCAAGGAAGTGCCGATTTTCCTCCCTTTCCCCTACCTGTTCGGCTTATATAGGTCGGACGGAAGACCTGCTTCCGACTGACTGCGGGTGGCGTACGGGCCTGACCCCGCAGGTCGGTGCCGTGGTCAACTGGTGGGGTAGTTGGGGCGATGCTGAGGAGAAGCGACATCGGTCCAGTTGCTGTTGTTGGGGAGCGCAGGAGGGGCGACGACGTCATCCGGGGTACGGCCGAAGACCGGGTGTCTCGTCATACTTAAAATCCCTATCAATAGCCGAACTACTGTTCGGGATGTATGTGTGTGGCCGAGCTTTCGCTCAGGGCCTAAGAAACCAGAGTAGCCGAACTGCCGTTCGGGATGTGTGTGTGGCCGAGCTTCCGCTCAGGGCCTAAAAAACCAGAGTAGCCGAACTGCCGTTCG
The DNA here is from genome assembly GCA_023547065.1 of Musa troglodytarum. Lineage (NCBI taxonomy): Eukaryota > Viridiplantae > Streptophyta > Magnoliopsida > Zingiberales > Musaceae > Musa > Musa troglodytarum. The sequence continues at coordinate 6,805,261 of CP097508.1, read as the reverse complement.
GGATGTGGGGTCGAGGAGACGCCCGATTTTCCCTGCCAAGCCGACGTCCGGAAGTCAGGGGTTGAGACGCGTCAGGTCCTCCCTGCTTGCCGACCCGTCATTTTGGTACAAGGGGTCGAGGTCACGCACACGACCTGAGAAAACATAATAGCCGAACCGTCGTTCGGAAAATGGGGGGTCGAGGAGACACCCGATCCCCGTTGCCAAGCCGTCGTCGGGTAATTAAGGGCCGAAACTTGCGCTGGACCCATAAGACCGATGGCTGAGCAACCGCTCGAGACCATGTACCGAACTGCCGTTCGGGGTAAGGGCAGGCGATGTTCAACTCCCTCCTTACCGACCTGTCGCTTGGCAAAGGGGGCCGAGGTCACGCACACGACGTGGCCCAGAATTCCAGTGGTCGAGCCGTCGCTCAAGACCTAGAAGAACTGTGTCGCCAAACCATCGCTTGGGATGTGTGGCCGAGCTCCGCTCAAGGCCTAGAATACCAGAATCGCCGAATCGCCTTCGGGATGAATGCGGCCGAGCCGCCGCTCAAGGCCCAGAATACCAGTGGCCGAGCTGCTGCTCAAGACCTAGAAAAAGCGTGTCAATCATCGCTCGGGGCGTGGCCGAGCTCGCTCAAGGTCTAGAATACCAGAATCGCCGATCGCCGGGATGAGTGCGAGCCGCCGCTCAAGGCCCGCCGGTCGAGCTCCTGCTCAAGACCTAGAAAACCGAACCGTCGCTGTGCCGCTTCGGAAAACGGCCCGCGATAGTGCGGTTGCTGGAATCGAGGAGCCGCTGGCGTGCGGGATAAGTTTCTTACGTGGGGGGTGTACACGTCAGCTCTTCATTAAGATGACATTGGGCGATGTGGCGGTGTCATCTTTGTCGCTGCCTCGGGAGGCGAAAGGTCGAGGCCCCCCTTTTCTATAAATAGGGAGCTCCGCGTTTTTTCCATCTCTTTATCAGCGGAGTATTCATCTCTTCTCCTGCCGTCGTCTTCCTTCAAGTTTCCTCCCTAGGCTCCGGTGCCCTTTGACTTCTTCCAACCGATCTCTTCCATTATAGGTTAGTGTGCGATGGGTCTTCCTTCCACTTCCTCCTCCTCTGCTTCTTCCTCCTCCTCCCCATCAGTTACAACCCGGGTCGCCGCTCTCCCTTTATCTCCTGCTTCCAACCCTTCCTCAGATGCGGAAGCGGCGCGTGCGTTAGAGGCCTTAATGTGGCCGCACGACCAAGACTCCGTCTTGGGCGGGCGTATGGTGAGATTCTCCGGCGCTACGGCATCCCGGAGGAGTTTAATCTCCTGGCCGCTGAAGCGGGACAACGGGCTTTTGACCCGGTTCCCAAGGGCTTCGCCCTGGCCGCCGATGCCCTAGAGGCCGGCCTGCGCCTTCCCCTACACCCAGTCATTGTAGCCTGCATCTCCCTGTGGCGCATTTCGCCTTCCCAGATAACCCCCAACTCTTGGCGGTATCTGGTGGTTTTCCTAGGGGAGTGCCACTACGCCAACATTACCCCGACCCGCAACCTTTTCCTCTCCTGCTTTCGCCTCTTCAAGGGGTCGGGGGGCTACTTCCTGGCCGCTCGACCAGGGTTTCGGGTTAGCGGCGCCCCCACCAATAACAAAGGGTGGAAGAGGCGCTTCTTTTTTGTCCAGTGCCAGGGGGACTGGGGTTTTGGGGTTCGGTGGTCGTCAAGGACCATCGACAACACTGCTCCGAAGCTGAGTGCCGAGGAGCGTGCTCACCTCGAGCAGCTGAGGGTAATCCTCCCTTCCTCGCAAGCCATCCGCAACATGTCGGAGCAGTGGCTGGTGGAGGCCGGACTAAGTCCGCGCCCTCAGGGTAGGCCGTCGTTGTTTTGCCTTTCTTTTGGACTGCTGTCATACCCTGTCTTCTGACATATCTGTTGTTCTTTGCAGGGATGGTGAACCTGCGGTCCTTCCACGACTCGGGTGCTCCGAGGGGACCATCTCCGCGCTCTCCGGCGGTCTCCAAGCGGGCGGGGGATGGCTCCCCGCGCACCGTTGAGGCGCCAAGAAGAGGGCGAGGTCAGGGCGTGGTGGACTGGAGGCGCCCGGCTATGCCGGCAGGCGTCCGAGCGACGGAACCAGCCCTTCTGGCGAGAGCTGGTCCCGGCCAAGGGCGGCCGGAAGGGCCAGCGTCCTCCATCCATGCAGGACTGTGCCGGTCACATCGGGAAGGATGAGCCGTTCCTTTCCCGAATGATGGGGAGGTCCCGGGGCGAGCGACCCTCTCGTGGCCCGGTGGCAGTGTCCCGGGGACAAGGTGTGGGTCGGGAGAGCCTCGGCCCGCTATCTCGGGCGCTCCATCCCGACATGGACTTGTACACGCTCCTCGGAGGCGCTGCTCGCCAAGTCCGCTAAGTCAGTGTTGTGGGTAAGCACCGTTTTTCTTGTATCCTCTGGGCTTAGCTCTGTTCATCCCTTTCAACGTCTTTTTCTTGTGCAGGGTCTCCACTACACCACTGCTCTCCTCGACCGGGTGCACGATTCCGGTCGCTGGTGTATGGCACAGGTGAGCGCAACTTGGAGTTGCGCCCGCTCGAGGAGGCCCGAGCGGGGTCGGGACCCGAGGCGGTTGCCGCTGCCGAGCAGCGTACGGCGGACATGGGCGCGGAAGTGGCGCGCCTGACCGCCGAGCTCGAGGCCGCCTCGGCGACAGAGGCCGGGCTGCAGAAGATCCTCCGGACGTTGAAGCTGGAGAACCGCCTCCGGATGGAGGAGGCTTCGGGATTGGCGGCCAGGCTGACCTCGAAGGAGGCCGAGTTGCAGGCCGCCAGGGAAGCCCTTGCCGCTGCGGAGAGGTCGGCGAGAAGGACGGGAGGCGATCGGCGCCTACAAGAAGTCGGAGGGCTTCCTCCTCGGCCTGGACCGGACGGGGCGTGTATCATACGAGTATGGGTACAAAGTTGCCCTGGCCCGGTTCCGAGCATGTCCTCCAGGCTCAACGGTCGAGGAGAATCCCTTCGTTTCATGCCCTGAAGATCAGGGGGTCGACATGCCTGGCGAGGTTCCCTTCGACGACAGCCTTCCTGAAGCTGCGGCCTGAAGATCTCTTTTTTTTATTTTTGGAGGGCTTCCCCTTTCTTTTTGTAATACTTCTTCCCGACTGAGGGCCCATTTTGTAATCCAAAACTTTTTGGTAATACAAACTTGCTTTCTCAATACAGTCTTCAACTTCTTTCTAATGGTTTGAGTCTGGTACTGACTTACTCCCGTTTTGTCCTTAGACAAAATATTTCTTAAGGTTGTGGACGTTCCAAGTCCTCGGGAACTGCTGCCCAGTCATAGTCGCGAGCCGGAACGTTCCCGGTCGGACTGCTTGGACTACTCGGTAGGGGCCTTCCCACTTGGGTGCAAGCTTGCCCCTTGAGTGAGCGGGGTCGCTTACTTCTGCCTTGCGGAGGACTAAGTCGCCCACCCCGAGGGGTCGAGGGCGCACCCTCTTGTTGTAACTCCTGGCCACACTTCTGTATGCGCCAAAGATATTTTACGTGCGCTAGCCCTGCGTTCTTCCAGGTCGAGCCAGCCCGAACTCCCTGGGCCGAGGTGGACTCCTCGTAGTTCTCCACCCGAAATGTTGGGATGACCAGTTCGGCAGGTAGGACTGCTTCCACGCCGAATGCCAGTGTGGGGACTCGCGGCCGTCTTGAGTAGTCCGCGAGACCATAGGATGTTCGGGCTCGTCGACCCAGCTCGTCGGGCTTCGAGTTCTTTCTAAGTCCATCCGGTATAGATCGGTTGGTCACCTCGGCAAGCCCGTTGGTGCGGGGTGTGCCACCGAGCTAAGCCTCAGCTGTATGTGATAAGTTGCGCAGAACTACGAAAACCGAGTGCTGGCGTACTGGGCCCCGTTATGGGTGAGGATAACGTTGTGCAGACCGAACCGGGTCACAATGTTCTTCCATATGAACTGTTAAACCCGTTCGCTGTGATGGTGCGAGGGCTCGGCTTCCACCCATTTGGTGAAATAGTCTATCCCCACGATGATGTGCCTCCGCTGGCCAGGCGCCGGGGGGAGCGGGCCCAAGAGGTCCATTCCCCATTGGGCGAAGGGCCTGGCGCAATCCATGGGCGGCGGGACGCGAGGGGAGCGCGGGCTGGCGGCAAGTGTCGCACCGACGCCCGAAAGCCTTGGCGTCTCGGTGCAGCGTAGGCGATAGCCCACAGCGGTATTTTGAAGGCGAGTTCGGCCGCCCATATGCTCCCCACAAATCCGCCGTGGACCTCGGCGAGAATCACTTCGCCTCGCCGGGATCTAAGCATCGTAGTAGGGGGTGGGAAAGCGACCTTTTGTAGAGTCGGTCGCCCGATTTGCGATACCACGCTGAGTTGGCGGAACGCCGTGCCTTGACCTCATCGTGGCGAGGATCCTCGCGTTGTACTTGACTTCACGAATCACGTTGGTGGGGTGGTGACTCGGGATCCGATCTCCATGATGGCCGGCCGGTGTGTCGACTCTTCGACCTCGGGATGTTCCTGCAGGTGGCTCGAGGCCAATTTTGCGGTAGTACGCGTTCGTTACGGGACACAGGCACCTGGGCCAGTGAGCGTGGAAAGTTAGAGGTTTGGGCTTTTACCTCGGTTAGGTATCTGGACATGGTGAGTCCGCGATACTCTCCACCAACTTGCTCGGAGACAAGTTGGGAATCCGTGAGAATGTGGATTGCTCCTAGTTGCATCTCGGCGCCAAGCGGAGGCCCGCCCGGCGCCTCGTATTCGGCCTCGTTGTTTGTGGCGCGGCCGAAGCGGAGAGCGCTCGGCGTGTCGTCGGGATCTTCGAGAATGAGTCGTGGCGGCTCCACGGAGGTGGATGATCCATCCACGTGCAGCATCGATCTCGGCGGATCTGCTCTCGCTTTCGGCTTAGGTGGTGTTAACTCCGAGATGAAGTCGGCCAAGGCACAGGCCTTGATGGCGTCCTCGGCTTGTAGCGGTCGAACTCGGATAGCTCCGCGACCACTTTGGAGCGCCCCTGCTCGTCAAACTTAGAAAGAACTTGGCGGGGTTGGTCGGTCGATACCTCAATCGTATGGGCTTGGAAGTAGGGCGTAGCTTCAGGGCGCTAGAGCAGTGCCAATGCCGACCTTTCAATGGGAGGATAAGCGCTGCTCCGGCCCAGCGGCGCGTGGGCGATGTAGTAAATCGGGTGTTGCGCATCGGGGCTTCTTTCACCAGCAGAGCTCACTGCATCTTTGAGATGCCGCGGATAAAAGTAAGTTTTTACGCGGATCAGGGTAAGTCGGGTAGCTCGGATAAGTGCTTTGCCGAGCGGCGAAGGCTCCCTCGCACTCTGCCGTCCATTGGAAGTTCTTGGGTCTTTGAGGACTCGGAAGAAAGGAGGCACTTATCTCCCGGCCGGGATAGGAACCGACAGAGCCGCTATCCTTAGTTAAGGCACTGCAGCTCCTTTCTTTGTACTTGGAGACCTCATGTCAGTGAGAGCTCGGATCTTCTCGGGGTTGCCATCAATTCCTCTCTCATGTATGATGAACCCGAGGAACTTGCCCGATGTCACGCCAAAGACGCACTTGGCCGGGTTGAGGCGCATCCCATACCTTCTCAGTGTGGCGAAGGTTTCCCGCAAGTCGTCAAGGTGTGCAGCCCCTGTGCGACTTTTCACGATCATGTCGTCCACGTAGACCTCCATATTTCGCCCTATTTGTCGGGTGAATACCTTGTTCACCATCCTTTGGTAGGTGGCGCCTGCGTTCTTTAACCCGAAGGGCATAACTTTGTAGAAGTAGGCTCCTTGGGGTGTGTGGAAGGCTGTATGTTGCCGATCCTGGGGGGCCATCCGGATCTGGTTGTAACCGGAGTAGGCGGCCATGAAGGAGAAGCGGGCATACCCGCGGTTGAGTCGACGGTTGGTCGATCCTAGGTAAGAGGAAGCAATCGCCGGGCAGGGCCGATTTAGATCGGTGTAGTCACACACATCCTCCCGGCTTCCATTAGGCTTCTTGGCGAGGACTACATTGGGCTGACCAAGTACCGAACTTCCTCAATGAAGTCGAGGCGCCAAGAGCCTATCGACTTCCTACAGACAGCTTGTTGGCGCTCGAGGGCGAGGCCGAGGTCTCTGTCTCACCGAGCGGGTGGTCGAGAAATGTGTAGATGGTGTTGGGCGACCTCGGTCGATTCGGGAGGTCGGCGGTTTGTCGGCGAACATCAGCGCTTTCACTGGAGGAGGCGATGAGTGCGCCCGCTCTTGATCACCAGTCGAGCCAATCCCGGCTCCGTCGGGGCGGTCATCTTGCGATGGAATGTTAACGCCGGGTTTGTTGGCTCGGGATGCTCGGTCGGGCGCTGCGTCCGCGTGGGTCCTCGGCGGTTCGGCCTTCTCCTCTTGCCGGGAGGTCGCCGTCAGTAGCACCTTCGGACTCTGAGGATCTCCCGCACCTCCCGACTCCGGTGGTAGAACTTCGTCCGGTGGTATGTGGGCCGAAACGGCCCTTAACTTTGTTGAGGTGGGTCGACCCAAAATGGCGTTGTATCTTTGTAGGGAGGTCGACCACGGAAAAGTAACCAGCGGCGTCTTGGCCTTGAGGAATCGCCGAGGTCAATGGTAGGAATTCTGACACCCATGGCGAGATTAGTCGCCCGGTGAAACTGTGGCGCCGAGTGCAAAGGCTTGGGGCTTCCTTCGGCAGCCTAACCCGAAAGGCCTCGAAGTAGAGGATATCGGCCGAGCTGCCAGTGTCGACCATGATCCGTCGAACCTGTGCGTTGGCAATTCGGGCCGACACCACCAGCGCATCGTCATGCTCCGTTGCCCCCATATCCCCTGGGGGGAATGTAATCTCCGGCTCGGAGGAGGTGATATTCCCGATCGCGGCTCGGCGTAAGCCCTTCGACCAGCGCTATGTCCTCGGTAGGGTCCCAGTGATCACGTCGATGTGTTGCTCGGCCAAGACGTCGAGCGCGAGGATGGCGCCGCGGATCTTTGAAGGTATTGATCGAGGTGACCTCTTCGGATCAGCTCTTCAATTTGCGCTTGACTCGTAGCATTGCTCGTGTCATGTCCATTTTGTCGATGAAAGCGGCAATACGGGTGCTATCGGCCAGCTGTCGCCGGCCCTTCATCTGAGGTGGCGGCCTGAGCATTCCCCGCTCCTTGATTTGGAGGAATATTTGCGTCCGAGGCGCCTTCAAGGGGGGAGGTGGCGGCTCGACCGCGTCTGGTCGAGGCGGCCGTCTGGCGCCCTTGGTGTGGGGACTCCGCTGGTTGTTGGTCCGTCGGGAAGGAGTAGGGTGCCCCCTCGGTCGTTCTTCCTTCCTTCCCGACATCCGAGATCGGCCGCCACGTATTGACTCGCTTGGTTGGAACATCTCGCGATGGACATGAAGTCGCTCCACCAGGACCGAGAATCTCGGCGGTCGAGTCCCATCATAAATGCACGCACGATGCGATGGGTGAGCATCCGACAACTCCCTTACCTCCGTGGTGAACCTTCGCACGAAGTGGGAGAGGGTTCGTCCTCCTTTGCTTCAACCCGGGAGGAAGCGCGGCGAGAAGGCTTTGGCGCGCCAAGCGCCAAGCGTAGCTCGAAGTCCTTGGCGAGCTGCTCAAAGGATGTCACCGACCGCTTTTTAAGGTCTTGTACCATGTTGAGGCGGATCCTTTCAGCGTGGTGAGCATGCCCGCACATCAAGGCGTCAGAAGTTCCATATAGGGCCATTTGAGCCGGCGGCGTGATCGGATGGATCACTAACTCCATCATAGAGGTCGATGGAGGAGGCGGAAGTTCGGGGGCACCGGGTATTCCCGTATATCGGTGTGACGGGGACTCCAGTGAGGCACTTCCACTGTGCTCTTCTTTGGATTCTGGCGTCCCTTTGCACCTCCTCCAGGCGCTGTGCGATGGACTGGTTTTGAACTCGAAATAGGTCCGTCGAGTCTGAAGACACCGCCTCGAGTTCCGGCGGGACGTCCAGGTTTTCAAGAGCCCGGGTTCCGTCCTGAACCCGGTGGGAGGCTGGAGAAGATGGTACCGGCGGGATCGCCTCCTGATGCCGGGGGAAAGGTTCCGGCGTTTGGAGGGTCGGCTCTGCCGCCTCGTGGAGTAGGCCGGGAGGGCGGCACAGGCGGTATTCGCCGAGTCGGACTGTTGAGAGAAGGTCTGAAAGGCCTCCACCGTGACGGTGGGGGGGAAGCGGTGGAACCCGACTCGGCGGGTAGAGTCCAGCGTCGCTAAATATATTCGATGGCGATCTATGGTTGCGGCGAGATCATCCCTCGAGTTCGGAGTGCGGGACCTCGCCGAGGTGCTGCCAGGAGCGACCTTTCGTCCATGTGTCGTTTAGGGGCGGAGCGGGTAGTCCGCCGGCAGAGGCCCTCCTTCTAGCGCCAATCTGTTGGGAAAACAGATTTTACCGTGACCGGGGCCTTGCTGCGGGATCGGAGCGAATGCGTCTCGATGCAGTTCGGGCTGTCGGCGGCTCTGCTCACGCCCGACGACCACTCCGAAAGGTCGCTCGCCTCCTCGGACGTCGGGGCGATACTGCAGCAAGGCGGGTCGGATGTTCGCCCGACCCTTCGACGCCAAGTCGAGTCTGATGCGGAGTGAGTGAGTTGTTATGTAGAGAGAGAGAGAGAGAGAGAGAGAGATCCTTTGTGCTGGCCCGTGGCCGCTATTCCCCAGTGAGTGAGATGGGGTGTCCGAGCCCACTCACCTCTCTGACTATTTCGCGTGGAGCAAGGGTTTTGCCAAGAAAGTGCAGTCCAGCCTCCCCTTCACCCGGGCCTTACCGTTCGGCTTAAATAGGTCTGACGGAGGACCTGCTCGATCCGATCGCAGTGGCGACGGCTCGACTCCCGCAGTCGGTGCCGTGGTCAACTGGTTGGGTGGTTGGGGCGATGCTGAGGAGAAGCGACATCTGTCCAATCGCGGTTGTTGGGGAGCGCAGGAGGGGCGATGACGTCATCCGGGGGTACGGCCGAAGACCGGGTGTCTCGTCATACTTAAAATCCCTATCACCGGGCGAGCGATCGGGGAAATGCACAAGTGGTGTTGAGAGACCTCCGGGTCGATCCCCGGGAGGTCGGCCGCTGTCCAAGCAAAGACGTCGGTATTTTCCTGGAGGAGGCTGATGAGTTGAGCCTGCTCCTGCCCGCCGAGATCAGAACCGATCCCGACCGTTTGGTCGGGGAAATTGTCCCGCAGAGGAATATTGATCGCAGGCTTCGTCGGCTCGGGACGTTGAGTCGGCGGTTGAGATCCATGCGGGTTTTCGAGGGGCTGTTCCAGCCTCTTTCTCTTGCCTAGGGAGATCGTCGTCAAGTAGCACTGTCTGGATTCGTGAGGATCTCCTCGGACTTCCCCGACTCCAGAATTTGTCGGGAATTTCAGGGTCCGGTGATATGTAGAGATAACCGCTCTTATCTTGTTGAGGGTGGGCCGGCCCAGGATGGCATTGTACGCGGTGGGGAGATCGACCACCAAAAAGGTCACCAACACTGTTTTGGTTTTCGGAGAGTCACCGAGAGTTAAAGGCAGGGTGACCGCGCCACGCGGCGAGATCGAGTCGCCGGTGAAACCGGTGAGCGCCGAATGTAGGGGCTTCAGGGCCTCCTTCGGTAGTCCCAACTTCGAGAAAGCGTCGAAATAAAGGATGTCAGCCGAGCTGCCCGTGTCGACCATGATCCTCCTGACTCGCGCATTGGCTATTCGGGCCGATACCACCAGCGCGTCATCGTGCTCCGGACGCCCCAAGTCCTCCGAGGGGAAAGTGATCTCTGGCTCGGAGGGTGGGTGGTGTTCCCCAGTTGTGACGGCGCGGGCGTAAGCTTTCCGCCCCGAGGTGCTATCCCCTCCTGAGGCGGGTCCCCCAATGATCACATCAATGTGTTGCTCGACCGGGCCTTCGGGGCGCAAGGAGGGTTCCCGCGGGCGTTGGAGGTACTGGTCTAGGTGTTCCCTCCGGATCAGCTCCTCAATCTGCCGCTTCAACTCATAACATTGCTCCGTGTCGTGCCCATTCTGCCGATGGAAGCGGCAGTATCGAGTACAATCGGTCAGCTCTCGCCGGCTCTTCATCAGGCGGGGAGTCTTGAGCATCCCCCTCTCCTTTATCTGGAGAAATATTTGCGTCCGAGACGTATTCAAGGGGCGAGGCGGGAGCCCGGACACGAAGTGGTCGAAGCGCCCCGCCTGGCGCCCGGGCTGCGGAGACTGCCTCCTTGACATTGTTCCCGCTCGGCTTGGTGCCGGGCGCCCCCTTTGTCGTTCTTCCTTTCTTCCTGACATCCAGACCTCGGCCGCCACATACTGGTTTGCCCGCTGAAACATTTCCGCGAGGGAAGCGGGGGGTCGCTCCACCAAAGACCAACAAAACCTCGAGGGTCGCAGCCCTATCATGAAAGCCTGCATCAAGAGCGAGGGATGGGCGTCAGATAACCCCCGTACCTCTATGGTAAACCGACGTACGAAGTGGGAGAAAGGCTCGTCCTCCTTTTGCTTCAATCCCAGGAGGAGCGCGATAGAAGGTTTCGGACGTGCGAACGCCAGGAAGTGTAGCTCGAAATCCTTGGTGAGTTGTTCGAAAGACGTTACCGTCCCGCTTTTTAAAGTGCTGTACCAGGCACGGGCGGGCCCTTTCAGCGTGGTGGGGAACGCTCGGCACATCAAGGCGTCCGAGGTCCCATATAGGGCCATCTGAGCTCGAAAGGCGGCAACATGATCCGCCGGATCGCTGGCTCCATCGTAAAGGTCGATGGAGGGGAGGCGGAAATTCAGGGGCACCGGGTACTCCCGTATGTCGCTGGTGAACGGGGACTCCCAGTGAGGCTCCTCCCTCTGCTCCTCTTTTGACTTCCGAACGTCCCTTTGCACCTCATCCAGGCGCTGGGAAATAGAGCGGAGCTGGGCTCGGAATAAATCCGTCGAATCCGAGGATACCGCCTCGGGCTCGGGCGGGATACCCAGGTTTTCGGGAACCCGGGTTCCGTCCAGGGCCGGGTGGGACGCAGGTGAAGACGGTGCCGTGGGGGGCGCATCATGAGCCCGTAGGGAGGGTCCGGGTCTCTGGTGGTCTGGCCCTCCCGTTCCCTGAGGAAGATGAGGGACGATGGCCTGGACGGCGCTTGCCAATACTCGGACCTGCTGGGATAGGTCTTGAAAAGCCTCCTCGGTGATAGGGGGAGGGAGCGGAGAAACCCCGTCTGGTGGGTGAAGTCCAGGGTCGTTGAACAAACTCCAGTAGCGTTCTGAAGTCGAAGCGAGATCGTCCCTCCAGGCTCTGGAGGGAAAGGGGGCCTCCACTGAAGTTCCTCCCGGATGCGGCCTCTCGTCCATGTGTCGTTCAGTGCCAAGCAGGTGATCTTTCGACGGGCCCTCCTTCTAGCGCCAATCTGTTAGTTCAAACAACTTTTTACCGTGACCCAGGGGTGTGCGATGAAGGCTCCGAAGTTCCGGGGTCGTCTCGGTAAGGTTCGGGGCTCGTCGATGTCTCCTGCTCCAGCTGGGTCCCGATCGGTCGTGCGCGCCGACGTCACGGGGAACGGTACCTGCACAAAGGCGGGTCGGAGGGTGCTCCGCCCGACCCCTCCGACGCTCAAGTCAGCCCCTTTCACGAAGGCTCCCGACCTCCACCGGTCCTAGCTCCTAGTCGGAAAACCAATTGAAGAGTTCGAAGAAGACCACCTCCCTTTTTTTCCCCTACTCACCTTACTCCTTGGTAGCTTAAATATGTCAGGCGGATGGCGCGTTCCTGGTTGCGTCTGAGGGTGGTATACGGACCTGGCTTCGCAGGCTGGTGCCGTGGTCAACTCCCGCACGGACAGGGGGCGAGGCAGAGGAGAAGTGACGTAGGGCGATCAATCTTAAGAGTAAATGGGCGCAAGAGGGACGATGACGTCATTCGAGCATAATACTCAGGACCGGATATCGCATCACGTTTAATACTCCTAACAGTAGCCGATACCAAAGTTATAACCATCATCCTTTAACACGCTTTAGGTATTGTGCTCGTGAGGCACACATCTTGAAAGTTCTGTGCTCGTGAGGCACACATCTTGAAAGTTCTAATAGTCAACAGTGTCCATCTCAAGTCGTCCAGAATCCTTTATGGTCCCTTCTATTTATTAGTGGAACCTCGGCAGCTCTTGCACCGCGAATAGCCTCTCTCTCTCTCTCTCTCTCTCTCTCTCTCTCTCTCTCTCTCTCTCTCTCACACACACACACACACACGCACACAGGATATGGCCAACACCATGCCTTGTCTCCTTGGCAACCCCCTCCTGAAGCCCGGTGCGAGGAATGGCCACATGTCGGAGACTCGCCGCTTCGTCGAGGTGAGATGCGTTGCCGCCCGGCCGCACATCGGACTCAACAAGAAGGACATGGGTGCGGGAATGCAGACGTTCAACTTGAAGGAGTACATGGCCGAGAAGGCCCGGCTGGTGAACGAGGCCCTGGACATGGCCGTCCCCCTCCGCTACCCCCATAAGATCCACGAGTCGATGCGCTACACCCTCCTCGCCGGCGGCAAGCGCGTCCGCCCCATCCTCGCCCTCGCCTCTTGCGAGCTCGTGGGCGGCGACGAGAGCGTCGCGGTCCCAGTGGCTTGCGCCACCGAGATGATCCACGCCATGTCCCTCATCCACGACGACCTCCCCTGCATGGACAACGACGACCTTCGCCGGGGCCAGCCCACCAACCACCGAGCCTTCGGCGAAGACACCGCCATCCTCGCCGGCGACGCCCTCCTCTCCCTGGCTTTCGAGCACGTCGCGACGCGCACCACCGGCGTGCCGGCCGAGAGGGTCCTCTGGGCCGTCTCGGAGCTCGGGTCCACCGTGGGTTCGCAGGGGCTAGTAGCGGGCCAGATCGTTGACATCGCGAGCGAGGGAAAGGAGGTGGACCTCGAGGTGCTGGAGTACATCCACACCCACAAGACGGCGCGGCTGCTCGAAGCGGCGGCCGTGTGCGGGGCCATCGTGGGCGGCGGTGGAGACGCCGAGGTGGAGAGAATCCGGAGCTACGCGCGCTGCGTCGGGCTGCTCTTCCAGGTGGTGGACGACATCCTGGACGTAACGAAGACGTCGGAGGAGCTCGGCAAGACGGCGGGGAAGGACCGGGCGAGCGACAAGACAACGTACCCCAAGCTGCTTGGCCTCGACAAGGCCCGGGAGTTCGCGCAGACGCTGATGCGCAAGGCGGAGGACGAGCTCGCGGGGTTCGATCGCCTCCGCGCCTCGCCGCTCTATCATCTCGCCCACTACATCGCCCACCGGCACAACTGAGGTGGACACAGTCACATCAATGCCGGGTTTGGAAACAACGAAGGGATTGTTTTCGTCCGAGCCTTCGATTGCAAATAGTTAATTCGAATAGTTACGATTAGACATAACAAACGATGAACGAGTGTTTGATTTTTTTTGGGTGTATTATTTAGTATGTGATTGGGTTACATTAAGATAAATAAATAAATGATTGGGTTTTTAGATTAAGATAAATAAATAAGTGATTCGGTTTTAGTATGTGATGAGAAGGTTTGTGGGGCTATAATGCTTATTTTTATATTTAAAAAATTATAATTCATTTTTTTGCTATTATAAATAGTAGTTTTTAAGATAAATCCAAGACAATGTAAATTAGAGTTACTTTTTGTTTCCTCTATTATTTTTTTTCTTTTTTTTTAAAAAAATTAATAGTAGCATCGTCAAGTTCTTCAATTTTTACTTGTTGATGCTCTAATGCTATGATGCTCTTAGATGTTACTATAAAAAAAATATATAATTTATTCTTTTGGATGTCAGATTGAATGTATTTTTTATTTTTATTTTTTTCCTAAAATTTGACAACAAAACTAGAATCGTGGAGTTCTTTAATCCTTTCCTTGTCGCCATCCGTCGTTCATGGATGCATGATGCTCTCCAGAAGTCATCAAATCCAAACTAATTATAAATTATTTTTTATAATTAATTATGTTTAGTATTTCAATATTATATTTTTAAAAATTATATTAAGATCTTTATACTTATGAAGGTGAAATATTTAATTCGTTATTTAATAACTTTTTATTCTATAAAACTATTTTTTAACCTTATATAAACAATCTTAATGTTTTATTTTCGTCAATATATAAAAATCTTAATATAATTTTTAAATAAAAACTAATTAATTATAAATTGATAGTATATAATTACGGTGGATGGCGATCAACGATGTCGACCTCCAATGCTGCAGCAGTCTTCCGACCGATGTGCACGGAGCCACCAACACAAGCACCACGAGAAGATGACAGCATTAGGCTGCTCGGTTGATGCCTTCCATGTCGTATCCTCTTCAAAATACTCCTTCACAAGATGCCCTATCCATCACTGTATATGGGCCCAATTGCTCTCGCTCGGCACCCCTCCGTTCACCACGAACACCATATAATACCCTGAAGGCGCCAAAATGGCCGACGCCGGCGCCATCGCCATCACTTGATAGGCGCCGCTGTCGGCCGTCTTCGCCGCCGCCTCCGTCTCCAGTACCAGCAGCCTCTGGTTCATCGAGAACGAGTGCGTCGCGAAGGACGGCGCAACCATTGTCACCCGGACTCCTTCGTCGCCCACCGCCCCTGCCGTGAAGTGCAAGCGGAATCGTTTCCCGTAGCTCAGCCGAATCGGAGATGGCGAGGTGACGATACGCGGCCGTAGTGCCGAGTACGCTGGGCTCAGGTAGGCTGGAGAGAAGGCCTCCAAGCTGAGCTCGGTCGGGAACTCGACACCGGAGAATTTGTAGTTGACGTGGGGGTTGCTCCCGCCGACGAGCACCCTGCCGTCGCGCAGCAGTACCGCGGTGGAATGGTAGAGGCGGGGCGTCGTGGAGGGTCTCTGGACGTCGAAACGGGCGCCGGCGGGGCTATCGGGGCGGTAGACGACGGGCGTCAGCACCGGGTCCCGGGCGAGCTCCCACCCGGCGGTCCCTGCCGCCGCGCCGTTGATCATAAGGACTTCGCCGCTGGGGAGCAGCACCATGTCCCCCATGACCCTCGGCACGGGCATCTTCTCCATGGACCAGGACGCGGCGGCTTCCGTGATCTTAATCCTCCCACACGTGTCCAGCGCCCGAACGAAGCCCCTGCTCTGCAACGCTTGCACGTACGAACCCATCGGTGCTCCGCCGCATATCAACACCTCGGCCTCCGTCGGTGACGGTTTCAGCGGCAGCAGAACCGACGATCCGGAGCTCGGGTAGTTCCTGGGCTCGCCGCCGGGCATTTTCGGGTAAGTCTTCACCACGGTGTTCTTGGTGTAGTCGAGCAGGATGGCACGGTTGTTGGCGAAAATGAAGAGGTTGCCGTCGATGTTGAGGTGGACGAACGGATAGAGATTGTTCTCTACGGCGTCTCTGGTGTCTCGGAGGAAGGGCAATGCAATGGCGCGCAGGTCGGAAGCATCCGGCGATTTGGGATAGAACTCGTAGTTGAATTGGCGTCGGCCTCCGACGACGATCGCCCGGCCGTCGGGGAGGATCTGGTTGGTGGCGTACCACCGGCGTACGGCGAGAGCCTGTGGGACCTCGACCCAGTTGCAGCCGCAGTCGTCGCATGGGCGGAACGTGCGAGAGGCGCGCTCGCCGTCGTTGAAGCCGCCGGTCTGGACGAGGGTGCCGTCCGGGGCGACGGTGCCGGAGGAGCACCAGGCGTCGGTCAAGAGCATGAGCGGGCGGAAGGTGTTGGCGGCCACGTCGTACTCGACGGAATGCGCGGTGCAGTCGACCCGGAGAGCCTTGTCGTCGGGGTCGTTGCGGCACTTGCCGTCGGGAAGGGAGAGGTTGGAGCGGCCGAAGTCGGTGCGGTCGAAGACGACAACGCGGTCGTTGTGCAGGAGCTGCATGTGCATGGCGGAGACGCCGATGGTGCGCTGGAGGAGCGCCCATTGCCCACCACCTGCGGCGGTGGCAGCCACCAGAGTTTCCAGGAGGAGGAGGAGGGGGATGGGGAGGAAGACGAGCCTAGAGTGGCCCATGATTGATGTCATTGCCGATCCGCCAGTCCTGCTGTGCTCTCCTGTCATTTAAAGAGCTCATGGGGAGGGAAGCCATCAGCATGCCAAATGGAGGAGGTGGTGCGATTTCGAGGAGGAAGAGAAGAAGGGAACCGTCCGGATCATGATCGGAAACGGCAGTGCCCACATGGCTTGGCTTTGGTGCGGTGCCCTGTCCTGTTCCCGTTGGGCGGGCGGTGAAGGATTTATGACGGCCCGCTGCCGCTTTCCACTAGGGTGATGTTGGGAAGGGTACGGCAGCCGTGCGGAGCATCTAATTTGAGTGGCGGTGAAAGCAGGAACAGAGCAGATGGACGCTCTCCACAGTTGTCATTTGCGACTCCACATTGAATGGACTGTTGTGGAGGGGAGATGGAGAATCTGTTCACGTTCTTGAGCCACATTAGGCCAAGAAAAACCGAAGAAGAGAACAAGCGATTCAATGCCCGTCTCCTCGTGAACTTAGAGTGGTGAGCTCTGGAAAACGCTTATAAATATTTCAATTCTACCAGAATGTTGAGATATCCGTCGTGTCCTGAAGCAACAAATCTACTAGGCTATCCTCCCCCTCCTTTGTTTAGATGACCTGGAAGACAGGAGATGATACCTCCATCGAGCAAGTAGATTAGAGGATCGTTTTAGTTCTCCAGCTTGCTCTAACTTGCATAGGGTCTCTCAAACAGCCCTTGCCCTGATTCAATTCGAACCGATTCATGGATGGTAGCAAATCGAACGGGAACCACGGTGGCTTGGATTGATTCACGTCCTTGAGATTTGGAATCGAAATCGTCGGTTCCGATTCATCAAAGAATTTTAAAAAAAAAATTTAAATCCTAAATATCATTCTGAATGATGAACTTATCAATCCAATTTAAGGAAAAAAATTAAAAATTAAAAAACGAAAACTGAAACAGTGGAGTCCCGAACTGACCTAAACCGAGACCAAGATCAGCCAGAATCAATTCAAGTTCAATTTCAAATTTGATTGATCCGAAACTAAAACCACTGATTCCAAATTCGATTGATCTGAAACCGCTGATTTTAGAACCAGGGCTGCTACTATTGAGTGCTTTTGTCCCACCATCTAAAACATCTTCGGCCAAGTACTTTCAAATATCAACACTGAATCCGAATGAAATAAATGATTAAATATGACAAGATCCTGAGCATGTACAAATGAAAAACAAAAGGACAAAACAATCATTGAAGAAAATTTGTATCAGACTTTCACATCTAGAAAATAGAGCGTCCACGTACATACATAAAACGAACAAAATGCATGAACAGCAGGATCGGAAAGGACATAATAAGAAGCATTAAAAGGCTGCGTTGCAGGATATGGGCACTCTAAATATGAAAAGAAGCATTGAAAGGCTACCTTTTGCTCATGGTGGAGAAACCACAGACGTTGGAGGAACAGAGGCGATCAGAAAGCAACAGCTCCAATCAGGAACAAGCATTGGAGGATCACCTCCCGTCACATAACCTCTGTAGGCGAAGGATGCGACAGATTTCCATCACAACACCACCCTGCAAAGCCAATAAACATAGCCCAACCAGAGGGAAAGCATCATAGCGTCCATGACCAATCTTTGTCACCTAAAAATCTTCAACATAGAGCCTGACAGAACTAGAATCCCAAAGAAAAACCAAAGAGATAATGTACACATAAAACACGTTTATTCACTATATAAAGGTTGCCAAGATTACAGTCTTCACCCACCAGCCTGCAAAAGTAGGATTTGGTTTAAAAAAACAACCAAACATGGTTGTCATGGCATGCTTTAACTATTTGCCGCCATAAACAAACCAAATCCCATGAATCTCAGGCATCTAAACAGAACCGTGCAAAAAGCAACCAAACAAAGACCATACTAACAAGGGTGACGCACCCAAACGACTCAGAGGGGACGTGAAGCCCGGACTGGAACAACTCCTAGGGACTCACTGCCTAAAACTACTGGACAGAAACCAGCACCGTCAATATGAGACTAGGCTAAAACACCAGAGGAGCAATGTAGGATGCTACCCTGGTAATACAAACCAGGATCATATGAAAAACAAGGGATGCATGAGATAACCAGACTCGCGAATGAAACTAAGACCAGACATGGCCGTGATCACACGAACTGAGGCCAAAAACAGGGAAAAGCCAGCCGGTTGATGACTGTCAAACACCCTAAAACAGAGTTCCCTTGCAAAAGGAGGACATCTGCAAAAATATGAGATCAGCCAAAGGTCCATGGAAGACAACCAAGGTCTGTGAGAAAGTCGAAACTCACGGTCAGAAAGCACGAGCCAAAAAAACAGATTATAGTAGACTGCTGATGTTCACCATCCATTTCGGGTGCTGGGGCTGATGAACACCCAGTGATTAGACTCCCAAGGGATTCCCCTGCACCATTTTGATACTTCTGCTCACCTAGGAAATGATATCGCACCACCATAGCTTCTCCTCGAGCAACTTCATACCACGGGTGCTGATCAAGCTGCAGTGCTGGAGATTCAGGCCCACCATGGACTGCCCCAAGTTCCCCAAGAATGGCAGACTCTTCACTGTGACCTTTGAGCAACTTGCAAGAGAGAGAATTTGCAGCTGAAGCTGCCTTGCTGATGCCAGGACTGCAACACCATAATCACTAACAGAGCAACTGGACAAATCAAGGTCCTCAATCACAGAACAACCATCTGCAATTGCCAGGAGGCTTCTATCAGTGATCTTCTTACAACCATGAAGATTAAGCATCTTCAGAGTACTTCCATGTGCCTTAACCAGCGTAGTTACCAAATCATCTGTCACATTAACACAACCACTCAGATTGACGTGCACAAAGCCAACATCAGAACTCTTGATCAAAGGGAGGAGAAATGTGTCTGTCACTCCAACTTGTCCACTCAAGTCTATATTCTGTAACTGGGGGCAGATCTTCCCTACCACTTGTAAGCTAGCACTAGTGACTCCTGGACAGTCACGAATAGTCAGAGACCTAAGTGACATGCAAGATGGCAGTTGGACTGGGGCAAAAGCTATGTCTTTGATGCCCAAGCATCTCACCAGACTTAGAGACTTCAACTGGGTACTGCATTTCGAAAGAGCACCAAGGACACCTATAAGAGTGATTTGATTACAATCCTCAAGGTGCAAATTCTCAAGCTCCTTTGCACTTTCAGCAAAAGCACTCAAACCAGAATCAGACAGGTAGCAAGACTTGCGAACAAAGAGATGCTTCAGGATGGGGGAACCCTTGGCGATAGCTTGCAAGGCTATATCAGTGAGCCCGTTGCAACAGGTGATACTGATGGACCTCAACTTCCTCAAGCCAAGAGTACTTCCCATAACCCAGAATCCCTTCTCATAAACATTCTGGAGACCAGACAGGGATAAGTCAATTATGTTTTTCCCATAGTGACCAACGACTGCAAGAGCGACGTCACTAATGGACAAGGTCTGAAGTTTTATCCTTTCCAGGGAAGAAGATGCTGAGGAGACCAAGCTTGTAATTCCTTGGTCACCAACATGTAGGCAGTTTTTTATGGTAACGGACTTTAATTTTGGACAGCACCGACCGATAGCCTGCAGACCTTCATTACCGACGCTTGAGCAAGATTCAATTGTCAAAGATGTCAATATGGGGCACTTCTGAGCAACAGCTATCAAGCCCTTGTCCGAAATCTGCGGGCACTGGCAGAGGTCAAGCTTTTCCAGCAATGGGCATCCATCTGCAATCTCTGATAGGCCAGCATCAGTTATCAATGGTACCTTCCACATGGATAGGGCCCGAAGGGAAGGGCAACCATGAGCAATTGCAGAAAGCCCAACATCAGTGACCTGAGTCGAATTGCTTCCTCGGATGACAAGCTTGCCTAACCCACCACGGCTACAGGTTCCAAGGGCGATGGAAGCAAGTCTAATATCTGTAGCTTCCTCTGCATCCAAGCGCCTGGTAAGATACCCATTGTTCTCACTTTCCTGCTCATCTTCAGACACATCTTTGTTCAGATCAGGCAAGGGGTTCTTCGCAGATTCATTCCTGTGCTTCTTCCTAGCAGCAAGCTCAGAAGAACGGATGCTGCACAGCAGCATAAGCCAGCGCTTAGACACACAAGCAGA
Source organism: Musa troglodytarum (assembly GCA_023547065.1). Classification (NCBI taxonomy): domain Eukaryota; kingdom Viridiplantae; phylum Streptophyta; class Magnoliopsida; order Zingiberales; family Musaceae; genus Musa; species Musa troglodytarum. Next base: position 6,785,161 of record CP097508.1, on the reverse strand, counting down.
GTTGCTCCTCTCCTTATCTCCTGGCAACCGCCGGAGGATCTCGAAGAGGCATTCGTCAGGAAGGGTGTCAATCGATCGGAGCTGCTGCTTTTCATCTGCAGTTTTTTCTCCTGCTTTGCAAGTAAGAGGAGAGATCCGAGTCCTTTTACTTGGTGGGCAGTAAGCATCAAAGTTATAGGTGAGAGATAGCAGGAGGCTCGAATCCATGAGGCTTGAGAAAAGAGGGCCACCAGGGCCGATATCATCGTTGCCTGCATAATATGAGAGGAGGACAGCGGTGAGTCCCAGAAGTTCATCTAAATCTAATAGAAAAGCCAAACAAGATCCTCCTGACAACCAAGAGAATCACGGTAGATCTCAAGGTGTGCGATCCATAAAAAGCCCAGCATAACAAGAAGCCATCTTGTAGTTCTTAGATTTCTCTACTGATTTCCAATTTCACTTTAATCGATAATCCATAATTCATGGATCTTGTGCTACATCGCGAAAAATGAGAACATAGTATGGGCGAAAACATAGAGATCTGCTCTCCCCAACACACTAGGAACGAAATAGTTGCCGAAAAATCAAATCAAAGCAGGATTAACTAAAAAAAAATCCAGTAAAGGTAGCAGAAACATCGAACCAAAGTCGAATCAGAAGCTTGAACTAACAACAGGATGATAATATCGCAAAGGAAACGCAAGCATATGATCTAGTAACCCCAGAATCTATTTTAGTAAGCTATTCAGCTTCAGACCAAGTCTAAATTCATTATGCACAGCGACAAGTGGCAAAAGAACCCTCCGATCTACGAAAGACATGCAGAAATTACTTAGCAGAACAATAACCCCAAAAAACAAGCAGATCTCGACGCAGAGTCCAAGGATTTCATGAACAAGCCCATGACAAATCAACAGATCCGAGAGGAGGGAAGAGGGATTACCTGCGCAGTTGACGAGCGCCGCCATGAGAGCTAATCAACGAGGAACAGCTACGAGTAGCTAATCAACGAGAAAAGTAACACCACCAGACGCATCACAAGAGGCCCAAACGAATTCGATCGACCTACAGAGGTCAAAAACTGAGAAGAGGGCGAGGAGGAGGAGGGTTCCCAGCTGCCACGGGATTGGGGCTTTGGGGAGGACGAAGAGGCCGGCGGCTCAACATAATAAAAGAAGAGGGGAAAGAGAGGATAGGGAATGAGGACGAGTTCCCCGCTTTGCCCTTTGTATACATTGCATCCGCCCGTACTAGAGGACGTGCGTTGATGGCAGTGGACGCCGAGGGAACGCGTGGGTCACGTTCGGCAAGCGGCAACGCGAATCCCGACGCTGGGCCTACTTAGATACGGTTCCCACTTTTCCTTCAAAGAGAGAGAAACTCTACATTCATCCTCTCTACTTCTTTTGCTTTATTCCACGTCACTTATGTAGTTCATATTTTAAAATACTGAGAAAAACAAAATAAATAACGAGTTGTTTAGCATCAAAATATATTTTTTTAAAATAAGAATCAACCTAAGAATTAAATGTATAGACCTGACTCACTTAAAAATTTAAAACTAATAACTATAATTTCATACCTAAAATATTAGTTTAATGATGGTTATCTAATATATTTAATTTAAATAAAATTTAAAATATAATCATATGAATTTTAATATCTATAATATTATTCAGATAACATATGTAACTTAAAGAGCATAATTTTATTCTAAAAAATACTTATAAGTGCTACTCAGAAGAGGAGTCCAAGCTTAAACGAGTCTGTGAGGTGATATCTAATATATTTACCTTAAATAAATTTTAATATTTATAAATTTAAACAATTAAATAGTAATATGTTTGACACTTATTTTATGTTGAGGATTAAATTGATGTGACTCACTTTAAATTGAGAATTTAAACCTCATCCTATAATTATTTTTGAAGTTAAAAACCTTGACTATTAATAGTAAAATCTTAATATCAAATTTCTTTTTCACCATGTAACCTTTGGTAAAAAATCTTAAAAATCAATTAAATAAAAAGACAAGGGGAAAAAGAGAAAAATAGCGTGCATCTGTACTTGCAAAGCCGCAAGGAATAGCCCCATGTCTACGTATGCTCACCTTTCTCGTATCTCTTTTTATCCTTCACACAACCAAAAGCAAGACTACCAGAGCTCTACTTACACACCGAAACATGATAGCAGCAAATTATGGACGATTTCTTACGTTTTGTTGTTTCCATGGATGATGGACAAATCATCAATATTTTGCATGATGACTCGTTGCTTTTGCATCTCTGTTTTTCCCTGGTAACGCTTATCCGTCATCCATGAAAACGGCATGTGATCATCAAGAAACAGTTGATTGCCACTAAAGGTGGCAACAATTGTCGATGTGTTGTCCCACATTGTGGAATTGTGTGCCACGTGGTCCCGTATGTTCCAGCATTGAAATGTGAGGTTACCACAATGGACCGTCGAGTAGTGTCCAGTGGGCAAGTCATGTACCTGCACAGTAGCAAAGGAAGACCATTTGTGCTGTATGTATTATACAGGCAACCACTAGTAAATTGAATACCCAGAGCATGTAGTTTCATGTATACAACTCATCGAATAGAGGTTAGTTGGCATCTTTTATACTTTAATTTAGTTTAGATTAGTTAGCATTTTGTTGCAGATTAAGAAGAATCAAGTAGTGGAAAATATGTATCCTATCAAATAAGATAAAGTATGAAAAATCAATATTGGTTGTTAGTTGTCCTTAACACAATAATTTCTTACGATGGAGTTAAATATGAAAATTTAATATTGGTTGTTGGTTGTCGCCAAGACAAATAATTTATCATTATCTACCAAACCACATATATAATAGCGGCAATTCAAACAAAATACAAACTAATTATGTTTGTGCTAAAACCATATGATCATATTAAATCTTAACCAAAATGAAGCCTAGTAAAGAAACTACATTCTACTCAGAAGAAAAACAAGATGAAGACTAAGAGAAAATTAGATTACTTAAAAGAAAAAGATTGTTTCGAAAAATGGACTTGATTAATGATGAATCTCACACACAAACACACATGATAAATCAGCACACATGAAGAGCATATACATTTATTTATTGCAACAAGGCACATGAATCAGATCCTAATCCAGCTACACTTAAGAATTAATAATGTCCCAAGTTGGCAATCATAAAATGATAATCCTGCCACGATCTTTGACCAGGTTCTCATTCGAAGTTGAAACAATGTGAAAACATTTATTGTCCATCCCACTTGGATTATATTACAATATGTTTTGGCGTTGGTGTCCCAATTGCATCACACTATAAGGCAGGCTAAATTGTGTGTGTGTGTGTGTCCCTCTGTATATATATATATATATTTGGTACAACGAAAGATATGCACGGAATTGTTTCCAGACCTGTTGTGATTGGAAGGGAGGATGAATTAGTGACATGCATGCATCTGAACTTTTATCACATGGAAAGATGCATCTGGCTGTCAACTACCACTTTGCAGCTTGCAAATCAGAGTATATGAACAAAAGTCCACAGTTCAACGCGCATGCGCTCGTGTTGAAACGTTGAATGAAGCATGGGAGGAGTGCAACATAAAAATAACAATAAAATAAATAAAATCATGATGATGAATATAAACACGAAAATAAAGATAGTGCTCTGCTTTATTCACATGCATTTTGACATAAACATTTCCTTGTGAAAGAGGGTGACATCACGCTTTGATTAACAAGAGAATAAGATGTTTATGAAGAGAAAATTTCTTGAGCAATGGAAAACCAACATGCCCTTCAATAGAACATATGTGGGCATTTAACCTACCAACGTTCTCATTCGATCAACCAAAATGATGATTTTTTTTTTTTTGAAAAATCTTGCACTGAAAATTGGACTGCCAATGACTAATCTTGATCCAATCCGAAAGAAGGCCAATCCAAGGAATTTAAATGTATACATATAGGAAAGTATTCGATTAGTGTTTAATAAATTGCTTAGCATTAAATGAAATGAATAGTGATGAGAAAAGAAGACATTAAATGGAATGGATTGCACTAGAATGAGAACTTATTAATGTGAGCTTTATGATACTGATGCTTATAATGTCTCTACAAAAGACAATACATTATTAATAAAAATAGTAGTTTTTACTAGCTTATGTATGCATGTGTTACATGAGCTTGGAGCTAGTAAGTAATGAAAAGAAAGCCCACTTAATATCTTCTAAAAGAAAAGAGTCCACAATATTTATAGGTAAAAGGGACTGTTTAGTAAGGAAATAAATGGAAGTCAAATCGGTAAATGTGGTTAAATGGTCTTACTTACATTTATAAGCTCATTTATAAGCTACAAGTGCTTGCTGTACTAATTTTTCCCACACCTGGGGAAGTGTCACTCGGTTGCATTTTTGCAATAGGGGTTTCTGTCTTTTGTTGATCCTAAGGATGATTGAATAAAGTTCTTTTTCTAAGAAAAATAAATAAAGAAATGGAAGCTACTTAGCCTTGGGATTCTTTCTTTTTTGCTTCGTGTAAGAATGTTCTTACTTACTCATTGGACAAATAAATGGTCCATTAATTCCATGCCCTCATTGATAATGCTACAAATTTTCTTTCCAACCTTTCGATGAAGTCAAACCACTATCTTGATCAGATTAGACATCACTTCATACTTTTTCTGGCTCAGGTCATGCCATATTTATTACATGTTGAGCTAGTTTAATATGACGCCCTGGCCAATGCTATGCAAGCATCAGCCTGACTGATATTATATATATTTTTTTTAAAAAAATATATTTTTTATGATGGCCTTCATTATTTGCATTCAATTTTTTTTTAATAAAAGCTAGAATATGCACACTAATTTTCTCTTTCACTTATCACATTTTGAGTTAGTAACAAATTCTCTCTCACCCTCTTTGCCCCCGTCACATCAACATCCAAAAACCGATTAAATTGTCTACATAGAAGGTTGAAGAAATCTTGAGAAAAATTGTAATTCTAATTTCCTTGATAATTAATTGAATTTATATAACTAATTCTACTCTATGAATTAAAAATACCCTACTCGGAATATTATTTGCAGTGTTTGGGGGTGTATGGGGACCGAGGCTGGCCCAGTTCGCACTGGGCATTGACGGCCCGGCCCATGATAGCCTGAGCTGTACCGCAGCCCAGGCTAACACTTCCGCATGAGTTCCACCTTTTGGTGTGGGGAAGACGACGCGACTCCAAGTTGCCATCAATGCAATTCATCGTGAGCAGCAAATTCATATTCATACTGGTTGAAAGAATATTTCCAGTCATGGATAAGGCATCAGATCAAGGAACAACAACACAAAATGCAAGACAAGCAAGCAGAGCAAGCTACAGAATAAACCTATCATTAGCCGAGAAAAAGGAATTCACAACTTACCCACTATATGCTTGCAATCAAGATCAACCAGCAGAGAAAGCATGAGTCAATCGAATGCCTACCTAGATAACAGCTACGTCGATCCTGAGATCTCATCAGCTTGCAGAATCCTCAATGTCGGTACATCGTCGATCTTCTACTATCGACTCCCATTCCAATCGGCGCATCCGATCCCCAATCCTGAACCGGATGAGTGTAGTAGAAGTAGGAGGAGGAGGAGGAGAAGGAGAAGGAAGGGCTAACAAATTGCTGGTAGCGGAGTGGGAGGAACAGGGAAGCCTAAACGGCCGGCAACGAAGAGGTCATCTTACGACGGAGATGGCACTGCTCCCCTTCTTAACGGATTGGAATGGGCCGTTGGATCTTCTGATGCTTTAAATGTCGGACAACGAAGCATCTGGACCGTCGAGCCCAATAGACCGGCCTAATTGAGCGGCTCGCACAAATTGATCGACCCACTATTATTATCATTATCATTACAATTAATGGTTTAAAATCAAAGGAAACACTAGTGTTAGTGCAAACAATTTTTTACCGGGTCGTGACCCTGGGTGGTGCGGCGGAGAGTCCGGGAACCCTGGGGCTCGTCTCAGTAAGGTTCGGGCTCGTCGATGGCTCCTGCTCCAGCTAGGTCCCGAGGGGTAGCGTGCGCCGATGTCGCCGGGAACGGAACCTGCACAAGACGGGTCGGAGGGTGCTCCACCCGACCCCTCCGACGCTCAAGTCAGTTCCTCTCCCGTAGGCCGGTTCCCAAATAATTGAAGAGTTCAGGGTGCACCTTGTCCCCCTCTTCCTGCCTTACTCCTTCGCCTTAAATAGGTCGGACGGATGGCACGCTTCCGGTTGCGTCTGCGGATGGCATACGGACCTGACCTCGCAGACCGGTGTCGTGGTCAACCCTGCGTGTAGTTGGGGCGAGGCAGAGGAGAAGCGACGTCGGGTAATCAAATCGCGGGAGTAAAAGAGCGCAGGAGGGGCGATGACGTCATCCGGGCGTAATACCCAGGACCGGGTGTCACGTCACATTTAATATCCATAACACTACCCCCCTCAAAAAGCCACTCCTGCGGGACGGTCTTCGAGGGTTGGGGGTGGTGTTCGGGGAAACCCGGTTGCATATGAGCGGTCGGCTGAGACCTCGGGCGGAGGTTTTGCTTGTCGTGGCATTGATCAATCCACCGCGTGCAGATAAGGGCCGAGGCGCCGCCCAAGCCACAGAACCCCGACGGCCGACCCGCCGCTCAAGACCATGTTAACCGAACCGCCGTTCGGGATAAGGGGTCGAGCCGCCGCTCAAGACCCAAAAAACCGATGGTCAAGCCGCCGCTCAAGACCTGGATAACCGAACCGCCGTTCGGGATAAGGGGTCGAGCCGCCGCTCAAGACCCAGTTACCGAACCGTTCGGGATAAGGGGTCGAGGCCCGCTCAAGACCTAGAAAACCGATGGTCGAGCCGCCGCTCAAGACCATGATAACCGAACCGCCGTTCGGGATAAGGGGTCGAGCCGCCAAGACCTGTAAAACCGTGGTCGAGTCGCCGCTCAAGACCATGATAACCGAACCGCCGTTCGGGATAACGGGTCGAGCCGCCGCTCAAGACCCAAAAAACCGATGGTCGAGCCGCCGCTCAAGACCATGATAACCGAACTACCGTTCGGGATAAAGGATCGAGGCGCCACTCAACACTCGTTATCAACCACCGCTCGGGATAAGGGGTCGAGGCCCGCCAAGACCTAGAAGAACAATGAGCCGCCGCCAAGACCCGATGGTCGAGCGCCGCCAAGACCTAGAAGACCAATGGTCGAGCCGCTGCTCAAGACTGTGATAACCGAACCGCCGTTCGGGATAAGGGGTCGAGCCGCCGCTTGTTAGGGTAAACAGATTTACCGTGGACCTCGCCCATCGCGCGGATCCGGCCGGGGTCGCTCTGACGGTTCGCTGTCGATGGCTCCCGCCACGCCAGCGACCACTCCGAAGGGCACCACGCTCCTGGACGTCGGGGACGAGACTGCAGCAAGGCGGTCGGATGCTCACCACCCTCCGACGCCAAGTCAAAGCCTGATGGGAGGAGTGAGTTGTTATGTAGAGAGAGAGAGAGAGAGAGAGAGAGATCCTTTGTGTGCCGCCCGTCCGGCTATTCCCAGTGAGTTGCGGGGTGTCCGAGTCTACTCACCTCTGGATCAAGCTTCGCATGGAGCAAGGGTTTTGCCAAGAAAGTGCCACCCAGCTCTCCTTCTCACCCGCCTTACCTGCTCGGGCTTAAATAGGTTGGACGGAGGACCCGCTCGACCGATCGCAGTGGCGACGCTCGACCGCAGGTCGGTGCCGTGGTCAACGTTGGGTGGTTGGGGCGATGCCGAGGAGAAGCGACATCCGCTCCAATCGCGTTGTTGGGGAGCGCAGAGGGGCGATGACGCTATCCGGGTACGGCCAAGACCGGTGTCTCGCCATACTTAAAATCCCTATCACTACCCCGCAAAAAGCCACTCGCGGACAATTTAGAGGGTGTCGCCAAGAACATGGTTGCCGATCGAGATCTCGCGCAGTTCCACCGTGTTGTCGAGTTGACCGAATCCTTTGCATGATGGGGGTCGAGGCGCCGCCAAGACCGGAAAACCGACGATCGAGGAAGCTCGAGATTCGCAGCCGAACCGCTGCTCGGGATAAAGGGGTCGAGGAACTCAAGACCCGTAGTTATGGTCACCGAACCGCTGCTCGATATTGTGCCGAGCCGCCGCCAAGGCCTAGGATGCCGGCGATCGAGCCGCCGCCAAGATCATGTACCGAATCGCTGCTCGATAGATGCGCCGAGGAGACGCCCGAAGTTCCGCTTCGCCATGCCGACGTCCGAATCGAGGTTGAGACTCGCGAGTTGGCGCTTGAACTGTGAGCAAACGCCGAGGTAAGGGCCGCGATGTCCAAGTTTCGCACACCCGCCGCTGGGTACTAGGGGTCGAGGTCACGCATACCACTGAAAACCATGATAGAACTACCGTCGATGTATGTGTGGCCGAGCCGCCAGGCCTAAGAAACAGAGAAGCGAACCGCGCTCGATGTGTGTGGCCGAGCTTCCGCCAGGCCTAAGAAACAGAGAAGCCGAACCGCTGCTCGATGTGTGTGGCCGAGCCGCCGCCAGGCCTAAAAACAGAGTCCGCTCCGCGATGTGTGTGTGGCCGAGCCGCCAGGCCTAAAAAGAGTAGCCGAACCGCTCGACGGCGAGGGGTCGAGACGCCATTTTCTCGCCGCCGACGTCCTAAGTCGTGGTTGAGACGCGCAAGGTCCTCCCCGCTTGCCGACCCCATTTTGCAAGGGGTCGAGGTCACGCACACCCGAGAAAACATAATAGCCGAACCGCTGCTCGAAAATGGGGTCGAGGAGACACCGATCCCCGCCGCTGCCGCGTCAATTAAGGGCCGAAACTTGCGCCGACCCATAAGACCGGCGGCCGAGCAACGAGACCATGTACCGAATCGCGCTCGGTAAGGGGCGGCGTTCAACTCTCCTACCGACTGCCGCTGGCAAAGGGGGCCGAGGTCACGCACGACGTGGCCTGAATTCCGCGGTCGAGCCGCCGCCAAGACCTAAGAACCGTGTCGCCAAACCATCGCTATGGTCGAGCCCGCTCGCCTAGAATACCAGAATCGCACCTTTCGATGAATGCCGAGCCGCCGCCAAGGCCCGCACGCGTCGAGCTCAAGACCTAGAAACGTCGCCAATCATCGCCGAGGCGGGCCGAGCCCGCCAAGGCCTAGAATACCGAATACCGCCGATGAGTGCGCCGAGCCGCCAAGGCCTGTACCAGCGTCGAGCCTCGCCAAGACCTAGAAAACCGCCGCCGTGCCGCCGGAAACGGCCCGCGATAGTGTTGCCGGAATCGAGGATACCGGGCGTGGATAAGTTTCACCCGGGGTGTACGCGCCTCTTCATTAAGATACGCGCCGCTCGATCGCCCGATGTGATGCCATTGGGCGGTGGCGTGTCGCCGCCTCCGGAGGCGAAAGGTCGAGGCCCCTTTTCTATAAATAGGAGCTCCGCTTTTTTCCATCTCTTTATCGAGTATTCATCTCTTCTCCCGCGCTGCCTTCCTTCAAGTTTCTCCCTAGGCTCCGTGCTTGACTTCTTCCAACCGATCTCTTCCATTATAGGTTAGTGCGATGGGTCTTCCTTCCACTTCCTCCTCCTCCCGCTTCTTCCTCCTCCTCCCATCGCCATAACCCGGTCGCCGCTCCTTTATCTCTCGCTTCCAACCCTTCCTCGATGCGGAAGCGGCGTTAGAGGCCTTAATGTGGCCGCACGACCAAGACTCCGCTCTTGGACGAGCGATGGTGGGGATTCTCCGGCGGGCGCACGCATCCCGAGGAGTTCACCTCCGAAGGGACACGGCTTTGACCCGGCTCCAAGGGCTTTGCACCGCCGATGCCCTAGAGGGGGCCGCGCTTCCCTACACCTCCATTGTAGCTCGTGATCTCCCCGTGATTTCGCCTTCCCAGATAACCCCAACTCTGTCCGTGGTTTTCCTAGGGAATGCTACTAACATTACCCGACCCGCAACCTTTCTCTCTCGCCTCTTCAAGGTCTGGGCTACTCGCCGCCGACCGTGTCGGTTAGCGCGCCACCAATAACAAAGGGTGGAAGAGGCGCTTTTTGTCCAGCGCGGGATCGGGGTTTTGGGTTCGTGGTCGCCAAGGACCATCGACAACACCGCCCGCCGAGTGCCGAGGAGCGTGCTCACCTCGAGCAAACCGAGGGTAATCCTCCTTCCTCGCAAGCCATCCGCAACATGCAGTTACGTGGAGGCCGACTAAGTCCGCGCTACTCGTGGTAGGCCGTCGTTGTTTTGCCTTTCTTTGGATCGCTGTCATACCGCCTTCTGACATATCTGTTGTTCTTTGCAGGGATGGTGAACCTGCGGTCCTTCCACGACTCGGGTGCTCCGAGGGGACCATCTCCGCGCTCTCCGGCGGTCTCCAAGCGGGCGGGGGATGGCTCCCCGCGCACCGTTGAGGAGGGGCGCCAGAAGAAGAGGGCGAGGTCCAAGGACGTGGTGGACCTGGAGGCGCCAGCGGCTATGCCGGCCGGGGCGTCCGAACGACCGGGAACCAGCCCTTCTGCTGAGAGAGCTGGTCCCAGCCAAGGGGCGACCGGGAAGGGCCAGCGTCCTCCATCCATGCAGGACCTGTGCCGGGTCACATCGGGGAAGGATGAGCCGTTCCTTTCCGAATGATGGGGAGGTCCTTCGGGCCGCGAGCGACCCTCTCGTGGCCCGGCACGGTCGTCCCGGGGACAAGGTGTGGGTCGGGAGAGCCTCGCCCGCTATCTCCGGGGCGCCCATCCCGACATGGCTCGGGACTTGTACACGCCTCCTGAGGCGCCGCCGCCAAGTCCGCTAAGTCGTGTTGTGGGTAAGCACCGCTTTTTCTTGTATCCTCCGGGCTTAGCTCGTTCATCCTTTCAGCGCTTTTTCTTGTGCAGGGTCTCCACTACACCATCGCTTCTCTCGACCGGGTGCACGATTCCGGCCGCCGTGCATGGTTCGGGTGAGCGCAACTTGAGTTGCGCCGCTCGAGAGGCCCGAGCGGGTCGGGACCAGGCGGTTGCCGCCGAGCAGCGGCGACATGGGCGCGAAGTGGCGCGCTCGACCGCTGAAGCTCGAGGCCGCCGCGATGCAGGCCGGGCTGCGAAGATCCTCCGACGTTGAAGCCGGAGAACCGCCCGGATGGAGGAGGCTTCGGATTGGCGCCAGCCGACCTCGGGAGGCCGAGCTGCAGGCCGCCAGGGAAGCCCTTGCCGCTGCGGAGGGGAGTCGGCCAGAGAAGGACCGGGAGGCGGTCGACGCCTACAAGAAGTCGGAGGGCTTCCTCCTCGGCCTGGACCGGACGGGCCGTGTATCATACGAGTATGGGTACAAAGTTGCCCTGGCCCGGTTTCGAGCATGTCCTCGAGCTCAGCGGTCGAGAGAATCGCCGTTTCATGCCACGAAGATCGAAGTCGACATGCTGGCGAGGTTCCCTTCGGCAAGACCTTCACGAAGGCTGCGGCTGAAGATCTCTTTTTTATTTTGGAGGCTTCCCCTTTCTTTTGTAATACTTCTTCCCGTGAGGCCCATTTGTAATCAAAACTTTTTGGTAATACAAACTTGCTTTCTCAATCTGATCTTCAACTTCTTTCTAATGGTTTGAGTGCAGTGTGACTTACTCCCGTTTGTCCTTAGACAAAATATTTCTTAAGGTTGTGGGCGTTCCAAGTCCTCGAGGCTAGCTGCCCAGTCATAGTCGCGGCCGGAGCGTTCCGGTCGGACTACTTGGACTACTCGGTAGGGCCTTCCCACTTGGGTGCAAGCTTGCCTTGAGTGGCGGGGTCGCTTACTTACGCCTTGCGGAGGACTAAGTCGCCCACCCAGAAGTCGGCGCACCCTCTTGTTGTAACTCTGGCCACACTTACATTTATGCGCCCGGTATTTTTACGTGTGCGCTAGCCTCGTTCTTCAGTCGAGTCGAGCCAGCCCGAACTCCACACAGGCGAGTGGACTCCTCGTAGTTCTCCACCGGAATGTTGGGATGACCAGATTCGGCGGTAGGCTTCCACGCGAATGCCGGTGTGGGGACTCGCCGGCCGTCTTGAGGTAATCCGCGAGACCATAGGATGTTCGGAGCTCGTCGACCCGGCTCGTCGGGCTTCGAGTTCTTTCTAAGTCCATCGGTATAGATCGGTTGGTCACTTGGCGAGCCCGTTGAGTGCAGGGTGGGCCGCAGAGCTAAACCTCGGTGGATGTGATAAGTTCGCGAACTCCGAAAACCAGTCTTGTGGCGAAGCGGGTCCGTTATCGGTGATGATAACGTTAGGCGGACCGAATCGGGTCACAATGTTCTTCCATCTGACTGTTCGACCCGTTGTGATGGTGCAGGGCTCGGCTTCCACCCATTTGGTGAAATAGTCTATCCCCACGATGATGTGCCTCCCGTGGCGGCGGAGACGGCCCCAGAGTCCATTCCCCATTGGCGAAGGGCGGGCGCAATCCATGGAGGCGGCGGGTCGCGAGGCTGCGGGCGCGAACTGGCGGCAAGTGTCGCCGGCGAAAGCCTTGGCGTCTCGGTGCGGCGTAGGCGATAATAGCCACTGGCGCGATATTTTGAAGGCGAGTTCGGCGCCCATATGCTCCCCACAAATCCGCCGTGGACCTCGGCGAGAATCACTTCCGCCTCGCCGGGATCTAAGCATCGTAGTAGGGGTGGGAAAGCGACCTTTTGTAAGTCGGTCGCGATTTCGCGATACCACGCTGAGTTGGCGGGCGCCGTGCATGACCTCATCCGCGGCGGGATCCTCGCGTTTGTACTTGAACTTCACGAATCACGTTGGTGGGGTGGTGGAACTCGGGATCACCGATCTCCATGATGGCGACCGGCCAGGTGTGTCGACTCTTCGACCTCGGGATGTTCCTGCGGGTCGGCTCCGAGGCCAATTTTGCGAGCTGGATGCGCGTTAGTTGGGACACAGGCACCACAGGGCCAGTGAAGCGTGGAAAGTTAGAGGTTTGGGCTTTTACCTCGGTTAGGTATGCGGACATGGTGAGTCCGGCGCGATACTCTCCACCAACTTGCTCGGAGACAAGTTGGGAATCCGTGAGAATGTGGATTGCTCCTAGTTGCATCTCGGCGCTAAGCGGAGGCCGCCAGCGCCTCGTATTCGGCCTCGTTGTTTGTGGCGCGGCCGAGCGGAGAGCAGCTCGGCGTGTCGTCGGGATCTTCGAGAATGAGTCGTGCGCGGCTCACAGGTGGATGATCCATCCGCGTCAGCATCGATCTCGGCGGATCTGCTCTCGCTTTCACTTAGGTGGTGTTAACTCGAGATGAAGTCGGCCAAGGCACAGGCCTTGATGGCGTTCTCGGCTTTGTGAGGTCGAACTCGGATAGCTCCACCGACCACTTTAGGAGCGCCTGCTCGTCAAACTTAGAAAGAACTTGGCGAGGGTTGGTCGGTCGATACCTCAATCGTATGGGCTTGGAAGTAGGGCGTAACCAGGGCGCTAGAGCAGTGCCAATGCCAGCCTTTCAATGGGAGGATAGCGGCTCGGCCGCGGCACGTGGGCGATGTAGTAAATCGGGTGTTGCGCATCGGGGCTTCTTGGCAGGACTACATTGGACAGCCAGTGAACTTCCTCAATGAAGTCGGGCGCCAGAGCCTATCGACTTCGGATAAGTCTTGTTGGCGCTCGAGGGCGAAGGCAGTCTCTGTCTCAGAAGCGGGCGGTCGGGAGATGTGTAGATGGTGTTAGGCGACCTCGGAGTCGATTCCGGGAGGTCGGCGGTATCGGCGAACATCGGCGCTTTCTGGAGGTGATGAGTTGCGCCGCTCTTGATCCCAGTCGAGCCAATCATCCGTCGGGGCGGTCATCTTGCGATGGAATATTAACGCCGGGTTTGTTGGCTCGGGATGCTCGGTCAGCTGCGTCCGCGTGGGTCCTCGGCGGTTCGGCCTTCTCCTCTTGCCGAGAGTCGCGTCAAGTAGCACCTATACGGACTCTGAGATCTCCCGCACCTCCCGACTCCGGCGTGGTAGAACCGTCCGGTGGTATGTGAAGCGGCCCTTTGTTGAGGTGGGTCGGCCCAAAATGGCGTTGTATCTTTGTAGGGAGGTCGACCACGAGAAAAGTAACCAGCGCGTCTTGGCCTTGAGGAATCGCGAGGTCAATGGTAGGAATTCTGACACCCATGGCGAGATTAGTCGCGATGAAGCTGTGGCGCGAGTGCAAAAGGCTTCTTCCGGCAGCCTAACGAAAGGCCTCGAAGTAGAGGATATCGGCGAGCGATGTCGACCATGATCCGTCGAACACATGCGTTAGCGGTCGACACCACGGCGCATCGTCATGCTCGTTGCCCCCATATCCCACGAGAATGTAATCTCGGCTCGGAGGAGGTGATATTCCCGATCGCGGCTCGGGCGTAAGCCCGCCGACCCGGCGCTATGTCCTCGGTGGGTCCCCGGTGATCACGTCGATGTGTTGCTCGGCCGCGTCGGCGCGAGGATGCCGCGGATGCTGAAGGTATTGATCGAGGTGACCTCTTCGGATCAGCTCTTCAATTTGCCGCTACCGTAGCATTGCTCCGCGTCATGTCCATTTTGCCGGCGAAAGCGCAATACGGGTGCTATCGCCACCGCCGCCGCCCTTCATCCGAGGTGGCGGCCCGAGCATTCCCGCCTCCTTGATTTGAGGAATATTTGCGCCCGAGACGCCTTCAAGGGGGAGGTGGCGGCTCGACCACGACGGTCGGGCGGCCCGCGGCGCGCTTGGTGTGGGGACTCCCGCCGTTGTTGGTCCCGACGGAAGGAGTAGGGTGCCCTCTGGCCGCTCTTCCTTCCTTCCCGACATCCGTGATTCGCCGCCACGCATTGACTCGCCTGGAACATCTCCGCGATGGACATGGGGGTCGCCCACCAAGGACCAGCAGACCGACGGCCGAGTCCCATCATAAATGCTCGCACCAAAGAACGATGGGTGAGCATCCGACAACTCCCTTACCTCCGTGGTGAACCTTCGCACGGTGGGAGAGGGTTCGCCCTCCTTTGCTTCAACCCCGTGAGGAGCGCGACAGTAAGGCTTTGGCCGCAAGAAACGCCAAGAAGCGTAGCTCAAGTCCTTGGCGAGCTGCTCAAAGGATGTCACCGACCCGCTTTTTAAGGTAATCGTATCATGTTCGGCGCGGATCCTTTCAACGTGGTGGGGAACGCCCGCACATCAAGGCGTCCAAGTTCCATATAGGCCATTTGAGCCCGAAGGCGCGACGTGATCGATGGATCACTAACTCCATCATAGAGGTCGATGGAGGGGAGGCGAAAGTTCAGGGGCACCGGTATTCCCGTATATCTGCGGCGAATGGGGACTCAGCGAGGCACTTCCTGTGCTCTTCTTGGATTTACGGACGCCCTTTGCACCTCCTCCAGCGTCAGGCGATGGACCGGATTTGAGCTCGAAATAGGTCCGCTGAAGTTCAAGACACCGCCTCGAAGTTCCGGCGGACGCCCATGGTGTGGAGCCCGGTTCCGGCCCCGAACCCGGTGGGAGGTCGAGAAGATGGTATCGCGGTATCGCTCCCGATGCCGGGAAAGGTTCCGCGCTGAGGTCAGGTCACGCCGTGGAGTAGGCGGGGAGGACAGCCGACGGTGATTCGCCAGTGTCCGGACCGCGAGAGAGGTCTCGAAAGGCCTCCACCGTGACTGGGGAACGGTGGAACCCGACTCGCGGTAGAGCCCAGCCGCTAAATATATTCCAAAGAGCGATCTATGGTTGCGCAGGATCATCCTCCGAGTTCGGAGGTCCGCGACCTCCGCCGAGGTGCTCGCCGTGAACGACCTTTCGCCCATGTGTCGCTTAGGCGGAGCAGTAGTCCTTCACAGAGCAGCCCTCCTTCTAGCGCCAACTGCTAGGGGAAAACAGATTTTACCGCGGACTCGGCCCATCGCGCGGATCCGGCCGGGGTCGCCTCGCAGACGGTTCGGCTCGCTGATGGCTCTCGCCACGCCAGCGACCACTCCGAAGGGCACCGCGCCTCGACGCCGGGACGAGACTGCAGCAAGGCGGGTCGGATGCTCGCCGACCCTCCGACGCCAAGTCAAAGCCGGATGGGGAGGAGTGAGTTGTTATGTAGAGAGAGAGAGAGAGAGAGAGAGATCCTTTGTGTCAGCCCGTCGGCCGCTATTCCCGCAGAGTGAGTTGCGGGGTGTCCGAGTCTACTCACCTCGGATCGCTTTCGCATGGAGCAAGGGTTTTGCCAAGAAAGTGCCGCCCAGCTTCCCTTCACCTTACCACTGCTCGGCTAAATAGGTCGGACGGAGGACCCGCTCGACTAATCGCGCAGTGGCGACGCCCGACTCGCAGGCCTGCCGTGGTCAATCGGTTGGGTGGTTGGGGCGATGCCGAGGAGAAGCGACCGCCCAATCGCGTTGTTGGGGAGCGCAGAGGGGCGATGACGCTATCCGGTACGCCAAGACCGTGTCTCGCCATACTTAAAATCCCTATCACCGCCAAGACCTGTAAAACCAGTGGTCGAGCCGCTTCAAGATTATGATAACCGAACCGCTGCTCGGATAAGGTTCAAGGCGCCACTAACACCCGCCATCAACCGCCGCTCGATAAGGGGTCGAGGCCCGCCAAGACCTAGAAGACACCGGTCGAGCCGCCGCCAAGACTATGATAACCAACCGCTGCTCGAGATAAGGGGTCGAGCCGCCAAGACCCGTAAACGGCGGTCGAGCCGCCGCCAAGACCATGATAACCAACTGCTCGAGATAAGGGGTCGAGCCGCCGCTTGTTAGGGAAACAACTTTTACCGCGGACTCCGGGCGCACGCGCGAATCCGAAAACCGGGGTCGCCTTTGACGGTTCGGGCCCGCTGATGGCTCTCCCCGCCTCCCGACCGCTCCTCCGAAGGTGGCGGCACGCCCGGACGCCGAGAACGTGACCTGCAGCAGGCGGGTCGGATGTTCGCCCGACCCTCCGACGCCTAAGCCGGCCGCCCGCCGAAGTTCCCCAGAGAGAATTGCGGGGGTGTTCGAGTCTACTCACCTCTCGGAGTGTTCAAGAAAAAGAGAGAGTCCTGGCAAGAGACCAAGGGAAGAAAAGGTCCTCCCAAAGATTGCTCTCCGAAAAAGATCCCCCATCCTGTCTTACCTGTTCGGGTTAAATAGGTCGGACGGAGGGCATGCTTCCGATCGCTCGCAAGTGGCGACGGCCCGACTCGCAGTCGGTGTCGGGTCAACTTGGGAGTAGTTGGGGCGCCGAGGAGAAGCGACGCTGCCAAATCGCGGTGTTATGGAGCGCAGAGGGGCGATGACGCTATCCGGTACGCATCAAGACCGTGTGTCTCGCCATACTTAATACCCCTATCACTACCCTCCAAAAG
The DNA here is from genome assembly GCA_023547065.1 of Musa troglodytarum. Classification (NCBI taxonomy): domain Eukaryota; kingdom Viridiplantae; phylum Streptophyta; class Magnoliopsida; order Zingiberales; family Musaceae; genus Musa; species Musa troglodytarum. Next base: position 6,767,857 of record CP097508.1, on the reverse strand, counting down.
CCACTCGTGGGACAATTTGGAGGGTGTTTGCTCGAAGAACTCGTTGCCGATCGAGATCTCGCGCCACCGTGTCGCGGTCATAATTGACCGAATCTTTGCAGGATAGATACGGTCGAGGCGCCGCCAAGACCCGAAACCGCTGATCGAGGAAGCTCGAGATCTCAGAATCAACCGCTGCTCGGGATAAAGGGGTCGAGGAACCTCAAGACCCGTAAAACCATGGTCACCAACCGTCGTCGAAATAGGCCGAGCCACCGCCAAGGCCTAGGATGCCGGCGATCGAGCCGCCGCCAAGATCATGTAAATCGCCGCTCGATAAATGGGGTCGAGGAGACGCCCGATTTCCATTTGCTGCCGACGCCCGTAATCGGGGTTGAGACTCGCGCTTAGGACCGTTGAACTAATGGGTGAGCAACCGCCGAGGTAAGGGCGCGACGCCCAAGTCCTCGCATCGACCCGTTGTGTACTAGGGGTCGAGGTCACGCACACCCGAAAACCATGATAGCCGAACCGCCGCTCGATGTGTGTGGCCGAGCCGCCGCCAAGGCCTGTGGACACTGTAATAGCCGAACCGCCGTCGATAAAGGGGGTCGAGGAGACGCCCGATACCCATTGCTGCCGGACGCCCTAAGTCGTGGGTTGAGACGCGCAGGTCCTCCTCGCCATCACCCGCCGCTTTGGTACAAGGGGTCGAGGTCACGCACACGACCTAAACAACCATGATAGCCGAACTGCCGTCGATGTGTGTGGCCGAGCCGCCAAGGCCTGCGAAATCGAATAGCCGAACCGCTGCTCGATAAAGGGGGTCGAGGAGACGCCCGATTCTCGCTGCTGCCGACGCCCGTAAGTCGTGGTTGAGACGCGCAGGTCCTCCTCGCTACCGATCCGCCGCTTTTGGTGCAAGGGGTCGAGGTCACGCACACGCACCGAGAAGTTATGATAGCCGAACCGCCGCTCGATGTGTGTGGCCGAGCCGCCGCCAAGGCCTCGCGAATCGAATAGCCGAACCGGCTGCTCGATAAAGGGGGTCGAGGAGACGCCGATTCCGTTGCTGCCGACGTCCCGAAGTCGTGGGTTGAGACGCCGCCAGGTCCTCTCGCCATCACCCGCCGCTGCTTTGGTGCAAGGGGTCGAGGTCACGCATACGACCGAGAAGTTATGATAGCCGAACCGCCGCTCGATGTGTGTGGCCGAGCCGCTCAAGGCCTCGCGAAATCGGAATAGCCGAACCGCCGTCGATAAAGGGGGTCGAGGAGACGCCCGATTCTCGCCAAGCTGCCGACGTCCGGAAGTCGGGTTGAGACGCCAGGTCCTCCTCGCCACACCCGCTGCTTTGGTGCAAGGGGTCGAGGTCACGACACGACCCGAGAAACCATGATAGCCGAACCGCTGCTCGATGAAGGGGGTCGAGGAGACGCCCGATTCCCGCCAAGCTGCCGACGTCCGAAAGTCGTGGGTTGAGACGCCGCCAGTCCTCTCGCCATCGACCCGCTGCTTTGGTGCAAGGGGTCGAGGTCACGCACACGACCGAGAAACCATGATAGCCGAACCGCTGCTCGAATAAATGTGGCCGAGCCGCCGCCGTGCCTAAGACCGTGGTCGAGCCGCCAAGACCTAGAAAACTGTAATCGCCAACCGCTGCTCGGGATGTGTGTGGCCGAGCCGCCGCCAAGGCCTGTACCGCGTGGTCGAGCCGCCGCCAAGACCTAGGAGACCAGAATCGCCAACCGCCGATGTGTGTGGCCGAGCCGCCGCCAAGGCCTGTATCGCTGGTCGAGCCGCCGCCAAGACCTAGGAGACCGTAATCGCCAACCGCCGATGTGTGGCCGAGCCGCCAAAGGCCTGTACACGCTGGTCGAGCCGCCGCCAAGACCTAGAAAACCAACCGCCGCCGCCAAAAATGGCTCGCGATAGTGCGGTTGCCGGAATCGAGGACGCGCGGCGGGTAAGTTTCTTACCCGGGGTGTACACGCACTCTTCATTAATATGACGCCGCGCTTCGATCGCCTGATGTGATGCTATTGGGCGATGTGGCGTGTCATGTCGCCGCCGCCTCGGAGGCGAAAGGTCGAGGCCCCCTCTTTCTATAAATAGCGTTCGCGACTCTCTATCACTTTATCGGAGTTTTCATCTCTTGTCCCGCCGCTGCCTTCCTTCAAGTTTTCCCATAGGCTCTGCCTTTTAACTTCTTCCACCCGATTTCTTCCATTATAGGTTAGTGCGCGATGGGTCTTCCTTCCACTTCCTCTTCCTCTCGCTTCTTCCTCCTCCTCCTCGCCACAACCCGCCGCCGCTCTCCCTTCATCTCTCGCTCACTCTTCCTCGGGATGCGGAAGCGCAGGCGTTAGAGGCCTTAATGTGGCCGCACAATCAAGACTCCATCTTGATGAGCGTATGGTGGGATATCTCGGCGCTACGCATCCCGAGGAATTCAACCTCCCGCCGCCGGGACAGCGGCTTGACCCGGCCTAAGGCGGCTTTGCCCCGACCGATGCCCTAGGCCGGCTTGCGCGCTTCCCCGCACTCCAATCATCGATCTCGCATCTCCTCGGGCGATTTCGCCTTCCCAGATAACTCCCAACTCCCCGGCGGTATTTGGTGGCTTTCCGGGGAATGCCATTACGCTAACATCGCCTCAACCCGCAACCTCTTCCTCTCTCGCCGCTTCAAGGGGTCGAGGGGATACTTCCGGCCGCACGCACTGTGGTTCCGGTTAGCGCGCCCACCAATAACAAAGGGTGGAAGAGGCGCTTTTTGTCCAGCGCCAAAAGGATCGGGGTTTCGGGGTTCGATGGTCGCCTAGAACCATCGAGCACGCCGCTCAAGCTCAATGCCGAGGAGCGCGCCACCTCGAGCACCGAGGGTAATCCTCCTTCCTCGCAAGCCATCCGCAACATGTCGGAGCAGTTGGTCGTGGAGGCCGGACTAAGTCCGCGCTCGGTAGGCCGCCGTTGTCTCGCCTCTTTGGATTGCTGCCATACTTCATCTTCCGACATATCCGTCGTTCTTGCAGGATGGTGAACTCCGCGGTCCTTCCACGACTCGTGTGCTCCGAGGGGACCATCTCCGCGCCCTCCGGCGGCCTCTAAGCGGGCGGGGGGTGGCTCCCCGCGCACCGCTGAGGAGGGGCGCCCGAAGAAGAAGGCCAAGGCCAAGGACGTGGTGAACCTGGAGGCGCCCGTGCCTGTGCCTGCCGGGGCGTCCGAACGACCGGGAACCTCCACCCCATCCGAGAGTGCTGGCCCACTGTGGACGACCGGAAGGGCCAGCGCCCTCCGCCATGAAGGACTCGTGCCGGATCACGCCGGGAAGGATCACCGCCTTTCCCGAGTGATGGGGAGGTCCTTCGGGCCGCGCGACCCTCTCGTGGCCCGGCAGGCATGGTCTGCCCCGAGGGGACAAGGTGTGGTCGGGAGAGCCTCGCCAGCTACCTCCGGGCGCCCATCCCGACGTGGCTCGGGATCTATACACCTCCTGGCGCCGACGCCAAGTCCGCCAAGCCTGTTGTGGATAAGCACCGCCTCGCGGTATCTTCTTGGTCTGAGCTCGCTCATCACTTTCAGCCGCTTTCTCCTCGCAGAATCTCCACTACACCACGGCCTCCTCGACCGGTGCATGACTCGGCCGCTTGGTGCATGGTCCGGCGAGCACAACTTGGAGTTGCGCCGCCACCGAGGAAGCCCGAGCGGGTCGGGACCCGAGGCGTTGCCGCCGCCGAGCAACGCGGCGGACATGGGCGCGAAGTCGCGCTGGCCGACCGCCGAGCTCGAGGCGCGCCGCGAGAGGCCGGATCGCAGGTTTCTCCGACGGAGAGGCGAGAACCGCTCCGGACGAAGGAGGCTTCGAATTGGTCGCTAAGTCGACCTCGAGGAGGCCGAGCCAAGGCCGCCAGGAAGCCCTTGCCGCGCGGAAGGGAGTCGGCCGAGAAGGACCGGAGGCGCCGACGCCATAAGAAGTCGGAGGGCTTCCTCCTACCGACCTGACGGGCCGTGTCATACTTAATATGGGTATAAGGTTGCCCCGCCCGTTCCGAGCATGTCCTCCGTGCTCGATGGTCGAGGAGAATCCTTCGCCTCATGCCCCAAGATCATGGGGTCGACATGCCCGGCGAGGTTCCGCTCGACGACGCCTTTCCCGATGCCGCGCTCAAGACCTCTTTTTCTTCTTTTTGGAGGGTCTTCCTTGTCTTTGTAATACTTCTTTCCCACTGTGGCCCATTTTGTAATCCAAACCTTTGGTAATACAAATTTGCCTTCTTAATACAATCTTCGACTTCTTTCCAATGACCCGAGCCTGTATTGACTTACTTTCGCTTTTGTCCTTAAACAAAATATTTCTTAAGGTTCTGACGTTCCAAGTCCTCGAACCGCTGCCTACCATAGTGGCGAGCCTTTAACGCTCCTGGCCTGACTACCTTGATTACTCGGTAGGGGCCTTCCCACTTAGGTGCAAGCTTGCCCTTGAGTGAGCGGGTCGCCATTTCCGCCAGGACTAAGTCACCCATTCCGAGGGGTCGAGGGCGCACCTCTTGTTGTAACTCCGGCAACACTCGCACGCCAAAGATTTTTACGCGCGCGCTGGCCCTCCGCTCTTCAGCGTCTAGGCCAGCCCTAACTCCCCGGGCCGAGGTGGATTCTCATAGTTCTCCACCCGAATGTTGGGATGACCAACTCGGCCGGTAGGACTGCTTCACGCCAATGCAAGGTCAGGGGACTCGCCTCAAGCCATCTTCGGGTAGTCCGCAGAGACCATAGGATGTTCGGGAGCTCGCCGACCCACTCGATCGGCTTCCAAAGTCCTTTTCCTAAGTCCATCCAGATAGATCGTTGGTCACCTCGCCGAGCCCGTTGGTCCGGGTGGGCCACCGAGCTAAACCTCAATCGATGTGATAAGTCGCGGTAACTCCGAGAACCGAAAAGTGTCGGGCGAATCGGGTTCCGTTATCGCGATGATAACGCTGGGCAGACCGACCGGTCACGATGTTCTTCCATACGAATCGCTCACCCGCTCGGCCGTAATGGTTGCCGTGGCTCGCTTCCACCCACTTGGTGAAATAATCTATCCTCACGATGATATGTCTCCGCCGCCGGACGCCGGGAAACGCCCCAAGAGGTCCATTCCCATTGAGCGAAGGGCCAGCGCAATCCATGGAGGCGAGCGACCGCAGGAGCCGCGGGCGCGGCCCGCGCTGCAGTGTCACACCGCCGCACGAAAGCCTTGGCGCCTTGGCAGCGAGGCCGCACAGCCCGGCGCAGATTTTAAAGGCCAAAGTTCGCCGCCCATGTGCTCCCCACAAATCCCGCCGTGGACCTCAACGAGAATCACTTCCGCCATCGGATCTAAGCATCGAGTAGGGGTGGAAAACGACCTTTGTAGAGCCGGGCCGCCAATTTCGCAGCACCACGCTCGGTTCGGCGGAGCCGCCGTGCCTTGACCTCATCCGCCGGCAGTGATCCTCGCGCTTGTACTTCAAGATTTCGAATCCACGAGGTGGGGTGGTCGACTCGGGTCCCCGATCTCCATGATGGCCACCGACCGTGTGTCGCCTTCGACTCGGATGTTCCTCCGATCGGCCCCGAGGCCAATTTCGCGAGCTGGTCCGCCCGCTGCTCGGGACTCGGGCACCCCGGACAGAGTGAAGCATGGAAAGTTAGACGCTTGGGCTTTTACCGTCGTATCCGACATGGTCGAGTCCCGCTCGACATTTTCCACCAACTTGCTCGGGCGATGTTGGGAATCCGTGAGAATGTGGATTGCTCTAGTTGCATCTCGCCGCCAAACGGAGGCTCGCCAACGCCGTATTCGGGCCTCATTGTTTGTGGCCACGAAACCGGCGAGGGAACGCCAAATGCGTGTCCGCCGATCCTCCGCACGAGTCCGCCACGCCTCGAGCCGAAGACCCATCCACGCAGCATCCGGGCCGTGATTTGCTCAACGCCGCTCCGGTGGTGTCAATTCCGAGATGAAATCGCCAAGGCCCGGGCCTTGATGGCTGTTCTCGGCTTGTAGCAGCAGGTCGAACTTGGATAGCTCCACCGACCACTTTAGGAGACGCCACGCCAAACTTAGAAAGAACTTGACGCAGGTTGGTCGTCAATACCTCAATCGTATGGGCAAAGTAGGGGCGTAGCTTCCGAGCCGCTAGCACAAGTGCCAATGCCGCCTTTCAATGGGAGGATAGCGCCGCCCGCCCACGCAAAGACGTGGTCGTGTAGTAAATCGGGTGTTGCGATCGGGGCTTCTTTCACAAGCACCGAGCTCACCGCATGCCGAGATGCCGCCAGTAGAGGGTAAGTTTTTCCGCGCAGACACCGAGGTAAGTCGGGTAGCTCGATAAGTGCCGCTTCAGCCGAAGGCTTCCTCGCATTCTCCGCCCATTGGAAGTTCTTGGGTCTTTGAGGACTCTAAGAAAGGAAGGCACTTATCTCCGACCGATAGAAACCGACAGAGCCGCTTATCCTTCCGCAAGGCAATCAAGCCTTTATCGCACTCGGAGATCTCATGCCTGAGAGCTCTGATCTTCTCGGGTTGGCATCAATTCCTCTCGTATGATAAACCCGAGGAACTTCCCGATGTCACGCCAAGACGCACTTGGCCGGATTTAGGCGCATCCCGTGTCTTCTCAGCCAGAGAAGGTTTCCCCGCAAGTCGACGCAGGTGTGCAGCCCCGGCGACTTTTCACGATCATATCGCCAACGATACCTCCATGTTTCGCCATATTTGCCGGGCGTAACACCTTGTTCACCATCCTTTGGTAGGTGGCGCCGCATTCTTTAACCCAATGGCATAACTTTGTAGAAGTAGGCCCTTGGGGTGTGTGGAAGGTCAGATGTTGCCGATCCTGGGGCCATCCGGATCCGTTGTAACCGAGTAGGCGCCCATGAAGGAGAAGCGCGCATCTAGCTTGAGTCGACCAGCTGGTCGATCCCGGTAGGGGAAGCAATCCTTCGCAAGCACGATTTAGATCGGTGTAGTCAACACACATCCTCCGCCTTCCATTAGGCTTCTTGACGAGGACTACATTGACAGCCACCGAGGGTACCGACCTCTCACGAAGTCAAACGCCAAGAGCCCGCCGAGTTCCTTCGCACAGCTTGTTGGCGCCGAGGACCGAGGCCGGTTCTGCCTCACCGAGCGCGGTCGGGAAATGTGTAGATGGTGTTGGGCGACTTCGAGTCGATTCCCGAGGTCGGCAGCCGCCCAGCGAAGACATCGGGCGCTTCGAGGAGGTCAAGAGCCGCGCCCGCCGTGATTATCCAGTGTCCGCCGATCCCGACGTCTGATCGGGACGGCCATCTTGCAGCGAATATTAACCGCCGTTTGTTTGGCCGAGATGCCTTGGCCGCATCGCGTCCCGCTGGGTCTTCGAGGGGCGGTTCCGCCTTTTCCTCTTACCTGTGGAGGTCGCCAAGTAACACCGCTCGACTCGAGGATCTCCCGCACCTTCTCGACCCGCTACCGTGGGGAACTTCGGCCCGGTGGTATGTGGATAGAACGCCCTAGCCGCTGAGGGTGGGTCGCCCAGATGGCGTTGTACGCAGAGGGAGGTCGACCACCGTAAAAGTTACCAGCAGAGTTTTGGCCTTCGGGAATCGCCGAGGGTCAATGGTAGGGTTACCGCACCCCGCGCGAGATCGAGTCGCCAGCTGAAGCCGGTGAGCGCCGAGTGCAAGGCTTCGTGGCTTCTTCGCAGCCCCAACTTCGTAAAGGCCTCGGCGAGAGGATGTCACGAGCCGCCGTTGTCGACCATAATCCGCCTGACCGCGGCGTTGGCAATTCGGGCCGACACCACCAACGATCGCCATGCTCGTTGTTCCCATATCCCCGAGGGGAATGTGATCTCCACGAGGGAGGGTGATATTCTGGCCGCAACGTTTCGGGCGTAAGCCCTTCGACCAAGCGCTATGTCCTCCGACGGGTCCCCTGATCACGCCGATGTGTTGCTCGACCGGGCCGCGGGCGCAGGATGGTGCCCGCGATGTCGGAGGTATTGATCGAGGTGACCTCTTCGATCGCTCTTCAATTTGTCGCCTACCGTAGCATTGCTCCGTGTCATGTCCATTTTGCCGGCGGAAGCGCAATACCGTGTTATCGCCACCGCCGCCGCCTCCATCCGGGGCGGCCCGAGCATTCCCGCCTCCTTTATTTGGAGGAATATTTGCGCCCGAGACGCCTTCAAGGGGGAGGTGGCGTCGGGCGCCGTATGGGTCGGGTGGCCCATGCGGCGCTCTTGGTGAGGGGCCTCACCTAGTTGTCGCTCCCGATCGGATGGATTAGGAGACCCTCGCCGTTCTTCCTTCCTCCCGACATCCAGGACTCCGCCGCCACGCATTGACTCGCCCGCTGAAACATTTCCGCGATGGTCACGGGGGGTCGTTCCACCTAGGACCTGAAGAATCTCGACGGACGGAGCCCCATCATGAATGCTCGCACCAATAATGATGGGTGAGCATCCGATAACTCCTGCACTCCGTGGTGAACCTTCGCACGGCGGGGAGAGGGGTTCGCCCTCCTTTGCTTCAAACCCGTGAGGAGCGCGACAGAAGGCTTTGGTCGCAAACGCAAAAAGCGAGCTCAAGTCCTTGGCGAGCTGTTCAAAGGATGTCACCGACCCGCTTTTTAAGGTAATCGTATCATGTACGCGGATCCTTTCAACGTGGTGGGGAACGCCCGCACATCAAGGCGCCCGGTTCCATATAGGGCCATTTGAGCCCGGAAGGTGGCGACGTGATCGGCCGATCACCGACTCCATCATAAAGGTCATGGAGGGGAGACGGAGTTCAAGGGCACCGGTATTCCCGCATGTCGCCGGCGAACGGGACTCCCAGCACTTCCTCTCGCTTCTTGACTTGCGGATGTCCTTTGCACCTCCTCCGCACGCTGCGGCGATGGACCGGATCTGAGCCCAAATAGGTCCGCTGAAGTCAAGACACCGCCGAGTTCAAAGTGACGCCCAGCAAGAGCCCGGTTCCACATGAACCCGGCGGGAGGTCGAGAAGATGGTACCGCCAGACGCCATGATGCCGGGAAGAGGTTCCGCCTTGAGGGTCGGCCGCCGCCTCCCGAGTAGGCGGGGAGGACACCGACAAGATTTGCTGGTTCGGACTCGCTGGGAAAGGTCCCAAAAGCCTCCACCGTGACGGTGGGGAAGCGGTGGAACCCGACTTGGCGGTAGAGCCCGCGCCGCTAAATATATTCCAAAGAGCGATCTATGGTTGCGGCAGATCGCCCTCCGGTTCGAGGTCTCGCGACCTCCGCCGAGGTGCCACCGAAACGACCTTTCGTCCATGTGTGGTTAAGGGCGGAGCAGGTGGTCCTTCGACAGAGTGGCCCTCCTTCTAGCGCCAACTGCTAGGGGAAACAACTTTACCGCGGACTGGGCGCACGCGCGAATCCAAAACCGGGGTCGCCTTTGCACGGTTCGGGCCCGCCGATGGCTCCCGCCCCGCCTCGACCGGCCCGAAGGTGGCGGCACGCCCGGACGCCGAGAACATGACTGCAGCAGGCGGTCGGATGCTCCGCCCACCCTCCGACGCCTAAGTCGGGCCGCCCGCCTACCAAGTTCCTGCAGAGAATTGCGGGGGTGTTCGAGTCTACTCACCTCTCGGAGTGTTCAAGAAAAAGAAGAGGTCCTGGCAAGAGACCCAGGGAAGAAAAGGTCCTCCCAAAGATCGCTCTGCCGAAAAGATCCCCCATCCTGTCTTACCTGTTCGGGTTAAATAGGCCTGACGGAGGGCATGCTTCCGATCGCCCGCAAGTGGCGTGACGGCCCGACTCGCAGGTCGGTGTCGTGGTCAACTTGGGGAGTAGTTGGGGCGATGCTGAGGAGAAGCGACGTCGGGCGGTCAAATCGCGGGTGTTATGGAGCGCAGGAGGGGCGATGACGTCATCCGGGTGTACGACCGAAGACCAGGTGTCTCGTCATACTTAATACCCCTATCACCGCTCAAGACCCAGAAAATCGGTGGTCGAGCCGCCGCTCAAGACCATGATAACCGAACCGCCGTTCGGGATAAAGGATCGAGGCGCCACTCAACACCCTGTTACCGAACCGCCGTTCGGGATAAGGGGTCGAGGCCCGCTCAAGACCTAGAAAACCGGTGGTCGAGCCGCCGCTCAAGACCATGATAACCGAACCGCCGTTCGGGATAAGGGGTCGAGCCACCGCTCAAGATCCAGAAAACCGGTGGTCGAGCCGTCGCTCAAGACCCAGAAAACTGGTGGTCGAGCCGCCGCTCAAGACCATGATAACGGAACCGCCGTTCGGGATAAGGGGTCGAGCCGCCGCTTGATAGGGATTTTAAGTATGACGAGACACCCGCCTTCGCACTCGATGACGCCATCGCCTCCCGCGCTCCCAACAACAAAGAATCGCACCGATGTCGCTTCTCCTCAAGATCGCCCCAACTACCCCACCGCTGACCACGGCACCGACTGCGGGTCGTGCCCAGACGCCACCCGCAGCCGGAAGCAGGTCTTCCGTCCGACCTATAAGCCGAACAGGCGGGAAGGGGAGGAAAATCGCACTTCCTGGCGTAACCCTCGCTCCACGCAGAACACCGAGAGGTGAGTAGACTCGACACCCCCACAACTCACTGGGAATAGCCACGACGGCCAGCACAAAGGCTCTCTTTCTCTCTCTCTGCATAACAACTCACTCACTCCCATCCGACTTTGACTTAAGGCCGGAGGGGTTTGGCGAGCATCCGACCCGCCTTGCTGCAGGTCTCGTCCCCGACGTCCGAGGAGCGCACGGTGGCCTTTCGGAAGTGGTCGCCCGGGCGTGAGCAGGAGCCGTCGACAGTTCGAACTGCATCGAGACGACTTCGGCTTATGGACGCCCCGCGCAGGCCCCGGGGTCACGGTAAAATCTGTTTTCCCCTAACAGATTTGGCGCTAGAAGGAGGGCCTGCTCGCCGGCGACCACCTACTCCGGCCCTAGACGACTCATGGACGAAAGGTCGCTTTCGCCGGCACTCGGCGGAGGTCCCGCTGACTCGAACTCCGAGGGATGATCCCGCCGCAACCATAGATCGCCATCGAACATATTTAGCGACGCCGACTCTACCCACCGAGTCGTTCTCTGCCTCCCCACCGTCACTGGAGGCCTTTCAGACCTCTCTCACTGTGTCCGACCTCGCAAGTACCGCCCGTGCTATCCTCCCCGCCTACTCCACGAGGCGGCACTCCGAGCCTCCAAGCGCCGAACCTTTCCCGCATCGAGGGGATACCGCCGCACCATCTTCTCCAGCCTCCCACCGGTTCGTGACGGAACCCGGCCTCAAAACCCTGACGCCCCGCCGAACTCGAGGCGGTGTCTTCTGCACTGACGGACCTATTTCGAGCTCAGATCCGTCCATCGCACACCGGAGGAGGTGCAAAGGGACGCCCGTAAGTCCAAAGAAGAGCACAGGAGGTGCCTCACCGGAGTCCTCGCCACCGATATACGGAATACCCGCCCCTCGAACTTTCGCCTTCCCTCCATCGACTTATGATGGAGTTAGTGATCCATCCGATCACGCCGCGCTTCCGGCTCAAATGGCCCTATACGGCACTTCTGACGCCTTGATGTGCGTATGCTCTCACCACGCTGAAAGGATCCGCCCAACATGGTACAAGACCTTAAAAGCGGTCGGTGACATCCTTCAACAGCTCGCCAAGGAATTCGAGTTACGCTTTTTGGCGCTTATGCGCGCCAAAGCCTTCCGTCGCGCCTCCCGGGCTGAAGCAAAAGGAGGACGAACCCCTCTCCCACTTCGCGCGAAGGTTCACCACGGAGGTAAGGGAGTTGCCTGATGCTCACCCATCGCTATTGGTGCAGTGCATTTATGATGGGACTCCGACCGCCGAGATTCTCGCCGTCTGGTGGAACGACTTCACATCCATCGCGAGATGTTTCACGGCAAGTCAATACGCGGGCGCCAATCCTCGGATGTCGGGAAGGAAGGAAGAACGACCAAGGGGCATCCTACTCTTCCCGATCGGGACCGACCTCCAGCGGAGTCCCCACACCAAGGGGCGCCGCATGGGCCGCCCGACCCATACGCGCCGAGCCACCGCCTCCCTTGAAGGCGCCTCGACGCAAATATTCCTCCAAATCAAGGAGCGGGAATGCCTGCCGCCACCACAGCATGAAGGGCCGGCGATAGCTGGCCGACAGCCTTGCATCGCCGCCATCGCAAACGGACATGACACGGAGCAATGCTATGAGTCAAGCGCAAATTGAAGAGCCGATCCAAGAGGTCACCTCGATCAATACCTCCAAGACCGCGCACCATCCTCGCACTCGGCGTCTTGGCCGAGCAACATATCGACGTAATCACCGGGGACCCGCCGAGGACATAGCGCTGGTCGGCGGGCTTACGCCGAGCCGCTGCGACCGCGAATATTACCCTCCTCCGAGCCGGAGATCACATTCTCGGGGATATGGGGGCAACGGAGCATGACGATGCGCCGTGGTGTCGCCCGAATTGCCAACGCACGTGTTCGACGGATCATGGTCGACATCGCAGCTCGGCCGATATCCTCTACTTCGAGGCCTTTCAAGTTAGGGCTGCCGAAGGAAGCCCCAAGCCTTGCACTCGGCGCCACAGCTTCACGCGACTAATCTCGCCATGGGTGTCAGAATCTACCATTGACCTCGCGATCCTCAAGGCCAAGACGCTGCTGGTTACTTTCTTGGTGGTCGACCTCCTACAAAGATACAACGCCATCTTGGGCCGACCCACCTCAACAAAGTTAAGGGCCGTTTCTGTCCACATACCACCGGACACCAAGTTCTACCGCCACGGAGTCGGGAGGTGCGGGAGATCTCAGAGTCCGAAGGTGCTACTTGACGGCGACTCGGGCAAGAGGAAAAGGCCGAACCGCCGAGGACCCACGCGATGCAGCGCCGACCGAGCATCCCGAGCCAACAAACCCGGCGTTAACATTCCGCTAAGATGACCGCCCCGGACGGATACCGGATTGGCTCGACTGGGTGATCAAGAGCGGCGCAGCCATCGCCTCCTCCAGAAAGCGCCGATGTTCGCCGACACCGCCGACCTCCCGAATCGACTCGAGGTCGCCCAACACCGCTTACACATTTCTCGATCGCCCGCCGGCGGAGACAGAGACTCGCCTCGGGCCCCTCGAGCGCCAACAAGTCTGTCCCGTAAGGAAGTCGATGTGCTCTGGCGCTCGACTTCATTGAGGAGGTTCTGCACTTCGGTCGCCCAATGTAGTCCTCGCCAAGAAGCCTAATGGAAGCCGGAGGATGTGTTGACTACACCGATCTAAATCGGGCCCGCCAAGGATTGCTTCCTTTACCTAGGATCGACCAACTGGTCGACTCAACCGCGGGTATGCCCGCTTCTCCTTCATGGACGCCTACTCCTGCATAACCAGATCCGATGGCTCTCGAGGATCGGCAACACACGCCTTCCACACACCCCAAGGAGCCTACTTCTACAAAGTTATGCCCTTCGGTTAAAGAACGCAGCGCCACCTACCAAAGGATGGTGAACAAGGTATTCACCCGACAAATAGGGCGAAACATGGAGGTCTACGTGGACGACATGATCGTGAAAAGTCGCACAGGCTGCCCACCTTGACGACTTGCGGAAACCTTCGCCACACCGAGAAGGTATGGGATGCGCCTCAACCCGCCAAGTGCGCTTTGGCGTGACATCGGGCAGTTCCTCGGTTCATCATACATGAGAGAGGAATTGATGCCAACCCCGAGAAGATCCGGAGCTCTCACCGACATGAGGTCTCCAAGTACAAGAAAGGAGCTGCAGTGCCTTAACGGAGGATAGCTGCCTGTCCCTGCTCCTATCCCGGCCGGGAGATAAGTGCCTCCCTTTCTTCCGAGTCCTCAAAGACCAAGAACTTCCAATGGACGGCAGAGTGCGAGGGAGCTTCACGCTCGGCAAGCAGCACTTATCCGAGCTACCCGACTTACCTGATTCGCCTCGTAAAAACTTACTTTATCCGCGGCATCTCAAAGATGCAAAGGAGCTCGGTGCCGTGAAAGAAGCCCCACGCGCAACACCCGACATTACATCATCGCCCACGCGTCGCGGGGCCGAGCAACGCTTATCCCCATTGAAAGGTCGGCACCGCACTGCTCTAGCGGCCCTAAGCTACGCCTACTTCCAAGCCCACACGATTGAGGTATCGACCGACCAACCCCGCGCCAAGTTCTTTCTAAGTTTGACGAGCAGGCGCCCAAAGTGGTCGGTGGAGCTATCCGAGTTCGACCGCTACAAGCCGAGAACAGCCATCAAGGCCTGTGCCTTGGCCGACTTCATCTCGGAGTTAACACCACCGAAGTCAAAGCGTGGAGCGATCCGCCGAGATCGATATCGCGACGCGGGATGGGTCATCCACCTCCGTGAGCCGCCACGACTCATTCTCGAGGATCCCGACGACACGCCGAGCGCTCTCCGCTTCGGCCATGCCACAAACAACGAGGCCGAATCACGAGGCGTCTGGCGGCCTCCGCTTGCGGCCGAGATGCAACTAGGAGCAATTCACGTTCTCACGGATTCCCAACTTGTCACCGAGCAAGTTGGTGGAGAGTATCGGGCGCGGGACCCGACCATGTCCAGATACCTGACCGAGGTAAAAGCCCAAACCTCTAACTTTCCCCGCTTCACTGGCCCAGGTGCCTAGGTCCTAACGAGCGCGCACTACCGCTGAACCGCCTCGGAGCCGATCCGCAGGAACATCCCGAGGTCGCAGGAGCCGACACACCGATCGGTGGCCGCCATGGAGATCGGAATCCCGGTCCCACCACCCCACCAACGTGATTCGTGAAGTACCGAGGTACAACGCGAGGATCTCGCCAAATGATGAGGTCAAGGCGCGCGCGCCCGCCAACTCAGCGTGGTATCGCTAAATCGGGCGACCGACTCTACAAAAGGTCGCTTTCCCACCCCTACTACGATGCTTAGATCCCGGCGAGGCGGAGTGATTCTCGCCGAGGTCCACGCGGATTTGTGGGGAGTATAAGGGGCGCCGAACTCGCCTTTCAAAATATTGCGCCAGTGGCTATTATCGCCTACGCCGCACCGAGACGCCAAGGCTTTCGCGCGCCGGTGCGACACTTGCCGCCACAGTTCGCGCTTCGCAGCCTCCTCGCGTCCCGCCGCCCATGGATTGCGCCGCCCTTCGCTTCAATGGGGAATGGACCTTCTTAGGGGCCGCTCTCTGCCACCGCCACGGAGGCACATCATCGTGGGGATAGACTATTTCACTAAGTGGGTGGAAGCCTCCCTCGGCAACCATCACACCAACGGTCGGTCAGTCAGATGGAAGAACATTGTGACCCGATTCGTCCGCCCAATGTTATCATCACGATAACGGACCCGCCACAAGACTGGTTTTCGGAGTTCTCGCAACTTATCACATCCACCGAGGTTTAGCTCGGTGGCCCACCCTCGCACTAACGCTCGGGCCAAGTGACCAACCGATCTATACCGATGGACTTAGAAAGGACTTGAAGCCCGACGAGCCGGGTCGACTTTAACTCCCGAACATCCTATGGTCTCGCGACCACCTCAAGACGGCCGCGAGTCCCCATACACCGGCATTCGGCGTGGAAGCAGTCCTACCGCCAATTGGTCATCCCAACATTCCGGTGGAGAACTACGAGGAGTCCACCTCGCCCAGTGGAGTTCGGGCTGGCCTAGACTCGCTAGAGGAACGCCGGCCAACGTGACATGTAAAAATACCGGCGCATAAATGTAAGTGTGGCCAGGAGTTACAACAAGAGGGTGCGCCGACTTTCTGGGGTGGGCGATTTAGTCCTCCGCAAGGCAAGTAAGCGACCCCGCCACTCAAGGCAAGCTTGCACCCAAGTGGGAAGGCCTCACCGAGTAATCCAAGTAGTCCGACCGAACGCTCCGGCCGCGACTATGATCTGGGCAAATAGCCTCGAGGACTTGGAACGTCCACAACCTTAAGAAATATTTTGTCTAAGGACAAAGGTATAAGTCAATACTGACTCAAACCATTAGAAAGAAGTCTGAAGACTGTATTAAGAAAGCAAGTTTGTATTGCCAAAATATTGGGATTACAAAATGGGCCTCAATCGGGAAGAAGTGTTACAAAAGAAGGAAGGAAGCCCCCAAAAATACAAAAGAGGTCTTCGTGCCGCGACTTCAGAAGGTCATTGCCGGCGGGAACCTCGCCGGCATGTCGACTCCGATCTTCGTGGCATGAAGCGAAGGGATTCTCTCGACCGCCGAGCCGAGGACATGCTCGAACCGCTGTGGCAACTTTGTACCAGACCAGACGATACACACGCCCGTCCGGCCTGTGCCGAGGAGGAAGCTCCGATTTCTTGTAGGCGCCGACCGCCTCCGTCCCTTCTGCCGACTCCGCGGGCGCAAGTGGCTTCCTCGCCGCCGCAGCTGGCCTCCTCGAGGCCGCCTTGGCAGCCAACCCCGAGGCCTCTTCCTTCCGGAGACGGCTCCAACTTCCCGACGGAGGAGCCGCAGCCCGGCCGCGAGGCGGCCTCGAGCTCGGCGACGACGCGCCACTTCCGCGCCTATCTCCGCCACGCTGGCAAGAAGAAGAACCGCCGGTCCCGACCGCCCGGCCTCTCGAGCCGGGCGGCGCAACTCCAAGTTGCGCCACCTGTGCCATGCACCACCCGGCCGAGTCATGCACCTGGCCGAGGAGAGCAGCAGTGTAGTGGAGACCCCGCACAAGAAAAAGACGCCTAAAGGGATGAACAGAGCTAAGCCAAGAGGATGTAAGCAAAAGCGTGCTTACCCACAACACCGACTTAGCGGATTTGGCGAGCAACACCTCCGAGGAGCGTGTATAGGTCCCGAGCCATGTCGGGATGGAGCGCCTCGAGGTAGCGGGCCGAGGGCTCTCCTCGACCCATACCTTGTCCCCGGGATGCACTGCCCCACCGGCCACGAGAGGGTCGCCCGCTGCCCCAAGAGACCTCCCCATCATTCGGGAAAGGAACGGCTCATCCTTCCCCGATGTGACCCAAGACAGGTCCTGCATGGTGGGAGGACGCGGCCCTTCCCGGCCGCTTTGGCCGGGACCAGCCTCTCGCAGAAGGGCCGGTCCTCGGCCGCCCGACGCCGGCCGGCACACCGGGCGCCTCCAGTCCACCGCCCTGACTCGCCTCTTCTTCTCGGCGCCTCAATCTGGCGCGGGAGCCATCCCCGCCCGCCTAGTAACCGCCGGAGAGCGCGAGATGGTCCCCTGAGCACCCGAGTCGTGAAGGACCGCAGTTCACCATCCTCGAAAGAGCAAAGACATGTCGAAAATAGAGTATGGCAGCAATCCAAAAGAAAGGCAAAACAACGACGGCCTACCCCGAGGGCGACTTAGTCCGCCTCCACCACCACATCGCCCGACATGTTGCGGATGGCTTTGGCAGGAAGGGAGGATTACCCTCACCGCCGAGGTGAGCATGCTCCTCGGCACTCGCCTTCGAGCAAGATTGTCGATGGTCCTCGACGACCACCGAACCCCAAAACCCCGGCCCCCGGCACCGACAAAAAGAAGCGCCTCTTCCACCCTTTGTTATTGGTGGGGCGCCGCTAACCCAAACCCCGGTCGAGCGGCCAGTGAAGTAGCCCCCACCTTTGAAGAGGCGAAAGCAGGAGAGGAAAAGGTTGCGGTCGGGCAATGTTTGCGTAGTGGCATTCCCTAGGAAAACCACCGATACCGCCAAGAGTTGGGGGTTATCCGGGAAGGCGAAATGCGCCACAGTGAGATGCAGTTACAATGACCGGGTGTAGGGAAGGCGCAGCCGCCTCTAGGGCATCGGGCGGTCGTGGCAAAGCCTCTGGGAACCGGGTCAAAGCCCGCTGTCCCGCCAGCCGCCAGAGATGGAACTCCTCCGGACGCCAGAAGCGCCACGAGTATCCCCACCATACGCCATCCAAGACGGAGTCCTGGTCGCACATTAAGGCCTCTAACGACGCGCCGCCCACATCCGAGGAAGGGCCGGAAGGAGGAGACGATGGGAGAGCGGCGACGCGGTTGTAAATCGATGGGGAGGAGGAGGAAGAAGCAGAGGAGGAGGAAGTGGAAGGAAGACCCATCGCACACTAACCTATAATGGAAGAGGACGGCTGGAAGAAGTTAAAAGGCACCGGGGCCTAGGGAGAAAACTTGATGGAAGACGAGGGCAGGGGAATAGATGAATACTCCGCTGATGGAGAGATGGAAAAACGTGAGCTCCTATTTATAGAAGGGGGCTCGACCTTTCGCCTCCCGAGGCAGCGACAAGATGATGACACCGCCACCTCGCCCAATGGCATCACATCGGGCGCCGCATCATATTAATGAAGAGCCGACGTACACCCCCTGTAAGAGACTTATCCAGCACGCCCGACTCGATTCCAAAGAATCGCCAACCGCGAGCCGCCGGCGCACGGCCGGTTTTCTAGGTCCGAGCGCGCTCGACCATCGGTATTCTCGAGCCTTGAGCGCGCTCGGCCACACACACTCCCGGCGCGATTCGGCTATTTTGGCTTTCTAGGTCCGGAGCAGCAGCTCGACCATCGGTATTCTCGAGCCTTGAGCGCGCCACACACACCTCCCGGCGCGATTCGGCTATTTTGGCTTTCAGGTCCGGAGCAGCCGACCATCGGTATTATGAGCCTTGAGCGGCAGCTCGGCCACACCCTTCATCCCGAGCGCGCGCTATCATGGTCTCCTCGTGTCGTGACTCGACCCTTTGCACTAAAACGACGGCCTGAAGGTGGAGGACTGACGTGTCTCAACCCCGACTTCCGGACGTCCGCTGGCAATGGGTATCGCGCCTCGACTTCTTTATCCCGAACGTAGTTCGCTATCATGGTCTCTCGTGTCGAGCGTGACTCGACCCTTTGCACTAAAAACGACGGCCTGAAGGTGGAGGACTCGACGCGTCTCAACCCATGACTTCCGGACGTCCGCTTGGCAATGGCTATCGCGCCTCCCGACTTCTTTATCCCGAACGGTAGTTCGGCTATCATGGTCTCTCAGGTCGAGTGCGTGACCTCGACCCTTTGCACTAAAACGACGGGTCGGTAAGCAGGGAGGACCTGACGTGTCTCAACCCCTGACTTCCGGACGTCCGCTTGGCAATGGGTATCGGGCGTCCTCGACTTTTATCCCGAACGGTAGTTCGGCTTATCATGGTCTCGTGTCGGTCGCGTGACTAACCCTTGCACTAAAACGACGGATCGGTAAGCAGTGAGGACTCGACGCTGCCTCAACCCCGACTTCCGGACGTCCCGCTTGGCAATGGGAATCGCGCCTCTCGACTCACATCCCGAACGCGCTCGGCTACTCCGGCTTGGGCCCGAGCGCAGCCACACACACATCCCGACGAGCCGGCTACTCGTTTCTTGGGCCTTGAGCGGCAGCTCGCCACACATACCTCCCGAACGGTGGTTCGGCTATCATGGTTTTCGTGTCGCGCGTGACACCCCTAGTATCCAACGACGGGTCGGTGCAGACTTGACATTGCCGCTTACCTCGAGCGTCGCCACACACACTGGTTCAATCGCCAACTCGCAAGTCTCAACCTCGATCACCGAACGCCGGCTTGGCAAACGGAGTCGGGCGCCTCTCGCCGCATTTATCCCGAACGGCAGTTCGGTACATGATCTTGAGCGACGGCTCGATCATCGGCATCCTAGGCCTTGAGCGGCGACTCAGCACAATATCCCGAACGACGGTTCGGTGACTATGGCTTTCTGGGTCTTGAGGTTCCTCGACCCCCTTTATCCCGAACGGCAGTTCGGCTACAGGATCTCGAGCCTCGATCATCGGTTTTCCGGCCTTGAGCGCGCCGACCCGCATTCTCGCAAAGGGATTCGGGCAACTACGACAACACAGTGGAACTGCCGCCCGCGATCTCAGTCGGCAACCAGGTTTCTCCGAGCACCATCCTCCAAACTATCCCGCAGGAGTGGCTTTTGCGGGGGGGGTAGTGATAGGGATTTGGCATGACGAGACACCCGGCCGGCATTCTCGATGACGCCATCGCCTCCCGCGCTCTAACAACAGAATCGACCGATGTCGCTTCTCCTCAAGACGCCCCAACTACTCCAAGCTTGACCACGGCACCGACTGCGGGTCGTGCCCAGACGCCACCCGCAGCCGGGCCGGAAGGTGTCTTCCGTCCGACCTATAGTGGTAAGGCCGGGAAAGGGAGAAAATCGGCACTTCGCGTAACCTCGCTCCACGCAGAACAGTCCGAGAGGTGAGTAGACTGACACCCCGCAACTCACTGGGAATAGCCCGACGGGCCAGCGACAAAGGCTCTCTTTCTCTCTCTCTCTCTCTCTGCATAACAACTCTCTCTCTCCCATCCGACCTTGACTTGGCGTCGAGGGGTCGCGAGCATCCGACCCGCTTGCCGCAGTCTCGCCCCCGACGCCCGAGGAGCGCGGTGGCCTTTCGAAGTGGTCGCCGGGCGTGAGCAGAGCCGCCGATAGGCCCGAACTGCATCGAGACGACTCTCGCCATGGACGCCCCGCGCAAAGTGGGCCCCGGGTCACGGTAAAATCTGTTTTCCCTAACACCGCCAAGACCCAGAACGGTGGTCGAGCCGCCGCCAAGACCATGATAACCAACCGCCGTCGCATAAGGGGTCGAGCCGCCAAGACAATGATAACCGAACCGCCGTTCGATAAGGGGTCGAGCCACCGCCAAGATCCAGAACCGTGGTCGAGCCGCCAAGATCTAGAAAACGGTGGTCGAGCCGCCGCCAAGACCATGATAACCAACCGCTGCCGATAAGGGCTCGAGCCGCCGCAAGACCTGTAAAACCGGTGGTCGAGCCGCCAAGACCATGATAACCGAACCGCTCGATAAAGGATCGAGGCGCCACTAACACCTCGCTACAACCGTCCGGGATAAGGGGTCGAGGCCCGCTCAAGACCTAGAAAATCGGTGGTCGAGCCGCCGCTCAAGACCATGATAACCGAATCGCCGTTCGGGATAAGGGATCGAGCCACCGCTTGTTGGGGGAAACAACTTTTTACCGTGACCCCGGGGCGCACGGCGCGGAATCCGGAAACCGGGGGGTCGTCTCGGTACGGTTCGGGCCCGTCGAGGGCTCTCGCTCCCGCCGACCGCCCGAAGGCGGCCGCGCTCGGACGTCCGGGAACGAGACTGCAGCAGGCGGCCTGATGTTCGCCCGACCCTCCGACGCCTAAGTCGGCATCGCCCGCTTACCGGAGTTCCCCAGAGAGAATTGCGGGGGGTGTTTGAGTCTACTCACCTCTCGGAGTGTTCTTGGGATCAATCGAGACCAGAGAGTCTGGCCAGCCCCCTTGCCTGTCTTACCTATTCGGCTTAAATAGGTCGGACGGAGGGGATGCTTACGGCTGCGTCCGCGGGTGGCGTACGGGCCTGACCTCGCAGGTGGGGTGCCGTGGTCAACCTGGTGGGTAGTTGGGGCGATGCAGAAGAGAGGCGACGTCGGGCGATCAAATCATGGGCTTAATGGAGCGCAGGAGGGGCAATGACGTCATCCAGGAGTACGGCCGAAGACCAGGTGTCACGTCATTTTTAATACCCCTAACATACCCCCCCTCAAAAAGCCACTCCTGCGGGACGGTCTTTGAGGGTTGGGGGGTGGTGCTCCGAAAAACCTGGTTACCGACTGAGATCTCGGGCGGAGATTCTACCGCCGTGACATAATTGGTCGAACTGGGCCAAGACCCGAAACCGGCGATCGAGGAAGCTCGAGATCGAACCAACCGCAAGGTCGAGGAATCAAGACTCGAGAAGTCACCGAACCGTCGATACCGAGCCGCCAAGGCCTAAGCTCGAGCCGCCAAGTGTAACGAACCGTCGAAGCCAAGACGCTAACCGACGCCGTTCATACGAGCCGCCGACCGCCAACCGCTCCGATATAGGGCCGAGCCGCCGCCAAGGCCGCCGTAGGTCGCCGCCGCCAAGACTCAACCGCCGCTCGGATAAAGGGTCGAGGAGACGCCAATCCCCATTGCCAATCCGACGTCCCGGTAATCGGGGGTTGAGACCCGCTAGGCCCGTGAAACCAATGGTTGAGCCGAGACCATGTACCAACCGCCGCTCGTTAAGGGCAAAGCGACGCCCAGCCTCGCCGCTTTGTACTAGGGGTTGAGGTCACGCCAAGACCATTGAGAATGATAACCGAACCGCCGCTCGGGATATAGGGGCCGAGACGCCGGCCGTCGGGGGTGAAGACCGCCAAGACCTGAAAACTGGTTGAGGTACTCGACTATGTACCAACCGCCGCTCGATTAAGGGCAGCCGCCGCCAAGGCCTTGTATAGGGGTCGAGGTCACGCACAAGACCGAAACTGGATAACCGAACCGGCCGTCGATATGGGGCCGAGCCGCCGCCAAGGCCCGAATACGCTGGTCGAGCCGCCGCCAAGACCTAGAAATCGATATCGCCAACCGCTGCTTCGATATGGGCCGAGCCGCCAAGGCCCAGAATACCGCGGTCGAGCCGCCAAGACCTAGAAAATCGATATCGCCAACCGCTGCTTCGATATGGGGCCGAGCCGCCGCCAAGGCCCAGAATACCTGGTCGAGCCGCCAAGACCTGAAAATCGGTATCGCCAACCGCCGCCGATATGGGCCGAGCCGCGCCAAGGCCTAATACCGATATCGCCAACCGCTGCTTCGGGATATGGGGCCGAGCCACGCCAAGGCCTAATACCAATGGTCGAGCCGCCGCCAAGACCTAGAAAATCGATATCGCCAACCGCTTCGATATGGGGCCGAGCCACCGCCAAGGCCTGTACCGGCACGCCAACCGCTTCGATATGGGCCGAGCCGCCAAGGCCCAGAATACCGCGGTCGAGCCGCCAAGACCTAGAAAATCGATATCGCCAACCGCTGCCGATATGGGGCCGAGCCGCCGCCAAGGCCCAGAATACCGCTGGTCGAGCCGCCAAGACCTAGAAAATCGAACCGCTGCGCCGCTTCAAAACGGCTCGCGATAGTGCGTTGTTGGAATCGAGGAGCGCCGCGGCGGGTAAGTTTCTTACCCGGGGTGGACACGCCACCTCTTCATTAATATGACGCCGGCGCTTCGTCTGTCCGATGTGGTGCTATTGGGCGGTGTGGCGGTGTCATGCTGTCGCCTGCCTCGGGAGGCGGAAGGTCGAGGCCCCCCTTTCTATAAATAGCGAGCTCCACGACACTCTATCACTTTATCAGCGGAGTTTTCATCCCTTGTCCTGCCGTCGTCTTCCTTCGAGTTTTCTCCCTTGGCTCCGGTGCCTTTTAACTTCTTCCAGCCGATTTCTTCCATTATAGGTTAGTGCGCGATGGGTCTTCCTTCCACTTCCTCTTCCTCTGCTTCTTCCTCCTCCTCCCCATCGGGCCACAACCTGCGCCGCTCTCCCTTCATCTCTCTTCTTCCAGCCCTTCCTCGGGATGCGGAAGCGGCGCGTGCGTTAGAGGCCATAATGTGGTCGCACGACCAAGACTCTACCTGACGAGCGCATGGGGATTCCTCCGGCGCGCCACGGCATCCCGGAGGAATACAACCTCCGCCCTCGGGACAGCGGGCTTCGACCCGTTCCCAAGGGCTTTGCCTCGACCGCCGATGCCCTAGAGGCCGCCCCGCGCTTTCCCCGCATCCAATCATCGATCTTGTATATCTCGTGGCGATCTCGCCTTCACAGATAACTCCAAACTCTGGCGGTATTTGGTGGCTTTCCGGGAATGCCATTACGCCTAACATCGCCCGACCCGCAACCTCTTCCTCTCCGCTCGCCTCTTCAAGGGGTCGGGATACTTCCCGCCGCACGACCAGTGGTTCCGGTTAGCGCGCCCACCAATAACAAAGGGTGGAAGAGGCGCTTTTTGTCCAAAGGCCAAAAGGATCGGGGTTTTGGGGTTCGTGGTCGCCTAGAACCATCGATAACATCGCCTCAAACTCAATGCCGAGGAGCGCTTCATCTCGAGCGCTGAGGGTAATCCTCCTTCCTCGCAAGCCATCCGCAACATGTTGAGAAGTGGCTCGTGGAGGCCTGACTAAGTCCGTGCTCACGGGTAGGCCATTGTTGTCTCGCCTCTTAGGATTGCCGCCGTATTCTAGCTTCTAACACATCCTTGTTCTTTGCAGGATGGTGAACTCGCGGTCCTTCCATGACTCGGGTGCTCCGAGGGGACCGTCTCCGCGCTCTCCGGCGGTCTCCAAGCGGGCGGGGGGTGGCTCCCCGTGCACCACCGAGGAGGGGCATCCCAAGAAAAGGGCCAAGGCCAAGGACGTGGTGGACCTGGAGACGCCCGTGGCTGTGCCTGCTGGGGCGGCCGAACGACCGCGCCCACCGCCGAGAGTGCCGGGTCCCACCTGTGGACGATCGGGAAGGGCCAGCGCCTCTCAGCCATGAAGGACTGTGTTGGTCACGCCGGGAAGGATCACCTGCCTTTCCCGAGTGATGGGGAGGTCCTTCGGCCGCCGAGCGACCCTCTCGTGGCCCGGCAGGCATGGTCCGGCCCCGAGGGGACAAGGTGTGGTCGGGAGAGCCTCGCCAGCCACCGGGCGCCCATCCCGACGCCGCCGACCTATACACACTCCTCTAAGCGCCATCGCCAAGTCCGCCAAGTCGGTGTTGTGGTAAGCACCGCCTTGCGTGTATCTTCTTAGCCGAGCGCTCATTACTTTCAGCCTTCTTTCTCTTTGTGCAGAATCTCCACTACACCACGGCCCTCATCGACCGTGCACGACTCGGCCGACAGACGGTCCGGGCGAGCGCAACTTGGAGTTGCGCCGCTACCGAGGAGGCCCGAGCGGGTCGACCGAGGCGTTGCCGCCGCCGAGCAACGGCGGCGGACATGGGCGCGAAGTCGCGCCTCGACCGCCGAGCTCAAGGCGCCGGCGACGAGGCCGGATCGCAGGCCTCCGACGGAGAAGCCGAGAACCGCCTCCGATGAAGGAGGCTTCGAGTTGGCCGCCAAGCCGACCTCGAGGGAGGCCGAGCCAAGGCCGCCAGGAAGCCCTTGCCGCGCGGAAGGCGGGCCGGAAAGGGACCGAGGCGCCGAGGCGCATAAGAAGTCGGAGGGCTTCCTCCTCGGCCCGACCGGACGGGCCGTATCGCATTTAATATGGGTACAAGGTTGCCTCGCCCGGCCCGAGCATGCCCTCCGTGCTCGATGGTCGAGGAGGATCCTTCGCCTCATGCCCCGAGGATCGTGGTGTCGACATGCCCGCGAGGTTCCTTCGACGACAGCCTTCCTGAAGCAGCGGCTTGAAGACTTCTTTTCTTCTTTTTGGAGGGTCTTCCCTTGTTTTTGTAATACTTCTTTCCCCACTAGGGGCCCATTTTTGTAATCCAAACCTTTTGGTAATACAAATTTGCCTTCTTAATACAATCTTCGACTTCTTTCTAATAGCCTGAGTCTGATATTGACTTACTTCCGTTTTGTCCTCAAACAAAATACTTCTTGAGGTTCCGACGCTCCAAGTCCTCGAATCGCTGCCGGCCATAGTCGCGAGCCGAATGTTCCCGGCCTGACTACTTTGATTACTCAGAGGGGCCTTCCCACTTAGGTGCAAGCTTGCCCTCGAGTGGGCGGGTCGCTTACTCCGCCTTGCGAGGACTAAGTCTCCCATCCCGAGGGGTCGAGGGCGCACCTTCTTGTTGTAACTCCCGCAACACACCGCTGTACGCCAAAGATCTTTATGTGCGCGCGCTGGCCTCGCTCTTCTAGCGTCTAGGCCAGCCCGAACTCCCGTGGCCGAGGTGGATTCTCATAGTTCTCCACCCGAATGTCGGAATGACCAACTCGGCCGGCAGGATCGCTTCCACGCCGAATGCCAGTCAGTAGGGGACTCGCCTGCCGCCTTCGGGTAGTCCGCAAAGACCATAGGATGTTCGGAGCTCATCGACCCACCGATCGCTTCCAAAGTCCTTTTCCTAAGTCCATCCGTGATAGATCGGTTGGTCACTTGCGAGCCCGCTGGTCCGGGTGGGCCACCGAGTGAACCTCAATCGATGTGATAAGTCGCAGAACTCCGAGAACCAAGTGTGGCGACCGGGTTCCGTTATCGCGATGATAACGCTGGGCGACCGAATCGGGTCACGATGTTCTTCCATACGAACCGCTCACCTGCTCACGTAATGGTTGCCAGGGGCTCGCTTCCACCCACTTGGTGAAATAATCTATCCCCACGATGATATGTCTCCGCTGTCGACGCCGGGAACGCCCCAAGAGGTTCATTCCCATTGAGCGAAGGGCCAGCGCAATCCATGGAGGCGAGCGACCGCAGGAGCCGCGAGCGCGGCCCGGCGCCGGCAGTGTCGACCGCCGCACGAAAGCTTTGGCGCCTCGGCAACGAGGCCGCACAGCCCGGCGCAGTATTTTGAAGGCCAAAGTTCGCCGCCATGTGCTCCCCGCAAGTCCCGCCGTGGACCTCGGCGAGAATCACTTCGCCTCATCGGGATCTAAGCATCGTAGTAGGGGTGGGAGAACGACCTTTGTAGAGCCGCCGCCAATCTCGCAGTAACCACGCTGGGTCGGCGGATCCGCCGTGCCTTGACCTCATCCGCAGGTAGGATCCCATCGCGCTTATACTTCAAAGATTTCCGAGTCCACGAGGTGAGAGAGGTCGACCGAGTCCCCTATCTCCATGATGGCCACCGACCGTGTGAGCTCTTCGACCCTGGATGTTCCTCCGGTCGGTCCCCGAGGCTAATTCTCGCGAGCTGGTTCCGCCCGCCTGCTTTGGGACCCGGGCACCTGGACAGAGTGAAGCGAGGAAAGTTAGAGGTTTGGGCTTTTACTCGGTCGTATTTGGACATGGTCGAGTCCCGCGCTCGATACTCTCCGCCAACTTGTTCGCCACAAGTTGGGAACTGAAGAACGTGGATTGCTCCTAGTTGCATCTCGCCGCCAAACGAGGCTCGCGTGGCGCTCGTATTCTGCCTCATTATTTGTGGCCTTGAAACCGGCGGAGGGAACGCCAAGGCGTGTCCGTCGGGTCCTCTAGAGTGAGTCCGCGCCCGCTCCTCGAGCCGGAAGACCCATCCACGCAGGTCCAGCCTTGGTGGATTTGCTCGACGCTCTCGCTTCCGCTAAGGCCAACTCGAGATGAAATCGCCAAGGCCTCGGGCCTTGATGGTCGTTTCTCGCTTGTAGCAGCAGGTCGAACTCTGATAGCTCCACCGACCACTTTAGAGACGCCTACGCCAAACTTAGAAAGAACTTGACGCAGGGGTTGGTCGGTCATTACCTCAATCGTATGGGCTTGAAGTAGGGGCGTAGCTTCCGAGCCGCTAGAACAAGTGCCAATGCCAACCTTTCAATGGGAGGGTAGCGCTGCTCTGGCCCGCGCAACACATGGCTGATGTAGTAAACCGGATGTTGCGCATCGGGGGCTTCTTTCACAAGCACCGAGCTCACTGCATGCAGAGATGCCGCCAGATAGAGGGTAAGTTTTTCTGGCGCAGACACCGAGGTAAGGCGAGGTAGCTCGGATAAGTGCTGCTGTGCCCGCGAAAGCTTCTTCGCATTCTCGCCGCCCATTGAAAGTTCTTTGGATCTTTGAGGACCAAGAAAGGAAGGCACTTATCTCCCGATCGACAAAACCGACAGAGCCGCTATCCTTCCGTTAAGGCATTGAAGCTCCTTCATCGCTCTTGGAGATCTCATGTCGGTGAGAGCTCGGATCTTCTGGGTTGGCATCAATTCCTCTCTCGTATGATGAACCCGAGGAACTTTCCGATGTCACGCCAAGACGCACTTGGCTGGATTGAAGGCGCATCCCATATCTTCTCGCCAGAGCAAAGGTTTCCCGCAAGTCGCCAAGGTGCGCGCCTCGGCGACTTTTTACGATCATATCGCCAACATACCTCCATGTTTCGCTCTATTTGCTGGGCTAACACCTTGTTCACCATCCTTTGGTAGGTGGCGCCGCGTTTCTTTAGTCCGAACGGCATGACCTTGTAAAAGTAAGCTCCTTGGGGCGATGGAAGGTCCGTATGTTGCGATCCTCTGGGCCATCCGGATCCGTTGTAACCGAGTAGGCGCCCATGAAGGAGAAGCGGCGCATTCTCGCGGCTGAGTCGACCAGCTGGTCGATCCTAGGCAAGGAAGCAATCCTTCGGGCAAGCTCGATTTAGATCGGTGTAGTCGACACACATCCTCCGCTTCCATTAGGCTTCTTGACGAGGACTACATTGACACCATCGAGGGTACCGGATTTCCTCGATGAAGTCTCGACGCCAAGAGCCTCCCGACTTTCTTTTGCACCGCTTGTTGGCGCGCGAGGGACTGAGGCCGGGGACCCTGTCCCACCGAGCGGGCGGGCGGGGAGATGTGCAGATGGTGTTGGGAGACTTCGGAGTCGATTCCCGGGAGGTCGGCACTGGCCCAGCGAAGACATCGATTTCTCGAGGAGGTCACGAGCCGTGCTCGCTCTGATCATCTAGGTCCGGCCGATTCCGACCGTCCGATCGGACGGCCATCTTGCAGCGGAATATTAACCGCCGTTTGTTGGCTCGATGCCCGGCCGCGCCGCGGCCCGTGCGGGTCTTCGAGGGGCCGCTCGGGCCTTTTCCTCTTACCTGTGGAGGTCGCTGCCGTAACACCGTATGGACTCCCGAGGATCTCCCGAACCTCCCCGACCGCAGACCGGCCTGAACTTCAACGTCCGATGGTATGTGGATATGATGGCCCTTAGCGCTGAGGGTGGGTCACCTGAATAGCGTTGTACGCAGCGGGGAGGTCACCACCGTAAAAGTCACCAAGAACGCTTTTGCCTTCGCGAATCCCTCAAGAGTCAACGGTAGGGTCACCGCGCTCGTGGCGAAATCGAGTCGCCGTAAAGCCGTGAGCGCCGAGTGCAAGGGCTTCGTGGCTTCCTTCGCAACCCCAACTTCGTAAAGGCCTCAAGTAGAGGATGTCGGCCGAGCTGCCGTTGTCGACTCATAATCCTTCGGACTGTGGCGTTGGCTATTCGGCCGACACTACCAGCGATCATCATGCTCACATTCCCATATCCCCGAGGGGAATGTTATTATTGGCTCTGAGGAGGGTGGTATTCTGTCGCCTGCTGGGCGTAAGCCTTTCGACCGGCGCTATGCCCTCCAAATGACGGGCCCCCGTGATTACGCCGATGTGTTGCTCGATGGGGCCTTCGGATGCGTGGATGGTTCCCGTGGTCGCTGGAGGTATTGATGTAGGTGGCCTCTTCGATCAGCTCCTCGATTTGCCGCTTCACCGTGGCATCGCCTCAGATTATGTCCATTTTGCCGGTGGAAGCGCAATAGCGGTATGATCGCCAGCTCGTGGGCCCTTCATCGGGCGGGCGCTCGAGCATGCATCGCTTCCTTTATCTGAAGCGGAATATTTGCGCCCGAGACGCGCTCAAAGGGGGAGGTGGCGCGCGGCGCATATGGGTCGGGTGCCCTTCCGGCTCCTCGTGTGGGACTCCCGCTAGTCGCCGCCCCCGGCCGGGATGGAGTAGAATGCCCTCGGTCGTTTCTTCCTTTCTTCCCGACATCCAGTGCCTCGCCGCCACATATTGACTTGCCCGCTGAAACATCTCCGCGATGGATGCGGGGTCGCCCACCAAGGACCAAGAAAACTCGACGGCCGCAGCCCCATCATACACGCCTGCATCAACAACGATGGGTGAGCGTCCGATAACTCCCGTACCTCTGTGGTGAACCTTCGAACGAAGCCAGAGAGGGGTTCGTTCTCCTTTTGCTTCAAACCCAGGAGGAGCGCAACAGAAGGCTTTGGTCGCGCAAACGCCGTAAAAACGCAGTCCTTGGCGAGCTGTTCAAAGGATGTCACCGCCCCGCTTTTCAAGGTGTTGTACCACGCGGCGGATCCTTTCAGCGTAGTGGGGAACGCCCGGCACATCAAGGCGTCCGAGGTTCCATATAGGGCCATTTGAGCCCGAAAAGCGGCGATGTGATCCGCCGGGTCACTGACTCCATCATAAAGATCGATGGAGGGGAGACGGAAGTTCAAGGGCACTGGGTATTCCCGTATGTCGGTGGCTTAACGGGGACTCTGGGACACTTCCTCTCCTCTTCTTTGACTTACGGACGCCCTCGCACTCGCCCAGCGCCAGGCGATGGAACGGATTTGAGCCCGAATAAGTCCGCTGACCGAGGACACCGCCGAAGTTCGGGTGGGACGCCCAAAGCCAAAGCCCGGTTCCGCCTCAACCCGCAAGGCTGGGAAGATGGTGGGAATGCCTCGATGCCGGGAAGAGGTTCCGCCTTGGGAGGGTCGCTCACGCCTCAAGTAGGCGGGGGAGGACAGCCTGGACAGTATTTGCCAAGGTCCGGACCTGTTGGGAAAGGTCCTGAAAAGCCTCCGCCGTGACGGTGGGAGGGAGCGGGGGAACCCGACTCGGCGGATGGAGTCCGACGTCGCTAAATATACTCTAATAGCGATCTGCGGTCACGGCGGGATCGTCCCTCCAGGGTTCGGAGGTCTACGGGACCTCCGCCGAGGTGCCAGCCGGAAATGACCTTTTGTCCATGTGTCGTTAAAGGCGGAGCAGGGAGACCCTCGACAGAGTGGCCCTCCTTCTAGTGCCAATCTATTGGGGGAAACAACTTTTTACCGTGACCCCGGGGCGCACGGCGCGGAATCCGGAAATCGGGGGGTCGTCTCGGTACGGTTCGGGCCCGTCGAGGGCTCCTGCTCCCGCTTGTCGACCGCTCCGAAAGGCGGCTGCGCGCTTCGGACGCCGAACGAGACTGCAGCAGTGGCGGGTCGGATGCTCCGACCCTCCGACGCCTAAGTCAAGATCGCCCGGCCCGGAGTTCCTGCAGAGAATTGCGGGGGTGTTTGAGTCTACTCACCTCTCGGAGTGTTCTTGGGATTAATCGAGACCAGAGAGTCTAGCCCCCCCCTTTGCCTGTCTTACCTATTCGGCTTAAATAGGTCGGACGGAGGGCATGCTTACCGCGCCCGCGGTGGCGACGGGCTCGACTCGCAGTGGTGCCGTGGTCAACCTGGTGGGTAGTTGGGGCGATGTAGAAGAGAGGCGACGTCGGGCGATCAAATCATGGGCTTAATGGAGCGCAGGAGGGGCAATGACGTCATCCAGGAGTACGGCCGAAGACCAGGTGTCACGTCATTTTTAATACCCCTAACACCGCTCAAGACCCAGAAAATTGGTGGTCGAGCCGCCGCTCAAGACCATGATAACCGAACCGCCGTTCTGGATAAAGGATCGAGGCGCCACTCAACACATCAACCAACCGCTCGATAAGGGGTCGAGGCCCGCCAAGACCTAGAAGACCAATGGTCGAGCCGCCAAGACCATGATAACCAAACCGCTGCTCGAGATAAGGGGTCGAGCCGCCGCCAAGACCTGTAAAACCGTGGTCGAGCCGCCAAGACCATGATAACCGAACCGCCGTTCGGGATAAAGGATCGAGGCGCCACTTAACACCCTGTTACCGAACCACCGTTCGGGATAAGGGGTCGAGGCCCGCTCAAGACCTAGAAGACCAATGGTCGAGCCGCCGCTCAAGACCATGATAACCGAACCGCCATTCGGGATAAGGGGTCGAGCCGCCGCTCAAGACCCAGAAAACCGGTGGTCGAGCCGCCGCTCAAGACCTAGAAGACCAATGGTCGAGCCGCCGCTCAAGACCATGATAACCGAACCGCCGTTCGGGATAAGGGGGCGAGCCGCCGCTCAAGACCCAGAAAACCGGTGGTCGAGCCATTTCGAAAACCATTCGCGCTAGTGCGGTTGCGGGAATCAAGAGGTCGCTGACGTGCAGGGCAAGTTACTCGCCTGGGCGGTAGACACGTCACATCCTCATTAATATTGCGTCGGCGTTTGGACTGCCCGATGCGATGCCGTTGAGCGGTATGTACGGCGTCATGCTGTCGCCCACCTCGGAAGGCGAAAGGGCGAGGCCTTTTTCTATAAATAGGGCGCTCCGCGACACTCTATCACTTTTCATCAACGGAGTTTTTCTGTCTCTCGAGTCCTGCCGTTGTCTTCCTCCGAGTTTTCTTCCTTGGCCCCGGTGTCTCTTGCCACCCTTCAGTCGATCCCCTCCGCTGTAGGTCAGTGCACAATGGCTCTCCCTTGCACCTCCTCCTCCTCTACTTCTTCCTCTTCCTCCCCCTCCGTCACTACTTGTGTCGTTGCCTCCCCATCATTTCCTCCTTCCAGCCCTTCCTCAGGTGTGGAAGCGGCGCGTGCGCTAGAGGCCATAATGTGGCCGCACGACCAAGATTCCACCCTGGATGAGCCCTCTGTAGGGATCCTCCAGAGGCGCTACAGCATCCCGGAAGAATACATCCTGCGCCCCCGGCGGGCAGCGGGCTCCGATCCGGCTCCCAAGGGCTTTGCCCCGACTCGACGCCCGAGGCCGCCTCGCCTCCCTACATCCTGTCAACGTGTCCTGTATATCTTTGTGGCGGATTTCGCCTTCACAAATAACCCCCAACTCTTGGCGATACCTGGTGGCTTTCCTGGGGGAATGCCATTACGCCAATATCACCCCGACCCGCAACATTTTTCTCTCCTGCTTCCGCCTTTTCAAGGGGTCGGGATATTTCTGCTGCCCGGGCGGGTTCCGAGTTAGCGCGCCCCACCAATAACAAGGGGTGGAAAAGGCGCTTCTTCTTCGCCCAAAGGCGAAAGACTGGTTTCGGGGTTCGTGGTCCTCGAGGACCATTAAGAACACCGCCCCAAACTCGACGCCGAGGAGCGTGCGCACCTCGAGAAGCTGAGGGTAATTCTTCCCTCTTCGCAAGCCATCTGCAATATGTCGGAGCAATGGCTTGTGGAAGCGGGGCTTAGCTCGCGTTCTCGGGGTAGGTTATTGTTGCTTCACGTTTTCGGGATCGCTGCCACATTCTCATCTCTAACTGATCTTTGTTTTTCGCAAAAATAGTGAACCTGCGATCATTCCATGGTTCGGGCACTCCGGCAGGATCGTCCCCGCGCGCCCCGGCTGTCCCCAAGCGAGCGGGGGGTGACTCCCCGCGGACGGCTGAAGGGGGACGCCCGAAGAAAAGGTCCAAGGCAAAAGACGTGGTGGACCTCGAGGTGCCGGTGGCTCTTCCCGCTGGAGCAACCGACCGTCCAGATGCATCGGCCCCTGCCGAGAGTGCTGGGCCCAGCCAGGGGGCGACCGGGAAGGGTCCGCATCCCCCGACCATGAAGGATCTATGCCGGATCCCACCGGGAAAGGATCAGCCCTTCCTTTGCCGCATAATGGGCGAGGTCCCTTCCGGGGGGGCGAGCGACCCTCTGGTGGCCCGGTGGAATGGATTGTCCCGGGGGGACAAAGTGTGGACTGGGGGAGACCCCTCGGCCACCTACCTCCGGGGGGCGCTTCATCCTGACATAGCTCGGGATTTGTATACGCTCCCCTCGGAGGCTCTTATCGCCAAATCGGCCAAGTCGGTGCTATGGGTAAGCATCGTCTCGCGTGTCTCCCTTTGGGTAAACACCGTTCGTCATTATTTACTGTTCCCTTTTGTGCAGAATCTCCACTACACCACGGCCCTGATCGACCGAGTCCACGACGGTGGTCGACCAGTAGGCGGGCTGAGCGAGCGCAACCTTGACTTGTGTCGCCAGCTGGAGGAGGCCCGAGCGGGATCCGGGCCTAAGGCGGTTGCTGTTGCCAAGCAGCGGGCGGCCGACATGGGCACCGAAGTGTCGCGCCTGACCGCCGAGCTCGAGGCCGCATCGGCGTCGCAGGCCAGCCTGCAGAAGCTTCTCCGGACGGAGAAGTTGGAGAACCGCCTCCGCACGAAGGAGGCCTCTGAGTTGGCGGCGAAGCTGTCTTCACGAGAAGCCGAGGCAAAGGCCGCCCGGGAGGCCCTTGCGGCGGAAGAAGGCAGCCGACCGGAAAGGGACCGGGAGGCGATTGAGCGATACAAGAAGTCGGAGGGCTTCCTTCTCGGCTTAGACCGGACGGGTAGAGTATCTTATGAATATGGGTATAAGGTTGCCCTAGCCCGGTTCCGAGCGTTCCCTCCGGGTTCCGCAGTCGAGGAGGATCCCTTCACCTCCTGCCCCGAAGACCAAGGGGTGAACATGCCCGGAGAGGTCCCCTTCGACGACAGCCTTCCGGGGGCCGCTTCTTGAGGAACTCTATCTTTTTTCTCTTTGGGAGGGTCTTCCCTCACCCTTTTTGGGTTGTTGAACACCTTTTTTCCCCTCTAGGGGCTCATTTTGTACTTCAAAAACTTCGGCAATGCAATTCTTACTTTGGCACTGTAATTTTTAAGTTAACTCCAATAGCTTGAATCTGATGCTAGCGTACTTCTATTTGGTCTTTAAACAAAATATTTCTTGAGGTTCGGATATTCCGTGTCCTCGCACTTGTTGTCCCGACATAGTCGCGAGTAAACGCGTCCCGGTCGGACGACTTTGGTAACGCGGTAGGGGCCTTCCCACTTAGGTGTAAGCTGTTTGCGGCGGGGTCACTTACTTCGCCTTGCGCAGCACTGTGTCTCCCATCCCGAGAGGTCGAGGGCGTACCCTCTTGTTATAGTTTCTGGCGACACTTCGATTGTACGCTAACATCTTCGTGTGCGCGTCGACCCTGCGCTCTTCGAGCAGGTCTAGACTAGCCCGAACTCCCTGGGTCGAGGTTGACTCTTCGTAGTTTTCCACCCGGAAGGTCGGAATGACTAACTCGGCCGGCAGGATCGCCTCCACGCCGAACGCCAAGCTGTATGGGGACTCGCCCGAAGCCATTTTTGGGGTAGTCCGCAAAGACCATAGGATATTCGGGAGCTCGTCGACCTAGCTTGATCGGGCTTCCGAAGTCCTTTTCTTAAGCCCATCAAGGATAGATCGGTTGGTTACCTCGGCGAGCCCGATGGTCTGAGGGTGGGCCACCGAGCTAAACCTCAACTGGATCTGATAACTCGCGCAGAATTCCTTAAACCGAGCGCTGGAAAACTGGGTGCCGTTATCGGTGATGATAACGTTGGGAAGGCCGAATCGGGTCACAATATTTTTCCATACGAACTGTTCGACCCGCCCGGCCGTAATGGTCGCCAGGGGCTCGGCTTCCACCCACTTGGTGAAATAATCAATTCTCACGATGATATATCTCCGCTAGCCGGACGCAGGGGGGAATGGGCCCAAAAGGTCCATTCCCCATTGCGCGAAGGGCCAGGCGCAATCCATGGAAGTGAGTGGGACCGCGGGAAGCTGCGGGGCGCAGGCTTGGCGTTGACATGTGTCGCACCGCCGCACAAAAGCCTTGGCGTCTCGGTGCAACGTGGGCCAGTAATAGCCTTGGCGTAGTATCTTGAAAGCCAAAGTTCGCCACCCATATGCTCCCCGCAGTCCCGCCGCCGTGGACTTCGGGCGAGAATTATTTTCGCCATCGGATCCAAGCATCGCAATGCAGGATGAGAAAACGACCTTCAGAGAGTCGGCCGCCAATTTCGCAGCACCACGCCTGGGTTCGACGGAGCCGCCGCGCCTTGACGTCATTCTCAGGTAGGATCCCCTCGCGCTTGTATCTCTGCACCTCCTGAATCCACGTAGGTGGAGAGGTCGGGACTCCGGGGTCCCCTATCTCCATGATGGCCACCGACCTATGTGCGAGCTCCTCGACCTCGGGAAGTTCCTTGGGTTCGGCTCCCGAGGTTAACTTCGCGAGCTGGTCCGCCCGCTCGTTCTGGGACCTGGGCACTCTAGATAAAGTGAAACGAGAGAAGTTGGAGGTCTGGGTTTTTACCTCAGTCAGGTATTTTGACATGGTCGGGTCCCGCGCCCGATACTCTCCGCTGACTTGTTAGGCAACCAATTGGGAGTCCGTGAGAACATGGACTGCTCTCAGCTGCATCTCGGCTACTAAGCGGAGGCCTGCCAAGAGCGCTTCGTATTCCGCCTCGTTGTTTGTGGCCTCGGCCGCGGAGAGCGCTCGAAAGAGTGTCCCTCGGGGTCCTCCAGGATAAGTCTTGCCCCGGCACCCCTCGAGCTAGACGACCCATCCACGTGCAGGACCCAGTCTTGGTAAACTTGCTCCGTGCCTTCCGTTTCTGGCTGAGTCAACTCTGAGATGAAATCGGCCAGGGCCTGGGCTTTGATGGCCGTCCTCGGTTTATTGCGGAGGTCAAACTCGGATAGCTCCACCAACCATTTTAGGAGGCGCCCTGCCACGTCAAACTTAGAGAGAACTTGACGCAGGGGTTGGTCAGTCATTACCTCGATCGTATGGGCCTGGAAATAGGGGCATAGCTTCCGAGCCGCTAGGATAAGCGCTAATGCCAACCTTTCGATGGGGGGGTAGCGTTACTCCGGCCCACGCAGGACATGGCTGGTGTAATAAATCGGATGTTGTTTGTCGGAGGCTTCCTTCACCAGTACTGAGCTCACCGCATGTCTAGACGTCGCCAGGTAGAGGCAAAGCTTTTTCGGCGTAGACACCGAGATAAGGCGTGGGAGTTCGGATAGGTGCTGCTTCAGGCGTGCGAAGGCTTTCTCGCATTCCGCCGTCCACTGGAAGTTCTTCGGATCTTTGAGGACTCGGAAGAAAGGAAGACACTTATCTCCCGACCGGGACAGAGCTGCTATCCTCCCGTTAAGGCATTGTAGCTCCCTTATCGTGCTTGGAGATCTCATGCTGACGAGAGCTTGGATCTTTTCCGGGTTGGCATCAATTCCCCTCTCGTGTATGATGAATCCTAGGAACTTCCCAAATGTTACGCCGAAAACGCACTTAGCTGGATTAAGGTGCATTCCATACCTCCTTAATGTAGCAAAGGTTTCCCTCAGGTCATCAAGGTGTGCGGCTCCTGTGCGACTTTTCACAATCATGTCGTCGACATATACTTCCATGTTTCGCCCTATCTGGTGGGCGAACACCTTATTCACCGTCCTTTGATAAGTGGCCCCAGCATTCTTTAATCCGAACGGCATGACCTTGTAAAAATAAGCTCCTTGGGGTGTGGAAGGCCGTGTTGTCGATCCTCGGTGCCATCCGGATCTGGTTGTAACCGGAGTAGGCGCCCATGAAGGAGAAGCGCATGCCCCCACGGCTGAGTCGACCGGTCGATCCTAGGCAAGGAAGTAGTCCTTCTGGGCAAGCACGATTTAGATCGGTAGTCGACACACATCCTCCATTCTATTAGGCTTCTTTACGAGCACTACATTGATAGCCATTGGGGTACCGACTTTCAATGAAGTCGACACCAAGAGCTTGTCGACTCCATTTGCATAGCTTGTTGGCGCCGAGAGCCCGAGCCCGGGTCTTTGTCTTACCGGCAAGCGGTCGAAATGTGCAAGTGGTGTTGAGAAACTTCCGGTCGATTCTCGGAGGTCCCGCCGCCCAAGCAAAGACGCCGGTGTTTTCCCGAGGAGGCTAATAAGTTGGGCCTCGCTTGATCGCCCAAGTCCGACCGATCCCGACCGTCCGGCCGGGACGGTCATCCCGCAGTGGAATGTTGATTGCCGGCCTGGCCACGACATTGGTCGGGTGTTGCACCGCACGGTTCTTCGAGGGGCTGTTTCGCCTCTTTCTCTTGCCCAGGAGATTGGCCGCCAAGTAACACCGCCTCGATTCTTGAGGATCTCCCGACTTCCCAACTCCGGCGCTGGTCGGAAACTTCAAGGTCCGGTGGTATGTAGATATAATCGCCCTTAGCCTGTTGAGGGTGGGCCGGCCCAGGATGGCATTGTACGCGGTAGGGAGATCGACCACCAGAAAGGTCACCAGCATTGTTTTTGTCTTCGGGGAATCACCGAGAGTTAACAGTAGGGTTACCGCGCCCCGCGGCGAAATCGAGTCACCGGTGAACCCGGTGAGCGCCGAGTGCAGGGGTTTCAGGGCCTCCTTCGGCAACCCCAACTTCAAAAAGGCTTCGAAGTAAAGGATGTCGGCCGAGCTGCCAGTGTCGATCATAATCCTTCCGACTGCAGATTGGCTATTCGGGCCGACACCACGGGCCATCATGCTCCGGCTCCCAAGTCCCCGAGGGGAAAGTGATCTGCTCGGAGGAGGGTGGTGTTCCCATTGCGGCAAGACGGCATAAGCTTTTCGTCCCGAGGCGCTATGCCCTCCGCAGGCGGGCCCCTATAATTACGCCGATGTGTTGCTCGACCGGCCTTCGGATGCGGAGGGTTCCCGCGACGATGGAGGTATTGGTCTAAGTGACCCTTCGGATCGCTCTCAATTTGCCGCCTACCGTGTGGCATTGCCGTGTCGTGCGCTGCTTTGCCGATGGAAGCGCAATATCGGTATGATCGCCAGCTCGCCGCCTTCATCGGGCGGAGGCTTGAGCATTCCCCTTTCCTTTATCTGGAGAAATATTTGCGTCCGCGACGTGTTCAAGGGGGGAGGTGGCAGCCCGGACGCGTATTGGTCGGGATGCCCCGCCTGGCGTCCTCGGTGCGGGGACTGCCGCCTAGTCATCATTCCCGCTCGGGATGGTGTCGAACGCCCACTTGGTCGTTCTTCCCTTCTCCCCGACATCTAGGTTTCGGCCGCCACATATTGACTCGCCCGCTGAAACATTTCCGCGATAGACGCGGGGGGTCACTCCACCAAGGACCAACAAAACCTTGAGGGTCGCAGTCCTATCATAAACGCCTGCATCAACAAGGGTGAGCGCCGATAACTCCTGCATTCGTGGTAAACCTACGCACAAAGTGGGAGAGGGGTTCGTCCTCCTTTTGCTTCAAACCCAGGAGGAGCGCGACAGAAGGCTTTTGTCGCCCGAACGCCAGAAAATGTAGCTCGAAGTCCTTGGCGAGCTGTTCAAAGGACATCACCGTCCCGCTTTTTAAAGTGCTGTACCAAGCACGTGCGGACCCTTTCAACGTGGTGGGGAACGCTCGGCACATTAAGGCGTCCGAGGTTCCATATAGGGCCATATGAGCTCGGAAAGCGGCAACATGGTCCGCGGGATCACTGACTCCATCATAAAGGTCGATGGAGGGGTGGCGAAAGTTGAAGGGCACTGGGTATTCCCGTATGTCGCTGGCGAACGGGGACTCCTAGTGGGGCTCCTCCCTCTGCTCCTCTTTGGACTTACAGACGTCCCTTTGCACCTCATCCAAGCGCTGGGAAATAGAGCGGAGTTGAGCCCGAAATAAATCCGTCGAATCCGAGGACACCGCCTCGGGCTCGGGCGGGATACCCAGGTTTTCGAGAACCCGGGTTCCGTCCAGGACCGGGTGGGAAGCTGGGGAAGATGGTGCCGTGGGGGACGCCTCGTGAGGCCGGGGGGAGGGTCCCGACCGGAGGCTCGGCCTCCCGCCTCTCGGCGCATTTGAGGAGGACGGCCGACGGCGCTGCAGAGTTCGGACTCGCTGGGATAGGTCCCGAAAGGCCTCCGCGTGACAAGGGGGAAGCAGAGGAACCCCGCCGGCGGTGGAGTCCTCGAGTCGTTGAATAAACTCAAAGAGCGCTCATGGCCGCGCGGGATCGTCCTTCCAGGGTTCGGAGGTAAGTGGGGCTTTCGCCGGGGTGCCTCATGGAAGCGGCCTTTCGTCCATGTGTCGTTCAGGGCGCAGCAGGTAGTCTTTCGACAAAGAGCCCTCCTTCTAGCGCCAATCTGTTAGTGCAAACAACTTTTTACCGTGACCCTGGGTGGTGCAATGAGAGTCCGGAACCCCGGCTCGCCTCGTAAGGTTCGGCTCGTCGATGGCTCCCGCCCACTAGTTCCCGAGGGGTAGCGTGCGCCGATGTCGTCGGGAACGGAACCTGCACAAGGCGGGTCGGAGGGTGCTCCGCCCGACCCCTCCGACGCTCAAGTCAGTTCCTCTCCCGTAGGCCGGTTCCCAAATAATTGAAGAGTTCAGGGTGCACCTTGTCCCCCTCTTCCTGCCTTACCCCTTCGCCTTAAATAGGTCGGACGGATGGCACGCTTCCGGTTGCATCTGCGGATGGCATACGGACCTGACCTCGCAAACCGGTGTCGTGGTCAACCCTGCGTGTAGTTGGGGCGAGGCAGAGGAGAAGCGACGTCGGGTAATCAAATCGCGGGAGTAAAAGAGCGCAGGAGGGGCGATGACGTCATCCGGGCGTAATACCCAGGACCGGGTGTCACGTCACATTTAATATCCATAACAACTAGCAGTTTCTTTTATTTACTTGGAGAAAGGGGATAAATCTACTCTTAATCTTTTTGTCCTTCCCAAATAAATCATATTCATACCTTGATTCACTGCCGCATGAGAAGTTGGGTTGTAAGGGGAACTTGGCATTAATGACTCTCCACAGGTTCGACCATTTGTCCTATTTACTTGGAGATAGATAGTATTGCATTGCGACGCAATGAAACTGTTGGATTTGGGAGCAGTAGATATATATTGGGACATGCCAAGATGAAACTTTATAGTTGTGGTTGTCGCTCAGAGCATTTATTGAAAGCTAACGAACTGCCATCAGCTTCTCAGCTGATAGGCTTAGCTTTTTGGTGCAGCCCGGAGAGGAGTAAATGCGCTCATGTGCCTTTTTCTCATGGCTTGGTAGCTTCTTCCTCACTGGTCCCTCCCCATGGAGAACCAGTGCCACCCTTACTGCATGCTTCCCGCAGTTTCGGTACTCGATCCTCTTTAACTGGCAAAAGAAAAGGTTTTTGCAGGTATCTTTACCATGGCGAAAGAGAAGAAGAGACTTCCATGGCCCCATGCACGCGCTACCATCGTCTGTGACGCGACAGGCCCTGGATCATCGGCAGCGAGAAGGAATAATTGATTGGTTGCAGTAATGGTGGGTAGAATTGGGTGCATGGAAGTGGGAGGTCAGTAAAAGGTTTGCTTCGGCCTCCACGGTCCCGTGGCGGTCCCAGCAACAGCTGTGTCCGGCGTCCATCCCCTCCCGGATTAATGGCTTAAGGTTTCATCTAATGGCTCCGTGGGATCGCAGAACAGGATGCGTGTGCAGTGTGCTCACTGTCGTCGTTCTTTCTGAGAAAAGGGAGTTACCCCATGAGAGCTCCTGAGTCCTGGCACAATGATGAAGAGAAGGCAAAGGTAGGTACAGGAGAAGAAAGCCCTACATCCATGCGTAAAAGACGGAGAGACGACCATTATATTTACTGTGCATGATGAGCGGTACGATGAAAGATCATGTTGTTTTCTGTGATGCCCAATAGTGGTGGAGCTCCTCCCACCTCTCCATGGAGTTGAAACTGAAGGGATGATGGATCTACTTACCTGTACCGATTCATCAAAGTCTGCGTGGCTTTTTCTTCTCACGAGTAGGTAAAAGATCGATGACGTTAGAGATCATTAGAACCTCTTAGCATAATAAGGTCGTCAGCGAAAGAAACTTCAGGATAAAGATGATTCTGACACATCATGAGAAGAACAAAAGGAACCCATCTGGTTCCCGGAAAACTTACGCTTACATCTTAGCCAGCATCGATCGGTTGTCATCATGCAGCAGTCCACGTTCCAATCCACATCGGTCTTCTTCATCACATGATTGATTCATGTCACATGTTAATCACTCTTATTCCCATCACACACCAACGAAGATAAGCCTTGATCATCTCATGCTACTGCTTTCAGCGTTGTTTCTTCTTATTCTTGACAACGAGAGCTATACTTAGCACACTCGACCACGATGCATTTGTCACTGTCTTAGCAATCAAAACATGGTGGAGTAGCAGCGATTCAGTGAGAAAAGCAACATAACGAAAAAGCTAAAAGGTCTCATCAAAATAATGCTAATCTTGACTGATTTATCCAACGAAACAATCATTCTTTTCTTCTCTTATTTGTTTTTTCTCTTTTGTCCGAGAGAAAGGCATGTGTTGCTATTTATGATATGACAAGCTGGTGCTGAATCCAATGGAGTGTAGACATTGGGTTGGCAACCAAGAGAGCAACACTGGGATCTTACCGTGATCTATTACATTAGTTAGCCTCATCCAAAGGCTGCTAGGTCGAAGAAATAAATGAGTTATTCATGGGCGTAGGTGAAGGAGTTTATTACCACTGTACTATGGGTGGTTACGACAGCCTATATGGCTTCCCTTCACCGACAACTCCTCTGCCATTGCTCAGTGCCTCCCTGCACACTCTCCTTTTTATTGTTCTGCTCTCCCTCTCGCTTAGCCCTGGTCATAGCTCCCCTCTCTCTCTCCTTCTCTTTCTCTTTCTGGCTGAAAGCCTGAACATTTTGTACTTCGTAGTCAGTGAAACGCAGGCGAATGTTTACTTCTCTGGTCTCATCCTTCGTCTCTTTTCTGTCTGCAGTCTCTGTCCGGCTGCCAGAGTTCTAGTTACAGGAACATAATGGTACACTCCAAGAAGTTTAGAGGAGTCAGGCAGCGCCATTGGGGCTCCTGGGTTGCTGAGATAAGGCATCCTCTCCTGTGAGTAGTACTCTGCAGTCTGTGCCAGTGGCAGTACTTGTTGATTCCTTGCCGCTGCTTGCCTCTCGATCTATGCATGTGTTGAAGGTGATGAAGGCAAATGGGGTTTGTTTTCCCTCTTAATCTTTCGTGCGATGTGTACAGCAAGCGACGGGTGTGGCTGGGCACCTTCGAGACGGCGGAGGAGGCGGCGCGAGCCTACGACGAGGCCGCGGTGCTCATGAGCGGCCGCAACGCCAAGACCAACTTCCCGGTGCACCGGGCGTCCGAGGGGGAGGACGCCGCCGCTGCCCACACGTCCTCCAAGGCCCTGGCGGAGGTCCTCAGCGCCAAGCTCCGTAAGTGCTGCAAGGCCACCCCGTCCCCCTCGCTCACCTGCCTCCGCCTCGACACCGAGAAGTCCCACATCGGGGTGTGGCAGAAGCGCGCCGGCACCCGCGCCGACTCCAGCTGGGTCATGACCGTGGAGCTCGGGAGCGTCGGCAGCGGCGGGCAGGAGGCCAGCGAGGCGACGATGGGGCCGTCGCCGCTCGCGGGGGAGGGCACGTCGTCGCAGGAGGCGGTCGGCGAGATGGACGACGAGGAGAGGCTGGCGTTGCAGATGATAGAAGAGCTCCTCAGTAGGAACCGCCCGACCTCCTCCTCTTCACATGCAGGGATGGAAGGTGAAGACCACAGCTTCTTCCTCTAATCCGGTAGGTGTCATATGGTTTGGTTGGCCGCCGCGCTCAGCATCATTACCGATCTGTCTGTGAATACAACCATAAACAGATCAGTTCATCGGCTTTATCATCCACATACGTCGCCATTAAGCTCATCAAGCAGTCTGTCTCAACTCCTGAACGCTTCACCCTTGCGAGTAGTGCTCCTCTACCTTACCGTGTATCTTTGTTTCCTCATCTTAATGTATGCAATTATGTCATTAGCGTGAAAGTGATGTGGGCGGAACAAAGTAGTCCTGATTGCAACTCACCTTTCCCTCAGTGACTCCAATTAAAGGTCTCTGTGACAGCTGCATCTATCGATCTACAGCGCTTAAGACTGAATCAGTGGAGCGACATACTGAATTGACTGCCATAAATTGGCATCACTTTCTGGCTAAGTCAGGACGTGCAATCTGACTAATTGATAGTTTTAGTGCATGCTTTTCTAGCCAAAAAAAATATGTAGTGGAAGCTCAAATCATCTCCGGAAACATCATTAGAAGTCGGTGTGGATTACAACATCGAGCAGTCCAAAGGCAGATGGATGCCATAAATGTGGCTTATAATCGGCGAACAACAAAAAACATGAATGACCTCCTAATTAATCTGCTGTCCTAATCGAATTATTTTCTAAAATCGTCTCACATCCTAAAATTCTATAGATGCAATAAATCATACGTGTCATAACAACGTGAAATTTGATAGCAACTCCTGTTGGCATTGTTGTTTTTGGCAATTGTTTGGAAGCTTTTGGCCGTTGAAGATTTAATGGATACATATGTACACACATAATTGAGCCTGTCATCAATTATACAACAAAATTCGTCATTATTTGTTGATACTGGCTGGGATCAACAACAATCCAAGAATGGGAAGAGAAATGAATTTTTATGGAGTATACAGATACAAATACTCATGATGAAAGTAAACTTCTTACATGGTTAATCTTCTTCATCTTCTCCGGATTAAACCGTTTTAATCATATTAATTAGGGTGGATTAAGTCAATATTTAACAATCAAAGCATAGTGAAATGCTACCTGAAATCACTTCTTCGCGTGGCGACCGAAGCCGTGATATTGCGACATGACGCGTTCGGAGACGGATACCATAGGCCATTCCTTGAGATCAGACTCAAGTCACGAAGTAGGAATATACCGTTTCTAAGAATAATTCGCTAATGAAGCAGACGAAATGACTTCGGAAAATTCTAAGATCAAATTGACGATCTAATCACTCGATTCTTTAGCCTCTTTTTTCCCTTCGAATTATTTTGGGGGTGTAAAGCATCGCTCGACCTAACAAAGCTTTTGCTATGACGAAGAAGCACGCGATCTCGTGCCGCTCCGACGGGAACGACCCGAGATACGACGAGGGCGTCTGTGGGCTCGAGATCTACGACGTGTCTACGGCCTATCGTGCCTCAGGTCGTGATCCAAACGACGTGTCCCGTTGGTCTCCGTTGATTGCGAGCGCCCCACATTCCAGAGAGATTATTTCTTTGGTGCGGGGACGTTACCCGGACCGACCTGCGTCGTGATTGGATGAATCGGTGCTTCCGTCGTGCGGTCCCCGCATGATAGACAGAGCATGTAGAGTAGAGGGAGAAAGCGTGGGGGAGGTTTCCAAGAATTAAAGGAAGCCATTCCCGACACTCTTCGTCTCCTGCTTCTCGCCCTAATCATCGTCCCTGCCTCGCAAGGCCGTCGGTACCGTCTTCCTCGTCACCTTCCCGCAACCGCCTTAGGATGGCATCGTCGACGCTTCCGATCTCTCAATCACTACCCTTCTCCGCTCACCGTCGCGCTATCATCTCCGCCTTCCTCGGCAAGCACCCCCACGGCCTCCTTTGCCGCCCCCGCCGAGGTGCCGGCGGCTGGATGCCCCTGCGGACCATGGTCGTATCCGCCACCACGACTGAGACGCC
Organism: Musa troglodytarum; assembly: GCA_023547065.1. Classification (NCBI taxonomy): domain Eukaryota; kingdom Viridiplantae; phylum Streptophyta; class Magnoliopsida; order Zingiberales; family Musaceae; genus Musa; species Musa troglodytarum. The sequence continues at coordinate 6,722,970 of CP097508.1, read as the reverse complement.
GAAGAAGCGTCAGGCGGCTGGGGGAGCCCGGGACCGTGGGTTCGTCGACGAGATGAGGGCTGTCGCGATGAAGCTGCACACCAGGGATCAAGCCAAGGAGGGGGAGAAAACCCCCGAATCGCCGCCCGTTAGCAAGTGGGAGCCTTCCGTCGAAGGGTACCTCCGGTTCTTGGTCGACAGCAAGCTCGTCTACGATACGCTTGAGACCATCGTCCAGAAGGCCGCCTATCCCTCCTGTAAGTTCTGCTCCTATCTCTGATTAACTTCTCGATACACCTCGGATTGTGCTGCTCCTTTTCTTCTTATACAGAGAATTTAACGCAATCAGAGAGAAAAGGAAATGGCCCCATATCTATGTGGGTAATTCTTTGTTGTTGTGATTATTGCTTCTCAAGTTAGCAGGAACTGACAAGGTTATCAAGTTCTTCGTATTGCTTCTGGTGTACCGATTTATTTGAGGAATATTCGATTGAAATTGACTTTAGGATGAATCATATGCATATCATGTGGACTAAATTTGGTAATTAAGTAACCGAACACTGTGTGGTCGAAATTCGTCATAGAATATGTTACACTTTGTGGACTAAATTGATCAGAAAAATGAATGAAAACTGTAGCCTTGTCCCCTAACTTCAGATGATACTCTCCCCCACAAAGGATCATTGATTTGGATAGTGGACATCTGTGTACCTGTATTATCCATTTGTCGACATCTACAGAGTTGGCAAAGAGGTGATGTGGTATTTTCCAGTGATACAATACATGAAGAATTTAACGCAATCAGAGAGAAAAGGAAATGGCCCCATATCTATGTTGGTAGTTCTTTGCTGTTGTGATTATTGCTTCTCAAGTTAGCAGGAACTGACAAGGTTATCAAGTTCTTCGTCTTGCTTCTGGTGTACCAATTTATTTGAGGAATATTCGATTGAAATTGACTTTAGGATGAATCATATGCATATTATGTGGACTAAATTTGGTGATAAAGTAACCGAACACTGTGTGGTCGAAATTCGTCATAGAATATGTTCACTTTGTGGACTAAATTGGTCAGAAAAATGAATGAAAACTGTAGCCTTGTACCCTAACTTCAGATGATGCTCTCCCCACAAAGGATCATTGACTTGGATAGTGGACATCTGTGTACCTGTATTATCCATTTGTCGACATGTACAGAGTTGGCAAAGAGGTGATGTGGTATTTTCCAGTGATACAATACATGAAGAGTCACAACTAAAATACCACTATTTTACAAAACTGTATTTGCTAAAACATCCTAAGAGTCCTAGCAATGAGTCTGTAATGTTTATAGGTGTTGGATGTCTACATTTAATTGGATACTCTTGGAATGTGATGGAATCTATGTGGTCAATGATACAGATACTTGAAATACTGAGACAACCTAATAGTTATTTTATTATGTTCAAATTAATTTTCAGATATGATAAATTGCTTTCAGGGGTTCTTGGCAAATGATAAGAGACCTATCGGTTGCTTGGTCTCTATGTTCTCCTTGGATGGAAGGTCAGGTGATGATATGGAAACTTCTATTGAATCATAGGTCATGGTAGTGCAAATATAAGACAACAGTTGAACACGCTAGGGACTGTTCATCATCTTGTTTGCATATGCTAAAATGGTGCCATTAACTGTTCAATTTGTTCCTGCTGAACTTTAACTCTTTTTAAACGTTTGCAACATGGACATCCTGTTATTAGTTATTAGTCTCTAAAGGATTTTAATAAATCAGCGACTCCTGTATCTTATGGAAAGTTGTGGTTTGAGTAAGAATTCCTTGGCATATAAAGAAGGATCACTCGGGATTTTTTTTTTCTGGGAATGATCCCATGGTTCTTAATCATCTTAACTTTTTTCATCAAGATCAATGTTCAGAAGTTCAGGAGAATTGGCACAATCTCAGATTGGTTGAGTTGGATCATGGTGTTAGACTTTCAGATTGGCTATTTGTTGGAGTCGACCTATATTTTGTTACAGGCCAGATGGTTGATTATTGTTAATCATAGATAAAGGCAGATTTTTAATTGGACTTTGTTGACTCTTATATCAATTTGGATGTGGATCCTAGAAATGCAATGAAGTGCAGTGATTGACTAATCCTGCTAATCATGGTTGATCCATGGTTGGCTACAGGTAATTAATTGAAGTTGTTCAATAATCCCCAGTAGCAGTAATATGTTATGTTCCAAATAGTTGGGGTCGACTATATAAATCTTTTCCCACCAGCTCAAAATTATGCAAAGTTATGCAGTATTTTCACCCAATGCAGATAAGCAAAGGAGATTGGTCATGAAACTTAATAAGGTAGTTGGTGCTAGGCAAATATACTTTATCATCTCAGCTAGGTCAATTCTGTCAGCAGCAACCTTTGTTTCTAGTGGACTAGTATTGAGCTGCTTTTGGGGCCCTAGATCAACTGTTCGGGCCTACTCAACCCTTGATTCAATTGAGTCAACCCTCAGTCTAACTGCTCGTGGCAAAGCATATGACCACCTTATTTAATTCCAATTAGTACTCTTGCCGCGCAGCAGAACGGATCACTTTTATATGAACAAATTGATTTCCTGAACCCTTTTTTCTATTTAAATGACCAATTGACCTATATCTCCAAGTAAAAGCTATTTTAGGTATTATAAATTTAATATTTGTTCTCAAATTCAGTGATAAGCATAACTGATAGTAGTTAACCTTAGTTTATTGAATGGACAATAATGGGAGTGGCATATATAAAGGATTTTTAATATTTGGAGGGATGTATATGCAAAATTTAATTTTTTGGAAGGACATATATGTCAATATTCAAATATGCTATTTCCAAACTTTGAAATGATATATATGTAAATCCCCCTTAAGTGTTTTTGATGGAATGATGCGGTTGCTTATAATTGTTGAAATAAATGAATGCATTGATTTAAGTTGGGTTAATCTTTAAATAATTGCAATTTATGTAATAGTGAGTGGTTGAACCTTTGTCCTATTGAACTTACTATATTTTTGCAGATGCTGAGTTCAGGAATACTGGCTTGGAAAGGTCGGAGAAATTAGCCAAAGACTTAGAGTGGTTCAAAGACCAAGGACATACCATTCCTGAACCCTCTTCTGTAGGTGCTTCTTATGCTAAGTATCTAGAGGAGCTATCGGAAAAGGATCCTCAAGCTTTCATCTGCCACTTCTACAACGTATATTTTGCTCATACTGCTGGTGGTCGAATGATTGGTAGAAAGGTACTTTTATTTAGTTCTCTTTTTTTCTTTCTTTCAAATGTGAAATTGTGTCATTCTCCTCAAGAGATGGTTTCGGAACTGCATTCTTAGCATAGACATCTAGGTGTGTCGGTATTAACATTTTGAACTAAGGTTTGACTTCATTTTATTCTTACACCCCTTTCACAATTTTATTCTTATAGAAATGTGATATTTTGCATACTCCGTCACCTACAATCACAAGCTGTACAGGCTATCCAGCGCAGATATCACAAATTTCATATTAGCTTGGTGCAAACTCTGCACTAAAAGATTTTGGCAGCCAAGATTATTAATTTTCAGTTATGGAAATAATCATCAAGTAATGTAAATAGATTTTCCAGTTGATTTGGATTTCATTTCTCCCATAGGGTAATGCTTATTGAAGAGCATTACGTCAGAGATTGGACAAAAGATCATACCGAGTTTAAAAACTAGGTACATGAATAGATCAAAAAAATTGTCAGTTATTATTTTATTGGGATTAATGCTGAAATTTCTGCAATATTCCTTGAATGATGAAGTTAATTAAATAGTAAGATCAAGATACTTTCATGTAGGTTCATAAATCAGGCCTCAGATTGAATTATGACCCAGATTACACCTTGAAGCCAGTGTTGCATGTGTGCATGAGGCCTCTACTTTTTGAAGTACATGGGCATTAGACACATTAACGTTCAGGCATATATGCGAAAGAGTAAAGAAAAACTTGATAATGTGTATTGAGTAACTGATTTAAGTATTTCTGGTGTGGATTCACTTAGTTGGAATTGGTCTTTCAATTGCACCAAATGATTCATTGATTTTTTTGTTTCTGTTCCCCCTTAGGTAGCAGAGAAAATCTTGGACAACAAAGAACTTGAGTTCTACAAGTGGGATGGTGATCTCTCCCAACTGTTGCAGAATGTCCGAGATAAGCTGAACAGAGTTGCTTCCGTACGACACTAAAATACACTTGAATCTTTGTTACCTGAAAACTTTCTTCTACTTTTTATTGTCTTTTGAAGTTATTTGACACGGCAGTCTGCAATGCATGGTTTTAGTCCTGAGCTGTTTGTTCCTCACTTGTTGCAGAGCTGGTCCAGGGAAGAGAAGGATCATTGTTTGGAAGAGACCGAGAAATCATTCAAATACTCAGGATCAATACTCCGTCTTATACTATCCCAGCAGCTGAGGAAGGATTCATCAGCTTGCTAACTGTAAATATTCTTTCATCTCAGCTTTCCCATTGGGGAAAAACATGTTCAGTATGTCTATTCCTCTACATCGACTCTATGAACTGCACCTCATCTTTCCATTCTATGACAAAAAGATGGTGAACTGATAAGTTGCAGTTGGTTGATTGTATGGGAAAGTTGTTCTGTCCACTTCTTTGATCAAATATTTACCGCATCGATTTGGTCTCATGTTCTTTGCAACACCAATCAATCTTTTCTGATGTGTTCAAGCTACTTTTGCGCGTGCACACGTGGCAGCTTTGTTCGTCTCTGTTGTGCTCGGTGGAGGATAATGCCTCTCAAAGTGAACGAGAGAAACCAAAGGTTGTGGAGGTGGCGAACAAGTACGTCGTCGTCGATCACCACATCGACGACCGCCTGGTGATGTGGTAGCCGGAATTCACGGTGGTCCGGCCAGGAACCATGTTGACCAAGGTTGACGCCCCCAAGCTCCCACAGTCGTATCATACCAGCATCTTAGGTAATCTTAATTTGACTCGGTCACCCTTCCTTTTGTTTCTTTTGGAAAATAAATCTAATTGCTCTAAGAAAATAACCTCCCATGGGCTGTTGTCCACAACATGGGTCTCGACAGATGATAACCACCTCCATGTCATTGCCTAATAAAGAGTGATTCGATCTTTTTTTTTTTTTGCCATATCAACGCCTCTAAGATGACTAATTAGCGGACATGAATTGATTATTAAAATATTTTCTATTATTTGTCCCCTATAAATACATGCTTTGGGGCTCTTGCAAAAGGGGTTTGAAGCATATTGTTTAATTCATCTAATAAGAGAGTGTTCATGATCTTGTCTTGCGGATCAGGTTTTCCTGATTCAAGTGTCTGAGATACATTAAGCTTGTGTTTCTGTCATAGTAGATTTCTCTTAATACAGGTCAGGTTTTTTCGCCTCACACATCTCGAGTGCATTTGGCCTTTTGCCTACAGTATAACGGATTTATCTTAGTGTAGGTCAGGTTTTTTCAACCCACACGCCTCATGTGCTTTTGGCTTTATGCCTCCACCATAACGGATTTATCTTGGTGCGGGTTGAGTTTTCTCAACTCATACACCTTGGGCACTTTTGGGCTGAGGAGCTTGCCATGATAAATTCCCATGTCCCTTCTTCAATGTAGTGGATATTGGGTTTTCTTACCGTGGCAAGCATCAGATCTCCTTTCTGTCATGGTAGATTTCTTGTTCTTTCTTCATCGTAGTGGATCTCAGGTCTCCTTACCATGGTGAGCTTCAAGTCTTCTATTTGCCATGATAGATTTCTTATCCCTTCTTCGACATATTGGACCTTGGGTCTCCGTCGTGATAGATTGTGGAGCCTCATTCTACCATGATGGATTTTGTGGCCAATTCTGTCATGGTGGATTTCAAGGCTCATTCTGTTGTAGCAAATTTCAAGGCTTATTCCACTATAATGGATCTTGAAATGTCATTTCCTTATGGCAAACTTTGATACCTCTCGTATCATGGTGAGCTATGGGCTATCTTGCTTTCGGGCCCCCTTAGGGTTTATCCCAAAGGAGACACTCATCTCGATCATGGGAGGAGACAGATTGGTAGCTCTCCCTTAAATCCCTCACTTGTTAATGAGTAGGACTCATTCTCCACCTAAGCCTCCAGAGAGATTGGTAGTGGGTCCCTTAGGAATCTCTTCTCCTTTAATTGTAAGAAGATCTCAGTCCTTGTCATGTTTAGGGGAGTTGACCCGAATCTCAAGTGAGGCATTTCAAGTCGGCCATGCTTCCTCCATTGCAACAAGTCCAAGTTCGATATCCGAGATGGTTCTTAGCATGGCCATTTTATTTTTTTATGCTTACTTGAGATCATTACTTTTACAATTATGTACTGATTAGCACTCCGGAGGATCTCGGGTACTATCATCAGTGATCTCTCCACTAACGATCAATAGAAGTGAGTGGGTTAGAGGCCCATCATAAGTGGTTATAACACGAGGGAAGGGTGAGCTTCTTGCATGCTTTGGATTTCACCAGTGAATCATGTGATGAAGTCAGAGAAGGTTTCGTCCTCCCTTTGTCTCAGCCCGAGTAGCATTATCGTAGATAGCCTCGGGCATATGTTCTCGAGGAAGTAGAGTTTGAATTCTTTCATGAGTTGAGCGAAGGAACAGATTAAGAGTGGCTTTAGGCGACTATATCACTCCCACACTGAGTCCCTTAACGTCATTAAGAATAGGTGACATCAAAGTGTTCGAGATATCATACAACGACATCTAAGTATAGAAAGCGATAGTATATTCTATTGGGTCAGAGTTATCGAAAGCTTCTATTGATAAGAGACAGAAGTTTATTACGATCGATTCCTCCTAGATGCTTTGGACAAATGGGGAGTGACCTAAGGTGGGGTCATTTGCACCTTCCCTTTTGGACTATTGGAACTCTTGACGCATCTCATCCAGTCGTTGGTCCATTTGCTATAGTTGTGCCCTCAAGGAGTTATTTATTGAATATGCTGACTAGATCTTCAATTCGAGTAGGGTTGAGCCTGGTGCGACAACGCATTGAACTCTACAATCAAGGAGCAAAGTGCCCCTTCTGCTGGTAGTTCAATGGGTAGGGGACGATCATGAGTTATATATGTTAGATTGGTTGGGGGGACTCCGACGAGCATAGGTGCTAGTGGTAGTTGAGACATCAATCGCAGTTGCAACGGTGACGTAGTTTATTAAGCTAGTTGGGGCAAGAGCGGGTCGATTGTTTGCATCATGCCTGTGAGCGCCTACAATTGGTGCATGAGGTTAAGGAATTCTTCAACAAGGACAACCAAGTGCCTCGCATTCATCCTTTGAGGTGAGAGTTCTGAGTCATTAAATATACACCAGTAATACCATGGTGTTTAAGTGGAGGTGGATGCATCCACTTGGGAAAAGGAAGGTAGCTGCCCGCTTTGTGTAAATGTGCTATAGGTTGGGGGTAGAGCTTCCTCACTAGAGCGCTCGCTAAGAGGATTCGCGGACAGACATATCTACGACATATAACTCTCATTCTAGTGCCAAAATGTTGAGAGGAAATACTATCGACGATTGAGTCAACCTGGTTTGGTCTTGACTTAAAGGTATAGAGACATCTGAGGAACCCTCCGATGCTCGAATTAGTTCGAGAGATAATATGGGATATGAGAGATTTTTTGAAAGAGGTCCGACCACTAGACCGGCACTGGAGGTTTAGCTTTAATATCTTTCCTTAACGTTTTGTCCATGGGGTTAATAAGGCTGAATGATCTCCCGTTAACTATTATTCACAAAGACCAATAGATAAGAACGACAGGCTGAATGACCTCCTATGGATTATTGTCCTCAGAGATTGATAGGGCCCGTCTGAATGATCTCTTATGGATTATTATCCACTGGGCCTCACATTATTATTTAGTGAAGGTTGATTTGACATTTTTTTTTTATGATAGTATCATTAGGATGATTAATTGATAGATGAGAATTGATTATAAAAAAAATATTCCCTATAAGAATGTGTAATGTGTCTCACTCACCTGCGGCTGTTGTTTCCTACGGAGGCAAGTTGGTTCACGGTTCATGCTGGTCTCTACCATGCCTGCAAGCCAAAGAAGGGCGAGATGGCCTTTGTGTTCCTCGGTGGATCTGTTGAAATAGAAGCTAGGTTTTGATGATGCATTTAATTACAAGGCACAACCTAATCTGAAGCCTTCTTTGAGGACATAACCTTCCTTTCTATCGGTCTCTCTTTCTTGTTCCCACCTTTTTTTTCTCCTCTCTTATCCTTATTAATCTAATACTGATAATAACTACATATACTCTCTCATCCTTATTAATCTAATATTGATAATAACTACGTATAAATTGCATACTGACTTTGGACATCCGCATGTATCAAAAAATAAGCAAAAAAACTATTCTTGTCCACATACACGATGACCATCGCAAAGCAGACGACTCACCGATCAACGGTCGATATCGTTGGCTCTTTTCAAATCGATGGCTGATGTTTGTCGTATCCTGCCTCATCATTCGCTTTCCCTTCCATTGCTATCGACACGGCACCCGGTACTTTTTGGCGAACACAGCGTCCCCCGGCCGGTGACCACACTGGCACGCCGCAGTCATCCTCCGACCGATCCAATCTTAACGCGGCCACCTGAGAACTATCGATCCAATCTCTACCGTCCATCGCGGACCGGTCGAGAGTTCGGTCACCTCACGCCACCCGTGATCTCCAACGTCCCCTTCTGCTCATCATACGTAATTGACAGAGAGGCGGCGAACTGACGAACAACTGCGCCGCCGCCCCGACATGGAGACGAAGTCGCCCCCACCGCCGTCGCAGCAGCAGCGGCGACGGAAGTGGGTGGTGCCGCTTCTCGCCTCTTTCTGCTTGTCGTCCCTCGTCGTCTTCGCCTTTGTCTTCTCCTCCTCGTCCTCTACGGCCTCCTTCGATTCCGCGTCCTTGTCCCGCCAGGCCCTCCTCCTCCTCTCCTTCTCCCAGATCTCCACCGCCGGCGGCGAGCCCCTCTTCGTGGAGTCGAAGCTCCACCACCCTCCGCCGACGCCCGCTGCCGCCTCGGATCGGCCCGTACGCCGCCTCGCCTATCTGATCTCCGGCTCCGCTGGCGACGGCGGCAGCCTGCGGCGGACCCTCCGCGCGCTCTACCACCCGGCCAACCAGTACGTTCTCCACCTCGATCTGGAGGCCCCCGCGGCGGAACGCCTCGAGCTCGCCACTGCCGTCCGGGACGATCCCGTCTATGCTCGGTTCGGCAACGTGAGGGTCGTCGCCCGAGCTAACCTGGTCACCTATCGCGGCCCTACCATGGTCGCCAACACGCTCCACGCCGCCTCCATCCTCCTCAAGGAGGGCGGCGATTGGGACTGGTTCATCAACCTCAGCGCCTCCGATTACCCTCTCGTGACCCAGGATGGTGAGATTTGTAGCGTTGGTGTTGGTTTTGGTTGTGCTTGCTTCTGGGGCTTTAACTGGGGGTCCTGAATTGGTTTCGTTCCCCCTCCCTGAAATATGAAATGCAATTGTTCAGTGTCAGTGCTGGTTAGGTATTGCCTAAAATATTTGATTAACTGCATCTTTGTTCACATTCCCCTGTTTGATAGATGTTATCAGGGGTAGGTAGCACCCATCTGCATGTTCTCTGGATGGCTCTTCCTCGGGCTTGCAATCAACTACAAAAATGATCTGCCATTCTTGCTTGCTTTGTTTATTTCTCCATTTTAGGAGTAAGCATTCTTTCTTGGATCCAGCTTTGCAGTCCGCATCTTACTGTGAGAACCAAGCAAATTCTGATCTAATTATAAATTATCTCTTGTAATTAGTTACCTTTAGAATTCTGGTCCCAACACTTTCAAAAGTTACATTAGGTTCTATATATTTACAAAAGTGAAATATTTAATCTCGTTTCTCCTTACGTCGTTGACTTTGTTGATGGAAATGGTGCACGTGCTTAGTAGTAAATTGAAGTAAAACAGAGTCAACACGTGTTCAGTGGCAAACCCTATAGCATTTTCAACAGCAGAGTCGACGATACGAGGAAAAATGGGATTAAATGTTCTATTTTCATAAGTATAGGGATTCCAATGTAACTTTTGAAAGTATAGGGATCAAAATGCTAAAGATAGATAATTACAAAGGGTAATATATAATTAGCCCTCAAATTCTATGATTTTAGGTATTTATACATAGAACATTTTTCTTGATTATAGCTTCCATAATCTTTCATTCTCTGTTGCCCATCTTCTTAATTGCTCATCAATTGTGGGACTTGGTTTTACTGATACGTTTTTCTCCTATATAATTGTTGGTCATTGATATTAACAGTTTGCTTGCTTACTGTTTGATTTTTTTTTTTTCTCATTGCTGGGCAGATCTACTTTACACACTGTCAAGTTTGCCTAGACAGCTGAACTTTATTGAACATACCAGTGACATTGGATGGAAGGAGTACGTGAGATATGCAGATTCATAGTTTGAGATCATTGTCTGATTGCTTTGTGATTAGATTGGTTTCACTGATGTACTTCTGACAGAGTGATTGTATTGTCTATGTGCAGGTACCACAGGGCTATGCCTTTAATTATAGACCCCGGGCTTTATAGCTTGCAGAAGACAGATGTTTTTTGGGTTACTGAGAAAAGGAGTGTTCCCACTGCATTCAAGCTCTTTACAGGTACTTGTCGAAGTTCAAACCCATTTGTATTAGGGTAACATACTATGTACTATAAAGTATGCACACCTTTAATTGTGCAAATCACTCATTTCATTGGTAATGAGGACGGCCTCGGTTGGGATTATTGAATGGAATTGATTGACTGGTTTCAGCCAGATGACTCTAATTTTTGGACATTCAGAGATTGATAGCAGACTCTAATTTAGTTTGTAATTCCTTCAAAATAGTGTTAGGACCTAGGAACTATGTAAACACGTCGTGAGCCCAAAATCTGTACATGATCACTGCAAACATGCAAAAGATGCTCGAGAAGGATTTGGAAACCATGTGGGTTGGATATCAACGACTAGCTAGCCATTCTAACAGAAGTTGCCTACTCGTCTACATTTGTGTCTGATTCAATATAAAGGCTAAACTGCTTACTCTTCATCTCATCAAGTTAAAAAGCTATGGTAAGAATGGAAACCAAATTATTGCCAGCTACATGTATTGCCTATTATTATGTTTCTTAAACTCATTGTTGGAGAGAAAATAGGAGGGATGACTTGATTTCCCATAATTTCCTCACAATTTGTAATATTGTATGATACGTCTAAAAGAATGCATGAGGGTTTAGAGATTCTCATATAGATGCAACATGTTGGTTTACTATGCTCTGTCTGCAGCCTCATTTTTGTATATGGTCATATTTCTGCATCTCACAAGGTCTATGTGACACCATATTTGTAGCTGCTTATATTCTGGACAAACATGAAAGTGCAGCTGCATAAATGGCACATATACCTCTATGTTGCTGCTCAAATATGAAAATGTGATTATTTTTTTTTATGTGGTTATTTTTCTTTCATGATTGTTATCCCTTATATTATATACTAATAAAACATAGTCGATGATACTGCAACCTTAATCACATAAAATTGTACATTATTATTCTAACTTAACACTAAAATATCCTTACAAAGTGTATAATTACTGTCCCATAAGTTCTTGATCTGGCTGTAGCTTAGTTTATCGATTTAATTTTTTAATATAATCTTGTTTCTGTTTGATTATGTTTTATTGAAAATATTCTAATATTATCTTTACTGCCCACAAACCAAGGCAACTTTAGAGAATTGCCAGAAAATTAAGAGCAAAAAACAATTGCCCATATAGATGAATCTCTGTGTATGGGAAACAAGGAAAAAATGGGGAGGGAGAGTAGATTTACTTGCAATTTGATGTGAAAGGTTGAGGTCTTGTATTATAGCTGTATCTGGCTTACGGTTACCTACATGTCCCTCGTTCCTGCTTCTAGCCTGTTCTCATCTTCTCCTCTTGCCAATCATTATTACAGTTCTTCTTCTACGGGATGATGTTGTCATTGATAGTAAGTTTCCAATTGTATTTGATGATTGTGTAGCTTATTCTGTGTGCATATTAGATTTTGATCAAGCATGGATAATATTGTCAAAAGATAATGATTTCTATATGGTTTCAGAAATTAGGATTTAATAAGTAATCCATGAGTCTGAACCAAGTGCTTCCTGCTGGATTATGGGATATCTTTTCTTTTTCATCGCTTTTGACTTCTCCTGGTTGCCTTGGCACTTTGCATTATGTAAGTGTTTAGTTTAATCATTAGTCGTTAAGTATGATATATGATGCTTAGGATCCAGCTTCTCTCATATTGAAAAATATTGCTAGACCATCAATATTGACTTGCTACTTATTTGAGAACCCAAAGAAGCTGAGTATGTCATTTAACATGTTGGAACTTCTGTATATTCATTGAACTTATATCAATGAAGTTCAATAATACATTAATTAGTGAGACAGAATGATAAAAGTCTTCTCATTTGTTGACGTAAAAAGTTTAAGTTAGATATATCTTACTAGTCCAAGTGAGTATTTATGTGGTTAAGAAACATTGTAGGTTGAAAATGAGAAAACTAGCAACTGAAGTGAGCAGACACATGGAAGTTAAGGTACTGAAGCAGAATTCATTTATAATTCCTAACACAATGTAATTATCATGATCTGCATCTTTTTTCCAATAAGAACCATAGTCTGTATGCTATTTTTATCCATCACTGCTCATTACTAGTTAGTGGCCGAATAGCAGGAACCATAATTTCCTCATATGCAGAGCTGGCACATGCTGGTATGGAAATGCATATTGTGGGAGTTTGACCAACTTGAATATGTAAGAAAGTTATGACTGATTTACTTTCATGTTCATATATAATATATGGAAGTTAATTCTGCATATATAGCTTCAAGAAGAGGTGAATTTTTATATGCCTTCATTGGTCTGAAGGCTCAGTTTAGGTTTACCTAGTTTCATATGGTTATTTTTGTTATCCTCATTATGTAGGATATGCAAGTGCTACATGAAGCATATTTATCATAATGAGAAGCTCATTTGAGAAGTGATACTTTAGCAGAAAATGATAAGTGATTTAGAAGTTGTTAAAAGTAGAAAAAAAAAAAGGAATATAGGCAATAGATTTTTGTGCCTATATATGTGTATGTGTGTGTATAAACTTTTGAGGTCTTGAGACTTCATCCTTAAATTCAAGACACTTTTGATTGGAGGATTGTATCTTATAAGGGGTTTGAGGAAAATCTTAGTTGAAAGTTTCAATTTTTGAAGTCTTTCCTTGCCGAACAAGGGGGCCACCCTGACAGAGTTCGATTTGGGATGTGGGAGTGCAACCGTGTGGGGTTTTGAATGTGTTCAACCCTGTTCAACAAAATGTTGTTCTGTGGATAAGATGGAGATTTTTGTAGTCATGATATATGACAGAAGTACGTAAAAGCAAATATCTCTTCGAGGAAAAAAGATATTCTTTGAGGTTTTGAAACTTTGCTATTCTCAATTTTGGGAAAATAGATATGGGGCATTGGGTGAAACCCTAGGTGGAAGTTTTCAGCTTTCAAAGAGGTCTGGGCCTACCATTAGAATTTGAGTTGGAACATGGTAGCACAGCCGTATGGTTTTCATGTGTTCAAGCCTGTTTGACTATTTGTTGATCTATGAGTGGTGGATAAGAGGGAGATTTAAAAATGAGTTGGAACATGGAAGCGTGTGTGTATGGTGCCCATATGCTCAAGCCTATTCAACTATGTTTTGATTGATGGATAAGATGGAGATTTTGAAGTTGTGTACAAATGCTATAGAACTTTTGTGCCTTCAAAACATGAACAGCAACAATTTCCGTATGTGGTTTCGTATAAACTCCTAAGCCTGTATCTCAGTTGCTGTCATTCCATAAAGACAATGTCTGATACCATCTAGTGGAAATATTTACCTCGTGTATCTTTTTAAAGGATGTCATCCCGAAGGAGGTTTCATGTACAGTGTTCTATATCAAACAAGAAAATGTGATTATTTCCATTCATCATAACTCATCTTTAGTTCATGTTCAGCTTTTAATGCCTGATCTCTTTTCCAAGTTTAATAAAGCATCTATCTGTTTGTGGCTTACGAAATATTGCATTACTTCAGGTGTTGTTACATATTTAATGTACTGAATCCACTTAAGTATATGTCTATCGCAGAAAGAAAATAAACTATGGATGTCAAGTATAAAAGCAGCATCCACTGGGTTCATTCTTTGTTGTGATGTGATGTTTCTGTTAGTACTTGAAACTTTGACATGTTCGGACCTGAACCCAGTGTTGTGTTGGAAAATATTGCAATATGTTTATGGCTTAAATGAAATGTCTATATAACAGAGAACATATGTTGATGACATAATAGAACTATTATGGATATACATATAGTTGTAGCATTAATGGTTGATTTCTTAACAGGATCTGCTTGGATGATGCTCTCTCACCACTTCATGGAATTCTGTTTATGGGGGTGGGACAACCTTCCAAGGACAGTTCTAATGTATTATGCAAACTTTCTATCATCCCCCGAGGGGTACTTCCACACAGTTATCTGCAATGCCCCTGAGTTCCGCAACACCACTGTCAACCACGACCTTCATTTTATATTCTGGGACAACCCTCCGAAGCAGCATCCTCACTTTCTCACCTTACGTGATTTCCCGAGGATAGTCAGCAGCAACACCCCATTTGCACGAAAGTTTGGCAGAGATGACCCAGTGCTTGACAAGATCGACAAGGAGCTCTTGGGCCGTGATCCTGATGGCTTTGTGCCTAGTGCGTGGTTCGATGCACTGAAGTCGAATACTTCTATCGATGATCTGCAGTATACAGCGAGGAGTGTCTCTGACCTCAGGCCTGGGCCAGGTGCTGAGAGGCTTAAAACCCTAATTACAGGGCTGCTTTCGGCAGATGGTTTTGATGAGAAACACTGCATTTGATATGGACTGTTTGTCAGCCAATTCAGAGTCCTTTTCAGTTTTCCCCGAAACATGCTGTGTCAAGCTGTGGTTCCCTGTCCTCGACTCAAAGCAGTGAAAAGGTGCAAGAGACAGATCGGGCTTCCTTTATGGTCATAATCTGGGAAGGTATGAAATCTCCGCAAAT
This sequence comes from Musa troglodytarum, assembly GCA_023547065.1. Lineage (NCBI taxonomy): Eukaryota > Viridiplantae > Streptophyta > Magnoliopsida > Zingiberales > Musaceae > Musa > Musa troglodytarum. The sequence goes on along the minus strand of CP097508.1, from coordinate 6,707,827 downwards.
AATGGTCCATTAGTTGCTTCCTGTTAGAGTTGTACAATTTGCTAGGTAAAGCAGCAGGTTAAACCCCCTCCCTGGGGTATATCGTAAGTTGTACTGTGGCATCACAATTCCTTGTATCCAATAGTACCTTTAGATTGAGTATATCAGTGATCCATCCATGTTTATTTATTTTTATTCTGAAGTTTTTGCATTAAGAAATTCAGATTGTCTTTGAAATGATTGACAAAGGTCATCCCTTATTGATCTCTTCCCTTGAGACTTGCATATAATTAGTAATGGCCATATAATTTTCTAGTTAATTGAATAAGCTGATGTCTATAATGACATCTGCAACAAAATAATATATTGCTTTTATTTAGTACTTGTAACATTTAGTATAGATAAGAATATGAAAAAAAATGCTAATTTACCCTAAATTATCTTAGTATGTTGTTGAATTTCTATATGGGAGATTACTCATACTTTTCCTACTATTCTTATAAGACATTTAGCTCAATGGATTGTAGATAAAACATTGTGGAAATTGGCTTAGTCAATGAAGAGGGATATCATTGGAAAATAAATTTGGAATGGAGAAATGTCTAAGTATGTTCTCATGCAGATGTATAGTGCTTGTATATCAGTGTATTTGAGTCTTCTCAACAATCTAAAGTACACATTTACTTTTAAGCCTTCATCCTTTTTACCTATGACATCATTACCTATTCAAGACATATTTGATGTTATTCAAATTTTACAATCAACATATAAATATAACATTAAAATTAATAATAAAAGATGCCTATTACATAAGATGGTCAATCTATAGAATGAATCAATGCTTCCAACTTCAGCAGGTTAAAGCCCCAAAAGGGATGAGCTTTTCTTGAAATGGAGGTTCCCAGTAGATGTTGGCTGAGGGTTTGATTGTGTCAGAAGACTTCATAATCCTATAAGAAGGAATTAGGGCTTACAGGTTAAGTTATTTGAGTAAATTCACTTTCTTCCTCTCTTCATTAGTTCTTTCCAGTACAGGAACATGTAGAATTCCACCTTGTGACAGTTTGCATCATTAAGAATCTTTTGATGAACTTGTTCATGACCATTGGCCCCCATATCCAGGTCTGATATATGATAATAATAATGGCAGTATAATGTTGTTTTCAGATGCATGCTTCAGCGATAAGTTTTTGGACTCCACAGCATTTCATTTCTTGCAATGGCAGCTTGTTGGAGTCTCCAATAAGTTGTGCTTGTCCAACAACACCACATAATGCTGGTGTTGTTGCTGTTGGAAGCGACTTTCCATGTTAGAAAAGTGCTCATCTCATTGAACAAGAGGCTTCACTTGTCACTATAGTGAGGGTTTCAATGTGCTGGTGGGGGATCTTGATTCCCTTACCTTTGCTGCATCCGTTTCCTTTCAGGAACTAGCAAAGCCAGCCAATGGAACCTTTCACTTTGTAGAATACAATGTTGATATTTTGAGGTAGTCTCTTTTGGATGATGTTTTTGATGCCACTATTTTTAGCCTCTGGGTTACAATTCAGATGGAATGATCCATTGCATTCAACTAAACAGTACATAACTCAACAATCATTGCTACAACATTATGAGAAAGAAGTCTGCATAAAAGGCATCTTGAATGTTCCTAAATAGTAACTTTTGGGATAACACTGTGTTTCTCTGGATGTGTTGTGCCTCTCTGATTTGTAGTTATTGTTTTTGCACCAAACATTATCTGGAATCTTATCCAGATGTTACTCCAAATTTGTCCCTGAATTGTCCCAGTTTGAGGAAGATTAAACATGGAACCAAACTGCAACTTGGACAGTTCTGTACTGCTGTTTTGGGTTAAAAGCAATAAAGCTATCTTAGTCAACATTCACATTCACAAACTATAGAGAGAGAGAGAGAGAGAGAGAGAGAGAGAGAGAGAGAGAGCATGATTGGATTTTGCAACATTCTGCAACATCCCAAGTGACTGTACTCCACAAAGATCTGACATTATTATGGAGTAGGTGAAAGACACTGATTTAGATTTCTAGCAGCTTTTTTGAAGATTAGATTCCTTGCAAACATACACTATCCACTAATAAGTCACAAGCTAGGCATGACTTATCTCTAGTCTGTACTCATGTCTTCCCTTTCTCACACTTCTTTTCCCCAGTCTCTCCATTGATGTTGGGTTTATTGTAACATAATATTCAGATATGATTAATCTCATTTCAGAGGATTGTTTAGTGTATCACATCAATTGTAAATTCTATCATCTCTTTGTGTGTGATTTATTTCTGATTTGATGAGCACATTATTGTAACATCATGATCTTAGTATTCCATCTATGTCTTGTATATAAACATGTATATTTATGTGGCATAGTCCAATTGTATTAGATTTTTTTAATATAATTTTAGTAATACTAAGTGAAAACTAAGAATATAATTACGATACATGAAATAAGAGGATAGCTGATGCCAAAAGATCAACTTTTAACACCTCACTCTGAAATAATAGGTTGTGTGGGGAATGCAATTCCCACTCAACTTTGGCAACTCAAAAGCTTTGACTTCGGTTGCAGCCCAGTTTAAGATTACTTCTGATCTGCAACATGTCAAACACTTCATCATACCTCTTTTCCACTGATGTTGTCGGGTGCTGTGGCCCTCCTCAGAAAAAGAAGATGATGGGGTTCCAAAGACCTATCTGATAAGGATGCTGAAACATGCTAAGTTTCTTCACCATCAAATGCAGTGGAGACTGCAGTCTCAGACAAGAATATCTTTTGAATGATTTGCTTGAAACTCCTAATGCAGGAATCATCAAACACAATAAGCTTTTGCTGCTATGGCTTGTACTTTGATTCCTAAATCCTTATAGGGAAAAGTATTCTATTGTTCTATGAGAAAACATTTTCTTATTCATGCTTCTGATTGTTTTTAGATTGAGTAACGCCAAGCACAGCATAAGGAAAAAGAGAAGTGAAGGATAACAATTTGTATTGACCTAACTATCCTTTTACTGGTTTTGCCATTCAGTTGTTGAGACTGCAAAATCATCCCCAACCTTTTGTGACTGTTCTAATCTTGTTGTTTCAACTGACTGCTGATTATTTTATTTCATCTTTAGGGAAATGTTTGTTTTTATTTATTTTATCCCTTTATTTTGTATCTATACTAAACTAGGCCAGTAATAAGGGCCTGTGGAAGAGATTTTGACCTAAAGAAGCTGAATAGCAATGTGGAAGCAAGCAAGAAGCACTAGTCAATGACCTTCTAATGTGAATGACTTCTCCTGCAACACATCATTTCATAAGGTCTCTGTTATTTGAGGTTGGCTGCACAAATCCAAAGTAATGAACCTCTTTTTGTTGTATGTGACTGATGCTATAGATAATGTTTCTTTTATCTTCTACATGGATTGTATGTGAATGAAAAATATTTCTTATGCTATTGTTTCTACTGTATCTACACATTTATTAAATGGTTTTCCTTGTCCTTCTATTTGTGGTTTGAGGACCCTAATCTAGGGATGTAAGCAATTACAGTAGTTTAATGTCAGATTCAGTGTTTTTATCAAAGAAAGCCCATTTTTTTTATTGTTCTTTAGTTTTTCTTGGAGAGTAGGTAGAGCTCATTCAATTGATTAAACTGCATCACCCAGTGGAGTTTGTAAGGAACCATAACAAGCAGATCCATCAAGCATCACATGAAGTAGCATGCATTCTGCTAGCAATAAAACCTGCCTTCGTTTGAGATTCTTCACTTCATTTCCAATCTGCTTTGCTCAATGTAGAAGAAGATAGAAAAGCTCCAAAGAGTGCACGGAGCTAGCAACAATATCTTAGCACTTGTCTTCTGCAGATGAACTCTTGGTTGCACTTTCCATCTCCAACCCATCTCCAGCGTTCTCTGGTTTGATCCATGTCGCGCAGTAAAGAAAAGCTGCTAAGTTTAGAGTGCTTAGTGCGGCCAGAAGGCCGTAGAAGTAATCCAGCCTCCCATGGTTAATGTTGTCAGCCAGCCATCCCTGCCCGCTCTTGCCGCCCGTCCCACTCTTCACGATGGAGACGATGAAGCTGCTAAGGAAGAAGCCAAGTGAAAGCGTGGTCAGGAAGAGGCCGGTGCTCATCGTCTTCATCCCCTTCGGCGACCGTGTGATGAAGAAATCGAGCTGCCCGGTGTATATCAACGCCTCCCCCGAGCCCACGAGAAAGAACTGCGGTACCAACGTGAAGACGCTGATGGGCAGCGCCGCTCCTCTGAGAGCAGCAGCCTTGCCTGCTTCCCGAGCCACCGAGAGCCTCTTCACCTCCGTGAGCGCCGCCGACGCCATGGCCATGATGGATAAGGTTAGCCCGAGACCGATCCTTTGCAGGTTGGTGAAGCCTGTCGTCCAAACCCGCATTACAGCTAATCTGTTAACCTACATGGAATCAAAGCGAGCGTTGCAGCTTACCTTGTTTGCCCTTCCATTTCTTCATGGCGGGCATGATGACTCTGTCATAGATCGCTAGGGTGATCAAGATGGCACTGACGAAGAAGACGTTCAGTGACCCTGCTGGAATCTTGAAGCTCCCGACGGATCTGTCCATGGTCGTCGCTTGTTCTACAGAAAATGTCATCATCTGAGCATATGTGGTCCAGAACATGATCGTCGTGGCCCATACGGGTAGCAGCTGGATCATCATCTTCACCTCCTCAACTCTTGTTACCGAGCATAGTCTCCAAGGGTTCACAGTTGAGGTCTCGCCATGGAATTCCTCGCCGATCGCAGCCTTGTCGAGGAAACTATGCATCACAAGAATGTCATTAATGTGGAGGATGATGCAGCGCGAAGATGAGTGATTCTCACCGGAATTGATCTGTGTGTTGGATTCTGGAGGCCTCGGGGAAGTCTTCGAACAAGAAGGCAGGGTTTGCAGGGTACTTGAGCTGCCTCTTCCTGAAGGCAGCGACGAGCACTTGGAGAATGTGAACGATGGGGCTCCCTGAACTCTTCTTGTATCGGTATCTCCTTGTGCCGGACAAGAACAGCACTACGGCAAGAAGCATGGAGATGCAACAGATGCCGTAGGACCAACTACGCCCCACCTCGTCTTGGATGTAGACCAGAACAGTTACCGCAAGCAGGCTGCCGGTGCTGATGAAGAAGAAGAACCTGTTGAAGAAGTACGCCATCTGACTCTTCTCCTTCTCGTCCTTCTCGTCGAACTGGTCGGTGCCGAAGCCTGAAACGCTCGATTTGAGCCCGCCGGTCCCCATTGCGATCAAGTACAAGCTCAAGTACAGGAGGCCGATCTGGAAGCCATTTGCTCGCTGGCATTTGCTTGCACCCGAAGAGCTACCGCAAGGTGGCGGCCGAAGCTGAGGCAATTTTGTCACCACAGTGAGCATCCCTGTTCCCTGCATGCATCATCCACGTAAAACTAGAAACATGCATCGGTCAAAATGCTTCAGCTGAAGCATGAGCAGCCATGAGAGAGGGACATTTAGACTCACAAATGCTTGGACCACAGAGAAGATGGCGACGGTGAGGTATCGGCCTAAGTAGGAATCAGCGAGGAATCCTCCAAGCAAGCATAGAAGAAAAGAGGTGCCCATGAAGTCGGATACGACGTTTGCAGATTCTGCACTTGGAAGATGCATGGTGCCACTCAAGTATGTCACCAGGTTGACTCCAATCCCCAGAGTGGATAGCCTTTCGCATATTTCGATCACTGCAACAATGACCAAACATTCAAAGTCAAAGAATTAGTCAATGCTCGGCCTGCTCATGTTCAAGATACGGCAGCAGCATCGCTCATCCGTTTCTCTAATTCATTCAGCATGCATGGGAGACAGACCTAGGATGAGCAGAGCAGGTATCCAACCACCAGTCGTAGTCCTGTCTGCCGGTGATGCCTTGTAATCCACTGCATCCGCCACAGACCAACTCATCTTCCCGTCCTAGAAATGGTTTCGGAGCAGATGATTAAGAGTCAGAGAAAGCACACACAGTAAAAGACTGCAGATTAAGAGACCCGCCCACCATGTGGAGCTCTGTCAAGTCTCACCAATGTCGAAAGGCTTCGAGAGTCACGGAAGGTAGAGGAGTGGAGATCTCTCTTTGTGCTGCAGCTCCCATGGCAGATGGGCTGCCGTTTTATAGGCGCGCGAGATTTGAAGCCTTCCCTCATACCCTACAAGGAATCTCGTAACATGCCCTGCCATGGCACGAACCCTACTGCAGGTTTGTGTGGATGAGGGGGTGTTTGACTGTATAGTGATCCACAATACTGTTGTCTCATTGAAGTGCTTCTGCTACCCCACGTCCGAAAGCTACCTTCACAAGCTGCTGCTGCTAATATGAGGAGCCATCTCTTGCACATCTGCTCAAAACAACATCATCATCATCATATTGAATTGAATTGATTGTGTTTGCCTTGAAAAAGAATGAGAACCGATGATTATCACAGAGAGATCAGCAAAAAGAGGCCAAACACTTTCATAATGCCATGTGAGAAACAGGTTATGATCCATGCAGAGAATCCACCCAAACTCTGTGATCATCTATTGGTGTAGGGTGGAACAGCGATACAGCTCACATGAAATATTCCATCAGCACTTTGGTGTACCTGATATAATTCATTGCATTGGTCCAAACATGATGAAGCCCTACAGTCAACTAGAAAAGCCCTACCATGGAGAGAGAGAGAGAGAGAGAGAGAGAGAGAGAGAGAGAGAGAGAGAGAGAGAGAGAGAGAGAGAGAGAGAGAGAGAGAGAAATCAGAGCAATCGGTGGTCTCGTGTGCATCTCAAGAAGCGTGCCACCATGATGGACGATCATACATACATGAACAACGACGTGCCCTTGATTAAGGTAGACAGTGGCCTTACACACAGTGGACATATGTCCATACTGGAGCAAAGTCAATGACATGATTGGATGCCGACGCCAACGAAGCCGAGGAAGAAGATGCATACGTGGTCAGAGAGTATAACTACGAGCTAATACATGTACGCAGCTACTTCATCGTTGGACCAACATCGACCAAGACTTTTGCATGGGAAGCTGCCAAACCTTGCACAGATGATAACGACGTTGCTTTCTTTTTTCCTGTTTGCATTTTATTTTGGGTTCCGAAGAGAGATCGAAAAAAGAATAATTTGATAATTATGTGTGTTAACTTTGATCAGTTCGATTCAAATTCTCAATCGGATTTGGGACGAAATAGGTTTTCGGCTCGGTTCGAATTTAGATACCGAAGTATCCAGTTGAATTCAAATTCAAATAGTCATCACATTTCAAGTAGGAATTCGGATACCTATATAATAGATGATTGGGTGTACAATGAATGCATGCACAGTTGAAGGGGTAGGGGTTTGGGTCTCTTGCAACTTTTGTCGTACGCCTGGTGGACAACCAATGTGAAGGAGTGCGCCACCGAAGAGGTCAAACCCATCATACGAGAAGTCCCACCATCTTCTCTTGCACGTTTGGCCAATGTTATTACATCGAATAAGACTTTGGTTCAGAGATTACTCGTTGCCCGTACATGATTCGACGCAATCTCGTTGCAATTTAGGCCAAATGGGCCGCTTGCCGGATCCGACCCATTCATCTATCGAAGCCCTAAAGCGGCGTCGCATCCCCTCTTCTCGATTCGTCGCGGTTGTGCTTGGTAGGGATGCTTCTTTTCTTGGTGAATTTAGATTTTCCGAGTTCATGCGATTCTTGGAGTTGGTTTCTGCGAATTGCACGCTCGACTAAACCCCTAGCATTTACAAGGGTTTGTACGCTTTTTGTTGTCGCTGTTATTTGAGTTCGATTCCTTGTCTTCGTTGTGATGATTAGGGAGGGGCAAACGAGGGCGTGCCTGGAGATGGAGCACCGAGCTGGTCGAAGCCATAGCCAAGACTCTTTTGGTGCTTCCGTCCAATGATGGCCATTGACCAAGCTTTACAAGGAGAAGCACGTAAGATTCTTCGGTTCGTAGTCATTATTACTAGCATCTGCAGTTTCCGTTCTATTGCAGCTTTGGTCAGTTGGGGTTATTCTCCATTATTTTCTTGTGAATTTTTGAATGATGTGTGATGCCCTTTCTCGTATAGAGAAAAGAAGGCAAAAGAAGATATTTGGGCCCTAATCACTTGGCTATTCAGGAATGTAAGGAACAAGCATTGCTCTCACGAGTCACGAGCTGGTCTGATGGGATAATTGACCCATTAACTTTGTTGAGCTTGAATCATTGGCGCAAAATGCTTAGGCCTAGTAGTACACTCATGTATAGTATACATGAGTCATAGCCGGAAGGTAAAAGAAATTCTTTAGGCCGTAATCATTTGGCTATGTAGGAATGTAAGGAACAAGCATTGCTATCACGATCCACGAGTTGGCCTGATGGGATAATTGACCTATTAACTTTGTTGAGCTTGAATCATTGGCGCAAAATGCTTAGGCCTAGTAGTACACTCATGTATAGTGTACATGAGTCATAGCCGGAAGGTAAAAGAAATTCTTTAGGCCTTAATCACTTGGCTACTCGGGAATGTAAGGAACAAGCATTACTATCACGAGTCACGAGCCGGTCTGATGGGATAATTGACCCATTAACTTTGTCGAGCTTGAATCACTGGCGCAAAATGCTTAGGCCTAGTACTACACTTATGTATAGTGTACACGAGTCATAGCCGGAAGGTAAAAGAAATTCTTTAGGCCCTAATCATTTGGCTATTCAGGAATGTAAGGAACAAGCATTACTATCACGATCCACGAGTTGGCCTGATGGGATAATTGACCTATTAACTTTGTTGAGCTTGAATCGTTGGCGCAAATGCTTAGGCCTAGTAGTACACTCATGTATAGTGTACATGAGTCATAGCTGGAAGGTAAAAGAAATTCTTTAGGCCCTAATCATTTGGCTATTCAGGAATGTAAAGAACAAGCATTGCTATCATGATCCACGAGTCGGCTTGATGGGATAATTGACCCATTAACTTTGTTGAGATTTTATCATTAGCGCAAAATGCTTAGGCCTATTAGTATACCCGTGTAATGTATAGTGCACATGAGCTATAGCCGATGATGGCTCCATGCTGTGACGTGTCATCCTTGCACCATGTTCAATACTAGGTAGGTTTTGATATCATTTGTCACGAGTCGATGAAACAGAATAATTAACACATTAGATTCAGAGTACCATTTGTCACGAGTCGATCTTATGTAGTATAATAATGTGTTACAATCTTACCAAAATTATTCAAACTATTAGATTCTGGAGACTACGTTTGCCTTCTACTTACCATTCAATATGTAAAATTAGATATCATAAAGAGAAGAAATTCTATTAAATTTTACCATCGAAACTTTTGTCCTTACACTTTTGCTTGCGATCATGTACAGTTTCCTGCAACAGCATTACACTGGCCATTGGGAACCCAGAGTGAGACACCAAAGAGTAAAGAAGAGCTGGACAATGTAGTTGGGATGACAGCAATGGCAACAGCAAGCGTTGGCATTGCACGCTAGCAATGTATATCTGTTGCCTTTTTCCTTTTCATGGAAAGGAAAAGGGATAAGCTACCAATAGAAGCAACGCAGCATGAATTCTTGGCCAGCTGATGCTCATGACATGGGATCAACAAGGCAAGATTTCTTATTAGATATCTATTCAGTTCATTTGCTTCTGGCAAGGATTTTCTTAGTTAAAAAAACCATCTTACCGAGACAATCATGAAACAAACAGTTACAGTGTTTTAATGTGAAGAAGGAAAAGCCACAGAAGAAGGAACATGAACATGAGACATCTTCCACTGCAAGCTGAAGCCATAAAGAAACCTCTCGAGGAATCTTCAATAAAGAAGCAGTATCTGGCGGTTCTTATGAGACTGGCAGAATTATGAGGGGCTATTAAGTGAGCAATGCCTTGTGCTACGCCTGGTCCTTGTTTTGTCAGATGCCATGGAGAAAGTTAAGTCTACTTAGGTGATCGACTTGACCCCGATGTATGCTTGGTTACACAAGTTTTTTGGATAATTTAGTCCATAGAGTTGCTGTTAAAAGCTTGCCAATGAGGAATCACTGAGATTTCTTCAAGACAGAAGGGGACAAAGGAGTGATCTGCTGCTTGTGTTCTGAATGGCCCCACTTTATCCCATATTAGAGGAGGGAATGTGTTGGCTCCCTGTGAATTTTCCTGGATACATATCAAGTTTATCCCAGAATGTGTGGCCTCAAGCTTTTCTTCCTATTCATGCAGAGGCTGTGCCAAAGCTTGTAGCCTCTGATATTATAAGGTGTGGTTGAACTGAGAACTCAACCCATTCACTCGAGTAGAACCTGAAGTCACCGAACTGTATAGGCCTTGAGGTGATAAAATTGTCAAATTATTTCTAGTTTTTAGTTGTTTCTATTGGTGTTTAAATTGCTCATCAATTCAAATTCTGTTAGTGTCGGAATTGATCATAAATTAACGGAGAGAGTTCGTTGCGCTTGAGAATCAGACATTCGAAAAAGCGGACGAATAAGAGAATATCCGAAGAATATTTTGAAAATATTCTCTTATGTTCAATAATCTGGATTCACAAAAAATAAAAATAAAAAAATAAAAAAAATCAATCCTATCATATTGGAATCACAAAAAACAATCTTTATATGAAGAGTTTATCATGCGGCTGCTTGACTAGATCTTTTCCCTTGCAATAATATTATTGTTCTAATTATTAAATTTCCTAGTGTGGTGGTCAAACCAATGAATTCTTAATCAAGTTGAGATTGTTGAATCTCTCTTGGATGCACTTTATTCACTTGATGACTAGACTATGCAACTTGTAGAGCCAAGAAGCAAAGAATCCATCACTTCAGCAAATTGATGGCTCTCGATGGAAGCATCCAAATTATTCTTCCTCCAATATATTGTGCACCATAAATGCATCTCTGTGGATGCAAATTGGTTAACACCTTCAACCACTTTGGGCTCTCCCAATTCCAATAATCAACAACATAGTTTTTCTTTTTTATTTCAAGTATTCTTGCATTTTGTGGATGATTAGATTAGAGTCCTAATATACCCTTACAAAAAGAGTAGAGATACTAATTCGTCCCCCCATTCAACAGCTCTAGTTGTTGTTTTCGAGAGGCCAATTTGGTCATATTGAAAGACGCCTAACTTATTGTTTAGGATAATCTAAACTTACAATTATACCCCTGGCCCTACTCCCCGTGGATACCACTAAAGGTCGTGAATAAGGTAGCATGTGAGGGCATTTACGGGCGAGTGGGAAAGTATTGTTGCTCGTCTTTGCTTTAATGCGACGATAAAGGGGATAAAAAGGGGGAGCGAGCCGTGGGGAGAGGCCCAGGAAGAGCAGCGAAGGGGAAGCTCCTCTTCGCTTCTACGGCCCGCCGCTCCACAGCGTTGTCGACGAAAGCGGGAGGGATTTGACGGTACTACGAGAAGAGGGGAGTGGTGGGGGCTTTTGTCTGTGAAAGGCGTCAGTCTTTTGCTCGCCCTGAGTACGCCATCTGTTGGATTGTCTCGGTGGAGCTTTCAGGTAAAGTTGGCTATTTTTCATGCATCGGTGTGGTTTAAGCGCCTTTTCATGATCATCCCTCGGTTAAAGATCGATGTTTTTTGTTTGGTCTTTGTCAGTTTGGCTTCGGGACTATCCCATAAAGGAAAGCGGTGTCTCTGTCTGAATCCCGGTCGCTTTGTCTTCAGTTGACAGATTTTGTTTATTTTTTTGTTGTTCATCGCCTTTCTGATTTCTTTTGTTCATGCCGCGTTTCGCTTGGTTCTGCACAGCGATGGATTTCGCTGGAAGCTATCCTTTTGGCTGCAGTCTTAACGATATCCTTTTTCTGCTCACTTACCTCGATCTTATTCTTGTATTGGGTATGTCTGTTGATTTCATTGCTTTTCGATGCAGGATTGCTGAAAAGCGGCTACTTTGCTGACAATTCTTTCCCCTACGTCAAGTGCCTTACAGCTTCAAGAGAGATGGATGATGTAGTGTCGTGAATCTGTAATCATAAATTCGAGTCCGAGCTGTACTTGTGATAGGAATGGCGGATAAGAGGTTGCAAGCGGTTGAGAAGAAGAGTGACGCCTTCTTCCTCACCATTCCAGAGCTGGGCTTTTCATGGAACGAGGGATTTTACCCCTCTGGTGGCTTGTTTGCGAGTGTTGGTCAGATGGGAGTCGGCTTTGGGGTTTCTCCTAATCCTCCTAACCCCAGTGATAACGGTGTAAAGGTGCCTGGGACTGATCTGTATGTGAAGTATGTTTCCCCAGATGCTGGGTATCGTGTTTTGGGGACTCCTGCCAAGCCGGCAGCAGAAGCGACTAATGTCATGGCAGAAGTGGTGGCTAATAAGAAACAGAAGAAAGGTGGGCTGAAAGCAAGGATTAGAATTGGGAACCTGCATTTCAGAAGGTTGATCAGTGGAGCAATTGCTGGGGCAGTGTCACGGACTGCAGTTGCCCCGTTGGAAACGATCAGGACACATCTTATGGTCGGAAGCAATGGGAACTCGACAACGGAAGTCTTCCAGTCTATTATGGAGACAGAGGGTTGGAAGGGACTATTCCGTGGTAATTTTGTCAATGTCGTCCGAGTTGCACCAAGCAAGGCCATAGAGGTAATTGAATGTTATAAGTTTATAACGTATTCCTTCTCAGTTTATAGTTGTTTCCAGGTCTTAGAGATCATACTATTTCTGGGCAATTTATTTCTATTTTTCTTTTCATGAGAGTTTATAGCCTTGTGTCATGGTGTTATGGTTGATTATGTTGTATGCTATTAGCTCTATTTTGTGCTTTCTCTCATTAAAGATTTCTGGAAAAAAGACTGAGATTTCTTGTGCTGATGTTTCTATTAATTAGATTCACTGGACTTATATGAAGTTGTTGCAATCTTTTAGTTAATTTTGTCTGTTGTGGCGTTTTGCAAATTGCAATGGTTATTATGTAAGCTAGGATTTTGATCTCTCCAATCTTCATTTGAGATATTTCTTTTTATTTTAACTTCAAAATCTCTATTGTGTTAGAGCTTTAAGGTTTGGGTTTTTCAAGTTGCACCTCCCATGATTAAGATATGTGATAACAAGATAACAAGTTACCAACCTGTTGGAATGTGCCAATCATTACCTTGGTTTTCAGGTTTAATTGGTTCAGTTCCAGGCTTGGAATTTTTTGACCAAAAGATTTGGTTCGGTTCAAGAAAATAGACCATCTATCTGGAAGATGAACCATGAATATCCGTACTTTGAACAATTGTTTGTCTAATATTTGGTTTGGTGTCATGACAACAAGACTGTGAAAGCAATGTAGTTCAACCAAAGTTTTGTTGATGAGCAAGTGTATATGCAAACCAATTCTCACCACCTTGTTTTTAATTGACTGTAAGATTGTGCACATTTTAAATATAACGATAATACGATGTTGCATCTATATTTGGTCTCTGGTAGTCATCTTGCGTGGTTCCTGGCAATTGATAGTTGAACATGGTTAAGTTATGGAATACTGTTATCTGATCATCATTTCTTTTTGTCATGTTCTATCCTGTGTCTTGCAACATGATCCTTATTTCTACGGTTATCAAACTTGTCATTCTCCTGGCAGTTATTTGCTTATGATACAGCTAAGAAGGTTTTAACCCCCAAGGATGGGGAACCTCCAAAACTTCCCGTCCCCTCCTCGCTAGTTGCTGGGGCATTTGCTGGAGTCAGCTCAACCCTCTGCACTTATCCTTTAGAACTACTCAAGACTCGACTAACCATACAGGTCAGTGAAGCCCTCCGAGGAATGTTAATTTTGCACATACAATTTTTGTCTGATTTCTACCATTCATGCAGAGAGATGTCTATGACAATCTTCTGCACGCATTCTTGAAAATTGTATGCGAGGAGGGTCCCTCAGAACTGTACAGAGGTCTGACTCCGAGTCTCATAGGAGTCATGCCATACGCAGCTACAAACTACTTCGCTTACGAGTCCCTAAAGAAATTATACAGAAAGACGTTCGAGACGGAGGAAATAGGCAGCATCGCCACTCTTCTGATTGGTTCAGCGGCTGGTGCCATTTCGAGTGGCACAACCTTCCCACTTGAAGTTGCTCGGAAACATATGCAAGTCGGAGCTGTGGGTGGCAGGCAGGTCTACAAGAATATGCTTCATGCTTTCTTGAGCATATTGGAAAAGGAAGGAATTGGGGGGCTGTACAAAGGGTTGGGGCCAAGCTGGATGAAGCTGGTGCCTGCTGCAGGGATCTCATTTATGTGCTATGAGGCTTGCAAAAAGATTTTAATCGACGAGGAGGATGCATAATTCCAGCAGATTTTTCTAACAAAGACGATGAAGCCATGAACGAAGAGTGAGATCTCAAGCCATATTTTTCTTTGCAACTGTTGATGGAGCTTCCTGGGATTGAGCTTCTCTCGTCCAGCCGTTTTCCTTTTGTTTCTTGTCTTGCTCTTACAATTATTCTTTTTAAGTTTTACATTAGAACTAAGAGATTATATTTTTGCAGCTGAAAAGGTCAGCAAAGTTTTAGATATATGAAAATGTTATGGATGAACTGAACAAGTCATTCTTGTTTATGGATTTTGGCATCTTTGTAAGATAAAAGGAATTTTGTGATCATTGTTTATGAATTTCCTTCTTTCTGACTATGTTCAGGATTGGATGTACTACCGATGAACGGTTCCTTTTTCTTCTGTTCTTCCCTTCTTTTTTCCTTATTTTGGTGTATAATTGCCTTCTGGGATGCGGGTTTTCTGATTAGTCTTATAAGCTAAAATGACGGCTTCTCCAGTTAACAAAATAAAACTGGTGGTGCCTCCAAATCTGTACACCAACATTTCAACGAGGCATGGCGATGACACACACCCTTACAAAATTAATCAAACGTATAAAACTACTAAAAAACCCAAAACACCGACTTGTTCACCGAGCATTGGGCACACTTGGACCTAAATTTTTAGAACTCATGTTTGTAAGTCAACTGAAACTAGTAACTCTACAAGGCTCTACGGATCAAGTGAGTGATGGGAAATCATCACATGATCTTGCATGGGATAATGCATTGCAAGATCAAGTGAGAGGAGCGATCTAAAGTAACACGAAACGAAAATACACTTAGAGTCGATATAGAGATCAAACTCTATGAAAGGTTGATATATGAAACGGTAGGCGCAAGAACCATCATTAACTCAATGCAAATCGAGGAGCGAAGCAACTTGGGTGAAACTTGATGAAGTGCTTAGGCTGCATGAAGGAGTCAACATAGAAGATGAAATATGGAGCAGAGGCATAAGACTTTCCTTGGATAAAGGTTAAGAACATAAACTCTTGTAGAGGTAAGAGCAGGATCAAATCAATCCCTCGTTAGTGTGATTGGAGAATTGAACTACTTCAAAGCTCATATTCGCTTGAGGAAGCTTAACAAATCTAAGAACAAAACCGAGTAAGCAAATGTTGCTACCAAAGAAGCAAAGGAGAATATAATCGACATGAGCCATGCAACATGATGGCAGAGGTCAATATATGGAAGTTATAGTCTGTATTTATATTGACCAAGGGAAATTACTCGGTGAACACAAATGTGTTGAAGCAGGTAGTTGAAAGGGACAAGGAAGTGATAACGAGTCCGACTGGACTCAACTACCAAAAATAAAACATTAGTTGGAATGGAAATGGACTTAAAGGAGTGCTACAGTGTCGTAGAGGTGGATCTACCGATCATAAAAAAAAGGACGCAAATGCAAGGCGACAGATAGAAAGGCCATGGGCATATGATAATGTCATGATACCATAGAGACGGGACTTTTGTGGAGTTATTGATCCCTTGCTCTTATGGAAGAAGAGTATTTGGTCATGAAAGAGACCAAAGAGGTGGAGAATACAGAAGCAAACTCTAAGTATCGAGACAATGCTAAAGGCCAGAGGCCATGAAACTTTGTAAGATCGATGTTAATGGGCTTCTCATTAAAATAGCTGAAAATGAAGGATTTCGGATTGAGGCAAAAGTATTCGAGCAAAGAGCGAAATAGACAATATGCGGTGTTATACCTTTTCTACTCATAGGAGTAGACGACAGATATGATTGAGAAGGCGATACAATTCTAGAGGCAACCAAGACTATTAAATACTTGCTCCAAGTCGAGATGAAATTTTATTCTTTTTGGACAAAACTTCTTGTATTCCAGAAGTTCAACGACAATGAGAAGACAAATCGCAATAGCTAACTCAACGTAAAGAGTGCAAACAATTTAGATACGTCAAAAGTGTGAGCAAAGAGTAAATAATGACTAGTAACTAGCTCGATGTATGAAATACAATCCTAAAAAAAATGAACTAATGTTTGCCTTCTTAGCTTTAAGAGAATAAAAACCTTTCCTACACCAAAGTAGGATTTCTCGATTCAAGTTAAAGCATGAAACCAACATTTATATTGTATTCTTTATAAACACAATATTTTAAATAACTCCAGCAAGCATAATCCAGACAATGAACACTGTGATGTCATAAGGTGGATAAAGAACGATTAAAATGATATCCAAATAAATTTCACTTCACCCGCATCTACAACATCTAGAATCAGAAAATGAAGGTGAAAACAAATACTGCTCTTTAATACATAGGAATAGTAGTAACTAACGAGACTCTCCTTCCCATCCAAAAACTAGAGCAAGTATTCATTCTTTCAGCTCTGCTCCTCACCGTCTCCTGCCTCTTTCTCTGCTGCTGCAGCCATCAACTCATCGAACTTTTCAGTTTTACCCAGCAATATCTCAATCTACGCAAAGAGACTCAAAATCAGTACTATTAGAACTTGGGTTTCAACTATTAGAACTTGGGTTGTAATTCACTAAAGTTGTACCTTTGCTTTCTGCAACGGCCGCCCCCTTGATTCATCATTCACATCAACAGTAGATGTCATAATCTCTGAAGATTTTTTTTTTTCATCACAGAGCAATTAATGTCTAACTCAATGGTAGCTTTGTGAAATATATAATCCAAAAGGTAAGACAAAAATGTATTGTATCTTACTCTTCTCAACAGCAAGACCATTATTTTTAAGAATCTCTGCAATGGTGACTACAGTTGCAATGGCTGTAAAGAAGATTGTAGGTGATCAGTATTAATGTAGTTTAAGCAAATGTGGAGGTTGTGTGTCAAACAGGAAGCATGAATCTTTAATCAAAATTGCACACCATAGCAAGATGTTATCAACTCTGCTCAAAATGTACTGTTGGCGATTATTCTGGAGCAAATATGGTGCGAAAAAAAATAGTTTAAGTCTTTAAGACAACTGTTGGTGGTAAAGGAACCACCAAAGAACTAAACCATGTTTGAGGTAAAATGTAGGATCCTGCAGCAGTTTTTGGTCTCACTTTCATTGAATCCTAATAACATGGATATCCCATAGGATCCCAGATTACAGAATGAAAACATTCAAATCCCTATATCTCACCAATGAACAATTCAGAGGCATCTGCTTCATTAGATGGTAATTTAAAATATGTAACAGAATATTTAACAAGTCGGCTAGTCAAAAATAATTGAAACACATTGCTATTGTTGTTGTACTAGTCAAGCAGTCAAACATGATGCACCATTGAAACAGTACAATAAAGGATGATTTATAACTGAAAATCACCAAATGCAAGACCTAGGACCAAGATTTCGCGTTGTAAAGAAGACACCTAAAAGGCGCTTTAGAAGCTATAGTGTTCATTCCAAATGCTTGGACTGATAGTTGATCCTCATTTGTCCTCAATGTTTCAAAAGTTTCAAATTAACAACATGCACTTCACAAGTTCAATGGGCACAGATGCCCAACATGTGAAACATGCAACGTGAGCATATGCATACCATTTTGTATCATCTACTCATTCATAACAGTAGTTCAATGGCACAGATGCCCAACATGTGAAATATGCAATGTGAGCATATGCATACCATTTTGTATCACCTACTCATTCATAATAGTAGGATACAAAGTTCAAAAAGAAAGGTGCTGCATAGATGCTGGTTGGCACAGCCGCATATGCAGATGCCCATGCAACCACAAATGCATTCTCCATAATCATGGACATCTAATTATCATGTCGTTTATGCTTATTTGTATCATTTCTAATGCTACATTACTTAAATAGCATAGAGCATGGTTGTATATCACAACATGATTGAATATTCCATATGTTCTTGGCTGATACTAAATTATATTTTTTTATATTACAATATCTAATAGCATATGTGTCTGTATATGCACCACATATCTCTCATGCACTATGTGGTACCTAATAACCCCTATACCACGGCCACCTTTTAGAACATTGTACATGCAAGTACCCACACATTTAATAAAACATGGAAATATAAGAAATGAAATCAGTAAACAAACAAAAAACAAAAGATTGAGTTGCAAAAGCATGATAGAAACCGCTATGACAAATCCACTTTCTCCTTTTTGATGCATACAATAAGAACCACAGGCATAATATATGGTGCACATAATTAAGAATAATACACAGCAAAAAATTCTAGACTTGAGGAAAGAAATCATCTACTCTAACACCCTCGGAACATTAAGAAAGTCCAAATCTGTAACTTTGACGATTATAAAGACGTCAAATGAATTAGTAGGTTTAATTATTCGCTAGACAAAATTTGAAAAAAAAAGAACTTTTAAATATTACAGAGTTCGGTGGGAGAGCAAAGAATCGATACCCATTCCGAGAGCCGAAAGCTCCACCTCATTGTGCTGCTGCATGTACCTCTGCAACCAATAGTGTAATAGCGTTACCACAACATTGAATCCTATAAATCGCAGGGCAAAACAAATTTCTTCTCACCAAACTCCCACATCGACAAAGCAAAAGTTTAGGGTTGGGTTCAGAATTGACGGCAGAATCGGGAGTTTCGTACCTTGGCAAGATTGACGTAGAAGAAGAGTGGCTTCTTGGTGTTTGAGACCTGGATGCGGTTCTTCTTGTAGGAATCGGCGGTGACGCTGAGATTGTTAACGCCGTCCGTGATCTCGTCCATTGACGCGCGCTTCGCCCACAGACGGAGAGACGAGTCGCAACAACCCTACCTCTCACCCTAACCCGCGGCCCCAAATGAGCAACGCAAAGAAGCGGCGTAATATCAACAGCAGATGTGTCGTATTTACTATATAAGGGGAGCCGAGCCGAGCCGAGCCGAGCCGAACCGAAACCAGTCCCAAACCCCACCGAGTCCGTCCGAGTCGATCTGACGACCCGGATTGCCTTCCGGTTACTTTACTTCCGGATTTAACTCGGAGCAAAACCGTCAGATCGGGTGATTGTAGATTTTGGACCGTCCGATCCAGGCGGATCAGAGTGTCGTCTCTCTGTACTCCGCTGCCGCCTCTCCTCTTCCGCCGTCACCTCCTCAGTCGCCTCATCCGCGTTTCTTCCTCTGCGGCACTGCCGTGTCTCCCCGTCCTTATCGCTGTATCCTTCTCTTCCTATTGGTACGCGTCTGCTCCTCCTCCTCCTCCTCCTCCTCGTCCCCGTCTTCTCTTTCTCTCTCTCTGATCGGGGAAGTACGGTACGCCGACCAATATCGATACCGGACTAAGAATCTTTTCTTTTTGTATGTTTAGGTCTTACCAAAAGAAGGCTTTTGTATGTTTTCTTGTAAATAATTTGTGAAGATGTTGATTAAAATTAGCAATCTTTGGGAACGGGAACCTATGGGGTGTAGTAGATTCTTTCTTTGTTTCTTTTGGGGTTTCTTTCAAGAAACCTTTTGTAGGCCATCTTGCATATGTTCTTGTGTATATTGTTGAAGATGTTGATCAAAACTTAGCTGCTTTTGTATATGGGGATTTATGACTAGAGTACATTCGTTCTTTACTTTCTCTTGTTTCTGGTTTTCCGATGCTGTTGCACCTTTTGATCATCAACTGGCTTATTCGTATTCGTAGACTTCACTAGGTTGCTCCGGTTGGATGGGTTCCAACATGAATGACGTGAAATCGCTTCAAGAAACTAATCTTGATGAAGAAGGTGATCAAGAATTTGAATTGGAGGATGTAGATGATGGAGATGAAGAGGAAGAAGTAGAGGAATATGTAACCCTAGGTCTTGTTGAAAAGCCCAAGAATCCTAAATTCCTTCTTCGCCATCTATTCCCAAGCAAAGCTGGAGGTGTTCCGGTAGGGGTTAATTCATCAACAAAGATCCACGGTCTATAATGTTTGGGGTGTATAATTAGGGCTGTTATTTGTAGGCATGGTTGGATCCAGTGGATTTGCCACAAGAGAAGTTGCGAATATGTGGTTTTTGTGGAGAGCCTCTTCAGTTCCTTCTTCAGGTAATCAGTGATTTCTTTCTGTTTTCTTCTTTACTTGGTCATATTGAAGTATGACCAATTGAAAGGCTCCCGCTCCCAAACTTTGCAGATTTATGCACCAATTTCTGAGGAGTCTTCTTCTTTTCATCGGATCTTGTATGTTTTTATGTGCCCATCCATGTCTTGTCTTCTTCGGGACCAGCATGAACAGTGGAAACGCAGAGAAGACAATCCTTGTCGAAGGTGGTGGTGCTTTTGTAAAGCTTTTGCTTTCTGGGTCTTTTCTGTTAATTTTGGTTCAACGTTTTGTCTGATTTCTTATTCCTAATCGAACTCTTGTGTTACTTCTATTTATTTATGTTCTTTTCTTTGTTTATGAAATGGTTACAAAGTGTGAAAGTCTTCCGATGCCAATTACCTCGATGCAATCCATTCTACTCTAGTGAGCCACCAAAGCGTGATGGCATTGACAAACCATTGACACTTGGAGGTAATTGACACTCTACAATAATCATTAAAGTCTTTTGATAAATAAATAATATATATATATATATATATATTCAGAAATGGAATCACAATATATAGCAGTTCACCAACATCTCGTACAGTCCAAATGTAATTCTCTTAGAAATTGACTCATGAAATATAGCAGTGAACTATTTAGTGAAGTATACCGTAAAACCATGAGCTTCACTTGAAGGGAAGAATACACCATAAGAAAGAAAAAAACTGAAAATTTCAAATAAAAAATCCTCATGTTTTGTTTCAGTAAATATATCATATGTTGGTTAGGGTTGAGGCGCATTTAGGTTCTAAGCTCTCCTATACCAGAGCATGAGCCTCAGTGGTTGCTGCACTTGATGTTGCAATTTATATAGAAGATAATTTTGAAAAAGAAGTAAATTAAGAATCAAGACCATTTTATTGTTGAATAATATCCAGTTGATAAATAGCTAGAGATAGCAGAATAAGGAGAACAAAATGAGTTTTATGTACCTCTAAGTAATCTACAAAGTCAAAATGAAACTACTGATACGATATTGCTGTTCCAGAACCCATTGTTGATCTAAATTCTTATATTTGGCCTGCCTGTTTCACTACCCTTTTATCAGCCTTTCTTGTATTGAAAAGGTTACCGATTTAAGTTTTAAAGATCACCTTATTGTTTTGTCTTGAACATATATATATATTTTTTGCTTTAATGGTGGTTTCTTTTTTTTTCATAGCTGCACTTTGCTCTTGGTGTGGCACATGGAAAGGGGAGAAGGTTTGTAGTAGTTGTAGGAGAGCACGTTACTGCTCTGAGAAACATCAGGTACTCAGAAATGATGTTTTTCTTTATGCAAATACTTCTTTGCTTGATCATAAGTGATTCAGCTTTTCGAATGTCAGGCTATGCATTGGAAGTCAGGGCATCGAAATCAATGTCGTCAGAATGTAAATTACTCAGAAACATCTAGTTCAAGTCCTGATTCCTCTAGCAATAGGCTTCCAGCTGTGGGCAAAGGTCAGATAGATATATTATTCTCATATGATTATTTCACCAATGTCAACTGACATAGTTTGGTTGTTTTAGTTGCCTGCAGTACACTATGGCCTGAATATGAGATTATCATAGAAGATGAATGTGCTTTTGATGCGGAAGCTTTTGAAGATAATAATTGTGCAACATCATTGGTGCCCAAAAATATGAAAACAGATGACTCATATCAGTTCATGTTGGACAAGTTTGAGGTTCGTCCTCATTGCTGTTATAATTTAACCTTTTCTATTCAGATAATATGCATTGGATTTAATGTGATGGTTTCGTGAAGGCTGATGAAAATAAAAGGACCTGGGCATCATTTCAAGAACGAATTGCAAAATGTCCTAAGCAAGTGTTGAGGTAAGAGTTAAATTTTTTCAGGATGAAGTTCCTGGTTCTGCACAGTTAACTTTCTTCTACCTGATAAACTTCTGGTATAGATGTCACAGCATCTTTTTCAGTAAGATTTGTGTTGACTGCTCAAAAAATGGAGAATTTTATCAGGATGTGTTTTCCTGTTATTTTCATGTGTCACAGTATCAATATGCTCCAAATTTATACCCACACGCAGTAGTCATTTGTTATATCTTAACATCACTTCCTTTTCAAGAAAACCGAAGGATATATATCAATTTTGAACTTCTGTAATATTCTACAGATATTGCCGAGATCCTAAGGCGAAACCACTATGGCCTTTGTCAATTGGCTGCCCCTCTGTAGCAAATATTCCTAAATGCAACTACTGCAATGGCCCTATATGCTATGAATTCCAGGTTTGTTTTAAATTCATATGTTGTCTCTAAAACTTATCAATTGTCTATTTCAGATACGTACTCGAATGTTAAATTATTATGAAATGTAATATTGTGAAGTCTCAATGTAATACCCAGTACTATGTTTAATGTTTTAAGAAATGGATGGAAAGTAGAACATAATTACTTGTCGATTGGTATATGGATTGAACTGTTCTGGTAGTTCAAATGGGTAGGAATTCAAACAGAAGATATCTGCAGAGACGAGGGGTACGTATTTGCTACAAGGGTACATTTTTAAGAATGGTGGTGAGGTGGGTTCATCTTCATCTATCATCTCAACTGAGATTGCACTCCTATGTTTTGTTTCTGTATTATGAAAGAATTAGAGACTGTGGACATCTTTCTTGTATAATGTTTGGGTAGATATATCAGTAAATTTGATATTTTTTTAAGAAAATCTTTCTTGTACCCACGTGTCTAAATATATCAGGTAATTATATTGCTTTTATAAATCATGTTCTGTTTGCAGATCATGCCTCAGTTGCTTTATTACTTTGGTGTGAGAAATGATCCTGACTCACTTGACTGGGGAACCATTGCTGTATATACATGTTCAGCTTCCTGTGGATCAAGTATAAGCTACAAAGAGGAATTTGCATGGGTTCAGTTATATCCTACAGCACCAATGACTTGAAGTTTCTCTGATGTGTATGTGCTCTATGCCATAAATTTCAGGTCTGATGAACTCTGTTATTTCAATGTCATAAATGTTATTTCCATGTTCTTACATAGTACACTTTTCCTTGAGATGATAGTTTGCCAGATTGACAGGAGGATCATTTAGCAAGATTGCTAAATAATTAATTCCTCTGTTCTGTTACTCTTTTCCTTGGGTGTTATCGGTGCATGACTTTTGTTGTCCCTTACATTGTGCCCCTTTTTACAGTATAATGTCACTCATTATTCTAGGATTTGAGAGTAAGTAGTCCTTGGACAATTAGATTTAGATTCGCAGATGCTTAGTTCATGGTAGTTCAACAATTTGTCTTACCTGATCCATATCGGAAACAGTTGGTTGAGATTAACATGTTTCTGCTTTCAATATATAGTGATCACAATATGAGATAGTCCTCCATTAATCTCTCATTACGTGACATTGCAGGTTTTATACGATGAGGTTTTTACCAATTTTTGAAGAATGATGTATTCTGCTTTTAGCAATATAATTAACATTAGTTCAATGTCTTCAACACTCCAGTCAACTCTTACACACTCATACAAGCTGTTTGTTTGCAAGGTGAAACTAATAGTGTCAACAATTTTGGTCTAAGAATCGAGTTCCCATACATTGTCATGCTTAACATCACAAAAAGAGAGTTTCTGTGGATTCACCACCTTTGCTCTGTTATTGGATCATGATGTAGTGTTCATGTGTAGCTGACAACTTTTATTCATGATGCTATGTTATCTTAGATGACTATCTTTTCCAAATTAAATGTTTTCTTCTCCCAATTAACTAAAATGCCTTTGTTCATTGTCAACGGTTGCTCCCGTTGACTCAGATTAATGTTGACTCATACAAATTGTTTGTTTGCAAGTGAAATTGATGGTGTCAACAAGTTTGGTTTGACAACTGAGTAGCCATGTTTTGTCATGCTCAACATCACAAAGAGAATTTATGTAGATTCATCACCTATGCTCTGTTACTGGATTCAAATTGAGTGCTCGTGTAGTTGACAATTTTTGTTTACAATGCTATGTTGTCTAGTTGACTATACCTTTTTGTCAAATTAAATGTTTTCTTTTTCCAATCATCTCGGATGTCTCATGTTCATTGTCAAGGGTTGCTCCTGTTGACTCCTCAGATTAATGTTGACTCATACAACCTGTTATTTGTAGGTGAAATTGAAAGTGTGAACAAGTTTGGTCTGAGAACTCAGTTCTGATGCTTTGCCGTCCTAAATATCACAAAAAGAGAGTTTATGTGGATTGACCACCTATGCTCTGTAACTGGATTCCAACGTAGTTCTCAAGTGTAGCTAACGATTTTTGTTTATGTTGTTATGTTGTCTTAGATGACTATACTTTTTTAAAATTAAATGTTTTCTTCTCCCAATCAACCTAGATGTCTTATGTTCATTGTAAAGGGTTGCTCCCGTTGACTCATTAGATTAATTTTGACTAATACAAACTGTTTGTTTGCAGGTGAAATTGATTTTGTCAGCAAGTCTGGTCTGAGAACCGAGTACTCGTGCTTAGCCCTGGTCAACATCACACGGGAGAGAATTTTTGTGGATTCATCACCTATGCGCTGTTATTGGATTCTGATGAAGTGCTCGTGTAGTTGACCATTTTTGTTTATGATACTATATTATCTTAGATGACTATACCTTTTCCAAATTAAATGTTTTATTCTCCCAATCAGCTCAGATGGCTTATGATCATTGTCAAGGGTTGCTCCTGTTGATTCCAAAGAATAATTTGAAGTCCTACATACTGTTTATTTACATATAAATTGATAATGTCAACAAGTTTGGTCTGAGAATCGAGTTCTCATGTTTTGTCATCTAATCATGACAAAGAGAGTTTCTGTGGATTCTCCACCTTTGCTCTGTTATTGGATTACGATGCAGTGCTCATGTGTAGTTGATAATTTTTGTTTATTATGCCATGTTGTTTTAAATGATTATATCTTTTCCAAATTTAATGTTTTCTTCTCTCAATCAACTCGAATATCTTTTAATCATTGTCAACGGTTGATCCCGTTGCCTCCTCAGATTAGTGTTGACTCGTAAAAACTATTTATTTGCAAGTGAAATTTATAGTATCAACAAGTCTGGTTTGAGAACCGAGTTATGTCAAAACTAATGCTTTGTTATGGCCAACATCGACAAAAAGAGTGTTTTGTTGCTGGATTCGGATGCAGTGCTCATGTGTAGTTGATAATTTTGTTTCTGATATTAATGTTGTCTTAGATGACTATACGTTTTCGAAATTGAAAGTTTTCTGTTCTCAATCAACTTGGATGTCCCTTGTTCATTGTCAAAGGTTTGTTTGTAGGTGAAATTGACAGTGTTCTTTTCATGGTCAAAGGATTGCTACCGATGACTATATTATCTTGGATGACAAAAATTGATAGCTGACCATTTTTGTTTATGATGCTATATCATCTTAGATGACTATACCTTTTCGAAATTGAAAGTTTTCTGTTCTCAATCAACTTGGATGTCCCTTGTTCATTGTCAAAGGTTTGTTTGTAGGTGAAATTGACAGTGTTCTTTTCATGGTCAAAGGATTGCTACCGATGACTACATTATCTTGGATGACAAAAATTGATAGCTGACCATTTTTGTTTATGATGCTATATCATCTTAGATGACTATACCTTTTCGAAATTGAATGTTTTCTTTTCTCAATCAACTTAGATGGCTTCTTTTCGACCGATGACTAATCAAATCAATATTGACTTATAGAAACTTTTTATTTACAGGTGAAATTGATAGCGTCAAAAAATTTCTTTTAGAATTGAGTTCTCATATTTTGTCATGCTCAACGTTAAAAAGAGCGAGTTTCCGTGGGTTCGTCACTTGTGCTTTATTATTGGATAATAATATCGTGCTCATGTGTAGTTGATGATTTTTATTTATTATCGTAGATGGCTATGCCTTTTCTAAATTAAATATCTTTTTCTCCCAATCAACGGAGATGTCTTCGATCCATGGTCAACTCAGATGTCTTCGATTGATTATGACGGGATCGCTCCCATTCGACTCCGTAGATTAACGTTGACTCTTAATTATTTGTAAACCATGCGCGCTTGCTAATAAAGGCCAAGCAAACCGACATGGAAGCGTATAATACAATGGCATCAACTCAATGGAAGTGTCACCGAGAAGAACCGGGTCTCCCGGAGCTGCAGTCACGGGGCGTCACTCTCTCTTTGGCAATCAGGAGAGGATATCATGGAGAAGACGTCGGCGAAGCTGGCGAGGAGTTCCTCGTCGTAGAAGTCCTCGTGTTCCTCGTCCGTCTCCAGCGCCGCCTGCCACTTACTGCTCCACTCGCCGCCAATACCGCCGCCCACACTGCGGCTCTGGTTCTGCTCGTCGTTGCCGTAGCTAAAGCATTCGAGGCTGTTCCCCGCCGCGGCCTCTGTTTCGGTCTCAACCTCCGCCTCCGTCTCGCCGTTCCTCACGAACCGCCCCCTCACTCGCGGCCGGCTGTCGGCCAACGTCTTCCTGCACGCGTACTGGAATCCAAGATGGAGGATGAAGTAACAAACCCATTGGTGGAGGAAAGCGAAACGAACGTCAGGATTGGATGGATACGCACAGTGATCTTCTTGCGGAAGTTCCTCTGGTTACGCTTGCTCCGGTATCTCTCGATCCTTGCCTTCTTCTCCTCCGCGCTGTATCGCCCGACCCTGGGATTCTCGCTCACGCCATGCATCCCCTGTTATCAAATATTCGATTTTGGGCGCCAGAAACCATCCAAAATGAGAACTTGACGGATCCAAACGGAGAAATACGGAGACTTTGGCAACCTGGAGGTCGCCGGTGCTGACGACCCGCCTCACAGGGCTGGCGTTGAAGTTGAGATGATCGCAGGAGGAGGAGGACGGGGACGACGAGTAGGCCGGCTGCGGCGCGTCTATGGACTTCAAAAGGTGGTGGTGGAAAGCCAGCGAGTGGGTGCTGCTGCTCCTGTGGAGGTAGCGTCCGGAGGGGAAGGAGGACGTATGGGGAGGAGGAGAAGAGGAGGGGAGAGGGAGGAGGCCATGAGGAACGGAGGAGGTGGAGACCGGGTGGCGGAGGCTGCCGTCGCCATTGGAGGAGGAGAATGAATGGAACATGACGTTGGTTGGGGCTGAGGAGAGGGGAGAGGCGGAGTGGGCTCCCCTATAACGGAGCTCGAGCCCGGGAAGACGGTGACGGGTTGACCACGAGGTGGGCCCCAAACACGTAGGCCCGGCATCAGTGTCGGGCGACGCCCCGGCCTTTTAGGTAGCCACTGACCTCTGCTGCGGCCTATAAAGATGGTGCGTGCTGTAGTGGTTAGCTCGAAGGAGTACTTTTCTTGTGGACTATTACTACTTTGTGCGTTCGAAAAGCTATATCAGAACTCATAGTGTGTCCAGATTCCTGCTGCGCACAAAGAGGAGTATGATCTCAACTCTCCATTAAACTTAAGTATTTGCTTGGATTTGATGCTCCATGTAACATTATTTTTCTTCCTCTGTAAGAGATTCCTGATTTGCATACTGGAAGAGGCTGGGAGGATCTTTTCTCAAAAAATAAAATAATTAAATAATTAAAAAGACCATCACTGTTGATTTTTCTAGTTGTTTTCTTTTTTTCTGCTCCATTGGAGTTTATAGCAGGTGCTGCTGCCGCATTTTGAGATGAAAATTTCAAGTACAGAAACATAATAACTGATTCAAATGAGTACCACAAATTGGATCAATACATTGTTTAGTTATCAAGTTGACAAAAAAATGAGGAAACAATCAATGAATAGTCATCTCCATCAAGTAGTCGCAGGATACAGATTAGGTATTAGCTTTAGCATGTTTAGAGGTAAGAAAGGCATCTCTCTGCTAACCCTTTTTGAGGGACGACCAGAATCAGAATGAGGCTTCGGTCAATAAGAATGTGCCACACAAATGCTCAAGGGAAGGGTTCCAAGGACAGTAGTTGTGGCAAAGGATGAGGAGGAGCTGCTTTACTGCTTGAACAAATTCCCTGCACAAGAAAAAGGCATGCAGTCTTCACTAACTTTGCATGAAGATTAAGCATCACGAATGGTTCAGCATCATCTTTTCTTCTTCGCTCTCAAATTTTTATTTAGATGTGATGGGCAAGAAACTGATGGTTCATGCACTTCTTTTTCATGAGAATTGCATATCTTTTTGTTTTTGAAACAAAAATTAAAAAAAACATAAAAACAAACTTTATTTTTTATTCTTTTTGTTTCTTGGAAATAATTTCATTACATTAGTTTTCAAGGCAGAGAAAATTATTCTCAACAAGAACCAAAAATAATCTGAAGAAACACCTGAGTGACTAGTACATTATAAGCATTGCAAACAATCAAGACCTTGGTTCATGATTTAAAAAAAACACACACACACACAAAGCTGTCTCTCCCAAGTTTTTTTTCTCATTTTTTGAGTAATTTGAAACTGATACAATTTGACCAATTATTATTCATAAAAATAACATATGGAGATAAATTACATGTTTAATCAGTCCTGATTTCCTCAATACATAAATTTGCTTGATTAGAGTATTTCAACAGGCATGAAAAACAATAACAAATCAACATCTCCATTAATTAAAAAATAACATAGTGTAGCAAGCACTTGAGATCCCATCTGAGCCAGTCCAAATTTAGAGTCAAATAAAAATGTTTTGCCGAACCTACATTTTAGCAAAAGGCTTAATATGCAGACCTAGTTTTTTCTTCTTTTTTTTTTGTTTGATGTGGGATCAGTCTAGACTAGTAGTATGGTTGAACAAGAGGCCACTTCTACATATACTTGTGAGCACTATGATGAGCTTGTCTCCCCCCTGGCTAACCTCTAACCATGAACAGGCATGAATGGTAATGGAATATATAAGAGAAGAATTTGTCAAGGAAAAAGAACATGCATGTCAGCTATTGATTGGTGAGGGAGTGTAAGAGAAGGGTCTGATCCCAAATTGGCAGGGCATGAGAGTCCTAAGTCCCACCAAGAGAAAGCAGCCACTGACATCATCTCAAATGTGGCCAGTACACAATTTGACTCCCTGATTTGACATGACAGTTTTAGTCAAATCAATTGAAGACCCTTTTTATGTTTTTTTTTCTTATGTATCCTTACCTATAAATTAATCAGCCCACTTAATTAATTTAACTTTAACATAGGTATGAAATGTCGGATCTGAAAAGAATCAAAATGAGATAACATTTGCATGCAAAATACAGATATAGAGACTATCTTCGATAGAAATAGGAGATTGCAAAAGACAACCTTATCAAAACACCAAGGAATATACACCAACACTTTACATCATAACTTAAGACCTTATAAAAGCATATTTCATGAGCATTCCTGCACACGTAGCAGATAGAGGGGAGACAGCTGCTATTGGGATGTGGGCGGAAAGGAGGCTAATATTCGAAAGAAAAGCCTGAATCCTAACATCCTACTGTTTGGCCTTACCACCATCCTCATAGCATTCCACGTTCTGAGAATCCAATGATGCCACTATCATAATTCATAACTTTAAACAATTATGATACCTTCACTTTAATCAGTCACGAGATCATCACTAATGGCGTTTAGTGCGTAGCTAACCAAAGAGGATGATTGATACCTGATGATGTAACAATGCAATTGCCCTCAAATTTTGATTCAATATGAGACAATGGGTCGCTGCAAAGACAGGATACAAGCTCATGTGGTTAGAACAAATAACCAAGATAAGAACATGAAAAATGAGCCCCCGTACTCTTCACAAATAAGGAGTTCGTCCAATTTGGTTCCCCATTGATGGCATGTTACTACTTTGCAAGATGGAGATCAATTCTTAAGATCCATCTCCTCTTTGAATAGAAAATGCTGATCAACAATCAGAAACAATGTGCCAGTACTAAAACACGTGCAACAAATCCATGTTAGTTGTTCAGTTGCCAAACTCATAGTAAGAACTAGTTAGATTGAACAAAGTGGCCTGCAAGGGAGCTTGTGTGATTCTTCTCATGCAACTAATAATGATTTCGTTTAATTTCAATTAATCTAACCAACCCAAAAAAGAAAACTTACGATCGTCTCCTCTCACAGTAAGTGATAAATGTAGCTAAGAGTTGAAGCATACAGGAGTTGATGGTATCCCAACTCAAAACACTGCAGATTTTTTGGTCACACCAGTGGACCACTCATTTCCAAGCAATATACTGTGGAAATGCAACTCATATTGCTCCCTGACGTTTTAGCACATCAATGGCTAGTCAACTTGCATTTGACTATAGGTCCTACCACTTTTCCCATGTAAAAGAGAGAATCAATTGATAAAATAAAGAACACCACTAAAGAAACAATCAAACTTTTAGCAGCAACTTTGACTTGTTAACCACTGGGTCTGATCATTTTCACTAATAAAAAGGCATACCCAATGCTTGAGACTCCTGCCGATACAGGATTCAGGAAGGGTCAATTTACACAATCTTATTTTTAAATATTTAAAAATTTTATTTTGTGACTCGAATGCTGGTTTCTCAAATTGCAAAGAAGCAACCTTATCATTGTTCCAAGTCTCATCCTCATCGCTTCCACTGATAAAGGATGTTCAATTCAAAGCATCTGATGTCCTTGAGAATAACTCAATAAGTGCCCTCCCAGTTTGGTACTATAACATCCTTTCAAATCCTTTCCCATTCAACTAGACTTCCAAACAAGAGAAAGATTGCGGAATTACCAAATCTTGCAAGGACTACCCTTGCAAGCAGGTTTCAACCCAAACTAAGGTCCACCGGCATCCTCTAATCAGTCCAAAGGAACTTCTCACGAGGCCACTGGGAGAATGATCTCCCCTGTGAACATGGATGCCTGCAGAGGTACTAGGTAATAGAGTTAGAAAGAGACATGATGCTCACTTATTGGTCAGGATGTATGTTCGTTCTGTCAATAGACCTGTGTTGTTTCGGTTGTCGATTGGTACATAGCAAAGTCAGCAGGACCAAGCCAATCAGAGTCCATTCTTGTGCATATTCCACAAATCATCAGAGGCCCACTTCAAGAGTTGTGTATCACCTTGATGTAACCAGACGGCAGCAGAACACCAGCTTGAAGTTCATGTGCACCCAGCAATATCATTGATTGCAAATATTTGATCCCAATTCGAGAAACTATGCTGCAATTATCAGAAAGAGAAGCAAATGCAGAGGTGATCTTGCAAATGACTAAGTCTCAGCATCAGTTACAGGAAATAACCTGTGATGAGAAGAAATGTCGAAGCTCAAATGAATGCTGATAATTATTCTAAGATTGTCATGCAGATACAATGTCATTTTAATTTGCTCTATGTGACAAATATTGACATTCAAGCAGAGAAGAGTTATATAGTAAATACTGTGTGGTGGTCATGAAGATCTCAGGTTTCAGATATGCATTCCTTCTTTGTCACGTACTTATACTCTCATCCACTCATGGCAACATGTAAAAGATAAGTGGAAGAATTAGGATATGGTGCCATCCTGATAATCCTAAGCTTTTATCTTAGTGGGTCAACAGACAAAACAGTCATATCAGTAGACCACAGCTGGGCATGCAATTATTGTTGGGTAATGTGTCAAGGATTTCACAGAACACAGCTTTGACATAACATGTCACGATTTGTGCAAATACAATAAATATGCAAGCTATGTGTTCACAATTCATGTCAATATTCCTGCAAAATTCATGACCATAGATGGTCACAAAACACAAATTTAATATAACATGTCACGGTTTGTGCACAATTAATAGGCAAGCAATGTGTCCCAATGGTCTAGACTTTCCTCCATATGGTTAAGGCTAATGTTTTGACATAAAATGTGAACAGGGTAAAATGCAGAAAAATCTCTTGATATAAAACGAGACATGAAAATACAATAGTGTACACCCAAAAAGTCTGAAGAGATGTTTTTCTGCTAGTGGTGCAAATGCTTGTGATTCAACCATATTGGAGAAGGATTTTGTTGACCTCTAGAACTAAGGATTTGCAATACCTCCAGGAGATGATTGGTCTGTCCAGCACCCTATGCTTCTACTTGAGCAATCTTAGTGCATATTGGTTCCTAGAATATTACATCCGATGAGAAACCAATATCATTTTCTTCTGAGTCCAACAAAAGCATTCCATGTTTGTGTGCTTCAACAAAGTCATTGAAATACTTCAATGCTAGACATGTTTTCTTGATGCAGAAATTTTGTTTAAGCATAAAGGCATTTATTTATTAGCTGAAGCATAGAATGTAAAAGAGAAAGAGAATCAGCAAAGATTTGTGCTACACTCCTTTTCAGAAGTTGTCTGCATAGTGGCTGTCAGCCATACAGAAAAAACTCAAAGTGGTTTTGAGTAGGCCAAACTTGCCATCCTCTTGGTGCAAGGGATAAGTGTGTTAACCAAGCTAAGAAAACTCATCTCACATAATCTTTTACTAGTTTCTAATAGAAACTTTCTATAGTACCACATAGTCTTATGGATGGATATTTCCTCTGAACCTCAAACAGCATCTAGTTCGCTTCTTATGATTTACACATCTGAAAAATAATGTGGAAGATTGTCCATGTAGGACCACAATTAAAAACATGAGTTGGCATCATATACAAGTTAAATATCACTTCATGCTTATTAAGTGGTAACTCCTGCCACAAGGCATCACAAAAGCAAACTCACAAACTTAGTGGTACTAGTTATCACAAATAACACAACCCATGTCCATAACGAACTATTCAAACAATAGGCTACTCTGAGATAAATTGTCAGACAATGTCATGCCAATAGTGCTCAGTCAACTAGGTAAGAAACTGTGCAACTTTGGTGCCAAACCTGTACATCGGCTGGGCAGTTTCAGACCCAGTGGGCTGGACATTGCCAAAAAAATAATAGAACCACTTAAGCATAAGAACAAAAAATATATATCTAGCTTGAACATGTCTTTTAACCACTAGAAATACAATAGAAGGAAACACCTTAAAGAACATCAATATATTTACTGTAGAATTAACATTTTGAATTTTTTTTAGCTCTTATATGGTTAAAAAAAATAACTATTTTTAAACCCATTAAATAAAAACTTTTTTTTCTCCCTGTTGAGACATCCCAGTAGTTAATAACTATTTCTTCCATTTTCCTCCCTTTTCTTCTTTTTCTTCTCTTCTCCATTTCTCCTCTTTTCCTCTCAATTCCTTTTCATCGGTTTTGGATTTATCCTAGGGTCAAATTAATAGAAATTGGATGACATTCTCAGCATGCCTGAATTTAGGTCAATGCTAAATCCAGTGACTTGGCCCTTCTCACTCCTCTTACAACCTCATTTCTGGTCAGTGGCAGCAACATGGATCTAATCATAATAACAGCTTGGCAACAAGCCTGTAAACTTAGTCGTCAGATTTTTCCTCTCTTCTTCGATCTTCTCAGAATAACTGATACTGCTACTTCCACCTAATGCCACTGCACCTGATAGGACAGGGTTCAAGATCAGGAATTATGACCCAAATTCAAGGAACTGATATTTCTTATGCTAAACCACCCTCAAATTGTGGGGAGACGATCCAAATTTTGGATACCTTGCCGTGGGATCCACTTCTGTATACAAAACCCTAACCTGATTAGATATCTGTACCATAGTTATAGCGTCAACAAGGTTTCAGTCGGTATAACTAACTGGGAAAGCAAAGGAACTCATCCCTCTAGTCCTATGCACATAGCAGTGGGCCTTAAACACAAAATCTTATTGATTAATCACAAATCTCAGGGCAAAATAAGAGTTGACAGGAAACTATTCATGTGATGAATCATGGAGGAGAATCTCTTTTGAATTTTCATTAAGCGCCTCCTTCTCTATTCAAATTTTGTATTCTTAGAAACTTGTAGGATGATTTCTTTTTCAATAATGCCATAAAAGTGGCTTACTCATTTGATATTTGGCGTCCTCAACAATTGTTGAGAATTAGTTGATACGAGTGGATGAATGTACAGAGAAGCAGGTGAAGTGAAGACAGGGTTAGACATGAAACAACATAGAGGAAGAAGAAAAGAAGTCCAAGGACAAGTAGCCAAGAAAACAACATTATTTTTCTTTAATAAAGAAATCCTAGTCATTTATTTCCTAAAAATCGACTATACCTCAAATACATAGAATTCACTCAACATTTAAAAAAAAAAATTAAGAGAGAAACAGCCACATATAATTCACTCATGGAGAGGTTACTTCAGTCATAGCACGTGGAAAGCAATCCCTATGCTTATATGGTTTGTTTCTTTTGATTTTTTCCTTCACTTCCAAGCATATTAAGGTTCAGCAAATCTGGACCTCCTTCAAACCTTAACTAAGAACAGTGATTACTCAAGAAACTGCAACACCTTCCCTACTCCTACTCTAAATAAAAATTATTAAAAAAAGAAAAACCTAAATCTAAGTTCAGCTCATGCAGCAAACGAGTGAATGAGACAGGCAGGAAAGCGTATCCAGAATCTACAAGATCAGGAACCATAACAAGTAGAATAAACTAATATACGCTCACTTATACGACCTGAATCGCCATCTTCAGTAACAGAAGCTTCACATGGAATGCCTCTAGGGGAGAGAGGAGAGGAGGGAAAAGGTGGGCAGTTTTAGGCGATGGCGGGGTAGGCGAGCTCCATGGCCCTCCCCATCGCCCTCGGCCGCGCATCCTTTCGGCCCCTGCTCTCCGACGAAGCGGATCCGCCAGCCGGCGTCGAGATCGTGGAAAGGGATGCGAGGTCGTGGAAGAGAGTCGCGCCCGAGACCAAGGGCGGGAAACAGCGGCCTGGGAGGGAGAGGGTTTCGCGTGGTGGAAGCTCATCAAAGGCGATTTGAAACGAGCTTTGATTTCCTTTTCGGGTTTAAGCCCATGGGCCAGCTATTTAGGCCCATTAAATTCACATAATTCATTTTTATTCAAATCTTCATATATTCTTTAATATAATGTATTATGCTATATATATATATATGTCAATTTTGTCAGGGTTTTTCTTATTGAAGAATTATGGATTAAAATTGGCCCAACAAAGATTCCAGGAATAATGTTCTAAAGAATTTATTTTGATTTTTATCTTTTCATTTCATTTTGTTATTGCAAAATATTCATTTAACTTATTATTATCTCAGGAAGCTGTTAAGCTGTCTT
The DNA here is from genome assembly GCA_023547065.1 of Musa troglodytarum. Taxonomy (NCBI): domain Eukaryota; kingdom Viridiplantae; phylum Streptophyta; class Magnoliopsida; order Zingiberales; family Musaceae; genus Musa; species Musa troglodytarum. The sequence goes on along the minus strand of CP097508.1, from coordinate 6,672,363 downwards.
TAATTAGTGACTGTTTTTGGTTGCCCGACGAGGGCGTTGCATGCAATTTAACGGTTCCGATTGAATCGCGCGGCAACGGCAGCCGTTACCGAAACGCCCGCGAAACCTAACGGCGCTAAAGTATGGATTTGTTTCTATATATACCCGTGTCCTGATTGCAGAAATGTCATGGGACCCATGGTTGATAGTCTTGAAGGCGATACATCTCCTGCCAAACCCTCCTCGGCTCCCTTCTGCTATCCCATCTCGAACTCCCGCCCCCGGTGTGCGCCGGCTCTGCCGTACACCCAAGCCGATGACAGCCTGCGCGCCCTCGCCGGCCAGGCCGAGGGCTTCGGCTGCCACGCCATCGGAGGACTCCATGGACGTCTGTATCACGTCACGAGCTTGGAGGGTAGGCTGTTCGCACATCTGTCTTCTCTCCCAGTCTCTTGATTCTCCTATCAATCCCGCATGCGGCATGAGCCGTGACTTCGATCGGTACACGAGTCATCGCCCACCTTATGAAATTAGTTGTGTTTCAAGATGAATCATTTCATCAGGTCACACGAATCCAACAAGCAATCTCTCATCGTGCCTCTTCTTGTCCCATGCTTGTGGACTTCAAAGTAACACCCTTTCTTTTCTCCCCGCATTTCTACAGATGATGGATGCGGTTCACTTCGAGAAGGATGTCGAAGAAAAGAACCTCTATGGATTGTGTTTGAAGTTTCAGGAACCATTCATCTGTCATCCTTCTTGATGGTCTCATCGTATAAAACAGTCGACGGCCGAGGACAGAAGGTTAAGGTGACGGGGAATGGACTCCAGTTGAGAGCCTGTGAGCATGTCATCATATGCAACTTGGAATTCGAAGGTGGAAGGGGAAACGACGTTGATGCGATCCAGATAAAGCCCAAGTCGAGGCACATATGGATTGATCGCTGTAGTCTCCGCGACTATTCTGATGGGTTAATCGACATCACTTGTGAGAGTACTGATATCACGGTTTCAAGGTAAACAATGTTCCCTAACATCATCTTCTGCAACAAGAACATGCAGAATCCAAGAAGGTAACCTTCTCTACTCATGGACAGATGCTACTTCTCAAAGCATAACAAGACGATGCTCATCGGAGGGTGCAGCAGTAACGTCGCCGACAGGCGCATTCGTGTGACCATTCATCACTGTTTCTTCGATGGAACATGTCAGCGGCATCCTCGTGTTAGATTCGGCAAAGTTCATCTTTACAACAACTACACCAGGAACTGGGGAATCTATGCTGTTTGTGCTAGTGTAGATTCACAGGTCTGACTAAATCCTACTCTCGAATGAATGAATTCTTGGACTTCATGAATTGTTCTCTCTTACTGGCTCGCCTACAGATTTTGTCTCAGTGCAATATATACGAAGCAGGAGAGAGGAAGATGGTCTTCATGTATCTTACTGAGAAGGTATCTCCGAAGCATGTTATACTGCCAAGCAAGTGTCTTAGTAGCATTTGATGCTGATTGGGTGGCGGTCATGGATTTTGAGCAGGCAGCAGATAGGGAAGAAGAGACTTGTGGATGCGTAAGGTCTGAAGGAGACTTGTTTCTCAATGATGCAAATCCATGTTTACTGAGTGGTGACGGTGTCGATCAAGCGTTGGAGGTCCATGAACACCATGCAGCATGGACAATGGAGCCGGCATCGGATTCTCTCAAGGAAGTTCTCCAGGTTTGCACAGGGTGGCAGTCCATTCCGAGGCCACAAGAAAGATTAGCTGCTGTGGATTCCGCTGTTTGAGGCATGCAATTTGACCTGTGAATTATGATTTTGAACACATCTCTCGGTTATGTTAAGATCATTAAAGTCTAATGTTCTAATTTAATGTGAGTTCATTTGAGATTATATGTTTTAACTATACAATTACTCAATTTAGTATGCAAATATTAACTATATTGGATCATATATCAAAATAAATCATCATGTTCAATACGGCCCACGGCCCATATAGTTGACCCATACGGCCCATTTATAACGATCTCAAGGAGCGGCTAGGGTTTGAAACAGCCTTCCATTTGTAACTCGCGCCACCGACGATCAGGTGGTCTTCGCGACAGAAAGCGGGGATCGCGACGAGTTCCTGATGGGTTAGCATTCGATCCCGAGGTTTAGATCCTTTTATCTGTTGTTATGAAGAGGAATTCATGGATACATCGTTTAATTGTTGGTTGCAGCGAGGATCAAGGTCCACGAGCTACGAGGGAAGACAAAGGCGGAGCTACAGAACCAGCTGAAGGACCTCAAGAATGAGCTTTCCCTTCTCCGCGTCGCCAAGGTCACTGGAGGCGCCCCAAACAAGCTCTCCAAGATGTGAGCGATCGTCCTTTGACGTCCTTCTCGTCGATGCAAGGTGGTGAGGATCTTGATTTGTTTGGCAGAGAGGTGGTGAGGCTGTCGATCGCGCGGGTGCTGACCGTGATCTCGCAGAAGCAGAAGGCGGCGCTGAGGGAAGGTCTATAAGAAGAAGGAACGTGTCCCGCTCGATCTCCGTCCCAAGAAGACTCGGGCCATCCGCCGCCGTCTAACCAAGCATCAGGTAACGCTTTCGATGGGAAATAAGGGGTTTCTATAGGACTTCGTTCGCATATAGTCGAGCTTAAACACTTCACGGAAGGAGCTTTGTTGTGCTTTTGGTACAGAGTTTTGCATCTTGCCTATAAATTTATATCCTTATCGTTCATTTTGATGCTGCTATTGGTATTATCTTCAATTGAAGTGTCATTTTCCCGCAAGATGTGGTTTTTGCCAGCAATACTTTGGTCATTTTATTGTAGTTTCTTCTAATATACATGGGTGCTCTTTTGGGAACAATGTTTATTATAATAGTCATCACCTACTCGGTTTTAACAGATGAAACTTTGGGTCTGAAAAGCTGAAAGTAAAAAAGCACTGATATATTGAAAGTTTAAAGTTGCTTCCATGATTTCACCTTTCATTTATTCAAACGAACTAAATTGGTAGCTCTATGGATCATGTTTTAGGCCAAGATCCTGAAGCTGGAGATAGAGACCTTAGGTGGGTGTGGTTAGAGACATAATGGCTAATGCTGGTAATAATGGTGGTGGTCTAAAAAACTTGCATAGTGGATGTCTTCTATTAGTTGCTGCCTTTGATGAGTATAGCACTTCCTGAGATTTCGATGCATGTTAATATCTAACAAGTCTTTGATGGCCTTGTTTCATCTTATATTAGCAGAATTCTGATAAAAATAGTTAATTCAGTAACTTTCTATTACAATGTTAAGTATTAAGAGTTATGGGGCATGCAGTATCATAATTATCATTAGAAGATGAAAGTACTTGCACGAGAGAGTGAGAAGTTAAGGGAGACACTGATTGGATTGATGGGTCTGAATAAAAACTAAGACTGTTGCATATGACCATTTTGAAAACAGAGATTGTTGCACATTACCATTTCAAACGCAGTATGCTTTTCTTCTTTTTTTTTTAATTATAAACTAGTAAGTAGTTCGATAGATATGCGTGCAGGATAGAGTGGTTTCTGTGATCAAGATGATGCTTGTTAAGTTGTTGTACTTGTTAGTGACAACACATGTGCAAAGACTTGTAATCAAAATGCATTAACAAAAACCGATACATGGATAAATCTCGCTTGGAAATATCACCCAAGTACCTAAATATAACGTTAAAAATTGTGTGCTTTAAATTCATTGCAAGATAGATGAGTAGACTTGAGATCATGGACAGATCAGAATCAAAGAAGCTTATGTAACAAAGAATAAAATTGCTCAACTATACTTGTCATTTGCATTATAAAGTAGGATTCAGAAATCTGTAGGTGGTATACCATACTGTATTGTGCAGCAACTTAATCAAGCGCTAATTTTATCACAGAAACTTCTCTATCCTTGCATGCAAATCTATCGTGCTACTGGAAAAGCATACTGCCTTCCAAATGGAAAGTGTAAGTACCTTTTAAAATCCAAAGGACTTATACCTGTCTGATATTATATTGTCTTCAACTTTTTGGAAGCTGAGATTTTCAATCAATACAGTCCACGGTATTTATACTACCTTAGTTAATTGATTGTATAGTCCTTGTTGATTCTAGGATGATTCCACGAATTGTCATTGTAGCCTTTTGGAAGCAAGAGAGATGGCAGACTAGATCTTTAGTTTTTGTGTTTGTTCTTTTATCTAACGACTCTTCATTTAGTAATGCGTCTGTTTCTTGCAAATGTAGGAGTCTCGGAAGACCGAACGAGGGAAGAAAAAGGAGATGTACCTCCCAACGAGGAAGTATGCTATCAAAGCTTAGATAAGAATTTTGGTTGATTTGAAGTATTCATTTCGGTGATAGTAATTTGCTTCCAAATTCTAATATTTGGCTGTGGATTAACTTGCAACACCATGATCAGGGTTTTATAGGTGCTAATGATGGTTGAGCAGTAAGTTACTAATATGTTTTTTGATTCCTTAAACATATGTTTATTCTGATATTTCACTTGTTATCAAATGTAAGCTTCCTGTTATTTTGTCGGTCAATGAATGGGATTCAACATTCCAATTCAACGAGTTGTCATTCTCATGGTTTGTGCACTATTCTGATTGGAATTTGAAGTCAGCATATGGCAAGCCAAGGTTGAAGTAACCAAATCCATGTAGGTGAAAGAATGTTATAATAAGAGTAATCGAACTTGGAACTATACTGATGCATGACATCCGTATCGCGATAATCTCTTTAAATATTTAAAGATAAGATTTCTCTTATGATGCATGACATCCGTATCGCAACATCACTAAATACATTGTTGTTTAGCGGTAGTAAAATTTGTGGAATACAAAAGTAATCATAAGTTTTTTCTCATTTGCCATTGTTTTTAGTAATAATTGATACCGTGAATGAAACAAAATATTAGGAGGGAATTGCTACCTTTCCAATAGGTGCTGTCTTCTTCCTTGTTTGAATAATACAATGGCCGTAAGATGCCCTTAAAATAGGACGTAAACAAGTACTCTGCCGAACACTTCCATTGACCTCCAAATCAGGTTCACATGGAGGCCACCTTGTTAGGCCAATTTGTCCATGTCCCCGAGACAACACCTGATGAGATTGATATTAATAAAGATTATAATATGTTGCAATCAGACAATTGATATGAGCAAGGACACGACCTTGGTACTGCGTGAATGGATGTGATTCACAGGAGAGACTATGACAGCACAATGACCATGTAGGTGATGATATGACCAGGAAGAATGGACATGGCTTTGGGAGACTCCTGCATTTGTTCCAACGTGACTGCTTATGGAAAGCCCTAAAAGATAGATGCAAAACCCACAATATATATATAGTTATTTTTCAAATGACTGGTAATTTGATCGAGCCATAAGGTGGATCACAAATGGATGGAAAAATACAGTACAGGTTTAAGATTTTTTTTTTTTTTGGATGTTGAAAATAAGAGATGATTAGTTAGAGAAAAAGTAAAATAAAAAGTATCGTATGAGAAAATCAAAAAATTATTATTTTTTAATAACATCTAGACCGGTCCACCCTATAGACCGACCCATAGGGTGGCTGAGAAAATATAACATAGCTTTTGATGAGTATTTTTTGGATGAGTATTATTTTACTTTTGATGAGATAACTGGTGGAGAAAAAGAGGTGATGCAAAATCCAAGAGACAGTCCCAAAATTAATTCTCTAGGAAATAAAGCAGGCATCTTGAGTTTGATTCTCTTGCCTCTGTTCCCAGTTTCAAAAATTATGATCACAAAGTGGAACACAAAGTCAAATTTCCTTATGGTCAACAGAACACGCTTGAGAGTTGACTAATCCAATCAGAGGTGGCTACAATCTGGCGCTACCTTTTCTTTGAAATCGGCAATGGCATGCATTCCCTCCTCCTCCACTTTTCTCCCTGTCACAGGCGAGTTGATTCTTTACTTGGCAATGGTTGACTCGAGTATAACTTTCCGCGCTCCTCGGGGATTCCACAGCCCTTGTCTTCCATCATGTCCTCTGCAGATCACCCTTTTAAGGCTTCGACTTTTTTGTGCAGTGATCACATGAGTCCACTTTGTTGCCTCCTTCTTGTCCTCAGATACCCACACTCTCAGTTCCGCCCCCCAGACAGAATAATGGCAGCCGCTTTTAGAGGAAGCGCTGAGCCTTCTTGGAAGCAGAGGAGTGAGTGTAAGACGAGCCCGGAGGCGAGAATGGTGTCGGCTGAGGCGAGGCCGAGAGCCACCACCGGGAGAAGAGCTGCGGTGGTTTACTACCTCTCGAGGAATGGGCACTTGGAGCACCCCCACTTCATGGAAGTCCCCGTCTCCTCCTCGGAAGGGCTCTTCCTCAGAGGTGAGCGCAACGGTAGAGAAGCCCTCGTCTCTTTCATCTCTGTCGTGATCTCCTGAGCTCCTGAGCTCCTTCGTGCTCCATCTGCAGATGTCGTCGACCGTCTCCGTGTTCTCAGAGGCCCAGCCATGGCTGGGTTGTACTCCTGGTCTTCCAAAAGGTAAGAGATGTGATTCCACACGATCTTACTGCTCTTGCATTTGCCTCTCGGGTTGAATCCCTGCCTTGCGGCGCCATCAGGAGCTACAAGAATGCGTATGTGTGGCATGATCTCTCGGAAGACGACTTCATCCACCCTGTGCATGGCAACGAGTATGTGCTCAAAGGAACGGAGCTTCTCCACCTCGTCATCTCTTCCGCCTCCTCCTCCTCCTCCTCCTCCTCCTCTGGTTCCCAGGAAAGCTCCGCTTCCTCCACCAGCTCCGAGAAGCCTTCGGAGACCTCAAAATGCGCTCAAGATAATGCCGCCATCACTTCCGTGACGAAGCAAGCAGTTCGGAGCTCCATCGTTGTGAACGAGTATAAGATCTACAAGAACCACCCGAAGGCCGAACCCACCGTTAAGTCCGCCGACGCATCTACCCAGACCGAGGAGCACAGGCGGCATCGGCGGCGAGTTCCCTTCGGCGAAGAGAAGCGAGAGGAGAAGCTCAAGACCGTGGTGGCGGAGAACCCTGCCGCCGAGCTCAGCAGAGACGAGATCTCGCCGCCGCCTTCCTCATCCAGCCCGGAGACACTGGAAGCGCTGATCAAGGCCGACAGCCGCCGGACCGCGGCGGTCGGGTCGGACGACAAGGACCGGATGGACGGCGGCTGCTTGAGCGGCAGAGTGAGGGCCTCCGCGGTGCTGATGCATCTGATATCGTGCGGTTCCATCTCGGTGAAGGCGAACGGGTTGTCACTGATGCCGCAGGACATGGGAAGACTCGGTCGAGCCGCGTCGATGGGGCGCATTCCGAGCTCCCGAGCCATTAAACTAGAGGACAAGGAGTACTTCAGCGGGAGCTTGATGGAGACCGACAAGATGGTGGGCGGTGGCGAAGGCGGAGAGCTTCCATGCTTGAAGAGGTCCTCATTAGACAATGCTGATAGGTATGCGTTAAGAGGAAGCTAAAACTCGCGGGCTAATTATATATCTGCAGTTAGATCGATTTTTAGACTTAAACAATTTATATTAGAATCTCTACGATTATAAAAATAAAATATCTAGCTTCATTTTATATCATCGATTTTAATGATGAAAGTATAAAAATAATACTGTTGGGGGAAACAATTTTTTACCGTGACCCCGGGGCGCGCTGCGTGGAATCCGGGAACCGGGGGGTCGTCTCGGTACGGTTCGGGCTCGTCGATGGCTCCTGCTCCCGCCTCCCGACCCCTCCGAAAGGCGGCTACACGCTCAAGTCGTCGGGAACGAGATCTGCAGCAAGGCGGGTCGGATGCTCCGCCCGACCCCTCCGACGCTCAAGTCAGTTCTCGCCCGTTGGTCGAGCTCCCCAGAAATGGTGTCAAGGTGTTCGAGCCTACTCACCTCTCGGAGGGTTCCTCCTGCCTGTCTTACCCATTCGGCTTAAATAGGTCGGACGGATGGCATGCTTCCGGCTGTGTCTGCGGGTGGCGTCTGGGCGACCTCGCGAGCGGTGCCGTGGTCAACTTGGCGGGTAGTTGGGGCGTCACGGAGAAGCGACGTCGGGCGATCAAATCGTGGGAGTAATGGAGCGCAGGAGGGGCGATGACGTCATCCGGGTGTACGACCCAGGACCAGGTGTCACGTCATACTTAATACCCCTAACATTACCCCTCCTCAAAAAGCCACTGCTGCGGGACGATCTTGAGGATTGGGGGGTGGTACTCGGAAAAACCTGGTTGCCGACTGAGATCTCGGGCGGAGGTTCTGTCGTGTCGTGACATAATTGACCGAATCCCTATGCAGGATAAGGGGTCAAGGCGCCGCTCAAGACCCGAAAAACCGATGATCGAGGAAGCTCGAGACCATGTGACCGAACCGCCGTTCGGGATAAAGGGGGTCGAGGAGCCTCAAGACCCAGAAAACCACAGTCATGGAACCGTCGTACGGGATATAGGGCCCAGCCGCCGCTCAAGGCCTAGAAAACCGATGGTCGCGTCGCCGCTCAAGACCATGTAACCGAACCACCGGGATAAAGGATCGGCGACGCTCAATCCCCCGTTGCCAATCCGTCGTCCGGTAATCAGGGGTCGAGACCCGCGCAAGGCCCTGAAAACCAATGGTCGAGGAACCTCGAGACCATGTAACCGAACCGCCGTTCGGGGTAAAGGGCAGGCGATGTTCAACTCCCTGTTGCCGATCCGTCGTCTGGTAATAAGGGGTCGAGGTCCGCACAAGACCTGGAAAACCATAATAACCGAACCGCCGTTCGGGATATAGGGCCGCCACTCGGACCAGAGAACCGGTGGCCGAGCCGCCGCTCAAGATCTGGAAAACCGATATCGCCGAACCGCCGTTCGGGATATAGGGCCGAGCCGCCGCTCAAGGCCTAGAACACCAGTGGTCGAGCCGCCGCTCAAGACCTGGAAAACCGATATCGCCGAACCGCCGTTCGGGATATAGGGTCGAGCCGCCGCTCAAGGCCTAGAACGCCAGTGGTCGAGCCGCCGCTCAAGACCTGGAAAACCATAATAACCGAACCGTCGTTCGGGATATAGGGCCGAGCCGCCACTCCGGACCCAGAGAACTAGTGGTCGAGCCGCCGCTCAAGACCTGGAAAACCGATATCGCCGAACCGCCGTTCGGGATATAGGGCCGAGCCGCCGCTCAAGGCCTAGAACACCAGTGGTCGGCGCGCTCAAGACACTGGAAAACCGGTATCGCCCGAACCGCCGTTCGGGATATAGGTCGAGCCGCGCTCAAGGCCTAGAAACGCCGATGGTCGACCCGCCGCTCAAGACCTGGAAAACCGATATCGCCGAACCGCCGTTCGGGATATAGGGCCGAGCCGCCGCTCAAGGCCTAGAACACCAGTGGTCGAGCCGCCGCTCAAGACCTGGAAAACCGAACCGCCGCCGTGCCGCTTCGAAAACGGCTCGCGATAGTGCGTTCTTTGGAATCGAGCAGCGTCTTTGGGTAAGTGGCGGTGGACACGTCACCTCTCCATTAATATGGCCGCGCCATTGCCGTCACGATGCTATTGGGCGGTGTTGCGGCGTCATCTTGTCGCCTCGGGAGGCGAAAGGCCGAGGCCCCCTTTCTATAAATAGCGAGCTCCGCGACACTCTATTACTTTTTATCAGCGGAGTTTTCCCTCTCTAGTCCTGCCGTCGTCTTCCTTCGAGTTTTCTCCCTTGGCTCCGGTGTCCTTTGACTTCTTCCAGTCGATTCCTTCCACTGTAGGTTAGTGCATGATGGCTCTTCCTTCCACCTCCTCCTCATCTGCTTCTTCCTCTTCCTCCCCCTCTGTCACAACTCGTGTCGCCGCTCTCCCCTCATCTCCTCCTTCCAGCCCTTCCTCAGATGCGGAAGCGGCGCGTGCGCTAGAGGCCATAATGTGGCCGCACGATCAGGATTCCACCCTGGATGAGCGCATGGTAGGGATTCTCCGTGGCGTTTGGCATCCCGGAAGAGTATAGCCTTCGGCCCCGAAGGCTGGGCAGCGGGCTTCGACCCGGTTCCTAGGGCTTTGCCACGACCGCCGACGCCTTAGAGGCCGGCCTGCGTCTTCCCCTACACCCAATCATAGTATCCTGCATATCCTTGTGGCGTATCTCGCCTTCACAAATAACCCCAAACTCTTGGCGGTATCTGGTGGCTTTCCTGGGGGAATGCCATTATGCCAACATCGCCCCGACCCGCAACCTCTTCCTCTCCTGTTTTTGCCTTTTCAAGGGGTCGGGGGGATACTTCCTTGCCGCCCGGACAGGGTTCCGGGTTAGCGGCGCCCCCACCAATAACAAAGGGTGGAAGAGGCGCTTCTTCTTCGTCCAGTGCCAGAAGGACTGGGGTTTCGGGATTCGGTGGTCGTCAAGGACCATTGATAACACTGCCCCGAAACTCAATGCCGAGGAGCGTGCGCACCTCGAGCGGTTAAGGGTAATCCTCCCTTCCTCGTAAGCCATCCGCAACATGTCGGAGAAGTGGCTTGTGGAGGCGGGACTAAGTCCGCGCTCACGGGGTAGGCTGTTTTTGTCTCGCGCCTTTAGGCTTGCTGTTGCTCTAGTTTCTAACTCTTCCTTATTCTTTGCAGAGATGGTGAACCTGTGGTCCTTCCATGATTCGGGTGCTCCGACAGGACCGTCTCCGCGCTCTCCGGCGGTTCCCAAGCGGGCGGGGGGTGGCTCCCCGTGCACTACCGAGGAGGGGCACCCAAAGAAGAGGGCCAAGGCCAAGGACGTGGTGGACCTGGAGGTGCTGGCCCGTCGCCCGCCGAGACGATCGAACGACCGGCGCTCCGCTCTGCCGAGGCGCCGGGCCCAGCCGAGGAACGGCCGGAAGGGTCAGCGTCCTCCGCCATGAAGGACTTATGCGAGTCACGTCGGGAAGGATCAGCCATTCCTTTCCGTGTGATGGGCGAGGTCCCTTCGGGGCTGGCGACCTCTGGTGGCCGGTGCCATGGTCTGTCCCGAGGGGACAAGGTGTGGGTCGGGGGAGAGCCCTCGGCCAGCTACCTCCGGGGGGCGCTCCATCCCGACATTGCTCGGGACCTATACACGCTCCCCTCGGAAGCACTCATCGTCAAGTCAGCCAAGTCGGTGTTGTGGGTAAGCACCGCCTTGCGTGTATTCTCTTAGCTAAGCACTGTTCACCATTTTCAGCCTTTCCTCTTTATGTAGAATCTCCACTACACCACGGCCCTCATCGACCGGGTGCACGACGCTGGTCGGTTGGTGCGATGCAGGCGGCGCAACCTCGAGTTGCGCCGCCACCAAGAGGCCCGAGCGGGTCGGACCGGCGATTCTTTCTGCCGGCAGCGTCTGCGACATGGGCACGGAAGTCGCGCCTGACCGCCGAGCTCGAGGCCGCCTCGGCGTCGGAGGCCAAGCTGCAGAAGCTTCTCCGGACGAGCTGGAGAACCGCCTCCGCTCCAAGGAGGCCTCGGAGTTGGCCGCCAAGCTGACTTCGAGGGAGGCCGAGGTGAAGGCCGCCAGGGAAGCTCTTGCCGCGGCGGAAGGCAGTCGGCCGGAGAGGGACCGGGAGGCAGTCGAGGCGTACAAGAAGTCGGAGGGCTTCCTCCTCGGGCTGGACCGGACGGGCAGGGTATCATACGAGTATGGGTACAAGGTTGCCCTGGCCCGATTCCGAGCGTGCCCTCCAGGCTCGGCGGTCGAGGAGGATCCCTTCACCTCCTGCCCCGAGGACCAGGGGGTCGACATGCCCGGCGAGGTTCCCTTCGACGACAGCCTTCCCGGAGCTACGGCTTGAAGAGTTTTTTTTTCTTTTTGGAGGGCCTTCCCTTGCCTTTGTAATCCTTCTTTCCCCTCTAGGGGCTCGTTTTGTACTCCAAAGCTTTTGGTAATACAATTCCCTTTTTTATGGCAATACAATTTCCAACTTCATTCCAATAGCCCGAGTCAAATATTGGCCTGCTTCTGTTTGGTCCTTAAACAAAGTACTTCTTAAGGTTACGGGCGTTCGGTCCTCGAGAATTGCTGCCCGGTCATGGTCGCGAGTCGGGCGTCCACTGGTCGGACAACTTTAATTACGCGGTAGGGGCCTTCCCACTTAGGTGCAAGCTTGCCCTTGAGTTGGCGGGGTCGCTTACTTCCGCCTTGCGTTATACTAAGTCTCCCATCCCGAGAGGTCGAGGGCGCACCTTCTTGTTATAACTTCTGGCAACACTCCTGTTGTGCGCCAGCATCTTTACGTGCGCGTCGGCCCTGCGTTCTTCTAGCGAGTCTAGGCCAGCCGAACTCCACTGGGCGAGGTGGATTCCTCATAGTTCTCCACCGGAATGTTGGAATGACCAACTCGGTGGTAGGATCGCTTCCACGCCGAATGCCGGTGTGGGGACTCGCGGCCGTCTTGGGGTAGTCCGCAAAGACCATAGGATGTTCGGGAGCTCGTCGACCCGGCTCGATCGGGCTTCCAAAGTCCTTTTCCTAAGTCCATCCGGGATAGATCGGTTGGTCACCTCGTGAGCCCGTTGGTGCAGGGGTGGGCCACCGAGCTAAACCTCAATCGGATGTGATAAGTCGCAGAACTCCGTAAACCGAGTCTTTGTGACTGGGTTCCGTTATCGATGATGATAACGTTGGGCGAACCGAATCGGGTCACAATGTTCTTCCATCTGGTGTTCGACCCATTCAGGTAGTAATGGTTGCGAGGGCTCGGCTTCCACCCACTTAGTGAAATAATCTATCCCCACGATGATATGTCTCCGCTGGCCGGACGCCGGGGGGAACGGCCCCAAAAGGTCCATTCCCCATTGAGCGAAGGGCCAAGCGCAATCCATGGAGGTGAGCGGGACCGCAGGGAGCTGCGGGGCGCTGGCAAGTGTCGCACCGTCGCACGAAAGCCTTGGTGTCTCGGTGCAACGTAGGCCAGTAATAGCCCTGGCGTAGTATTTTGAAGGCCAAAGTTCAGTCGCCCATGTGCTCCCCACAAGTCTCGCCGTGAACCTCGGTGAGAATCACTTCCGCCTCATCGGGATCTAAACATCGCAGTAGGGGATGGGAAAACGACCTTTTGTAGAGCCGGTCGCCAATCTCGCAGTACCACGCCTGGGTTGGAGTCGCCGTGCCTTGACCTCATCCTCGAGGCGAGATCCCATCGCGCTTATACTTCACTTCCGAATCCAACGTGGAGAGGTGGGGACTCGGGTCCCCTATCTCCATGATGGCCACCGACCGGTGTGTGAGCTCTTCGACCTCGGGATGTTCCTGCGGATCGGCTCCGAGGCTAATTTCGCGGTGGTCCGCCCGCGTTTTGGGACACTGGGCACCTGGATAGAGTGAAAGCGAGGAAAGTTAGAGGTTTGGGCTTTTACCTTGGTGTATTTGGACATGGTCGAATCCGCGCCGATACTCTCCGCCAACTTGTTGGCGACGAGTTGGGAATCCGTGAGAACATGGATCGCTCTCGTGCATCTCGGTGCCAAGCGGAGGCTGCCAAAGCGCCTCGTATTCCGCCTCATTGTTCGTGGCCTCGAAACTGGCGGAGGAGAACGCTCGAAAGCATGTCCGTTGGGGTCCTCTAAAATGAGTCCGACGCCGGCACCCCTGGAGCTGGAAGACCCATCCACGTGCAGGGTCCAGTCTCGGTGGATTTGCTCAACGCACTCTGTTTCGGTGTGTCAACTCGAGAAGAAATCGGCCAAGGCACAGGCCTTGATGGCTGTTCTCGGCTTGTAGCGAGGTCGAACTCGGATAGCTCCACCGACCATTTTAGAAGGCATACCGCTACGTCAAACTTAGAAAGAACTTGGCGGGGTTGGTCGGTCATTACCTCAATCGTATGGGCTTAGAAGTAGGGGCGTAGCTTAGAGCCGCTAGGACAAGTGCCAATGCCAACCTTTCAATGGGAGGATAGCGTTGCTCGGCCCGCGCAACACATGGGCGATGTAGTAAACCGGATGTTGCGTCGGGGACTTCCTTCAGCGATCTTGAGCTCACTGCATCTTTGAGATGCCGTCGGTAGAGGGTAAGTTTTTAGCGCGACACCGAGATAAGGCGGGGAGCTCGGATAAGTCTTGCCGGGCTTGTGAAAGCTTCCTCGCGTTCATGCGTCCATTGGAAGTTCTTCGGATCTTTGAGGACTCTGAAGAAAGGAAGGCACTTATCTCCCGACCGGGACAAAAACCGGGACAGAGCCGCTATCCTTCCGTTAAGGCATTGAAGCTCCTTTACTGTTCTTGGAGATCTCATGTCGGTGAGAGCTCGGATCTTCTCGGGGTTGGCATCAATTCCTCTCTCGTGTATGATGAATCCGAGGAACTTCCCTGATGTCACGCCGAAGACACACTTAGCTGGATTAAGGCACATCCCATATCTTCTCAGCGTAGAGAAGGTTTCCCGCAAGTCGTCAAGGTGTGCAGCCCCAGACCTTACGATCATGTCGTCAACATATACTTCCATGTTTCGCCCTATTTCTTTGGCGAACACCTTGATTCACCATCCTTTGGTAGGTGGCCGCGTTCTTTAATCCGAGCGGCATGACCTTGTAGTAAGCTCCTTGGGGCGTATGGAAGGCCGTATGTTCTGATCCTCGGGGCCATCCGGATCGGTTATGCGGAGTAGGCGTCCATGAAGGAGAAGCGGGCGTGCCCGCGGTTGAGTCGACCGGTGGTCGATCCTAGAGCAAGGAAGCAATCCTTCGGGCAACGATTTAGATCGGTGTAGTCGACACACATCCTCCGGCTTCCATTAGGCTTCTTGGCGAGGACTACATTGGATAGCCACTAAGGATCGGACTTCCTCAATGAAAGTCGGGCGCCAAACCTATCGACTTCCATTTGCCGCGACTGTTGGCGCTCGAGGGAGGAGGCGGGGTCTGTCTTACCGAGCGGGCGATCGAAATGTGCGGATGGTGTTGAGAAACTTCGAGATCGATTCGGGAGGTCGGCGGTATCGGCGAAGACATCGGTGTTTTCTGGAGGAGGCGATAAGCGTGCTCGCTCTTGATTATCGAGTCGGGCGATTCCATTGTCCGATCGGGGCGGTCATCTTGCGGCAGAATATTAACCGCCATGTTTGTCGGCTCGGGATGCTCGGACTGGCGTTGCGTTCCGCGTGGGTCTTCGAGGGGCTGCTCCGGCCTTTTTCTCTTACCCAGGGAGGTCACTGTCAAGTAACACCGTCTGGACTCCTGAGGATCTCCCCGGACCTCCCCGACTCCGGCACTGGTCGGGAACTTCAACGTCCGGTGGTATGTGGATATAATCGCCCTTAGCCTGTTGAGGGTGGGTCGGCCCAGGATGGCATTGTACGCGGTAGGGAGGTCGACCACCAGAAAGGTCACCAGTAGTGTTTTTGCCTTCGGAGAATCCCCGAGAGTCAACGGTAGGGTCACCGCGCCCCGCGGCGAAATCGAGTCGGTAAAGCGGTGAGTGCCGAGTGTAGAGCTTCGGGGCTTCCTTCGGCAACCCTAACTTCAAAAGGCCTCGAAATAAAGGATGTCGGCGAGCTGCCGGTGTCGACCATAATCCTTCGGACTTTGCGCGTTGGCTATTCGGGCGACACCACCACGGTAGCGTCATCATGCTCCGTCGCTCCCATGTCCCCCGAGGGAATGTGATCTCGGCTCGGAGGAGGTGGTATTCCCGATGCATAGCAACGCGGCGTAAGCTCTTCGACCGAAGCACTATGCCCTCCGGCGGGCCCCCTGTAATCACGTCGATGTGTTGCTCGGCGGGCGCCGGGGCGAGGATGGTTCCGTGGATGTTGGAGGTCTTGATCTAAGTGACCTCTTGGATCGGCTCCTCGATTTGTCGCCATTTCGTGGCATTGCTCCGTATCATGTCCGTTTTGCCGATGGAAGCGACAATACCGGGTATGATCGACCAGCTCTCGTTGGCCCTTCATCGGTAGTGGCACGAGCATTCCCGCTCCTTTATACGGAGGAATATTTGCGTCCGAGGCGCGTTCAAGGGGGGAGGTGGCGGCATGGGCGCGTATGGGTCGGGGTGCCCCATCCGGCGTCCCTGGTGTGGGGACTCCCGCCTAGTTGTCGTTCCCGATCGGGACGGAGTAGAATGCCCCCTCGGTCGTTCTTCCTTTCTTCCCGACATCCAGGACTCGGCCGCCACATATTGACTTGCCCGCTGAAACATTTCCGCGATGGACGCGGGGGGTCGCTCCACCAGGGACCAGCAAAACCTCGACGGTCGCAGCCCCATCATAGACGCCTGCATCAACAACGATGGGTGAGCATCCGATAACTCCCGTACCTCCGTGGTAAACCTTCGCACAAAGTGGGAGAGGGGTTCGTCCTCTTTTTGCTTCAAACCCAGGAGGAGTGCGACAGAAGGCTTTGGTCTCGAAGTCCTTGGCGAGCTGTTCAAAGGATATTACCGTCCGCTTTTTAAGGTCTTTGTACCACGTCTGGCGGATCCTTTCAACGTGGTGGGAAACGCCCGGCACATCAAAGGCGTCACGAGGTTCCATATAGGGCCATCGGGCGGAAGCGGCGGCGTGATCTGGCTGGATCACCGACTCCATCATAAAGGTCGATGGAGAGGCGGAAGTTCAAGGGCACCGGTATTCCCGTATGTCATTGTGACGGGGACTCCGGTGGGACACTTCCCTCTGCTCTTCTTTGGACTTACGGGCGTCCTTTGCACCTCATCCGGTATGCGATGGAGCGGTTGAGCCCGAAATAAGTCTGCCGAATGCGAGGACACCGCCTCGGGTTGGGCGGGGCGTCGAGTTTTCGAGCCGGGTTCCGTCTGAACCGGCGGGAGGCTGGGAAGATGGTGCCGGTGGGAATGCCTCATGATGCGGGGAGGGTTCCCGGCCTTTGGAGGGTCGGCTCTGCCGCCTCTGGAGTAGCGGGGAGGGCGGCACAGAAAGTACTTGCCAGGGTTCGGATCTGTTGGGAAAGGTCCTGAAAAGCCTCCGCCGTGACGGGGGGAAGAAGCGGGGGAACCAGACTCAGCGGGTGGAGTCCGGCGTCGCTAAATATGCTCGAGTAGCGATCTGCGGTCGCGACAGGATCGTCCCTCGGGGTTAGTGCATGGGACCTCCGTAGAAGTGCCAGGGGCGACCTTTTCGTCCATGTGTCGCTAAAGGCGGAGCAGGCAGACCCTCGACAGAGAGGCCCTCCTTCTAGCGCCAATCTGTTGGGGGAAACAACTTTTTACCGTGACCCCGGGGTGCGCGGCGTGGAATCAGGGCAGAGGTCGTCTCGATGCAGTTCGGGCCCGTCGATGGCTCCTGCTCCGCCTCGACCCCTCCGAAAGCGGCTGCGCTCAAGTCGTCGAGCGAGACTGCGGCAAAGGCGGGTCGGATGCTCCGCCCGACCCCTCCGACGCTCAAGTCAGTCCTCGCCCGTCGGCCGAGCTCCCCAGAAATGGTGTCAGGGTGTTCGAGTCTACTCACCTCTCGGAGGGTTCCTCCTGCCTGTCTTACCCATTCGGCTTAAATAGGTCGGACGGATGGCATGCTTCCGGCTGTGTCTGCGGGTGGCGTACGGGTCTGACCTCGCAGGCCGGTGCCGTGGTCAACTTGGCGGGTAGTTGGGGCGATGCAGAGGAGAAGCGACGTCGGGCGATCAAATCGTGGGAGTAATGGAGCGCAGGAGGGGCGATGACGTCATCCGGGTGTACGACCCAGGACCAGGTATCACGTCATACTTAATACCCCTAACAAATACATAAACAGATAATTTCAACTCAACGGTGGTTGACTACAATGATATTAGAGGTCGCGGATGATTATTGTGGATAAAAAAGAAGAACAACGATGAAATGTGACGAATCGATGCAAATACTGATTCTTTACATTTGTGTCGGTGTCACTCGATAACTACTTCAATACTGATGTAGTTGTCAAGTGATGTCGACGTAAATATAAAGTATTGGCATCTATATCATTGTCTCATCTTTCATCATCGCTCTTTTTCTTCATCCATAATAGTCACATCACGATTCTATCATTGATCATCACTGAATATAATTAGGCATTAAAATTATCAGTTTCAAAACCAATGACGTTAGGGTTGACGTTAGGATAAATGAAATTTCGTTTTATTTTCATAACTATAAAGATTTCAATATAAATTTTAGAAGTCTAAAATTTAAAATATTAAAAAAAAATCTAACTACATAAGGTAATATATAATTATCTCAATTTAGCTTAATAATATTTTAAGCAGTGTTAAGCTAAACCTGTTTTTTGAGTTGGTGGATGCAGAATTGGCAGTTGATGTTATGTAGTTCGTGGTGTGTCACAAACAGGGGATCGAAGATGGACTTGGGCAAGCAGGTTGAAGACGTACGTGCGAGATGCGTGCCACGAAAACCAAAGACGAAGAAGGAACGGACATCTTAAAAGTAGAGAGAGAGAGAGAGAGAGAGAGAGAGAGAGAGCGCCATGTAACTGAGCGAGGAGTGCAAAGAGTAGCACGCAAGCTTTGTTTAACTCATGAGTGATGATGGTGTTCATGTTAATGCTTGTGCGGACGATCTTTCTGTAGTAGACCCTGCAACTCCATTTGGTGTTAGGCTCTCTTGCACATATAACGAATGAACACGTCTCGGTAGCTGACTCCTCCTGACTGCCTATTGACAACACGTTGGCCCCATTTGAATCACATTGCTTGAGATAAGAGGGAGAAGTCTTACAGCTGAAATCCCACCTCGCAAGTGTTAAGGTTTTGCCAGATATCTTCGTGGATGAGGATGCTTAAGATTCCAGTTCAGTAGGGTAAAACCAACTAGAACCGTGCAAAGGAAGCTGAATGACAGTGAGAATGAGAGATGTACACCCATGTTGGTGTCCAAGAGTTGCCCCGGATTGAGATTTTAAATCCTGTTTTATAACAAATATTTGCCAAGAACTGAACCAAAATTTCAACAATCTTTCAACCAAAAGATTCTCACTGTTCGATAGAATAAATCAAGTCTCTGACTTGTTCGATATGGAAATTAAATCCAAGACATTCAAGAGAAAAGCAACATTCTTAAATCCAAGTCGGTTGTTCCAACTGAGAAAAGCAGTATCTCCATTTATGATCTGCTACCTCAATAAAAAGCCCGCGTCTAGTAAAAGAAGCCGAGTACTTTGCCACCAACATTCTTTCTTCTAGCTTCTTCATGATCCATGATTCCCGCAGATGTCGTCAGCACAATGTAACCAAACTGCATCATGGGTATTAAACTGCATTATGCCGCTCACTCTAACTTAACAATATGGCAGGAACCAACTTACCTGACGTGATGGGAGCAGTCTAGCAGTCCATGGCTCGATCTCTTTGACACCCACATCAAAGCGAGGACTAATGACGCCACACTTGTTCAATCTCCCATTCAACTCGACAACTATTTTACCAGCTCTGTGGTCGTCGACGTATTCAAACTCACCGATATAGCCTGAGGAAACATGTGCACAAGAGAATCAACACAATGCAATGTTTGCAGCTGCACCACCTAAACTTGATTGGATCACTAACCATGCTTCTGCATGACAAGGAGGAACTTGATTATCACTTTAGAGGATGGCCTAATCATAACCTGTCGCTTCCCACGCTTCTCAGCATTGTACATGCTCTTGAGAGCATCATTCAAAACACTAACTCTCACCATCTTTATCAAGCCTGTAAAAAGAACAATTGGTTACACATATTTAGGTGAAAAGTAGAAACTTGGAGTTTAAACGACCCACTACAAGAAAAGGAGTCCCTGCCACGACTTGCTATCCAGGCTACAACTATGGTTGAGTAAACATTAAGCTGCTCTCATTGCTTAACAAGCAAGATTACTTAACCAAGCATGAAGGGATTCTTCTATGAACCAAAATAAAGTGATATTGCTAAGCTGTTCCAAATGGAATGAACAGCTTGGTCCAAATTTGGAATACAACTTTGCTCAGCAAGGCAGGGTTTAGGTCCATGTCACCTTATTTATGGTTGAAAAGGTACCAGCAAAAGCTCATACACTCAAGCCCATGTCTCACTCAGGTCTAGCACCTGCGATTATTTCAACTCTATCTAACCATTCATCTGTTTCAAAACCAACATTACAAACATAATCAAACCTTAATCAACCAGATTAACCCACCCAAAAAGAATAATTACTTCAGATCAAAGTGTTGAAAGTATGAATTCCATCACGTATAGGTTGATTTTAAATTTGGTTGTCAGGTTGCCAACAGGTAGTTCCATGTGGCATAAAGTGTAGAAAATAAAACTTAATAGAATGTGTGATCATTCATTTAGCTTAGAATTTGTCCCACAAAATATGCACAAGATTAAACAACACTGACTTAAACTTTTGCTATGTACAATGGCAACCAAGTTTACATATGTTAATATAAAGTGGACAAAAGCAGCCAAATCTGACCATCAAGAAAGACAAGAGAGCACAAAAAAGAATTAACAGTAACATTAGTAAAGGGATTTGATAACCTGCGCTGATAAACCAAATCAAGGATACCAAAAGAGTGCAAAATAATCGACATAATACTATAATTATGTACCACGAGGGGGGCAGTCATTATGTACCACAAGCATGGTACACAAAACTGTGCTGATTCATAATCCAATTTAGACAGTGTATTCCTCTCCTCTAGTTGTGACGTGAAGGCAACAACAGTCATAAAGCAACAATTGGTAGCCATAGAGTCTTTTGTAGTGATCATACACTTAAACCTGAGACCTCATTCCAATCAAATCATATTTGTATAACACTTCAACCATTACAAATAGAACTTCCAACACCCCCACATGAAGGGTCTAAATTTCAAGACATTTTTGCATAATTTGAACCAGACTCGAACACAAATTTTACACATTCAAATTTTTTGGACACTTGAACATGTGCCCACACCTCGTGTCTAGGTAAAAATGCAAACAAGGCGTAAGAGATGTATTTCCTATTCAAGAAGATATTTCAAATGAAGGATAAACATAGCAGATCTGAAGGTAAATTGCAAACAACGTTGAAGTAGACAAAAAAAAAAGTCCCCTTCCCTTGAAGCCAAGCAGGAATTAGGGCCAAATTTTCATCTTCCTTCTTTTCATTCTCTCTGTGAACTCAATCCCATTATTGTTAACTACTTATTCCTGAGTGCAAAGCAAACTGTAATTTTCAAGCGTATATGTTGGTGAGGCAATATGCAACTTTTACACTTTGATTGACAAATCAGTGCAAAAGTTGAAAGTATCATAACGATATGATCCCAACCACTCTCCCTATCTTCCGAGAACACAACCGTAGGAGTTCTTTCACAGTTCGCAGCAAACAACAGCCATCCAAGCCATACCAAATGGATTAGAAACTAGACGAAACAAGCAATGCAGCATGACAAATGCTTGATTTCTCCTTAAACTAGATATGGCGAATGCATTGTCTCTACATACAGAAGAACACCTTTCCAATAAACAAGCAACAATCTTGACCGGCAATACCAAGAAACACAGAGTGCGACAAAACTCCAGATCTAAGAAACTCTACAAAAAAAAAATCCATGAAATACATGAACACTAAGAGATCGAACAGAGATCATGAGACGGCAACCATCGATCTCGAAGCAGATCGATCTGATCGCAGATGTACGGAGGCCAGGGGAAGAGGAGAGCAAGGAACCGATGAGGATCGCACCTTCGGAAGGACGAACTCGGCGAGATGAGGACCGCCCAAAACCCTGGCTCGACAACGAAGGACGAGAGGGGGAGAAAAGGAAACGGCCCGGCGGCCGGGGTTTATATAGAATGCTGCCACCCGAGCAATTTCTGTCGCTCTGAGCCCTTAGATCGTGATCCAACGGTCGATCTGTGGTAAGAGAATAAGTGCCCTAAAATTTACCTGGACCGGACTGGCTCAGAGTCTGGCGGCAGCTGTGTCAACGTCGACCCGGACAAATCGATCCATTTGGATTAACGGGATCGAGTTTGGATCAATTACATGTTTTAGATTGGTAAAAATGTTTAATCTAATTCAGTTCTTGGCAAGTAGGATTTTGTCTAATGGTTCTTACGGTTCAATTTTCGACTTCTGTTTGGATTTTGTAGGCTAGTTTGTCTGCAAATGCAGCTCGCATGCGTTGTCGACTGCTCCGATATGCTGCCGTGATCAAGACTACCATTGACACTTGTGAAAGTGTTGTCGAACCGATATAGTCATCGGATGATGTGTTGGATTGGCCTGGTTCAGCTATCGAACTCTCAGGATGTCCGATTCGGATCTATAGATGAGACGAGCTCCTGGGACGTCGCGAGCCCAATTCCTACAAGAAGACCTAGGTCGGGTCTGTCCTGACTTGGCCCCTCCAATGCTAAAGTTAGTGGATCCCCTTCCTTGAAGCCAGGCCAGAGGGTTTTATAGGTGTACCCGGGATCGACTTTGTGTACCTTGATCCATATGGGGGTCTGCTCGTACGGGGCGACGTCGTACAGGACGGCGCTATGCGGTGCCATCCTAGGTTCCCGGGAGCCGGCATCCCTTCATGGTATCGTTCCGGTCTTTCGGGGATGGCCCACTTTATGTGGCACCATCCCAAGCTTTCGGAGAGAGGGGGGGACGCGGAGGCATCGTCGCGTCCGACCCAAGGTGGTAGGTCGGATGTGGCGTCCCGCATGGAGTGTGTGTTGGTGCTGATGTGCCCGCCGATAGCTGCAATGTGGATGGTAGGTCGGATGTGGCGTCCCGAGTGGAGTGTGTGTTGGTGCTGATGTGTCCGCCGATAGCTACAATGTGGATGACGCTGGGGTATCCCCTATCACTTCCCCCCCTAACAAGGTATGTTCCGAGGTCCTCGTGGGGGGGCTCGAGACATGTCTGATTCGCCCTTCTATCATGTCGTTCGCTATGCGGGAGTTGACGAGTCGTCTCGTGGCATTGTTTCTTCTGGGTTAGTGGTGCCGAGCTGGGGTGGCACGTCGGGGGGTTACTTGGTTGGTTGGGCGGGCACTCGTGAACTCGAGGGTATAGATGGATTGGTGCCCAAGCTAGTGAACTCGGGCACAGATGGACTGGCGCCCGACCTGGTGAACTCGGGCACATATGGATTGGTGCCTGAGCTGGTGAACTCGGGCATAGATGGATTGGTGCCCGAGCTGGTGAACTCGGGCATAGATGGACTGGTGCCCGAGCTGGTGAACTCAAGCATAGATACGATCGTCAGATAACACTGCTTGGAATCTCTTGGATCGCTTTGCACCATCCCAACACCTACCGAAGTCGGGAATTTCATGGCCCGGTGGTAGGTGGAGATGACCACCCTTATTCTATTGAGCGTCGGGTGCCCGAGGATCACATTGTACGCTGAGGGCAGGTCAACCACCATGAAGGTGACCAAGACCGTTTTCGTCCTCGGCTCATCCCCTACAGTGACTGGGAGGGAGGGCGTCCCGAGGGGGGACATGCATTCTCCCATGAATCCGGTGAGCGCAATCGCCATCGGGAAGAGATCACTATCAGTGAGGTCGAGCTTCCTGAAGGCATCCAGATATAGGACGTCGGTGGAACTCCCTGTGTCGACCATCACCCTCTACCTTGGCGTTGGCTATGTGGACCGAGATCACCTGCTTCCTCCGTGCTGAATGTAATCTCTTTCCCAGGCCACGATCTCGGGCGTTTTTCGACTGTGCTCCGCGCATATGCTTTTCTCGCGATGGACTTCTACCACTGTAAGCCGGTCCGCCGAAGATGACATCGATTTGTTTTTCGACCGGGCCCTTAGGCCGTGGTAATGACTCCCTCAGGTTTTTTAGGAAGCGTCCGAGGTGCCCTTAGCGGATCAGCTCCTCGATTTGGTTCTGCAGGTCATGGCAGTCCTCCATGTCGTGGCCATAATCCCGGTGGAACCTGCAATACTTAGATCGGTCTTTGTTAGTGGCTTTTACCGGGTTGGGCTCCTGCAGGAGCCCTTTCTCCTAGATTTGGAGGAAGATTTCAGTTTGAGAAGCATTCAGGGGGAGCCTCGGGTGTGGTGGTTTGGATCGATCGAGCCTTCTTCGGGATGGTTCGGGGACTGACCTTGGGGCCGCTTCTTGGGCGAAATCCATCCGAGGCCTTTTGCTATCCTCGCGCTTCCCTGCCACCAGTGCTTCGACGGCAACATGCTGGTTGGCACGCTAGAGCATCTCGGGGACTGTTGTGGGTGTACTCTCAACTAGGGACCAAAAGAGCTTGGAGGGGCGTAGTCCCATCAGAAAGGCTCGTATGACTAGAGACGGTGGGCCTCGGATATCCCTCTGGCCTCGGTGGCGAAGCGCGCGATGAACTGTGAGAGCGCCTCGCCGTCTCGTTGTGCCAACATGAGGAGTGTGGCCATGGAGGGTTTTGGTCATATGCTGGCCATGAAACCCTACTCGAACCCCCTCGCGAGCTATTCGAATGAGGAGATAGAGGCTAGTTGGAGCCAGCTGAACCACATCCGAGCCGGCCCCCTAAGGGTAGTGAGAAATGCCCTGCATATTAAAGTGTCAGAAGCACCATAGAGAGCTATCTGGGCCCGAAAGGCGGCGACATGCTCCGTGGGGTCGAAATCGCCATCGTATGCCTCAAGGGTCGGAAGTCTGAAGTTGAGAGGGACTGGCTTGTCCTGGATTTCGAGAGTGAAGGGGGATGCTCCTGGGGCATCGTCTCCGACCTCTCCCTTAGACTTGCAAAGCTCCCGCTGGAACTCGTCCAAACGTTGATTCATGGAGGAGAGCCAGGCCTTGAATGAGTTGTCGGCCAAATTCGTCGACACGGTGTTAGGTTCAGAAAGCGGTAGGTTGGCGGCGGAGTCGAGGCTCTCAGGTTCGGTCGCCTCTCGGCTCTGAGTTGCTCCTCGGCTTCCTCCATGACCACTCGTGGGTATTGGATCCCTCCCCGGAGGGCTCACCAGCGTCAGCGTAGGATGAGGGCATTGTTTGGATCATCCCGGTCAGAGCTTGCACTTGCCTCGACAAGTCAAGGAACGCCTCGAGCAAGACAGCCGTGGATGCTGGGGCATTCCCGGAAGGCGATAATCTGGGATCATTGAATAGTCGCCGTTACGGAGATGCGGATCAGGGGCACCTCCTCCCGGTGGCTTGTGAGTCGGGCGAGGTGGGGATAGGGGCGATGAGGCGCCCGGCGAAGCGGACTCACAGGTTGGTCATGGGACACTCTTACGAGATCGGCCCTTCCTGTAGCGCCAAAATGTTGTGGAACCAATATGGCCACCGAATGACACGTCAAATTAGCTCGGTTCAGTTGCCGAACTCTCAGGGTGTCCGGTTCAGATCTGCAGATGAGATGAACTCCTAGGACGTCGCGGGCCCGGTTCCTACAAGAAAGCCTGGGTCGGGTCTGTCCCGACTTGGCCCCTTCGATGCTAAAGTTAGTGGATCCCCTTCCTTGAAGCCAGGCAAGAGGGTTTTATAGGCATACCCGGGATCGACGTTGCGTACCTTGGTCCGGATGGGGGTCTACTCGTACGGGACGACACTGTGCGGTGCCATCCCGGGTTCCCGAGGGTTGACGTCCCTTCATGGCGCTGTTCCAGTCTTTCGGGGACGGCCCGCTTTGTGCGGCGTAGTCCCGAGCTTTCGGGGGGCGGCTTGTTGCATGTGGCTCCGGACGGCATGGAGGCACCGGCAGGTCGGACGTGGTGTCCTGCGTGGGGCGTGTTGGTGCTGATGTGTCCATCGATAGCTCAAACGTGGATGACGCTAGAATATCCCCTATCAGAAAGTAATACCTTGTGTGATCAGATTGCATCAGCCATCTTTAAAGACTACAAGTCATAAATTTTTCCAAGCAAGTAATAACTTCATCATCTTTTCTTCTAGTTTAGCGAGTGATAAGAAGTGCAAACTTTGCATGTTCTTGCTACTTTCAAGAAAAACAAGGAGGCATTCAATGGGAGAAACCTGTAGTCAGTCGCATCTTTGATCACATCCACAGTGAAGCAAATCACGAAACGAGAATTGATTAAACCACCTTTATTCTGTAAAATTATTTTGCTTTAATAAAAAATAAGTCCACATATGTTCTGGAATCATTAAACTTCACTACTTATACAAATTTCTTCTCCGGTGCTCGAATATAATCCTTTTATAATCCCCTTCTTGAGATATAAAGTCTTTTAACAATCAATCAAAAATAGGAACCAAACATCATTTATTCCAAGGCATAACTTCAATTCGTCGAGATGGTGCATGGAGTCTATGCTTTCTTGGACACGCCAAGACGCTGCTTGAAATCTTCTTCCATTAGAGGCAGACCCTGCCGCAAGGTAATCTTGGGTTCCCATCCTAGAAGTTGCTTTGCTTTTGTGATGTTAGGCTTCCTTTGACGCGGATCATCTGGGGTATTCTCAACAATTTTGATTGAGATCGATGGCTCGATTAACTGCAACACATGATAGAGCTCGGTTATTGGGATGTCTCCATTGATAATATGGAGATTAGCATGCTGGAAACTCAAGGAAAAGTGTGTTGTGTGGAATGCCTCCTTAAATTTTCCATGTAAATGTTTTTTTTTTCCTCTCTACAACTAACATATGAATTAACCAAAAAAATCAGCCAGAAAAAATCTGATGTTTATTCCATTTAGAAAAATAAGAAAAAAAATAAAGATTAAAGGGGTAAAGTTGCTCAGAGTGCACAATACAACTTACCTCCTTCACTACCTCAGCAAGTTCCATCATCGTAAATTCACCTTCAGGAAATGCAAGATCCAATTAGAGATTAATGCCAAGGTTAACAATTAATAACATCACATTATTCAATCATAAACACTTTTCATGGCTCCAACTTTAGTCTCCCAGGTCGCAAAGGAACAACCTTACCATTGTACCAAGGCCCGCTTAATGAGACAATAAATCCTAAATCAAGGTAGGTTTTCCTATTGACCATCACATCTTAGGAATCAGTGCTTTATGATATGTTATGCAAATGAACAGGACACACAAACACGAAGAGATTGGCAGCATGCGGTCATGTAGGCACTCGAGAAACAAAGCTCAAAGGGCCCTGCTGTCTAAAACTCAAAAATCCTATTTTCTAGTACTTTTGAGTTCCTAAAATTCCAGATCAATATCCTGTCCTCTTGGCTAGTAATACAGAAAGACAAGGCACATTGAAGCAGTATGCTTCTTGATGAAGCAGTATACTACAAGTCAACCATGAAACTAAGAGGAAATCATGGAAATTACCAGGGTTTCCTAAGTTAATGGGGCCAGTGTTCTCTCCTTCCATGAGACGAATAAGTCCATCAACCTAAATGGCAAATCAGATGTATAAGCATAACAAAACCAGATAATGCTAAAATCTATAAGCTCGATTAAGAAGAAAATAACTTTTACCATGTCAGAGACATAACAGAAACTTCGAGTCTGTGTTCCTGGAGCTTGAACCGTCAAGGGTTCACCCCTGTGAGGAATAATAACCAGATCAAAATAACTGATCATGATCAAACGAATACGCAATACAATTGTCAACTAGAGCAAAAGATTACCGAAGTGCTTGAGCAATAAAGTTACTGACAACACGACCATCATCGATGTTCATACGAGGTCCATAGGTGTTAAAGATTCTAGCAATCCGGATCTCTGGTAGAGAATAATGATCACAGATGTAAAGCAGATGGTAAGGACTTGATAACTCCTTGTCAATAACAAAACCATAACTCAAACAAGCCCTTTAAATTACAACACTGCACCTATGCCATGCTGCCTATGGTAATCAAACATTAATGTCTCTGCCACTCGCTTTCCCTCATCGTAGCAACTCCTCACTCCTAAAAATGTAAAAGTTAAACAATTATAAAGGTGATTTAAGTGACAGGGAAACACATTGCTGGACACAAAATAAACGATGACTGGCAAGAAAGAAACAGATGTACCAATTGGGTTAACATTTCCCCAGTATTCCTCCGTCTGGGGATGCTCCAGAGGATCACCATACACCTCTGAGGTTGATGTCAATAAAATTCTGCAACATAGGGAAATAAAAATATATGCATATACCTTATGCTCCTAGTATTCTTAATTATACAAGTAGTGATTAGACCATACCTTGCTCCAACCCGTTTTGCAAGCCCCAACATGTTCATTGTGCCCATCACATTAGTCTTAATAGTCTGTTAAAGACATCATTTTGAGTTATTTTACATTCTAATTGAACTTCAGAACAAAAAATGCATACAGCAATGTGTAGCGAGTTGAACTAAAAGAGCAGCACAATCTATAAAAAATGGTAGAGAAAGCTATTGAAGCTACTAGAAAGTTAACTTCATAATTGAAGTTTTCTATCTGCTTGAAATAAAAAGGGATTATTAGTGTCCTGGTGTCGCCAAATCAATAAAAAAGGCATAACAAAAGAAGACTTGCAAGCCTGCTAAGAAGGCTATGAAGAAAACACACGCAAATACGAAGACTTTAGATGAATTTCTGAAGAAAATTGAGAAAAATGTGTTAGTGTATAAATCTCTTAAAAAAAAAACAAGTCAGCATATAGATTTCTAGAATATAGCAGGAAATGTGGATAAGATTCTACAATTAAAATATACAATTAGAAGTTCAGTTACAGTTGTCGAAAAATGGTCTATTTTAAAATGTCAAATATACATAAATGAAATTACTAGTTTCATGGAGGTACAAGGCACCATGGAACAGAGCTTTCCTCCAGTGAAAGACATGTAGAACATGCTAGAATAATAAAAAGGTATAACCTTGATACCAAGATAGAAAACTTTTACTATTGATGTTGTTAACATTTGACATATTCCTAAAAGTCTCATCTAGAAACTCTTACCTTGACAGGATTGTGTTTATAGAAAATTGGTGAAGCGGGGCAAGCTAAGTGATAGATCTGATCAACCTCCACCAAAAGTGGTTCAGTAATATCTGACAGGATGGACAAACAAGTTTATAGGTATGAAGACAAAATGCAAAAGTAGTTAGAAACCAAGTAAATTTCTTATCATTACAGCAAATTTATAGCAGTTCAATAAAGTATACAGAAATTTGTAGACATTATTTACTAAACCATGTGATATCCAGACCTGCTTAGGTATATGAAGAAAAGAACTTAAGCAAGAGTCTCGTGAATAAAAATACTACAAAAATGGAAATACACTTCCAACATGCCTCAAGTGTAATTTAATCTAATGAGAAAGTACCATGTCTAATCAGCTCAAATCTTGGATGACCAATCCATTTCCTTAGATTGTCCTTTGAGCCAGTGAAAAAATTGTCAGCAACAATTACCTGGCAACAAAGGAAGGAAATGCACATCATTTGAGTATCTGGTGTAATTTTCGCACAATTTGTGTTTACATCAAGGAAAGCAAAAATAATTTTGACAGAAGCAATTAATGTTTCATTCATGCAACAATATAATAATAGATGAAAAAAGATAAAATGGCACATCAAAGGGATTCAGGCTTTATTTCCAAATCATTAATCAATGTGATAGTCAATCCACTGTAATGTGCTTGTACTGTCACCAAAACCATCCTATTTGTCATCTTATTTTGAGTTTCAATTAGTTTCCCACCACTTTTGGGCTATGTATAACACAAAGACTGAATGTTATCTTTTCCATCATAGAAGCAAAAGTAAGTAGAAATATTATGGAAACATGAAAAGAACACAATGAATTTTTTTCAACTTGTTTTATGTTCTTTTCTACATTAACAAGTTTGACTAGAAAAAAGGTGGTGAACAGGATAACTGATCAATATATAAATGACTTCTGATGACCTTCTTTGCACACCATAACAATAGGTTCTTAGTTTTTTGTTTCATTTCTTCTCTTAACAATAGGTCAATCATGCATGTCATCTGTTACTTGTACTCACGTGTCTGTCTCTGTGAAAAACATAATTTGTGTTTATAATGTACCATAAAATGACAAGAACAATTTACTATAAAACTTGAGGAGGCTGACATAGCAAGAGAGATATAGGTCAAAATGATTGTTGATACACAACTAAAACAATATTACTGACACAATGAAGCTTAGAAATATTGTTTAATGCATGCAGTTTAAGACACACCGAATAACCAGTGAAGGAAACGAAAAACATCTTAGAAGGCTCCTAAAATTATGAGTTCTTCACGAAAACCAAGATAATGACCTCATTTATCATCAATGATTGCAGCAATATCAAACCCAAAAGACTGGCTAAAGTAGTCCAACCACATACCTCATTCTTCTCATTTTCCATCAGCTTGTCAACCAAATGAGATCCAATAAAACCAGCTCCTCCAGTCACCAAGATTCGCATGTTGGACTGTCAAGAAGAAAGGTCAAAGTCAACTTAGAATGTTTTTTCTTTCCATGAGAAATAAAAATACAACACAGAAAAACGAAAGACCATGAGATCTTGGAAATGATTCCCAAGTTTCAAAGATAAACATGATTATTCAATTTTATCCAGCAAATTATACTGCAGGAGACCAGACTCTTCAAAAGCTCGAGTCTGTTAACAAATGCTCCACAAAATTAATTAGTAAAATATACTGAACCTGAAGGAACTCTTTTAGCACAAAATATAGATCAGCTAACTTTCTTACTCAAAGATCTAGCAATGTAGAATCATCGGAGCTTAAAACCAACATGAGAAATGATTTAATCCAGAAATGCAAATCTAAGCAAGCCAAATCCAGAGACAGAAACCGAGCTTAAGAAGGGGTCGGAGGCTTCTTTGTCACGACATGATTGTTACTGAACTTGAAGGAACTCTTTTAGCATAAAACATAGATCAGCTAACTTTCTTACTCAAAGATCTAGCGATCTAGAATCATCGGAGCTTAAAACCAACATAAGAAATGATTTAATCCAGAAATGCAAATCTAAGCAAGCCAAATCCAGAGACAGAAACCGAGCTTAAAACCTGAAAGAATTTGGAGTTTCTCAAAGGGGAAGGGGTCGGAGGCTTCTTTGTCACGACATGATTGTTACCGTTGGCTGCTTCCGTCGCCATTCCTCAAATCCGTTAGATAACCTGCACCGCATGTGTCAAGATCTCATTGAACATCGATGTAACAGAACCAAAGGGATCAAGCAACAAAATCTTATAGAACCAATGCTAAAGATTTAAAGAACAAAGTAATTCAAATACAAAATAAGGTCTTTCAACAAATAAAACAAAATAGAAGGGAACTTTCGTTTTATCTCTTCTAGTGACCAGATAAAAATCCTTACTTTTCTCCTGATCACTGCACCCCACGGAAGAATTCTCAAGATCCAGGGACCGTATATAGATCGGAACCACCAGCACCGCCTGATCCAAACAATACATGAAGCTCAATTTATACAACGCAAGACAGTAAGCTTAGGATTCAAGCAAAGGTGCATCCGTAAGTGCTCTCGAGAACGAAATCCCTCCATACACCAAACGACGCCGATCTAACTCACTATTTTACTACCTCATCATCAAAAACACGTCCAAGTAACACGACACATTTCATTAAGAGATCCAATCTTCAGCCAAAAAAAAAAAAAGCAGAGCTCAAGAAACTCGAAGCGTTGAAAGGAACTACCGCAGAGAGATCCGAAGAATTATGCTGGGGGATGAAGAATTCCGAATGAGATTAGGGATTTGGGTTTGGGGTTTGGGGGATTTAGGCGAGCTATAAAAGCCGCTCGGCTCAGCTCGGCTCGGGGTTGGGATCCGCCGTGCCAAAGTTATCCGGTTGTGGTGGCGGCAACGTCACTGTCTCTGATCTCCAGCCGTGACAGATGCAGGTCCCTTCAATCGGACGGTTCCTATTGATCCGTGGACCGCTCTACTACGTGCAGTCACCCAATTATCTGTTTTTATCTCTAAAGATAGATGTTAAAAACAAATTTTCTATTTTCTTGTTTCTAAAAACAAAAACACGTGGATTATGGCAACACGGCAAAATAGATTGGAGTAAATCACACACAAAAAAAAAACACATCTAAACCTCAAATTTTGAGATAAATTATTATAATATTAATCTTTATTATTTATATTTTTATTGAGATATCTAATTAATTAGTGTATACGTCTTAAATTCGAATCAGTTGTTACGTGCGTAATTATATATAATAACTTTTTTATTTTTAAAAAATAATTTTATTTTTTTTAAATGATCATTATTCATATTAATCGATTGATGAGTTAAG
This sequence comes from Musa troglodytarum, assembly GCA_023547065.1. NCBI lineage: Eukaryota > Viridiplantae > Streptophyta > Magnoliopsida > Zingiberales > Musaceae > Musa > Musa troglodytarum. Next base: position 6,640,316 of record CP097508.1, on the reverse strand, counting down.
CCAATAAAATTATGACACGCCCACATGCTGTCTTCCCTTCATAAGCAAGAAAGTTAATGTACTGAGAGGTCGGTGGCGTTTGGCTTTGCTTCGTCTTCACATGAAAGATGTGCCCCACCGGCGACTACCTTCTCCCGGCAGCAGTGCAGCGCACCGAACGCGGTTGAGCTGTCGGCGTCCGTCACCGTGAACTGTTTGGCGTTTCCTCGCCTCCCAAATCTCAGCCCACGGCGTCGGTCACAGAGATGTCAATGACTGCCAGTTTTCTACATGATGACGACTGGCATGTTCTTCTTATTGTCGTTGTTTGGCGGAGTACAGTGAAATGATTTCTTTTTTGCTCGGTTTTGTTGTTGTGGCTTGACCGAACACAGTTGCCGAGGTCGGCATCACCTCCGGTATTTGGATCTGTTCCAAGAAAACATCAATGGATCTGAAGAGGCAGCGTCGTCAGGCAAAGGATGAACAATACTGGTGCAGGTTGCTGTTGAACAATCCATGCATTTGAGGACTGTCAGAACAGTGGATCAAGGGAGGAGTAGAAGAATGGAGCCATGGAGGAGCAGATGGAGAGGTATTAATCCTCGCCCATGGAGACCGCTAATGGGAATGAAGAACTATGAGTCTCGGTTGTTGCCCACAAATCTGGATGGAATTCTTCTCTCTTAGCTGTGGCAGCCTCGACGACCATGACATGTGCTGGTTGAGTAGATTTGGCTCCATCAATTTACTACTTGCAGCCTAATTGACCCACAACAGTTTATTATTTTCTAAAGCAGACAGATTACTATGACGGACTTGGGAGCAGGAGAGGCAGTAGTAGAATCACACTCTTTACTTGAGGAAAGTAGATATTAAATATCATATATTTTTTATTTTATTTAAGAGTTCTTAGAATATTTTTTAACTTCCTTATTAGAGTTGGAGAGATTGAGAGAAAATTCTTTCTAAAGATTCCGAGTTCAAATTTGAATGATTAAAAAGAATTATTTACTGATTAAATCTCTTAGTTACTTTGATATCAGTGCTTGATCACAAATAATCATGACAAAGTTTTATATCACAAAATTTTATTTGTGCTCATGGCTTGTCAAGTGGGGAACCAAAGGAACACTTTCTTGGTGATACATCATTCTTGTGGTGATGCTATGAGCAGTCTTCCTGTCTCTATGTTGATATAAACAATCATGGCAATCATAGAAGTGAATGAGAATGCATTACAAATTGGTTAATCAGATCATTTAGCTCCAGTAAAGCCTTTCAGTGAACTGAAAGGAGATGAAATAATCACGAGATGAAAAAGTACAAGCTCACTACAGCCAAAATTAGATATGACCAAGAAATGAGTTGGGATTCTCTTCCATTATTGGACAGATCCAACAGCCATCAAATCATTCTGATTACAATAAGAAGATCCACTGTGCCTGTTGCAGGGTAGCTTGATATCATCTGTGCAAGTATCCAAAATGACCCAACCTGCTACTCTATAGGAATGACAATGGCCAAGGTACTGATGCATTTAGTTTCTACTATTTTAACCACATTGTCATCCCTACATTACTTTCTTTTAATGAAAAAAATGGTTCATTAATTATAATTATGCCACATACACACACAAGACCAAATGGCACAAGATTGTCCAAAAAGAGTTCACAGACAGAACTACAGAACAGCCTTAGTTTCAAGGTAAGAGATCAAAGTTCACATCACAATAGCAATTTCTCTACTTGCAAGGATAGAACTACATACATCAACCTTCCCTAGTTCCCGTATTGATAAAATGATCTTCTGAATTCCTATTTGCGATTCCTACAACGAGTCCTGATAGAGTGCTACAAAAATCTTGAAGCCTGCTAAACCATGAAGTTTGGACTAACAAAGAACTGTTCATTTATGTTCAAAATTTAAACTTGGCATAACAAAGAAGAATGGAGATCACTGTTCTTTTTGTCCTATAACATCTTAGCTTCCTACCAATAATTTAAATAACTAGGTCAGCCATACAACTACCTAAAGCTTCAGCTTTTAATTTCTTTAGATACTCTAGATGTTCTGTCCATCTACACTAAGACAAATAAAGTTGATAACTAGCATGTCCACATAAGTTCTTACGTACAACAGTTTGGTACCAACTTACCATTAGGATTCGAGAATACTTCCAATAAGAAGAATCAACACATTCAAAGAGTAGGAATGCAAGTGGGCAATCTTACTGTGAAGATCCTTTAAATCATCTCAATATACTTAAATATACAAGAAAATGCTCAGAAAACACTATGAAATTACACATCCAATATTTGTTTCAATTTCAAAGGACATAAACAATCACATCTTCCTTAAATTGTCTAACCTTGACTGGAGTTCATTATCTATTCCACTATCTCCGTTTCCGGCTGCTTCAGGTTGGGCAACCTTGTTAGCTGCCTCAGGTTTGGCCACGGCAGTTGAAGGTGCCTTGACAAGCTGTGGAGGTACATAAACAGATCAGATGAAATAGTTAGTCCTCGAACCGAAAGAAAAAAAGGCAAGGCTTTAAATTGAAGTTTCATGGTCAAGAGCCTTTGGAACATCTACCTCTGCGTTGATATCTATTCCAATTTCATCCAGGACCTGATTCACTAGTTCTTCTGTTTCTTCTTCTTCAGCATCTCCCTCCAAGGCATCATCTATTGCATCTCCCATTACCTCACTTACCATTTCCATCTTCTCATTCTGCAGTTCAAACTCGTGCATTATCTTCTGCAATGCTGGTAGGTTCATCTGCCTGTTCATCTGTGCCATAGCCTTAGTGACACCTTTCATGGCCTCACCCATTGCTTGTGTTGACTTCAGTGTCTGCAAGCAACAAACATGGTGGTGAACTGGTGATTATGCAGATCATCAAGGGATTCTAGTACGTCACTTATTTGGAACTTAAATATATCGACATTGAATATGATTTCCTGATACAGATGTGAGGTGTATGACTATATGTTGAAGATGCAATACCAACATCCATAAAAAGGTTGATCAAATGCACCTCGTAAACATTGTGTCCTACATCTGTTAGTATATGCCTTTTAATTTAAATCTTTGTTTTGCCAATCTTTCGAGCAAATTGCATCTGGAAGTTGTAAGTTCTACTTCCTCTTATACAATCATGAAAAATCTACAGTTTCTTAAGTAAATTTTAAATGCATAAAACAACACTTTCCTGGTCCTGTCTTCTTAAGAGGCTCTTAATATTTTTTTTATTTAATCTGGAGGAGGAGAGAGTCCATTCTTTCCATTCTGTCCTTGGCCTTATTTCTTCTCTTACCAATGAGGAAACAATTACTATTTCCAAATTTCATATGTTTCTGCTTTTATCCTTCATTTTCTTTCAAAAGATCTACCTTAAAATCAAACATGAATGAAGAATTATGGTTTATCCTATTTTCACCCAAGATATTTAAGAGTCTCATCAGATGATTTATTTCTACTTTCACTTAAAAGGATACACAGAATCCTCTAGATATCTAGAGTTCTACCTGATGTTCCTGTGTTGTTTCTTAACTCTAAATCAAAATACTATTAACAAATAACTCATTGGACGTGTTCTCTGAGATTTATTTTCAATGATGGGCATTATCAGAAGCTAAAAGTCTAAAACTAAAAACTGCTCTATATAGCTTATGTTAACAAAATCACAAAGGTAAAAAAAAACTCGATAAAATGAACTTTCTACTAAGACAGCATGTGCTCAGCATTTTCACCTGCAATCGAGATCAGCTTAAACATTGGAATAAACTTACTTTACTAGTGAATGCCAAAAGAAAGTAAACAACTTTTACAAGAACCAGAATATGATTTAGAATAATCCTCACAAAATTAGTTCTTCCTATCAGATTTCGCCTTTTTCCACAAGCATAATGATTGTTCTACACAATGTCCCAATAATCTAATCTGAAAACCAAAACTTACCTGAATTCTAAGTGATACACCTTGCAGCTGCGACTTGAGGGCATAAAACTTTGTGATCTGATGCCTTGTTCGAATAAGATCTTTCGCCATGACTTTTACAGCTGCCTGTAGAAGTCCAACAAGCAAACAAACAAATAAGAGCAGCTAATTCATGGTTCGAGTAGGAAATACAGCAAAAATTTAAGAAATTCAAACTAAGATCAACCTGTGTTGGATACCACCTAAGTAAATGAAAAGAAAATGAAGAAAAATTGGATCAAGCAAATTAATGACCTTCTATGATGATGGACATCTTTTATGATGTTCAATTTTATTACTCGTGGTTAATTTTAAGAAATTTATTTTTTAAAAAAATTCAGAAAGTCTAAGACTCTTAACCAATGGTATTGGCTAACATGACAAACTTATCCAGGCTTTGTGTCTGGTGATGAAGAAGCTGACTTAGATATGTAGAAAAATACCTTACCCTCTTGTTTTACCGCTGCCCTTCCTTTTTATTTTCCTTCTTCAACATGTAATCATTATTTGTTTTTATAAATCTACAAAAGATGATTCATCTTTTTAACCCTAACTCCAACCAAACACACCACGGTTCAAGCATTAATCATGCACAATAAGATGGATCCGTAGCGTCAGAACTAATGTTTTTGAGGAATCATACTTCAAACTCCAAAATTCTTCATTTAGAATACTAGGTAGTTGCAAAAGGACATACCATCTGCCCTTGCTTCGCGGTTTTCTTAATCTCAGCAATTAGCTTTTTCTCCTGCGTTTGGAGCCCTTGCCTCTCCCTCTCTATGTCCCTGATTGATTTATCTAACATTCTCTTATTCTCCCGCAGCAGCTCTGATTGGATTCAGAAAGCAACCAAAAATTAAATTAAATTAATCAAAGATGCCATCAAAACACAATAAATCAATCATCATCGAAGCAAGAACCCCAACAAAAGAAATCGAGATATCCTAATTCATATACTAAAATCGAGCGCACAAAGAGAGAGCCACAAAATAAATCCAATACCAAAAACCTAAGCAGAAAATCTACATCACGCTCAGATCAGGGGAAATATCACGTATTCTAAACAGAGCACCGAAAATTAAACCCCAAGATGGATTTTTTATACTTCCTTCCTTACGCAAAATTCATAATATTAAGAAAAAAATCCCAAAAGATATCTAAAAAACGAATAATGATGGGAAGAGCACCTGCTGGGGTTTTCTTTTTGCCGAAGATGAAACTCATGTTTGGCAATCAGCTATGACGATTACTCTTCGCCCTCTCCTTTCGAGGGTAGAATGGAATATATGGAAGAACTCGATCAACGGAAATCGCGTTCTTCTTCTTATCTGCTTCTCTTTGTCTTCCCCTTTTCCTTCTTTGAACGTTCGACGCCGACGACGCGGTTGGAACTCGGAAGGTTCGGAAAGGTCTTTGGCACATCGGTAAATAGACAAAATTGTTTCTACATTCCTCAACATACCCATTTGCATTACCTCTCTTGTGATTACTCACAGTGCCAGAAGGGACCCACCAATATCTCGGGTTGACGTATGTGGGTCATCGTCGGCTGGTATAGCAACTATTTTTATCGACATTTTGCTTGCGTTCCCCCCAGACCTACCTTATTTATGATTGGAGAATAAGGAGGCCCCATGCTGGACCCAGTGCTTTGCCCAATCAAAAATAAAGATTTTAGCACGAATAAAAGGAAATATGTTGAAGAAGAACCATTCTTTGTTATCATCATATTGAGTTGATCTAATGTTATTCTAAATGATGAGTCTTTTTGAGCAATTCAGACCTAATATTACACAGCTTTATCAATTCACGTCTCTTTCCTACTCCCATTGTATCAATGATACTATATATTGTTACATCCTTAGCTGTTGCAACATTTAAACGATATTGATTCGTAAGGATCAATATGTGTCATAAACTCATGTAGTAACTATACGGAGACAAAAAAAAAAGAAAGAAGATTAGAAAGATGATTGCACAAATAATATATCATAGTCATATTAAAAAAAGGTAAGATATATAAGTTGACTAGTAACACAAGATAATCTCCTTTTATTGTGTATAAAAAACTCTCGAAAATGAGCTAAATTTGTATACACAAAAGAGTTCTGAAAGTGAAGTATCGATTCAGTGTTCACTTAGTATTTTTTTGTCGAATAGAAAATATGCACATTGAAAACGTTACACCGCCTCTCTTGTATATAACTAGAGTCTCCATCGCAAGGTCACCTAGGGTTCCTAGATGCTAAGTTAATTAATGTTTTATTTTATAAAATTATTAATTAAAAATTAACCTAAGACATATTAGAATGAGATCATTTTAACTATTTTACCATTCCCATGATGTCACATATCTAAAAATATTTTAAAGTTTTACATAATAAAAACTACGGATGTTAATAGAGCTAAGCAGGATAGGGAATACTTTTCCTATCCCCATCCTCATCTCATCCCCATTTAGATGAGATGGGCGTGGGGATGGGGAATCCTATCAATCCGATCATAGGCGCAAAACTTAGGTCATTTATATATAATAAAGATAAATATATTCAAATATAAATAAAATCAAAAATATCATAGTAGGTGCTATGATGGTTGATGAGATGATATTATGAGGTGGGTAGGGACAATTATAATAAGACGGTGGGGTTTATGATGGGAATAACGAGGGAGTAACAGTCCTATAATAAAGGAAGAATTATTAAAAAATCTTGGTAGAGCAGCACATGCACGACAAAAAATAGAATACAAAATCAGTTTATCAGAAAAATGATATAGGATTTTTGTGTGATGATTGAGAGCATAAAACTTGTAAAACTAAAAACTGCATAAGATTCATCAAACGCTCTTACATAAGAGAGATCATATATCCATAAAATTATAGATCTAAGTTTGTGGATGAAGGAACTCTTGTAAGTTCTTCTATAGCAGTGATCCACACGATGGATGAAGTGACGATGCATCTCATCGCATAAGGTGTTCTTTCCTGACTTTTGCACAACACCACATAAAAAGGAGTAGCAATAAGGGGGTGGCTTTCTTGCTATCCTCTCACACTTGAGAGGAGGCAGATCGTTGGAGGAAGAAGGAGGGAGGTTAGGGAGGTGGCAACTAAAGGGGTTCAACCTTATAACTCTTTTAGTCTCATATCCTTTTTAAAAAGAGTCCTCTTTTCTAACCCTAATAGATCATGCTCTATTGGATATCGAATCTCCATCCAATTATCTTAGTATATTGGATACTGAATCTCCATCAAATTATCCATAGCTTAATGAAAATTAGATCTCTATCCAATTATTCAATCTTAGCTCTTATTGGATCTCACCCAATGGATCCAATAAAACAAAGACTTATTAGATATCATACATTCAATCATCTATTCATCGCATCATCCATTATATGTGTGTGACCCTTTAGGCTTAATACCAAGTTGGTTGTAAGTTGCACATGTTAGAACTTATTCTAACTTAGAATTTCTTTTGATTCAGTGAATTATCATCCCATAATAATTCACTCAACTCATTGACTATGGACGTACTAGGCCACTGTGCTATAGTCCCTAGATGGTATAGAGGGATCTAATCCATTGAACTTGTCTGCTCTTATTTACTGTGTATCTACAGTCCCTTATCAATTTAATACTCAAGAGACCGTATACTAGGTATGATGTTGTCAAGCTCATATGATATTTTCTCGAGTATCACTCTAATTAGATTCTTTCGGAGAACTACTTATCTCTCAATTCCAATGACTCTGGCCAGAGATTTACCTGAGTGAGAACATATGAGACATTCCTCATGACATCGCGAGTGAATGATCCTCTATTAATATTTAATTACCCTCGTAAGGTTGTTTATCAGTCTCAATAAACAGTTTTATTAGATATGAAACTTTAAAACCTATAAGTGTAGTATCAAAGGATTATAGTACTCATATAAGGCAACCTTAGTATATCAAGTTTAAGAACTAGATACTCAATTACGATTATAGAATCACTGCTTGACAATGAGGTATCATTAACCGTTCAGCATTTCGTGAGCAAATCATTTAATGAATTTATTCTTCAATAAGTACCTTGCACTATATCCCTAGTAGTTGTGAAACTAACTGCCTCCATCACATGGACAGAGATATAGTACATAGGCATGTTCGGTTATCTTAATGCCCCTCTCGAGTAACCTATGATCGAGAATATTCAAGGTATGTGTTTATAAACGAATTAGTCTTATTATCATCATCCAATTCCCATTACACAGATCTATGAATATTATAATATATTAATCATATAATATAAAGTGAAAAATATATATAATAATAATAATAATAACTAAAAAGATTATATGACATGTTAAACATATCATCACTCAAATAATTGGTTTGTAGAAATTTAGAAAAATGAAAAAGAGAGAAGAGAGTGTACAATCGTAAGAGGAGGAGAAAAAAGAGAAAAGAATACTAAAGAATCACCATTATCATTTATTATTTACCATTTGTAATCGTTGATCATCGAATCATTATTTCAAAAAAAAAAACCAATGAAGATAAAATCAAATAATCATTATAACACCGATTGTAATTAGGAATTGGATACATGCAATGCGTGAGGCCACAAGGGGTAATTGTTACCTCCAATCAAGATTCACTAAGTCTAATTTAAATAACAAAAAATTAACATATCTAACATTTCGGACTAGCTTCTCAAACGCACGTATTACCGAGTAAGAGTAATAATGGAGAGTACTCTAATCATCATTATCCCATATTTACATTAGAAATATAAAATATCCTCCATCCTTATATATATATATATATATTCCATTCTCGTTACGAGCGATTTCCATGACATCAAAATATTTATACCAAAAGTTATACCAACAAGCATAACTTTTATACCAACAAGTATAAAAGTTTTATTAAAATAAAAAACATTTAATAAAACAAATTAGAATCAACAATAGTATTTTTTTTTATACCTTGTAAATATTTCCTAAAATAAACACTTAGAAAATGAAAAATCAAAATCAAAACATATTATAAACACGCCTCCAGCATCACAATTTAAAAGCTTTTATAACCAAATTCAATAGCTCCGTGCCTTCTTAGTTAGAATAAACTAATGGCGATGTGCACTGTCATCGTTGTCGCACCGAAGCGTAAACATCGCATTTACATAAAAGAAAAAAACTAAATGATCTCCGATTTGGCCAACGTTTTATGATCGATGGTACGGAAGAAAACTCACAACCTCTGCACCTGTAGATTTCAGTAGTTAATGTAGGTGGTGTGCTCATCTGCCCCGAACCTGCATGTAGTTGGGCCTTCCTCCTTCAATTGCACTCGCACGATTGGATGACCAATCAATGCCTCCTATCCACCACCAAAATGGCCATTTATTTCACCCTTTTATGTGTCAATCCACCGGCGGCAATCCATTGTTTTGGTCAGCGCTCCTACCATCAATATTAATATTGATGTAGAGATTTATCTTATCTTTTATAATTATTTTTCTTTCTTATCCATAACAATCATTTCTGATTCCAACAATGTTATAATTAAAATTATAGTTAAAATATTAAAATTATTTTTTTTTATCTTCTGTTAATAAAATCGATAGTATTAGGATAAATAAAATTAGGTGTTTTCTTTTCATAATTCTAGAAATTTTAATATAATTTTTTTTTAATCTAACAACTGGAATGCAGAAGAGATTTAACTGGAAAATATACAATTAGCGTCGGCAAAATTTTTGAATGCCAATGCATAATATTATAGATTTATGACGTTTGCACATTGGCAATCAATCGTTTTGGTTAGCTCTCCTACCTCCAACCACATTCCCCCGCATTGATTGCTCGTCCTATCGATGGGAGGCGCATGCGATCGCATGCACGTAAATGATCGGTGGAGGGAGAGGGAATCTTCGATCCAACGGTTCCTGTGAGCCGCGAGGCGGCGAGGAGGAATCGAAGTACGCCTCTTCCGACCCAAACTGCGCTCGCTAAAGCCGGCCAACGCCCTCGGATCAAGTCGAGATCCGTCGGCATAAATGGCACGGATGAGCCGTCGTCTCTGCTTGTGATCCACGAGGGTCGTCCGCTGCTCCTCCTCCTCGTTTGGCCGCGCTGAGTTGGGCGCATTCCGAGGTCGGGAAGGATGAAGGTAACGGTTGTTTCGCGCAGCGGGAGGGAGGTCATCAAGGGCGGGATTGAGCTCCACGACGAGGTACCTTTTGCTCCTTCTCCATTGTTTCTTTCTTCTCGAGAGAAAAGATTGGGTTTTGGTCATTCGGGAGAGGGTTTTTGTCTCACGAATCCGGTGAAAGATTCCTTTTCCAGTAGTTCAGTCGAAATCTCGTTGTTTTGTGTCGCTCATCTTTCGTTGAGTCTACGAAACACGTCGATCTGATACCTATTGATGGGTTTGTGCGTTACCGATCGATCTAAAGCAAAAAAGTTTCTTTCTTGATGTGTTTTCAGGCCACTGTGAGCGATCTACAGGAAGCTATTCATGCCCGAAGTAAGTTTCTTGGAAACCCTTCTTAGGTGACTCGAGATATTTCTCTCTTTCTTTTCCGTGTTCTGGGTGACTCATGTAGCAGACCAACCATGAGATATAGCTGTTGAGACAACAATATGGAGCCTTATTAGGATAAACATCTTGTATCACCATGTTCCAGCATATCTTTTCAGGCCCATCTCTTTCCTAATTTTTTGTTGATGTAATTGAGGATTTAGTCTATTTTACCTGCTGATTATAAATATTGTGGATCTATGTTGACCTTCTTTTATGAATCTCATGTCTTATTCTCTTCTGGTTGAATATTATGTCATCCGGATGGTTCTCCTGATTCATTCAGTGAGTTGACTTCTCTTTGAAAACACAAAAGCACGGTGCTTTTACCTCCTTATGGAAACTTGGAATTCATTACTACCATGAATTTGGAAATAATGCTTCAATAAAAGCTACATGTTTATGTAAATGATTAAAATAGCCCATTTATAAATGATTAAAATAGTCTTCCCGGATTCGAGAGTTAACTCTTACATATTATTGGATATGCTGCAAAATTGCTACCTTCTGGTCCATTTCTTTTGCTTCCTATTTTCACATGCCTGATTTCTGTACTCTGGCCGATTCCTTACAGAAAGCTGTATCCAAATATTGTAATTTATTTTTGATTGTTGATCATCATCAATAGTTAACTTTTGGTATTATTATTATTATTATTATTATTATTGTCATCATCATTACTTCAGCGCAAGCTTCCTACGGAAACAAACCAGTCGATGTAGATATAGTTGTTATATTACAGTTATCCCATAGTTCTAAGCTTGGCAAGATGAGACAAATGGATCTGTAACTCTTTTCTTTTATTTTGAATCATGCAGTTATTTTAACGCAACCAGTCTGTCTTATTCATTTGTTCAATTATACTTTTAATTCTTCCATTGAGTCATGCATGCTTTCTCCAATTCTTGGGCTATTTTACTAACGTTAATCATTTAATTGTCACCCTCTCAAATTGCAGCCAAAAAGTACTATCCTTCGAGACAGCGACTTACCTTGCCAATGCAAGCTGGGACCCAGGGAAAACCAATTGTCCTTAGTCCAAACAAAAAGCTTGTAGACTACTGTGATGGGAATGTCAAGAATCTGACTGTGGTCTTCAAGGATTTAGGAGTGCAGGTCTTATACAGTACACTTTTCTTCTGGGAGTACTTGGGTCCTTTGGTTATCTTCCCCATCTTCTACTATTTTTCGGTGTACAAGTACTTGGGCTATGAGGGTGACCGTGTTGTTTACCCAGTCCAGACATACGCTATGTATTGCTGGTGTCTTCATTACTTCAAGCGTATCATGGAGACTTTCTTCGTTCACAGATTCAGCCATGCAACTTCACCTCTCTCCAATGTCTTCAGGAACTGTGCCTATTATTGGACTTTTGGTGCATACATTGCATACTATGTGAATCACCCCCTGTATACACCTGTCAGTGATCTGCAAATGAAGATTGGTTTTGGATTTGGGTTGATATGCCAGGTTTCAAACTTTTACTGCCATATATTGTTGAGGAACCTCAGAAGCCCCGCTGGTAATGGTGGTTATCAGATTCCTCATGGGTTTTTGTTCAACATAGTGACTTGTGCAAACTACACAACGGAGATCTATCAATGGCTTGGTTTCAATATTGCAACCCAAACGATAGCAGGCTACGTGTTCCTTGTGGTGGCTGCTCTCATTATGACTAACTGGGCCCTCGCGAAACACCGTCGGCTCAAGAAGGTAAACCGATAGAACTTTCTTCGTTGTGCAGAGATCTCTTATCACTGTCTTGATGCCTGAGATTTGAATCATTACTATATGCCACATGATACATGGCTTGTTCATTGTAACAACTGTATATTCTGGTCAAACTTCAACATCCAAATTAGTTTGGCATGTCTATTTCATTGCATTTAGTTCTCACACCTATTCTTTGTTGCAGTTATTTGATGGAAAAGAAGGACGACCAAGATATCCACGGCGCTGGGTGATACTTCCTCCATTCATCTAAGTAACAACTGCCTAGTCAGTACATGCTTCTAGAGTTTGGAACTTAACATGATATGGGAGTTTGGAACAACAATAGACTACCGAACCATGTCTTTGCATTGTATCACTGAAATGTCTTATTGAGCAAGATTTCTAGTTGTTTGATTCCTTGATGAACAAACATTAAACTTTATGAACTGTCTTTTAATTTCCTGATGCACTGTTTCAAGCAAGGAAACAATTTTAAGAAGTATTGTGGTTGTTTTGTTCTGTCTTGCTATATATACATAGGGCTTAAAAGGGCTTTGTGTGTGTTTCTTGTGGATCCACACCATAGAAATCACACGGCAATGATAGCTTCCATGTTGGTACTGCAATTTGTGAAAGCTAGATGAACATGAGAAATTAGGGCCAAGTCACTGCAACCATCTTGCACTTGGCAACCATGGTCTCCTTTAGTGCAACTGAAGAGGCCAATAAGGAGATGCATGATGATATATATGATGCTTGTTTTACCCATCACATCAGGGTCTAAATTATATCTGATGCTGAATTGTATGTAAAACAGTGCTATGAATACAAGCATGGTGATAAAAACAAAATGATCATGGTAATCTAGAAAATAAACCCAAGAAAACAACTTGATATAATATTTTAGATTACAAACATTAGTTTGTCACATACACACCATTTTGGTTACAACTAATACAACAACAAGAACGGCAACAATGCATAACAGTCCATTGGATGGGCTTCTGAGGACAAGTAACATGATGCACCATCAAACCGGAAAGCAATCTATCAATGATGAGCGTCTGTGAGATCCAATAATAATAATGGAGCAGCAGCGTTAGACATCAAAAGTAGATTGTCGATCTTCCGAGGAGCAACTCTATTGTTGCCGACGATCAGCTAAGCTCTATTGTTACTTCCAATTTAACTAAAGTTACAAGTTCTTTGATCTGGATTCTAGTCAACAAGGCTAACATCACGCAAAAATTTCTCTGGCTGTCCTTCTGAACAAGTCATGCACCTAGAAAATTTACAATAGTTAAGCTGCATGTCACTAATTCTCATCAGTACTATATGAAAAAGGAAACGGGATGCATATATCTATATGTCTATTTTATAGCTCATGATCAAATAGGCATCTCATTGTTTGATGAGACGCTTGTGGTTTTATGGAAGAATAAGCAAAATACTGGCATTGAGAAAGTGTGGTGATGCGTTTAAAATAGACCAATGGGCATTTAGAAAGCTTGATGGTTTACCTGCTTTGAAGACAGGCCTATCTTCTCCAGGTCAGACAACTGTAACCATTCAAAATACTCTGTTTTAGCAATCACCGAAAGTAAAATGCATAAATCTAATTTGAATTTTTTAATAACAACTTACTGATTTCATTGGATTGGGTGTTTCTTCTCGCAGCTCAAGTATGTATTCTGCTCTTTTTTGACCAATACCCTGGTTAAGGAAAGTAAAAGTCAACTATGGATAAATTTTTTTTGTTGTTTGTGAGGATTTTAATAATGGGTTTTGCATGCTACCTTTAATTGCATTAGCTCCTCTCTGAAAGCAAAATTGAGTGAAAGTTAGTCATTTCACAGCTTTGAATGAGAAACAGCACTCAACATAAAATTGAACTTCACTTCCATTTGCATTTATTTTTTGTGCTAAGTGAAGTAAAAGTCTGAAACTTTGAAACAGTTCAAAACGATTCTCACTGTTGAATAGTTTGAGTCATCAAAAAAGGCATATCATTATCTGAGTTAATCTTAGAACTATGGTAGATGTAGAGACTGTAGGCAAAAATTCTCTTAGCAAATACTTGTGTTTTGTGACCTAAACAACATCAGAATAAAACTTCCAGCCTAAAGTATTAAATCAACATCTTTGTTGAAACTAAAATGCCCATCCATGATCTTCATGCATCTACATATTAACATGTCCTTTTTCAGCTAGCTATGTGCCAAGTTTCTCATTACCATTTCTATTGCTGAGATTACATGTGTCTTTGACATCTATCTTGCAGCCTGTTCCATTTAGGTATGGCATGTTTTTGTTTCATATTTTCATCAATATTTGTCTTTGTTCCAATTGAAGTTGTCGTGTGTACAAGAAAAAGAAGCAAAAATGTAAATGAAAAATGAAAATAATGAACGCATACAAAAACATCAACGACAAAACAGTAAAACTGTTCATGATGCATAAAAGAAGAGCAGCACTTCAGTTGATATAAATCCCATATAAAGAATTTATCAAGTAGCATTATAAATTTTATATATCACTCAAAGATCAGATTTCTCAGCATGCGGCCATTTTAAGAACACAGAACAGTGTACTCGAACTATCCAGTTTAAGATCATGAGTATGTTTTAAGCTTGATATCAGACACTTTCAGTTTTTTTTTTATTAATTTTGATCTGGTCTTATATTTTAGTAGCGACTTCATAATGTTCTCACTTGATCTCCACCACACTATTAATCCAGATGATTAATTACATCTCGGTGGCCTGTCAGTTAAATTTCTGTGGTGCAACTGGTACCGACAAGCTAATGACATGTAATTAATCCACACTATTAACTACATCTCAATAGTCTGTCAGTTCAATTTCTGTGGTGCAACTGCTTCTTTCCTATTATAATTTACTTGATGATTTAAGTTATGCAGTACTATGGTCCAACCTAACCATATTGTCACGGACTTAATTAGATTTACCAAAGTCATGCGATACCCTTACGTGTCTATTCGCAAAGAGTTAACTTCCCCGAAGCTTCTTATAGTCCCTTAAGGACTTAAAAAGAGAAGACAGGTTAGAGAAAGTATTTAAATAAGGATCCCATATGTAGATATTTCATTAAATACTTGATAGACAATGCAAATTAAAAATATATAATTCACAAGATCTTAACGATCACGCAACAAAAAGCCTAAGGAAGTTCTCATGGCCAAAAATCCTCATAGCCCTTGCAACCACCATTTCATAGATTAACCCTCCGTTGAGTCTAATCTCTACATGTCTTCATTTAGTGTTATCTTGGGTTAATCCCTCACTTTATATCAATACATCTATCAACGCATTGCCTCTTGTGAGAACATGTGATGACACCTTGTCGCTCACTAGATCCGTTGAACTTTATAGAATTCAATCTTGAGATAACCCCATCAATATGTGCAATCTATTGCAAATGAGTTTCTCTTTAGAGAACCGAGACTTAGCCCTCCTAGATATTTGTCCTGTTTGAGTAACTTTCTTCTTCATATCCTTCTCTTTACAAGTTTAAAGACTACTATCCCCTTGGGCTATTTCTCTTTGCTGAATAAACTGTACACAATTCCACTGCCATAAACGCACTTGTTAGATTGTGACTCTTGGCTAATACAACCCCCACTGCATTTCTCAAGGCCTAGTAATATGCTAAATCTACTGCACACTTCACTTTAGCTTCCTATGGATGTATCTTTTCCATGCTAAAGAAAAAATTTTCATACTCTATGGCGCCGAATTTAGGATGACCATGAACAATCCGTCTCTGAATACAAGCTATTGGATGAGTATTGAATTCTTTGAGTTAACAAGTCCCTTGCGTTTGCAAACTTTAGACAATTCTTTAAGTCACTGAACAACTCAACGCTCCTTACATGATCTCATCTTTTGCTAAATAATCTCACTTGCATTGAGTATTGTCAAGTTTGGTTGCCAATGTCGAGTCATAACTCAAGCTCAACCATCACAACCTTTGTGCACTACGTGTTCTTCCCAGTTCACTTGTTCACGTGGTGCCTCTCACATAAAGGGTTAACCATTCCTTTTAGATACTCATTCCTCAACCGATCACACATGTTGGTTGCCCTCAAAGCAACTATGCTAGGTCCCCTTCATTTACATGCCAAATGTTCCCAAGTGTTTTTGTCCCACTTTGATACCATATGTCACGAACTTAATTGGATTTGCTTAAGTCATGTGACACTCTTACGTATCTATCTACAAAGGGTTAAAGAAGTGTTCAATTCAGGATGTCACAAGCAAACATTTCAATAAATACTTGATAGGCAATGTAAATTATAAACATAGAATTAACAAGCTCTAAACGGTTGCGGTAAAAGGTATAAAGATGTTCGTCTCTTCCAAAAATCCCCACAAGTACCTACATAACACTTCTACAGAATAAAACAACAAATCAATCTTAGACATTATCCCAAAGGCTCATCCAATCATATGTCATATGGGTAGTTCCAAGGTGCTATACTAGCTAAGACTCGGCATTATTTTGTAGAGCTAAAAAACCTTAAAATGATTGTCTAGATTATATGTTTTTGGACAGTTTTACCTTTATATAATGAATATGCACAATCTTCATTTATAAGATTTAAACAACCACAAAAACTAATAAAGATAGGGTAGCCAAACATACTACAAGCCCTCTGCATACTATGCAAAGCATGAACAAAATCGAAAGATATGGACATACATAAATTTTACATCAAATATCCTATATACAATGTCAATATGTCACTCGATTCAGTCCAAAGAAACAGTAAGTATATAAATTGACATTCTTATTTCATATGTCATCAGATTTTCTTCGTGATAAACCATTTGATGATTCAGTGATATAAAGTCATGATTAAGAATGATTAAAAAACATACATAAAGAAATCAGAAGATCATAGTATTTCTGAGGTCAATTGCAAACTTACTTGCTAGCAATATTCAAGAATATTAAATACTCTTCAACAAGAGTTTCCTGCACATCATTGTGAGTTAGTCAGTATTGTAACCCATATCCACTTGTCAATGTGTGATCTGTGATAACACTAACCTTCAAGTTTGCGCTGGATGCTTTGAATTTATCAAGTGGAGTGTCATTCAGTCTCAAATCATCCTTGCTATAATTTGTGTTAGGAGTTTTTGGATCTAATAAAATAAGATTTTTGCAGTCGTCTGACAACTTGCTAATTGAAGTCGTATTTGAAGACAATGGTGAGAGAACTTTTCTTAAAGAGTTATGAACTTCTTTAATCCTTTCAATGGATGCCGGTGATCCCATGCAGTCCGTAGGAATGAGGAGCACATTCTCCTTGTTAAAGGGCGTGTCTGAATGAACATGAGATAAAGGAGGTTATAAACTTTCTAGCTGAACACCTTCCCTTAACATTCCATAATCCAAAATTCAAGTAAATAAAAATTAGTAGTACCTAGTAAATTTGATGTCTTCAAAGAATTGATTTCAGCAACATAGTGGTCAGATCTGGTTTCGTCACAGACCGGCAGAACCTATAAGAGAAATTTTGATTTAAAACTAGTATGTCTTTGTTGCTTTCATAGAAATAGTATGTTCCGAATTCACCTTAGTTCTACCTGAATGCTGATATCTTGAGAAGTCGTATATGCTCCAGGTGTCCCATGCTAAAGAAATACAAAAATGTTTGAGTGAACCATCATCATCAAAATGTTTAACGTGAATGAAAATCTTAAATTCATTATGCCTCAGAAATTCAACATAGCAGACATCTAGTCCCGAAAAATGCTAAAATTTTACATTAATTAGTATGAGAGCCAAACCTGAGAGAGGTTTAACTGAATCTTGTTAGACAAAGTTTGCTCGTGGTCTTGACATGCCTTTTCCTTGAAAATGCTTGCAGAGTCATCCTGCCTAATATCACACCGGGCTAGTATATCTTCTTCACATGGATGTAGGTTCTGATTCAAGAAACTCAAACCTTATATTTAGAGTCCAAAAACTGTTGAAAAATGCATCACTCTGCAGTGAACAAACTTACTTCACTTAGAAGTAATTGATCCTTGGAAGTAGTATCACTCGATGTTATTGATTCCTAACAGCGAAATGAAACAAAAGATCATACACCTGCTAACTTCTTAGCATAGTGGTCATCAAGTATGGGTCAACAGAGAACGGGAATTTACCTGCATACTTGCAGAAGCTGGAGCCTCCAAATCAAATAGTCTTCTGCTGACACATACCATAAAGGAATGAAGCAACCTATAGCTAAAAGCAAAGGAAAGAATCCACAAAAACCATGCATTTTAAAGTAACACGAGAAAACTAACCTCCCCTTGGTTTTTGAGACATCTTTTGCAGTAGAACAGATTGATCCTTCCTTCTTTGAATGGATTGTGAAGGACGGGGTTTTCGACACAAATGTCCGACAAGGACCTAGCATTCTCTGAACACTTTTTGTCTTTCCCTTCGAATCAAGCCAAGCTCGTAGCTTCGCCTCCATGTCAACTTTCAGCTTTGGAGTCTCTTTCTTGCTTGACTGACCAACATAATTCACGACTTTTCTACTTCGAGCAGCCAAACTAACTGTGTGGACAGCCTCTTGGTATGAGGCAGGATTCTGCATCGAACTTTCAGTAAGTTATACAAAAACAAACAATTGCTATCTACATATTATCATGACAAGAAGAATGATTCCTACAAGACATGCTATCATCAAAGCACGACTCGTCCCTCCCAGAGAATCCTGCAATATCCGGGTCAATTTGCTCTCTCGGTACGGAATCCGTGGCTGGTTGTTGTTGAGAGCATAAATTACATTCGACAAGGCGAACAAGGACTGATTGATCTTCGCGCTCTCCTGGAGGCGGATTCCCTCGTTACAGGTTCTCCTATTATCTTCGTTACCTGCGAACACACAGACAGGTGGGCACAAATAGGCACTTTCCAGTCACACCGAGATGCCAAACAGGAAAAGTTTGACCTTTCACGACGGATCTGACCTGCCAAGTCTATGAGATTTAGCTTCCCTTTGACGGCACCATTCGTGACAGCGATCGCAAGCACCGCGTGGCTCCTGCTCGAGACATCGTTGAGGCCCGTCCGTGCAACCTTTCTCCTCTGAACACCGGTGTCGAACACTTCATGGAACTCATCCATCGAGCGTATCGGAGCCTAAGATCACCGAATAGAAAGAAAGTTAAACTATCAATGAGCTGAAAAGAGGTTGAGAAGATTCCTAATTGGTGACGAGATGATACCCAGGAGAGTCCCTTGAGCCGGACTCTTCCGTCCTTATCATCCATAGCGATGATCTCCTTCGCCTTTGGCTCCAACAAGTCATAACATCGGTCCATGTAGATCTCGAAGAACGATATATCCACGGAACAGTCCTCCGTGTTCTCGCATGAGGACAAGACGGCCGAAATCGCTAATGGAATCATCCCTGGTTCGCCCTCTGCGCCCTGCTTCAGGAATCGATTCGGCATGATATCTTGCTACTACTACTACAAAACAGAACAAAAAAAGGAATAAAGAACCAGCGATCGTTGCGCTGCTGCCTCGCCTGCATCGTGTAGGTCTTCCCGCTCCCGGTGGCACCGTAGGCGAAGACCGTCGCGTTTAACCCTCGGAGGACACCCGGGATCACGCTGCTGACCTCGTGCTGGAAGATCTGGCCGACGCGATCGCCTTGGCCGAAGAAGGAGTCCAACTTGTAGCATTCGCTCCGGCTGTGAAGATTCCAGTGTCACCATCAAGAGACGAAGCTGTCGAGGAGGTCGAGAAACCACGAAGACCCACGCACCTGGTCCATTGATCTTTCAGGTGCACGGTGACTTCCTCGCCGACGCTGCGATCGGAGTCGAGGAGGTTAACGCTGGGGATCGAGCGCTCGCCGTTGGAGTCGATCTCCGAAGGGAGAAAGGGGCGGACCCGCAGCACCACCCTCACGGGCGACGGGATCGAAGAGTTGAGATGCTTCGCGGAGGAGTTCGACGCTTGGTTGGCCATGAGAAGGGTTCGAATCGAGCTTTAGGTCGGTTTGCAGAATAGGGATCTAATCGAGCGGGGAAGATTTGAGTTGGGAGCACCTAATTATCATCACTCGTGGGGCTATCGTACCGGTGTAGTAAAGTGGTGACTTCTGTTTGACATGGTTCATGAAATCCCACGACCGTTAGGTCGGTTTGCGGTTTGAATTAAAGCTGCGGAACGGTTTAAATTTGAAAAGACGCGCCCCGACGCAAGCCGAGTCGGTTCAATTTTGGTTCAGGGGTAGTTTGAACGGTGGATCGAAGGAGCATACAAATCCAACGGTAGTCATGAATCACAAACCGCCACACCAATGCCCTATGCCACAGCCAAAGTGCCGCGTTTCTGCATGCAGTAGTTCTGACTTCAAGCTGCGGGGTAAATCTAGTAGAATTAAATATCTATGTGTCATAAAATAAATTTATATAAATTTAGTAGAATAAAGAAGCTTTTATATTAAAAATAAGTTGAACAAAAAAAAAAAAACAAAGAAGCTTTTATAATTAAAAAAATAAAAATTAATAGAATAAATATTTATATAAATTTAAAATAAGTTGTTCTAATCTAATATGCAAATTATATTAGAAAACCCTCTAAAATTTAAAAAAAAATCAATGAAGTAAATATTAATATTATATTTTTTCTTTGATGAGCTTGAGGTAACAACAAACAGATCAGGAGCTGCTCGTTGTTCTCTGCCAAGAACAAAGAAATCTATCATGTATTTATTGATTTTCTAAATCAATAAATGCATGATACCTACCAATGTCAAGTAATTTCTCTGCCGAGAAGAAGCTTGTTTTACGACAGATCAGGTTGGCACCTCTGTTGGAAACGGATTAAGAATTTTGATCGACTTTCTTAGTTGTTCTCTCAGAATCATAACCCATTTCTGTTCGTGTGTGAGTATACTTATCTGTGCATCTAAAACAATGACAATGAATGTATTAGAGATCTGTCCTCGTCGTCCATCTTAACATCATGAAGATTCACTCGATATCATCAATTACAAAAATGCAAGTACATGAGCTGCTCTCCAGCTAAAAGCACTCGACAGCATCATTACAGATGATGCAGTAAATTATACAGAGTCCACAACCTTTCATGAAGCAAAACTTTGACTTGTGATGGCCAGATGAAGTCTCCAAACGTCGTCGAATCTGCTTCTGAGCTTGCTTGAGCTACATATACTTGCAAGTCCCGTAGCCTGTTGAGCATCAGGAAGAATGGTCATGTTACCGCATTTAATGAGATGTGATCCTTAAGGGTTTTGGATGCGACTTACTGGGATCAGTGGTGGTGATGATGGCGCTGCCGGAGAAGTCGCAGTCGAACTCGTGCTGCCCGGCCGCCTTGTAGAAGGCGTTCATGGCGTATGCGGCGTGAGAGTGCAGGGAGTTGGGCGAGAAGCACGCCCCGTCGTCCTGGATTGGCTTGCAGTCCACCTTCCCGCTGCTGCACACGTAGTTTATGTTCGCCTGAAGAGCCGCGTCACCGGCGTCGCTCTTCGGCACGCACCACTTGTTTCCACTTCCTCTTCCCGCCCTCCCCCTCCCCCTCCCCCTCCCCCTTCCCCTCTTCCCATGGCTGCTCCCCGCCTCTCCCCCTGGCCCCGTCTGCATCACCCCCGAGTCATATAGTGGCGTGAAGTCGGGCTTAAACAACCCAAAGTTCCGCTCGGCCAGTGGCCCGGGCTTCAAGTCCTCGTTGAACAGCGCGAAGATGTACGTCTCAATTGTCCGGTTCGGCATCAGCGGCGTCCCACGCCCGGAGTTCACGTGCTTTATCAGGTTCCCGTTGTAGGCCAGGGCGTCCGCCGGGCTTACCCCGAACTGGTTGTTGTCCGCCACCGTGGGCCAACCCGTCTCCCCCACCGCGATCGCCACATCGCCGTAGCCCAGCTTCTCCATGGCCGAGTGCACCGCGTCCAGCTGCGCGTCGAACATGTTCGTGTACGTGATTCCCGTCACCCGGTCGCGCTTTCCCCTGTTGGGCCTGAACTGCGTGTAGGCGAGCGACGCCGGGTTGTAGTTGAAGTAGGGGTAGGGGTTCACCATGAAGGGAGTCCGCGTCTTGCGGTGGAAGGCCAGCATCGGGGCAAAGACCGACCGGTCGTAGCCTCTGATGAACCGGCCGGACGACGGTGGGTCAGAGGAAGAGAGGATCCCCATGGAGTGCGGCGTGCTGACCCGGATCCTGTGGAAACCGGCCGCGGAGAGGGCGCCAGAGAGCGACACCATCGCGGGGACGAGGCGTTCCATGAGGCCAGCGTCTCCGGTATTGAGGATCTCGTTTCCGACGAGGACGAGGGTGATGCGTGTGGCGGGGACGAACGGGGCCACGTTGGCGGCTACCCAGGCGTCGGCCGCAGCGCGAGAGCTGGCGAAGGAGGGGATTTCACCGTTGGGGGCGGTGATGGTGACAGAGATGGGGGTGCCAGCGAAGGCGCGGATGATGTCAGGGTTGGCGTCGTAGAGCTTGATGCGGTCGATGATGGTGTGGTCCTTGAGGAAGGCGGCGACCTGGGGCGGCGGGGGAAGGTTGTCGGCGATGGTGCCGTAGTTCACGCCGATGGAGAGCGCGGAGACAGCGGATGAGGAGGAGAACAGGATGAGGACGAAGAGAATGAGGATGTCAGCATAGAGTTTGCAAGGTTGCAGAGGCGGTGGCGCCATTGGAGGGCGGGATGGCAGGGCCATAAGAAGGTGGTGGTGGCGAGAGTTTATCTCTATTTAAGTATAGGATAGATGATAAAGCCACTACCGTTTAATATTAATGTGCTCCTTTCGAAGGAGAGGAAGGGAAGCGAAAGAAACTGATGGCCATGTGAGTGTAAAACTAAAATCTGGCGTTTGTATATCTAATCTCCCTATGTTTAATGCGGTCCTCGTAAGAACGTTGACCGATTTTGACGCTAAACCGTGTCCAATATTATCGTTGTTTATGTGGAATGCAAATCATACATAGAGAAGCACACCCACCGCGCCCATTAACATATTGTTTTTATCTTGTCTATAAATACTAAGTTTCTCATCACTTTTTTGACCTAACAAAATTATAGATAGCAATACATAAAGTGGATTGTAATAGTTTTACAGGTGGTGCCGCGAAATAATGAAGTAATTATTTTTTCATTTGAATAGGAAAGATTAATATATTCTAAAGTGTAATATATTTTTATAAATTAGTCTTTAGTTCCAATTGCTAATGTTAATAAAGATGTTAGGTAGCCTAGATCGTTATAATATGTTCTCTTGGATTAAGAATTTTCTAATCTAATATTTGATATAATAAAAAAATATTCTCTTAAGCCAAAATTAGTTTTGCAACTATAAGCAACAAGCCACATACCATGCAATACTCACACTAGTTGACATCTTATTATTAATAAGAATAATTATCAGCTAAGTTAGTTGATATTTTTAAATATTTATTAAATAAAAATTTGAGCCCTCAATATTTGTTAAGTGGGGCAAGAATATCATCACCAGACCTTTATTTCAGTTATAAAATTTATTGATGATATATTAAATTTTTAATCATTAATAAATATGTTTAGTACATTGCTACTGAATCAATGTACTTAGAAGCATAAAATTTATCGAATAAGATTTTTATCTTCGAATTCTAGTAAATGAGTGATACCCTAAGAGTAGTTTAACATTAACATAATGATTGCTCATCTTTTTATTCGTTAATATAGGCATAATCATTTTAAAACTATCATAATAATTGTACTATTATAGTCATAACAATAATTATACTAGTATTAATGTCTTAAAAACTGTATCAAATATCTACGAGAAGACTTCTAACTTTGGAGAGAGACATATATATAATTATTCATTTAATCAATGTTTGGGTTAGTTTTGTCAATTAGTATTTAGTAGCTGCATCAATCTCGCTGTATCAAATCCAATCTAACCAGAGATAACAAACCCAATGCATGCCAATTGAGCTCCCTAATTTTTTTGACGACGCAGCCAAAGCAAACGCTGCCCTCCCACCGAATCCGACGGCCTCTACAAACCCGCGAAGGATCCGACGGACCACAACCGACCTCTGATCCCCTCCACAAAATCGGGTGAGAGCGAAGGAGATTGCCGTCTGACGTTCAAACTTTGCGCTCGCCAACGGTAACGACACCGTCCGTCAGCTTCCGTTCCCATAACTCCCACCCATACAAGGCAATACCTAACGGCACCGTCACAGCACCGTCACTGCGTTGATTACTCTTTCGTCCCCGTTCCCTTCCCTTCTGGTTCAGCGGGCGAGGCTTCGGTGTCGAAAGCCCTCGCGAGTTGGGAATCCCGCGAGCTCCCTCGACTCGAAGGTTTCGAATCCGATCTCTAGCTCTTCTCCCGCTCACGCTGTACCGGACTCCGTTGCTTTAGCTATTTTGTCCGCTTGGTCTCGTCTCGCATCGCTTTGGATTGTTCTTTTGCTGCGGTACCGTTGATCTTTCCCAGTCTTCTTCTCCTTTTGTTGGTTCCAGACTCTAGTATTTGATTCGATTGCTGCTGATGCCGATGGTGCTGGATCGAGCGGGGTCTACTGTTGCTTCAAGTTGGGGACTTGGGCACCGGAACCATTGGTGATGTGGTTTTTGATCTGATTTTGGCGTTATAAAGGATTATTTGGGTTTAATCTAGTATATGTGGCTTGTTCGCGCAGAGATGAAGATACAGCGGAGTTGTGTTGAGAACAAGCAATCAGCTGTAGCCTCAATCCCATCCCTGTCGGAGGGAAGTTTTGGTTTGTCTAGGGTGTCGCCTGCCGTTTCTAATCCACTGACATCTTTGCCGTCGAGGAGGTACTTCTTGACTCTTGGTGAATTTGATCTAGGGGACTTGTATAGTGCTACGTGTCTTCATGTATGTATCTCTTGTTTCCGTTAAAATTGGGTTCTCTCCTGGGTGAAAGATAGTTTCTTTGTACGTTCCATAGGTAATGCAGATAGAGTTAATTTAGGTCAATTAGTCATTGTTAGTTTTGGTTCCTATTTTTGTAATATATTTTGTGAATTCTAATAGTTCCTATAGGGTTTGAAATAGCAATGCATCTGCATTTCAGAAATACGCAGGAAGAAATTATCTTTATGGCAATTCAGTTGAAATAGAACTTCTTTATTTTATAATATGCATTTTCATAATAACTACTTAACTATGGTCGGAACATTTCTTGTGGTTCTGGATCACAAGTCATTATGATTTCAGAGCTGGATGTGTGCGTCATTCAAGCTGGGTGAAGTTTATCTAATTCCGAGGAGCATAATCAACTGTGTTAGCAGGGTGCATCTGCTAGTAATTTCCGTAGTTTATTGTGATGAAAATGTTTGTAGAAGAAATAAGAATGTTTGAGGTAAAGAAATCTTCAAATGGAAAATGTTTCTAGAAGAAAAAAAAGGATTATTTTTGTGATATAATTTTCAGAGGTAATTTGTAATTACTATTTTGTTTGAGTAGTGTAGAAGATGAATCTTGAACAGTCAATTGATACATATCCAATAGTAAGTAGATTGTGTTTTTATGCAGGCCCTGGATTTTGCTCACCTTTCTAGATTTCATTCTTGTTTTACATATCTTTCTTTTGTTGGGAAATTGCAATTCTCTTTTGAGGTTTTTTTTTTTATTTTGATGATTTAATCTTCAATAAGGATATTTGTATCAAATCATCATTTTGAAAGCTATGTTGACAAACTTATTTCTAACATTTTTATTTTATGTTATATTTAGGAGAACTAGTGGTCCTACAAGGCGAGCTAAGAGTGGTTGGACACCGCAGGAGGTAAGTGGCTTATCATTATTCATGAGTTTTACCATATCTTTGTTTAAGAATCACGGGCTAGTTAGAATTTCAATTAAATATATTTGAATTGTCATCTGATTCAGGCCTACCAATTTGCCATCTTTGCTATGTTTGACTAAAATATGCTATTCTGCAAGTCTCTAGAATTACCAAGTATTCGATTTTGTTTCAAGCACAAAAGGTGCTAAAACTGGTTCATCATGTCAACCTGTTGACATGTCTATGGCATTCAAACTCATGTTAACCTGAGAAGCATGGAGACTAAATTTGTATATGGGTATATAGATAAAGAAGAATTTTTTAATGAGTCATATGAGTCACATATCATTATGTAAATCTAATATTGTGACATAAGCAGATATAAAGCTTTAGAAATAAAACATGACCCAGTGTTGTTTCATCTATATGCTGAATTTTTAAAGTGTCAGCAAAAGCTTTGATAAGTGTTTGAATTGTGGACATGGGTCCAATATAATTTGTAGAGGGGAAGAAAAAGTTCCAAGTAACATTTTTTTTTTCAATTGGTATAATAGTGTCTGGCTTTAGAGGAATATGCCTATTTTTCTATCTCTCTTTTTTTTTTTTAGAACATTGGAAGGAAAATCTGACCAGAAAGTAATCAATTTAAGAGGAAATGTCCTTATATCTCCAGAATTGCAAAAGGTTCTGCGGTGCTTAGTTCTATTAATTGTGCCTCCTCCTTTATTGCCTTTGGATTAGACCTTTTTACTTAAAGCTTGATGCTTTTGTGCTATAATTAATCTAATGAACATGTGAATGGATGTTTTCTCATATTTTCATGCTATTTATATATAGTTCTGAATTTCTGATAACTTTTATTTAATTTGGATAGGATGAGACATTACGGAAAGCTGTTGAAGCTTACGAAGGAAGATGTTGGAAGAAAATAGGTATGGTGGTGCCAGGATATTTCTTGTTTGTAATTAACAACCCATAAACCAATATGGTCATTATTAGTTTCTTATCTCCATACAATATATATATGTGTGTGTGTGTGTGTGTGTGTATGTATGTATGTATGTTACCTTTTGTGATTTGAGAATGAATTTTTGTCTAAATTGTATTCAAGAGCGGAATTTTTGTTTAGGTAGTCTAGAGAATGAAATTTAAATCCTGATTAACCTGGAAATTTGGATTTGTAAGTAATAGTGAAAGGTTAATATCTTTTAAGTATACAATGAAAACCCAAGGTGTTAGACAGCAAAATTGGAAGGCAACTATATACTGAAGGGATCATAAAATAGTTGGATGTTTATGAGTAATTTGGATGGGCATTAGAAGTGTTATAATCATGTTGTCATCAGATTTGAACCTAACCCTTCATCCACAAATCAAGTGTTCTGTTGCAAGTTTCAATTAATGATGTGACTGCTTGCACAAGTAGGGCTAGATTGGTGCCAAAATTTTCTCTAGCAGAGAGACCACTCGAATGGGCAAATTAGGACAGTGATGATCTAATGGTGAGCTGACACATGCTATTGTGGTGCACACTTGTTAGTGGGCCTAAACCTTGTTCACATGAGACTGCAATTGTTAACATGGGTTGTAGATGGAGGTCACCAGGACCCTACATGATATCCCAATAGATTTGACATGGAGACCGCAGACTACATCCCAGCAAAGAAACATTATAAATCTTGGAATGGAGCTTTGTGAAGTTTGGCATAAAAAGGACCTTATAAGACAAAACTTTCTGAACATTCTGAATATCAGAAAACTAGATGCCTAGTGTAAATTCTATCGGTGCAACTAGAAACCAGTAAACAACAGTGATGATGAATATCCAACTTCAAAATGAAAACACGGTACTGCAGGGCCTTCGTTGCTTTATCACAACAAAAAGGAAACACCAGCATGAATACATTTGCTGTTCAGATACAGGGATTTTTGCATAAAGCTCCCCACCTTATTTGTTCTAACCAGGCCCCTCTTCAACAGGAATAAGAGAACCAGCCATTAGACCAGGGCCTGGTTGGTTAAAATACTCTAGAAAATCAAAGCGATTCCTCTGTATGAAATGTATGAAATATGTCATTTTCCAATTTAGAATTTTTTAAAATTTTTTAGGTGCTTGCACATACTAAACCATGATCTGATTTCTCCTATACAGGTGTCTTTATGTTTTGTGCTAGATCATCTTGCATGGTGCCTCAAGTTATTATTTTGTAGTGTAATTGTTGCAATAGCCTTTGAACTTCAAATTATGAACACAAAAAAATTTAGGACCCCTAATAACAATCTGCAAGTTTTCAAGAATTTACTTTCAATCCTGTAGTACTGATGTTATATGTTATATGTGAGATTTATGCTGTTGATTTCTGCCTGTCCAGCTGAATCTTTTCCTGATAGAACGGAAGTTCAATGTCTTCATCGTTGGCAAAAAGTTCTCAATCCTGAACTTATTAAAGGTCTATGGACCCCGGAGGTTTAGCTCTAACTTTATTTATAAGTTTGGTGTACCTTTAGAACATTAATACTTCAAGACACTTATATGTTCCCTCATGATTACAGGAAGATGAGAAAATCACAAGTCTTGTAGCAAAGTATGGGCCAAAAAAATGGTCTGTCATTGCAAACTCTCTTCCTGGTCGAATTGGGAAGCAATGTCGGGAGAGGTAAGTTCATATCATCTACTCTGTGATTACTGAAAAAGCATTCCCAATAATTAGTTTTGAGTTATACAATAATACTTTGTTATTATTTTCCCCTTAGACTTTCTGTATATGATGGTGTGCATGAAGTTGATAACAGTTCAATCCTTGCTGGTTTCTTAAAGTCCCCGTGGAGCCCCTAAGGAGATCCTTTCTATAAATTTAAAAAGTTCTTTTGCTCTTCAGGTCAGGGGACAAATAATTGTAGTACACCTGGAAATTAGATTTGCTGGAACTTACCCAATTTTTCCTAGGATAAAAAGCCAGGTGAACGAATCTTTCCTGTCTTCTATATAGAAGAATAAGACAAAGTTTTCAGGGAAGGACCTTTTGTTTGTCCTGCCTTTTCCTAGTATAAACTATTGTTTGCCAATTTGCCACTGTAGAAAATGAAGGAAAAATTGTACTCCTTAAATACACTTATTATGTCAGTCAAGTCTATCTGCAGATATGGTACAAAATGCTATCCATGGTGGAGAATGCGTTCGTCAATGTTTTTTGCACTCTTAACTTCTTTTAATTCATTTTTTGTATGATGGATATTCAGTTGGTTAAAATCAGCTTTGGGAAACCAACTCTTAAGAAGCTATAATATGACGTTTGGTCATATTTGTACAGATACAATGCAATTGGTTTCAAGAATCTACTTATGTCATATGATTTAATGTAAATGTAAAATTTGAGTTGAATGCTTGCTTCAATTATGGTTTGACAAGGTTTTTCTTTTTTTTCCTGATGTTCCATGTTCACTGTCAGTTATCTTTATTAAAGAATCAACACCAGATGATGGGCAGTCCCTTACATTTCTGAAAATAAAATTATATGATTAATGAACTTTATGCTTTTGATTCCTATTACCTGCCACCTATAAGTTCTTTGGGATGTACAGCGAGAACTTAATCTATAAATTCTACCATTTCATTATAAGTGTTCAGTATTATGCTTGATAAACGGAACTTATGGTATTTAACATCCTTCTAAAAGAACATCTTTTTACCTCTTTTAGGTGGCATAATCATTTAAATCCTACGATAAATAGAGATGCTTGGACTGAAGAGGAAGAACTTGCCCTCTTGAATGCCCATCGTGTACATGGTAATAAATGGGCAGAAATTGCAAAGGTCTTACCTGGAAGGTATTTGACTCTCATCTGACATGTTTATGTTTAACGCAATAGAATCAGTTTCGTTAATATTAATATTTAAATAATTCAAGAATTGCTTTTCTTTTCTTGATAATGCTTTGTGTTGTTATAAAGTACCATAATATTGTTCTCTACTTGAGCTATCAAACATAGAGTATTACGAGGGTATAGATTGTCATGCTAGTCCTTTTGTGCCATCTATCATGCAAATAAGACATCAGTAGAGCACAAAGGATGGCAGCATAGTTTCATGTGTCACATGTGAGTTTGTGAGTGCCAATAGATATTGTCTATGGATCATACTTTGTATTGGAAAGAATTGATGTTTCACGGCATAGGAGCATATGTTGGTTCCCTTCTCGCACGATACAATCCCATGCCATATCGGTTGGCATTGCCCCATTCCTGGTTGCCAGTAACTAATGTTGACCTAACTATTAACACCTTTGACACTAAGTAGTGTTGAGTGTGCCTAGACCTTACTAGCATGATGGTAACTTCCGATCCATGTTGATGTGTTGAATTAACCTAAATTAATCTTAGGCTCTCAACTTCTTGCAAAAAGTCGTGAAGTTTAACTGATTAGTATGTGTAATGCTAATCTTATTGTTCTCATACCTTTTCCTCAAATGTAATAGTTCTTTTACTGTATTTGTGGTATCTCATCCATGTTAGGCATTTTTCTATAGGCATATTTGTTTCTATTTCTATACATTGGATAATGTGAATAAATTTAATTAGCAATCTTATACAGCTAGTATTACATATCATACAATACTGCCTCTCTTTCAGGAGAACCTTGTTAATGTCTGGCTTTAATTTGCTAGCACTTCAAGGTTTGTTGTAATTTTCTGATCATTATCTTTGTGGCTAGGACTCACAACTCAATTAAGAATCACTGGAATTGTTCCTTAAAGAAAAAGTTCGATTTCTTTTTGGAAACTGGTAAGCTTCCAAAAGTTGTAAAACCTAAGACGCTTAATGGCCCAAAGGAAATAGTTGGATCAGCCAGTTCCATGTATTCTGGTCTGCCTACTGGACTATGTAGATTGGAAGATCAAAAAAATTGGTTGGAACTGTCAACAGTTCAAGAATCTAATGCTGAAGCTGTTAATAATTCTACTGTTGAAAGCAGTATGCTCACTCCGCTATCTGATATCTGCACTATATCTGATTTGGGAACAGAGTTGGCAGAATGTAGTAACACAGGTGAGAATGATCAACTGAATGATACATCTGCACCATCATTGCACCCAGCAGCTCCTACTCTCCTTGGTGCTCTCTTTTGTAAACCACCTCTGCCAGAAGATGTTTGCCATTCCAAAGATTCTACTCTCTTGACCTCATATGACTCTACGCAACAATCACACTGCTCAATGATTGTGAAACAGTCCAATGGTTATCTGACTCCTCCCTCTGTAACCAGTAATAATGGAGTTTTCTGTGTTAAATCCATATTAAAAAATGCAGCTAGAAGTTACCGGCACACTCCCTCTATCTTCATGAGGACAAAAAGGAATGCAGAAGCATCCCTTGCTTCTGATAGTACTTCACAGAAAAGTAGGGCAAAATTTCTGGACAGTTCTGACAATGTGGAGACAACCAACACGTCAGTGTCAAAATTCAGTTCGAGTCCTTGTAGTAGAGGGGCCATATTATTCAATGGGAAGAACTTCAATGTTTCTCCTCCATACAGGTTGAGGTCCAAAAGAACTGCAATGATCAAATCTGTTGAGAAACAGCTTGATTTTGCATTTGAGGAAACTAATTGTGATGGTAATGCCAATCCCCTTAAAATGGCTGTGGATAGCAGTTCTATTTTTAAATCCAGAAATGTCCTTCCAATCATATAGGAGATGACTCATGGAGGCTTTGTCAAGTGCAAGGACACAAAATGTAAAGATGGCCATGAGCTGATGCACAAGTTGTAAGTACTTTTTGGAACCTTGCTTTGTTTTTATTGATGCATATTTTGATCAACACATATAGCTCTCTATTGAGATTAGAGATTACATCTTCAATGTATAATTCTGTTTGTTTACTTTAACCTGTTACTGAATTTTCAGTTTTACATTTTATATTATAGCTCTCTATTGGAAGCATTCATAAATTGATTGTGGATATTTCTATTCGGTAAACAACAATCTCCAATTTTGCCGGTCTGTGCTAACGAGACCCTCTTCAACCATCCATAGCGACCTCCTTGTCTGCATCCCTTTTACAACTCAACTCAAGATTTCTGCTAAACGGTAAGTATGATCTGGTTATTTGCTGATAACAAACTAGCCACTGACTCTTCTTGTTCCTTTTGCTAGTGTAGGTAAGAGTCTTATCTGGCCTTGGAAGGTTGAAGATTTTATCTGTTTTAACCGCTTTTTGATACAGAATGAAACCCGAGTAGAAGCTTTGGCAGATTGGTGATCTCTCTCCTTATCTGGCCTCGGAAGGTTGAAGATTTTATCTGTTTTTTCTTCTGTTTGATACAGATTTGGTAGTTTGGTGATCTCTCTCTCCTTATAATTCTTAATAATTGGTTGGAATACCAGAGAAACCTGATGTGTTTCTCATCACAAAGTGTGCAGATGATGCCCCTTCTTTATGACCTTGCACCAAAGTTTATGTAGATGTTGACACATCCAAACTACCCAATTAATTGTACATATAAACTCCTTCCGGTCTCTGAAAATGGTCTGAAAATTTTGGGTTCGCCAGAAAATACTTTATGGAAACTTGATCACTATATAAATGCATGATTGTATAGAAAATGTTCGAACACAAAAAATAAAAGCATTTTCTGAAAATAGGATGCACTTCACCCTTATATGGTAAATTATAGGTAGAATCTGATAGTAATACAAACCTCCCTAACTATACTGTTCAAACAGGGGGGAATCAGTTTGAGATGTGATATGGAAAGATTATACCTAGTCTATACCTTAACAATGTTGTTGACACCTTTGTGGTATATGATCAATACTTTGAATTTAGCACACAATTAAATGTACAATAATACTCAGAAAGTCTAGGTCGTCGCCTTGAATCGCCATCACTAATTTTCACTAACACTTTTCTAATTTTTTTGGTTGTTTGTTATACTATAAAAACTTCATGTGTGCTTCTATTTGAATAACAATAGTCTATTCTTGATATAATCAAATCCTCTTTAGATTTTATCGTTAATTTCTCAAACCCCATTACTAATTTAAGTATTTTATCAGGTATGCCCTTAACATAGACTTAAAAGAATCTCGACCAAGAATTTAATGCTCTCATTTTTAATCGACTTACGATATTCTAGGGAAAGGATCACGATTGATCCGAGTCATCTTTAAAATTGGACAATAAGAATTTATCATCAAATCCCATTGGAAAAATTAAGATATGATGAATTTTTTGAATCTCCATTTAGGATCAACACCATATCCTCTTTTTCCAATATCCAAATACATCATGTTTCATCACCTCTTTAGTGGTGATTGTGAATTACCCATTAATTACTCCACAATCGAATCCTCCTTAGCCAATCATCATAGTTCTTATAGAAGCCTTCAACAACCTGATTCAACGAGTGCAAGCATAGAATCTTTATCCATCACATTTAGCATAATTGGCATGGCATGCACACAATCCCTAAGCCATGCCAATCACACCTCCTTGGACACGAGCTTCGAGTGTTATGGCCGAATAATGATCACCATAATATGAAGTTTCTAAAGGGATTTAAATCCCTCTTTATCCGATTGAGCCAAGGTAAGAATTTTCAATGGAGTTAGAAGTTTACTTTGAGTGACTTTTCTCATATCCGTTAAAGCAACAACAATGAAGTCATAAGTTTCAACTGACACTCTACGAAACTACTCTACATATTTGTTCCAACTGGCCACCAACCAAAAGAGAGAAATTTAGATATTATTGATTCTACTTAGAATATGGTCATGATACTGGGGATTACTTTGACTTGAAGCTATCGATCAAGAAACTTATCTAAAGAGATCAATTAGACTAATTCCTTCTATGAGTATAAAGAGGTATCTCTTTTTCCATAAGGTTCTATAGAGCGATAAGTGGACATAATTTTTTGTGGATTAGCCTCGAGTGGAGATAGGAACTCCGCCCGAAGAACTTATGCAAGAGAGGTTCACATCAAGTGATATCGACTAAATTGAGATCCCACCATCATCTTAAGGGAAAAAGACTTTGATCATTTTGATCATGAGCATGACAATGCACTAGTTGTATCATGTTAAATTATGAATGTTTTGATCAAAAGGAGCTTAATTGATATAGAAAGCTTTAGTAGATATCTCTACCTCATAGAGAAAGATCTATAGTTTATCTCTTCATACCTCACTTCACTAGGGGTTTAGTCATACCTTTTCGGGATGATTAATCTAAATATTATATTCATGTTAGAATATTACTTGAAGATAGACAAAATCAAATTCTTAGTGATAGACATCCCTTGCACATATAATTCAATCATTGAATACCCAACCCTATGAGTTATCATATCTACTTATTATATGACAATAAAGTTTCAAAGTAATAACGAAGTTAGAGAACCAAAAAGTGACCTCGAGAGTTCAAACATTATTATTTGACTTTAGTCACTCGAAGACAACCCTAACTATTTAGTAGCTAGATCTAGGAGACTTGGCCACATAGTCAACACACTCGGAGGCGGGAGCCACTCACTGATGTCTCCTTAGACCCAAACTAGCTAGACTATATAATTAAGATGGATTTGGTACTATCTGAAGAAAAGAGGAATGCGTTAGTTAATTTTTGTTATCAAAACTCCAAAATCTTCGTATAGTCTCTTAGTAACATACCAAAAATTGATTACATAATAATACAATATTAGCTCAACATAGATCCTCACCATCAACCCATTCAATTGAAGTATAGAGGCTTCACTTATAATCAACAATTAACAATTATAGAAGCAGAATGACTTGCCAATATAATCCTTATCAAAAAAAAAAAAAAGACAAATGAACAATGTATGTTAACTACACTAATCTTAATAAGGCTTATTTGAAAGATAATCTTTCTCTTTCTCATATATTAACTTCATATCTAATCATCAGCTCCTCACCTTCATATATCATTTCTCAAGCTACAACAATATCAAAATGGCACCGAAGAGAAAACTTCATTCATCATCGATAGGGGCCTCTACTACTATAAGGTCATGTCCCTTTATAGGACCTATGTAACTTCAGATGAGTATTAACAAACTTTTAGTTAGCCCAAGATAAGCTTATAGGTCACACTTTCCTTAAAGTTACTATTCATATGTGCCTTGTAAGCTAATCACGTGACTGATAATATGTGTGATATAGTATGTATTCTTTTTATTTATTATTTATTTACTTTTTTTTACTTTATATTACTTGTTTATATTGTGATGTTATAAATCTGTTAAATGAGAATTGGATCGTGATGAGATTACGATAATGAGACCGATTTACCTTTAAACATAGATCCTAAATAATCTCGGTCATATGTTACTCGAGAGGGACATCGAGATAATCAAACAAACTGATGTACTGTATACCCATCCATATGATAGAGGCAGTTGGTCTCATAGCTGCACATGTGGGGGTATTAATAATATAGTGTAGGTGCTCATTGAAGAATAAATTAACTAATTAATTTGCTCATGGAATACTGAATAGTTGATGATATCTCATTGTGAGATAGTGATTCCGTCATCCCAATTATATGTTTAATCTTTCGACTTGAGATACCAAGGATATCCTATATGAATACTCTACTCTTTGATACCAGAGTTGTAAGTTTGGAAGTTCTAGATTTAACATAGACGGTCGTCGAGAGTAGTAGTCAATCTTACGAGGACAACTAAGTGTTGATAGAGGACCAACTACTCTCGGTGTCATAAGAGAAATATTACATGTGTTCATACTCAGATAAATCATTAGTTATGATCATTTGGATTGAGAGAGAAAGAGTTCGTCGGGATAATCCGAATAAAATGAGACTTGATTAGAAACCGTATAGACCTGACTGCACCATACTTGGAATACAGTCTCCATGATATTAGATAGATAAAGAACTATAAATATATAGTAGCTAATGACAAACATGTCCAATGGATTAGATTCCCCTGTATCATTTAGTAACTATGATGTAATGGCCTAATACATCTGTAGTCAATAAGTCGAATGAATTATTATGAAAATAATAAATTATTGAGTTAGAAGGAGTTCTGATAGGTATGATTCACGACCAATAATATCTTAATCATGCATCAACTCTAGGCTCAATATCGAGTTGATCGTGAGTTATACATGTGAGAACTTCTTCTAACTTAGTAAATTATTATATCCATAATAATTCATTTGATTCATTGACTACGAACGATGTTGTGATTGGATCTAATATATCTTTTAAGGAACAATCAAAATCTTAAATAAGATGTGAAATCAAAGAGATGATATTTACGTATTATTTAATGCTACCCTAAACTAATGTCATGAAGAAGAATAAATGGCACGCACAACTTCCTTAATGTAACATTGAATTAAATGGATACAGCAGAAATTGATCATTTCAATCTTTTCTTTTTTTTTAATTATTTCAAATCTGATTCCAATCTATGACAGAATTGAAAGTTGAGATGAGGACCAAACGTTGCGTATTATTACATGCCGACCATGATTGATGGCTAATACCACAGAATAAACAACACTAAAATATGCAGAAAGATAGGTAGAGAGAGAGAGAGAGAGAGTTTTGTTCAAACTTGCTGTTTTAGGTTCCTTCCAAGTCTTTGTTGATTCCGATTTGGATAAGAGATCAAAACTAAAAGGGAAAAAAGATGCTAAAAACAAGTTAATTAAACTTAAGAAGTCAAAATGAGCTTGGTTAGATCATAGATGATCTGATGATCTGAAAAATTCAAAATGTATGCAGGTCAAAGATGTCAACCTTCGTCTTCATAAAATTTTAAGCCTGTCATTCCCATACTAATATGGCAGTGTCGATTTTTCTTAGCCAATCATTGCTATATGTTGACTTGTCTTCTAAAAAGGCCTGAACAGGAGAATAGATTGTATCTTTGAAGAATCCAATCTGCTTTGGAAAATTATTTCCATATACAAAGGTTTCAGCGGTCTAAGGCTCAACTAAAACCCTATGTCTCATGGCAATTCCTATGTTACCATGGATGTAATGGATGGGATTTTTGTGCTCTTTCCTAAATAATTTTTATTAATTTTCTCCCATGACTTAATTGTTAGATTTCCTAATATGTGATTATGATTTAAGAAATAATTAATATTCTTTACTATTTAAAGATTAAGTTGATGATATTGACATGATTATTATTATGTAACATATGTAAATATACTCAATAGTCATAATATATATATATATATATATATATATATATATATATATATATATATATATATATATATATTTATATATATATTATAGAGCCATCGATAGATTGAGCTTTATCTCGCATACACAAATAATAGTATTTTATCATTTATACAAATGGATAAATATAAACAAATTAATATGTTATTATTTTATATTAAAATGTTAGTATAATATATATATATTATAAGTATTAAATATAAGTTTTATGATTTTTTGAATGTTTCATGTTTATGACATGATCTCTTACATAATTGCATAGAAGATATATATACAAATAAACGTACACGCAAACAGAGAGAGAGAGAGAGAGAGAGAGAGAGAGAGAGAGAGAGAGAGAGAGAGAGAGAGAGAGAGAGAGAGAGAGAGTTGGAAGTGTTGCTGGTTCGTGCCAAGGCAATAGCAAGAGGATGACTAAATAGGTGTGTCATTGGGTGCACTTCACAAAACACAAGCTTCTTCTTATGTGGTGATTCAGTACTCAGATGAAGTGATCGACATGAGATCAATTTCCACAGGCAACAGTCCTTATTATGTGGTGATTCAGTACGGGGATCGTAAGCTTAAGAGCACAACCGCTCATGGCAATGGTAAGCACAATTCTCTTCAGTGGAAGTGGCTTTGCAATCTTAATTTCCTCTCTAACATGAGGCATTTGTGGGGCAGATAGAGGAAGGGATCCCGTATGGAACGAGGCATTCAAGTTCCCGGTGTGCTCCTCAGCAGTGCACGATCCCATTCGACACGAGCTCATACTCAGAATCATGGACACCTTCCCGTTTGATGACTTCAATGGAGGCAAGGCAACGTAAGTTCTTGCCTTCATGGGAAACAACAAAAGGATCCAACTCCTCTTCCTACCTTGACCTGACGGCGTTTTGTAATGCAGCGTCCATGTGGGAGATTTGATTGCTTTGGGCAAGGAAGAGGGATTTGCAGAACTAGAAGTAGCCAACCACATCGTTGCTATTGAAGACGATACATGTTGGGGCTTCATAGAAGTTGGTGCCACGTTTAGAACACAGGTAAGCGGCAGCAGCATGCAGAAGTTACTCTTGGTACTGTCTCTAAATACGTGCAGAGCTAACAAGAAGAACAACCTTTGTTGTATTGCCGTAGGTGGAAGATAATTGAAGCAGAAGGGACTTGGCGGATGTTGAGACGTGAATTACGATCGATGTTGTTGTTCTTAGGATGCATTAATCTTCGTCAAGCTTCCAAGAAAACTTCTTGAAGGATTGGAAACAAGCTAGTGATTCTTCTTTGGCTGCTTCCTAATCTAAAAGCATGCAAGCCTGTGCAATATATAGTTAGTTTGCGAACCTATTTGTTGGATTGCCGGCAAACAATGACATCACGGATGTAATGAATGCATGATGAAGATGGATGGCATCAGCACATCAGCATGTTGACTTTGACCATGACACTGAGCCAGGAGAAAGAACTACTTTGTGTTGACTGCCCTCCGGTCAAATAAATGGCCGTGTGGTGATGCTAGTAGAGTTTCAAACTCTATGATATTGAGAGAGACTCCAATTATCTTGTAGGTGGAAACTTGGTTTCTTGGTAGTATCAAATCTTGGAATTAATAAAAACAAGAAGCTTGCTATTAGCAAACATTATTTGGCAATCCCTCTAAAAATGACAAAAATATAATCTTTTAATTACCGATCATACCTTTATTCTCACAACCCCTTAATTCATCCATCGGAATCTTAGCTAAGTTGATGGCACCTTTCGCCACTCTATTGTAAAACAAATTATCGTCTTGTATGTAAAAAAATTATATTGAGAGTATATCATTTATCAATCTCTTTCTTTGATAATTTCCAATCCGATTTCAATCTCAGGCTATAGTAGAAGGTGAGATGAGGACCAGAATTGGAGTATTTTTACATGCCAACTTTGACTCATAGCTAACGTTTGAATAATAAACATAACGTAGAGAGAGAAAGTTGTTCAAGGCACTGGTTGGTAGCGTCAAATTCAGAATGGCAATTGAATCCTTCCAAGTGGATTGTGATTTGGATAAGAGATAAAACTAAAGGGAAAAAAAAAAAAAACCTACAATGCAAGTTAATTTAGCTGCGGGAATCTTAGTTAGATCATGGATGGTACGGAGGAGTCAAATGTAAAATAGGTCAAAAAGGTCAACCTTCAACTTTTTAAAATTAAATATGGTAAAGAGTTTGATTGTATCAAAAGATGAAACTCATTAAATAATAGAAGGATGAATCAAATTAACTATTAATTCTTAGAAAAAATGATTCGTATTAAATATAATTAATATAACGTATTTATAGGGATTATATAAATCCTATATATTGGGTCATGAAATATATAGAATTTTTAAAATTATAAAAAAATAAGTATAATAAAAAAAATTATTTTATTTTATGTTTCTTTATGTGATAGTTGTATATCTAGTTTGAACATGCTTTCGTACAATTTTGAGCCATGCCTCCATAAAGATTTTGGCAGCGTAGATTTTTCTTAGCCTATAATTACCGTCTGTTGACTTGTCTTCTAAAAGGACTTCAATCCAATCCACATTGGAAATTTATTTCTAGCTACAAAGGTTTTAGTGGTTGAAGGCTCATGCAAGAGTAGGACACAAAGAACAGTTCTTGCGTTCCCATAGATGCAATCGGTGGGATTTTTGTCTTCTTTCCTAAATAAAAAATTCCTTAATTTTCTTCACGATTTAATTGTTAGGTTTTATAATCTGTGATATGATTTAGGAAATAAATATTCAAGCTTCTATCTTTGTAGAAGATATTTTAGTAGGGATATTAAATAAAATAAAAAATAATAATTACGAAAATAAAATATTTTCTTACCTTTGTGGGGAGGGTTCGCCTTCCCCTATTTTAAAGAGGCTATGTCTTCCTCGTTCTTCACAGAGTTTGGAAGCGAGACGAACAAGGATCGGGGACTCTTCGAGTAGAAGTATATTTTTTAAAAATTAATTTTTTAAAAAAATTTCTATAATCTTTTATATGTTTAGATTAAATCCATGCTGTGTTTACTTCAAGATATTTTTTATTTACATATTTTGATATCTTAATATTAATATGATCACATTAATTTAGTAGATTTGATGATATTTAATGGATTGAGCAAAGCATCTCGTACACTAATAATAATATTTTAATATATAATTTTTAAATAAATAAATAAATAAATATAAATGAATGATTGTGAGTATTAGTAAGATGATTTTCTTCGAGAATTAAGACCGAATAATACTTACATCGTTGTTGGGACTAACACATCCTCACTTAGACATATTGTATATACGAGAGTACATATTCAATATATGCCTTCGTTACTTAACATTTATATATATCATTTAGATGTATTATATATTTGTTATCATTTATTTGATACACTAGGTTTATAATGAATTAATATGTTATTATTTTATATTAAAATATTAGATATTATTTTTATGATTTTTTGAATATTTTTACTCGACTCAACGTGCATGTTTTTAACATGATCTCTGTCTCTGCCACAGAGGATATACGCACGCAAACACCCAAACATAGAGAGAGAGAGAGAGAGAGAGAGAGAGAGAGAGAGAGAGAGAGAGAGAGATGAGCACAGGAGAGTTGAAAGTGTCGCTGGTTGATGCCAGCGGACTAAAAGGAGCTGACTTTGTAGGTGAGTCATTGGCTGCACTTGCGGAAACAAAACCTTCTTCTTTTGTGGTGATTCAGTACTCGATAACAATGATTGACATGTGATCAATTTCCACAGGCACTATAAGTCCTTATGTGGTGATTCAGTTCAGCGATCATGAGCTTAAGAGCAGAACTGCTCATGGTAAGCACAATTCTCTGCGGTAGAAGAGGCTTTGCAATCTCAATTTCCTCTCTAACATGAGACTTTTGTGGTGCAGATCAAGGTGGGGATCCCGTATGGAATGAGACATTCGCATTCCCGGTGTCCTCCTCGCCAGTGGACGATCCCATTCAAAACAAGCTCATACTCAGAATCATGGACGCTGACGCCTACACAGATGATGACTTCATTGGACAGGCAACGTAAGCTTTTTTGCCTTCGTGCGAAACAACAAAGGATCCAACTCTTCTTCTTACCTTGAACTGACGGTGTTTTGTAATGCAGGGTCCGTGTGGGAGAGGTGATTGCTTTGGGCATGGAGGAGGGGTTTGCAGAACTAGAACCAGCCAAGTACAGGGTTGTTCTTGAAGACGAGAGTTATTGTGGAGAGATAAAAGTTGGTGTCAGGTTTACGACACAGGTGAGCAGCAGCATGCAGAAGTTGCTCTTAGTGCTGTCTCTAAATACATGCAGAGCTAACAAGAACAACCTTTGTTGTCTTGCTGTAGGTGGAAGAAAATTGAAGCAGAAGGGTTTTGGCGGATTGACATGTGAATTACGATCGATGTTGTTGTTCTTAGGATGCGTTAATCTTGGTCAAGTTTCCAAGAAAACTTCTTGAAGGATTGGAAACAAGCTAGTGGTTTACACACACATATATGTATATAAAGCATGATTAGTTTGGCTTAGATTGGTATTTTAAATGTTGTATCTTACATGATATGGAGTCAACTTTTGAGATTGATCCATAAACTTATGTTCTTCGATTGAATTGAGGT